>CM057092.1:740000-1340000 GCA_029959045.1 Taenioides sp. WSHXM2023
GTTTCATTCACACATGTTTAACACACAAACCCTGCATATTTAGGCTGAGTTCTTCTCTCAGACTGAAATCACTCTATTCCAACTTGTGATGTCATCTGGTAATACAAGACATGTGCCAGTGTGTTTTTAAACCCCATACATCTTCACTAGAATCATCTGGATGATTTCAGCCCTAGAATCTGCCAATCTCTACTGAACTGAAGGTAAAAGGAGCTCTTTGAAAACTACTGCTTCATGACATCACAAGGTGGAACAGAGCATTTTGAGCTTTGGAGATGTAGACAGACTAATAATAAAGGGTTACTTAAACATGTGTGAATGAAATAAAACACAACTCCAGGTCTGTTTTTGATGAGGAAACAGCATTCTAACATGACTTAAAACTCATAAGAGTCAATTTTGTGTAATCTATCAACTTTAAATAGTTTCATCACAGTGAGATTAACAATGCAACCCAAAATCACAAACATTCTACATTTCTTCAGCAATTAGAAAGCTGCAACTGTTTCTGATTTGAAGAGCTTTTAATACAATTTTAATACTATTTTACTATTTTACTATTTTACTATAACTTTTCTAGTGGAGAGTCTGCAAAAAGCTTGTATCCATGGACATTACTTTGTGTGGCATGTTCAACAATATGGTATTAAAGATAATGTAATTTGGAATCCTAAAGGCTAATTTATGCTCCATTTGCATACTTAATCACATCTGTGCGTTACAGAGGTTTTTAGTGTTATAGCTTTTATATTTGTTTTTTTCATAGTTTTCGTGTGTGTGCAGCTTCAGGACGAGCGTCTGGCCATCATCAACAGAGATAACCGTTTACTGGCCTCCAGACTTGCCTCCATCGTCTGCTCCAGGGGCCTGGTGGACCACCGCAATCACTACCACATCAAGAGGTGAAGTGTGCCTGGCTCTGTGCACTTTGGTTAGGACCAGAATGGCATTAGGAATGAGGGAAGGCTGTCAAAAAATACTGGACAAAAGAACAAATCTGACCTTTTTTAATCTATATCGGAATTAGTAAAACATGATACATATTAAAGAAAGATTATAGGGTTGTCAAAAGTACAGATACCTCGATAATAATCAATACTAAAACTAAAAAAATCAACTAAAACTAAAATCAAAACTAGATACTCATTGATAAAATACACAAATAACTGAATTAGAACTTTCTGGTATCAAGTAATTTTCATAGTATCAAAATAGTAGTTATTGGTGTTTTTCAGATTCTAAAATGTGATTATGTCATACTTGCAGATGGGATGCAAGAGAACAACAGTTTTTCTTATTGATTACATTGTACTTTCATAAGAAATATTGAAAGAGTAAATCCACAAATGTTGGACCTGATAATTTCTATTAGTGACTAGACCCAAGAACTCAGTGTATTACAACACAAATCTAGATTTTAACTATATTAATAATAGCTGCCCCATCTGTATTAAATATGATTGGCCTATAGTACTGTAACAACCTACTGGAATTTTAAAAGGAGATTTATGGATAGTGGAAGAGGACAGTTTCTTGTTGGACCATTTTCACTCTTCAACTGTTCTACTGTTTTGAATTGTTTATGATGTTGACAACACAGCATTACAGTCTTAATTTTTCATCTATCTATCTATCTATCTATCTATCTATCTATCTATCTATCTATCTATCTATCTATCTATCTATCTATCTATCTATCTATCTATCTATCTATCTATCTATCTATCTATCTATCTATCTATAAACCATTGTAAAACCCATTGCTAAAGAGATGAGAGGATGTACAGGAGAGGATCAGTTGAATAATGTATGTGCACAGCTCTGTTCATTATGTGCTGAATTATACATGGAGATAATGAGGTATATTTCATTAGTATTTACCTGCACAAGTGTCCCATGGCTCACTCCAACACAGAGGGTTTCACCTTTAGTCGGGGGCAAAGGAGACCCTAGACTCTGGCTCCAACTCACTATTTTGTCTGTAAATCAACTCCTATTCCTAATATGGAACTCGGCTCCAAATTCACTCCTATAACTGCTAGCCTCTGTGAGCTTCATTTGACTGGAATCAAGTGCTCTGGGTGACATCACACTCACTTAGTCCACCTCACCACTCCACCAGATGGGAGAGTAAAGTGCATTGTAGTGGTCCAAGATATAAGATAAGATAAGATAATCCTTTATTTGTCCCACAATGGGGAAATTGCAGTGTCACAACGCAAGTTACAGAAACAGAAGGAAAATAAGAGCATGCATCAAATCAAGATAAATAATAATAAGTATTTACAATCAACTAAAAAAACACAACACTGTAAGCTAAGCTAAAAGGCACAGGAACATTGCACAATAAGTGTTTTTGATTCAGAGATGATTGTGTACAGTGCAGTGATGGACAGTGATGGGTAAATAAATAAGTAGCAGGTAAAGTGACTTTAAATAATATTGCACATTGTTATTATTACTATGGAGATGACACATGGTTGCTATGGGGATGACACCTGGCTAGCATTGATCATTGTACAGTCTGACAGCAGCAGGAAGGAAAGACCTGCGAAATCTCTCCTTAACACAGCGAGGGTGAATCAGTCTGTCACTGATGCTGCTCTCCAGAGCAGACAGGGCGTCCTGCAGGGGGTGACCCTCATGGTCCAGCATAGACATGAGTTTAGCCAGGACCCTCTTGTCCCCCACCTGCTGCACCGAGTCCAGAGGACAGCCCAGGACTGAGCTGGACTTCTTGATGATCTTGTCCAGTTTCTTCTTCTCCCTCTCTGTGACGCTGCTGCTCCAGCAGACCACACAGTACAGGATGGCTGATGCCACCACAGAGTCATAGAAGGTCCTCAGGAGTGGCCCTCTCACTCCAAAGGACCGCAGTCTCCTCAGGAGATAGAGCCGACTCTGGCCCTTCCTGTACAGTGCATCTGTGTTATGAGTCCAGTCCAGTTTATTGTTCAGATGCACACCCAGGTACTTGTAAGAGTCCACTCTCTCAATGTCCCTTCCCTGGATGTTCACTGATGGGGGGGCAGTAGAGTGGCGTCTGCGGAAGTCCACCACCATCTCCTTGGTCTTCCCCGCGTTGATGAGAAGGTGGTTCCGGTGACACCAGTCCACAAAGTCCTGCGTTACTCCTCTGTACTCCGCGTCGTCATCGTCCGTGATGAGACCGATGATGGCGATATACTAGTACAAGTATGGGGAAAATGCATCTTAATTACAAGTAACTATATGACGTAACAAAACATGAAATAATGCAAACTTTTTTTTTTTATTTTAAGTGGCAGATCACAGTATACTGTATATAAGATCTAACCCATATCTGAAGGAGTAGGCCTAGTGCATGAAACACAAATATTCAGATGATTTAGTATTGTCATCATGAAGCTTTTGTCACTCAGGAGGAGTAACCAAAACTTTTACTGAAGTCAGTATATTACTCAAAAGTTATGGTGGATTGTGCATTGATCAAATATTTTGATACTTATAGTTGCTTAACTTTAAAAATGCATTTATACCAACCGAAGGATCACAAGGTCAGAGCTTGCCAAAACACAAACTGATGCGCTCAAGACACTTCACTGGCATTATTGTCTCCAGTCCCAGTAATGTGGCTGGTTACGACAAGGAATCTGGTATAAAACCCTGTTAAACACACCTATTAGCATGCAGACTAGCCCTATTGTTTTCTTTGTTTGAAGATGGAGTTGTAAATGGGAGACAGATGATGTCTGAGCCCTCCATTTCTGTTCAAAGACTGATTGTCTTTCCTAACAAAAACTGCCCCTCTCAAAACGTCTTCTTCTCTTTAAAGCATTTGTCTAGTTGGCAGAACTGAATTTTTATTTTACTGTAAAGAAAACTTCAAAGTTGTAAATGTTCAATGGTCATGGGCGCAGTGGGGGTCTGAAATCTACCTGGAGTGTTTGCAATGCAGCGGCCCATCAGCAACTGTCTACCCTCTTTTTGAAAAAAAAAAAAAAAAAAAAAAAAAAAAAAAAAAAAAAAAAATCTGGACTACATGGGAATTAACACACGACTAGATGGTGCTCTGCCGCCTGCAATGAAACAAAGCTGAAAGAAACAACACGTCACACAGAAAGGCTCAGCCTCTGACAGCTCCTCATAGAGTTTCAGCAGTCGCTCTGTGTCAGGCGAGAGAAAAGTAGAGGCTGGTTTATAGTTCTGTTTATATCTGCCTCCAAGGAGGCGCTAACTTGACTCAAACTATACTGAAACTAACACACATACTTGTTTACAGTTTCTTTTTGTTAGCTAGGCCTATTGAACAGTACTGAGTGCGGGGTCATATTAGCATAATAATTCAGGCCCACAATAGGTGCTTGCACAACTCTGCACCTGACCTGGCTAACCCTATTGTTTTCTTTGTTTAGGTCTGATGATGGAGTTATAGATGAGAGACAGATGATTTCTGAGGCCTCCATTTCTTTTCTAAGATAGATTGCCTTTCCTCACAAGAATAGCCTCTTTAACTCCCCTCTCAAACCAGTTATTTTCTCTGGCCAAGATCTCTCACTGTCCTTAAAGGAGTGGCCTATGGCTTTTAGGTGGAGATGTACAGCAGACTGAGATCCACTATTGCTCTCTCGTCTATGTTGGTACATCCTCTTGTGAAGTGGCTGTTTTGTTTCTCAAATGTAGCCCTCACCGCAGTCTTCACTACACTGAATGGAGTAGACCACATTGCTTTGTTTGTGGCTCGGTGTTTTGTCCTTAGGATGGACCAGTTTCTGTCTTAAAGTGTTTGTGGGTTTGAAATAGACTGGGATTTCATGTCTGAAAATCCTCTGTAGTTTTTCAGAAACACCAGCCAGGTAAGGAATAGTTACACCATTTCTCCTGGGTTCTGATTCTCTGTTGTCTTGTTTCTTAGCTCTCTTAGTTTTATTGAAATCCCATTTAGGATACCCACAAACGGAGAGGGCTTTCTGCACATGTTGTTCTTCTTTCTCCTTTCCCTCTGTCCTTGTAGGAACCACTTGGACCCTGTGTTGTAATGTCCGAATAACTCCAAATTTGTGCTGCAGTGGGTGGTGTGAATCAAAAAGCAGATATTGGTCAGTGTGTGTGGGCTTCCTGAAGACCTCTGCCTGGAGTCGCCGGTCTTCTCCTATCATTAGTGCACAATCAAAGAAAGCCAATGTGTTATCCTTGGCATCTTCACGAGTGAATTTGATGTTTGGATCTACAGAATTGGTATGTGCTGTAAAAAGTTCTAAATCCTGAATTTTGATTTTTTTTAAATTATCGTCAACATAACGATACCAATGTGTGGGTGGAGTGCATGGATATGAGGCCAAGGCACTCTGTTCAAATTGTTCCATGTAGAAGTTAGCAATGGTAGGGGAGACCGATGAGCCCATTGCACAGCCATGGATTTGCCTGTAGAAGTTTCCTCTAAACTGAAAATAGGTGGTATTTAAACAAATTTCCAGCAGTTGGCAGATTTGGTCTGGTGAAAGTTTGGTTCTCTCTTCTAGCTTGGTATCCTCCAGTAGTCTCCTATGTAACAATTTGCGGTCCATCATTAATCTACTGGGACAGCCAAGCAAAGACATGAAAGCTGAATTGTGTGGGCAGTACTTTTTTCCATCCAGTGGAGTACCACCACACAGTGAGAACCATTTTTTGGGTACAGAGACCGAATTGTCTTTTTGAATCTTTTGACACAGCTGTTGCAGCTCGACTCTGACAGAAGACTAACGGTTAGCGAGGCACTCAAACACCCGCTTGTTACCATGGACCACATGGCTTGGGATGACAGCCATTACAGCACATTTGCGCGTAACGCCATGGCTATAGCTCTGCAGGACTCCACACCTATCCCCATGGTAAGCTCTCCTAACAGCCCTGAGCTGCATGTTCCACATATTGTGGAAGGAACAGAGAATCCTGTTTCCTCTATCACCATTCTAAAGAAAGACCTCCAGCACAACCACAGTGAGCGGCATCCAACCCCACCTGCTGCTGTAGTGGACCTTGCAACCGAACCAACAAAACCAGCTGAACCAACTGACCCAACGGAACCAGCCGAACCAACTGAACCAGATGAACCAGCTGAACTGTCATCTTCCATCATCACTTCAGCTGTTGTACTCCCCATGTTCCTTTGGAGATGTGCAGACAACTTTCTGTTATTTACATAGTAAACTGTTAAACTACACTTACGAATAACTGGGCAAACATTCAAACTAAACAAGAGAAAAGTAAATGAAGTTTAGGCCAAAAAAAAAAAAAGCTCTCTTCTTGTCCCTCTTGAGTCCATTTTCACCTGCGATTGGCTGCTCTTCCTGTGTGGTCTCGCTCTGGTTATTTAATAACCCAGGTGCTGGTGAAAGTAAATAAGCCTTAGCCGCTGTGTTGCTTTCATCTGATGTTTATTAATGGTAAATAGTCACATTTTTATACAGCGCTTTTCCACCTTCAAGGCACTCAAAGCACTTTACATAAAGAAGCCACTCACCCCTTCACAAACACATTCATACACCAGTGTACGCTCGTTGTGTCCTTCCCAAGGTCACAAAAACAGCATTCATCTGTGGGAACTGGAATCACACCACCAACCCACGGGTCAGTGGATCTGACCGCTGAACTAATGATGTTTACGATAAGAGCGGGATTCGAACTGCCAACCTTTGATCAGTGGACAAACACTCTACTGAGCTACTGTCACCAATGTCATGAGCCAATCAATTTCTGTTTGTATCCTCCCCTTAAGTGGATTCTCAGCCTGGTCATTTTTCAACAAACTGGCTGACCTGGGGTTGTGCACTGCTGCAATGTTTCAGTATTGTTTCAGTGACCAGGCCTGTGACAGTTCAATGCCTGACAGCCCTTAGCTATAGACCATAGATCATGTGTCGATGTACCACTTTACTCTCAGTATTGCGAGGGTTTTATTGACAGCGCCCAAACTGTGCAAACAAGTTGGATACTTTAGGTATAGCAGCCATGCTAGTTGATAAAAGTTAGGTTTAGGTTAGTCTAATTCCATAAAATAAGCTGTTTTTCTTGTGGTAGCTGTAAATAGACAAAAAATGCAGGATTATTCAAACATGTGTGGATGATGAGGTAACAAAATTCTAACATGACTAAAAGCTCACAAGGATCAATTTTGCTCAACCTGCTTTAGCATACTATTGTGGTCACATCCACCATTCTTGTATGAATATGGGATCATTGGGGGTTAGGTTAGTTATATTTTAGTTATCAGTATTAGTAGTGTTTTTGCACAGAATGAAACAAGCCAACTCCTGGGCACCCTGGGTAATATTTTCACATAATTAAATATTTCAGAAATTGTCTTTTATTTATTTAAATTTTATTTATTTTTATTTTACCTTATAGCCTTTTCTTCTTTCCAGCTCCATAGTTGTACTCTCTGCTTCCTCATCCTACACGCACGCATGCACGCATGCACACACACACACACACACACACACACGCACACACACACACACCACACACACACACACACACACACACCACACACACACACACACCACACACACCACACCCACACACACACACCCACACACACACACACACACACACACACACACACACACACACACACACACACACACACACACACACACACACACAGAGTGTATACCTTATTCTGGAAGTTGCCATCATCATTAGGGTTGTATTATTTTTTATGGGGCTGCTGATCTTGACAGTAAATAAGTTCAAAACGTACTACAAAGCTGTCCCTCAGAGAATCAGTGCAGTGTGACTTGTTGGTCACATGAAAATTTCATGTGACTTGTTGGTCACATGAAAACTGAACATTTTACACAAATGTACCAACTTTGTCGTATTTTAGCTGTAAAACATTTCCCAAATTCTCCATTGAAATGAATGGGATCCCTGAGAGTGCCACCACAAGAAAGCGAGATTTAGTAGCATTTAGAGACAAAAGTGGGTGGAATAAGGTATAAGGTAAGAGTATAATA
Source organism: Taenioides sp. WSHXM2023 (assembly GCA_029959045.1). NCBI lineage: Eukaryota > Metazoa > Chordata > Actinopteri > Gobiiformes > Gobiidae > Taenioides > Taenioides sp. WSHXM2023. The sequence continues at coordinate 747,980 of CM057092.1, forward strand.
TAGTTTATGTGTCTCCTGTGTGGTCAGCCTGAACGCAGAGCGCCGCAAACAGGAACTGCAGATCGTGGGGAGACAGAATCTGAACATCTATGGCCGTCTGTCATCTCGTCAGTCAGAGTACAGGAGACAGGTGTGGCTTCAGGACTGGGAGAGGACCACCAGGCTCAGGGAGGACATCTCCAGATACCCACCACTGTCCCAGGACAAGCAGGTCCATTTCTTTATACAGTCTATGACACAATCACACAGCCATTCAATTAATGTTACAATCCTCCCAGCCACATTTGACGCACATGTCTATCCTTGGAACATTTAGAAAACAATTTGACTTATGTAGTTTACTTATATAAGAAAATATATTGCATGTATTTCATCATTCATAAAAAATAAGGCATTTGATGAGTAAAAATGTTGATTATTGCACTTATATAGCTGACATATTAGTTACTTACAACTACACTTTTATTTTAGTTGTATAGAAAATGCCATAATGTGGTGTGTGTGTTTTCCAGAGGAGCCAGAAGAAGGTGAAGTTCACTGCAGAGAGTGGAGGCCAGTCTGAGAGCAGCATCAGCACAGACAGAGACACATGAGACCAGTTGCAGTTTAATAACATCACATTTACTTTAGGATCATAGTTTTCTTTAGTTTCTGTTCAGTTATTTATGTTAATACAAAAATCACACATGTGCAGTGTTTTTTTGGAATTACAGACATGCATAACATATAGTAAGCACCAGGGGGCAGTAAACCCATGCATTTTAAATAATGTGATTTCCTTACCAAAAGATTGCAAGTTAATAAAACTGCTAAAATACCTTGATAGGTTAAAAGGTTAGTTAAGTTAGTAATTTATTTATTAAAAATACAATAAATGTATTGGTATATTATGACAATTGGTATGTTTTGACAATTCACGTCCAGTGGTAATTTCTGTCATTTCAAGTGTATTTTCAAGTGCAATTAGATTAATTTCAAGTAAAAAAAAAAAAAAAAAGGTGCACTGTGTAACATTTCTAGTAGAGGGTCCCCAACTGCTTGTCTCCATAGAAATCTTATTGCTTTGTCTAGAATGTTACACAGTAAAGATTAAACCTATTATGAGAGACACAAGCAGGTTATAGCGCTACGCTACATTACAAGACAGATATGTGGAGAGTTGCCCCTATTCAAAGAAGGAATTATTGTACTTTTTGCGCAATATAAACACCCTGAATGAATAAATCCTAGATGGATATGTTTAATGTCATACCATGGAACATTCCATGTAATGCAATAACATCTCATTGTAGACAAGTTTCAGTTTTTAAGTGGCCATGACCATTTCCATTTGCATGTTTTATTCTTGAAGTCAAAACATACTCAAAGAGCTTTTTATTCAAACCATTTTAACTTAAGAACGTTCCTTGGATTGAATAATGTCATAATGTAAGTTTATATTAATATTACAATGTAAATAGCAGCCTCTGGTTAGATGGACATTCTTGAGCAGATTTTTGTTGTTAATGAAGTGAAAAGTAGTAAAATGAGACACAAGACTCGTCCTAATTGTGTTGTTGTCTATTAAGTGTGAGCGCCTGCTTTTTCATCTTCAACAAAGACACTTTTTATCATAATTACGGTTCATACAAGTTCTGGTGAAGAGCCAGCCCAGGCCAGAGCTGCACACGCTGGGTAAACGCTCCCACATGTACTCCCATGCCCTCCCCACATGTACCCCACATCTTCTCTCCCTGTGCTCCTTCTCCTGCCCCTCCTCTCTTCCCCCTCCCATATGTTCCAACGCTCCCGCCCCTCCTACATGTACCCCATCTGCTCCCCCTGTGGCTTTTCCACCTCACAAGATTATAAGTATTAGAGGTATTTTACCACTACTACTGCTACTGCTACTACTACTACTGCTGCTGCTGTCACTACTACTACTCCTTCTACTGCTACTACTAATTCTTCAGTGTCCACTCTTGAGGGCAGTGAAATAGAGGTGTTTCATATGTACAAATACCTAGATGTCTTAATTGATGACAAACTCACTTTCAAGCCACATATAGATAATCTTGTGAAGAAGCTGAGGCTAAAATTGGGATTTTATTTTCGAAATAAACTGTGTTTTTCTTTTAATGTAAAAAAGCGTCTTGTCAATGCAACATTTTTATCTGTGTTGGATTATGGAGATCTTTTGTACATGAATGCTGCAGCTCAATGTCTTCGAATGATTGATACTGTTTATCATGCTTCTTTGAGGTTCATTACAAACTGTAAGATGTCCAATCACCACTGTGAATTATACTCTCGAGTGGGATGGCCTGCTCTGGCCACTCGGAGGACTAGTCACTGGTACACTTTCATTTATAAGGCAATATTGGGACTACTGCCTTCGTACATTTGCACCCTAATTGCTCTGAGAAATGCTGAATCGTATTCTCTTCGTTCACAAGACTATTTGTTGCTTTCTGTTCCTTATGCGCGTACAGAATTGGGTAAAAAGGCATTTGTTTACTCTCCTTTTACATGGAATATGCTACAGAAAGACTGGAAACTAACTGATTTAATTTCTTTGAGCACTTTTAAATCCAAACTGAGAGCTTTTGAGACCAATTCCACAATTTGCACTTGTTTTTCATAATGTTTTTAAACTTTTGTGTTTTATTTGTGTAAATATGTAACTGTTTTGTGTTTGCTGCTGCCTCTTGGCCAGGACTCCCTTGAAAAAGAGGTTCTTAATCTCAATGGGATATTTCCTGGTTAAATAAAGGTAAAAAAAAACAAAACAAAAAAAAACAAACAAAAACTTCTGCTGCTGCTGCTGCTGCTGCTGCTACTACTACTTACTTACTTAGATAGATTTATTTGGTCATTCACATTCAGAAACAATATATATTTTTCAATATATTCACAACAACCAAAAAGGATTGGGCTGAAGCATATTGCTTATATAAGCCCACCCTGATTACCACAGTAACTCAACATTCTCCCGTTAACAATAACGTAACAATATTCAATCAATTCAGTCACTGAACACAAAATACATATTTCATCTCAGTTCATAGCAATTACAAATGATTATAACCATCAATTAACACACATTTTAATTTTTTCTTAAATTTTGACAGAGTATTTGTCAGCTTTAGTTCATCTTTCAGACCATTCCAGAGTTTTGTTCCTAATACAGACACACATCTTTGCCTAGTGTTCGTTCTTGCTTTACCACGTTCAAATTGTAATGTACCTCTAAGGTTATATCTGCTATTTCTTAATTTAAAAAAAGCTTGAATCCTTGATGGAATATCATTACTTACAACACGAAATAGTATTATCAGTATTTTAAATTTTACAATGTCAACAAATGTTAATATGTTAGATTTTATGAACAGGTCATTAGTGTGATCACGGAATCCTGCTTTATTAATTACTCTGACAGCTCTTTTTTGTAATTTAATTAGAGGGTCGATGTATGTTTTACATGTGTTTCCCCAAATCTCACAACAATAGGAGAGATAAGGAAGCACAAGTGATGAATACAATATGTGAAGACATTTCTTATTCAAAGTATGTTTAGCTTTATACAGTATACCAAGTGTTTTTGAAATCTTACCCCTGATGTACTGTACATGTGGTTTCCAACTGATCTGATGGTCTATGATCACTCCCAGGAACCTTGTTTCATAGACCCTATCTATTTCAATTCCATTCCAAATCAATTTCACATTAGAATTTACCTTGTTGGATCCAAAAATCATGAATTTGGTCTTCTTTTTATTCAAAGATAACTTATTTGAATCAAACCATTTTTTAAACTTTGTTAACTCCATTTCTACCTGTGTAATTAACTGAGCAATATCAGGTCCTGAACAAAATAAAGTGGTATCATCTGCGAAAATTACCAATTTCATTATCTTTGATATTTTCGATATGTCATTCAAATAGAGAATAAATAATTTAGGTCCCAAGACGGAGCCTTGGGGAATTCCACATGTAATTTTTTTCTGATGTGATATTATTCCATTGATTTCCACATATTGATACCTATTACTCAAATAGCTTTTTAACCAATTATTAACAACCCCTCTAATCCCATAACAGTCACACTTATGCAAAAGTAAATTATGGTCAATAGTATCAAAAGCTTTTCGTAAATCAATAAAAATTCCAACTGTATTTTCCTTGTTATCCACAGCAGCTGATACATTCTCAATAAAATCTATTACTGCTAGAGATGTTGATCTATTATTACGAAACCCATACTGTTGATCAAAAAGAATGTTATATTTTTCCAAGAAACTGTCCAATTGGTGTACAAAAATTTTTTCTAATATTTTTGAGAATTGATCCAATAATGAGATTGGTCGATGATTATTTATCGCTTGTTTGTCCCCATCTTTCCAGATTGGAAGGACTTTGGCCAGCTTCATCTTGTCTGGAAATATTCAATTTTTGAAAGAACTGTTGGAGATGTATGTGAGAGGCTTAACAATGGAGTGGATCACCTCCTTGATTATTGACATATTACATTTCCTCACAACCTCTAACACGTCACTCTCACACACTGGTCCAAGGTACATTGAATTTGGGTTTGTGTCAGTGTCAGAGTTTTCATCTTTACCTGGTGATTGTTGTATTTGCCTAGCTAAATTTGGTCCCACATCAACAAAGAAATTATTAAATTCATCTGCAATTTCTTGAGCATCACTGGTTACTTTACCATTCTTTGTTATTATTTGTGTTATGGAATATATAGGACTGTGCTGGTCAATCACCTCCTTAATGACTGCCCAAGTTGCCTTGATATTAGTTTTAAATTTCTGGAGCAGCATGCAATAATAATTCTGCCTCTGCTCCCTTAGAACTGATGTCAGTCTGTTTTTATAGTCTTTGTACTTCCATTCATTTTCTTTAGTTGGGCACTTGATGAATTTTTTATATAGTGAATTTTTCTTTCTACATGAATTTTCCAGACCTCTGGTCAGCCATGGCTTATGCCTGTTTTTATGTTTAATTTTAATTTTCCTTATTGGGCAATAATGATTATACAGTGACAAAAATGTATCAAGAAATGAGTTATAGGAGTCATTGGTGTCTTCGACATATACCTCCCTCCAATCATGGTTACCAAGTGCCTCTTTAAAGGCCTTAATGGCTTCAGGATGTTTCCTTCTCTGCCACTTATACACATCTACTTTATTTGTCTTAAATTCAAATATAACAAAAACTGGCAGATGATCACTTATATCTGTCAGAAATAATCCACTTTTAAATTTTTGATCAGTTAAGTTAACAAAGATGTTATCAATTAAAGTTGCACTGTCATTAGTTATTCTACTGGGTTTTGATATTAGAGGGTACATACCCAAGCTGAACATATTATTAATAAAATCTGTTGTTTTAGTGTGTTCACAGGACTTTAGCAGGTCGATATTAAAGTCCCCACATACCAACAGATTCCTATTATGTTGTTTAGAATATAACTCTGAGATTTTATTATTAAATTCATCAATGCATGATCCTGGAGTCCTGTAAATACAACTAATGAATAAACATTTTTTAACAATTCATTCACTACAACTACTTCAACTATACTTTGTCTGATCTCTGAAGCTAAGCAGGTGTCACAGTGGGGCAGCAGTGGCTCTAGTGGAAACTGTTGTTTTGTCCTTAGGCAAGACCCACATTCCCACATTGTGCACTGTATAAAACATGTTTGAGTGTCCAGAAAAGTGCTATATAAATCAAATGCATTATTATAACAGTACCGGGCTACTTCACTTCCATACATCACTATTCGTTATACATAAAGAATATGACTTTATCCAAAAGTTATGAGTAATACAGGACTTTCTCAGTTCCATTACCCAATTCCAAAATGGCCGCACATCCCTCCAGAAAGCCTCAAATGACGGTTCACACCCAAAGACACGAGACATAATGCACTCATAAAAGTGCATTCATTACAGTTTCATGTTTTGGACTCTTTCGACCTTGTATTCAGACTGTGGTGGTTACACACATTTATATATTTTGTGTAAGCTTCAGTGACCTCATCTTTATTGTTATGGACTTGTTTTTGTTCTGTTTTTTCTCTATTAAAAATATATGAGGATCCATGTCCAAGTAAACACATACGGCTCAGAGGGAGGACGCTGTGTGTTGAGAATGAGTTGGGGTAACTCATTCTCAACACACGCACAGCCTTTTACCAGAACTATCTATACTTCCCATCCATATACGGTATAAAGAAGTGGACTAAGTGAGTGTGGAATCACCCATAGTGTTCGGCTCCAGTCAAATGAAGCTCACCAAGGCTAGCAGTTATAGAGCGAATTTGGAGTTCCAGGATCATGTAGAGCAGGTTAATATGAATGTTTTAGGACCAAAATGAGGAGCCTGACAGCAGCAGTTACAGAGAGAGGGGTGATGTTTTTTCAATACAAAGTGAATTGTGGCCATAGTTCATGGAGCCAGAAATGCACCCATGCTCACTTCTTATTTTATATATTTTATTACTATTATATATACAGTCTATGCTACCATCAAACCCCTAAACTCTTTATTTTGTTTTGAAACACTTGCAGAATAGATAAGAAGGTCCCATGTTTGCCTTTAAATCAGTTGTAGGCTTCATGTAAAACTCATAAAATTTAAAAATTCATGTAAAACTCCATAGACTCTTCTTTATTAGTTAGTTTATTTATGAGACAGGGACAGTGCACAATATACATTAACCTTAACAGGAGAGATGACTTGTGCCAGGTTGTAGGACCAGAGCTAATTTCCACCTGTCATCCCGTTTTGTTTTTTTTTTTTGTTTTTTTTTGTTTTGTTTTAAGCTTCCACCTGTCTCAACTCCAAGTCAACCATGAGACTTCATTTTATCATTTTTTATCATTTATCATATCACTTTTATTTGGACTTTTATGTTAGCGTTCACGTATTTTTCTACTATTCTCTCCATGTCTCTCAAAGTTCAACATGGGAGCATTTCATTCACTGCACTTTGACGCTGCAGACACAAGGCAAGCCAAAGGAAAAGTGAACAAGCTCAATGATGCTGAGGGGAAGGGGAGGTTAGGTTTGTGGGGTTAAGACAGAACAGTCGGAAATGTTTGATGTATTAAAATGGAGGCCTCACAGCAGGAAGGTCACAGGCTTGAGGCCCATGTTATGGTTTTTGTGTCTGGTGTGCGTGTGGTAGCAAATATGGCAGAACACCTTCCAGAGGAAATACACTGAGGGAATGAACACAAGTGACTGTTGGATTGTGTGAAATTAACTGTGTTTTTCACCATATCCATGGAGACAGTGCTCTAGCTAAGGATTTAACTAAGGAGCTTGCTATACATTTGAGATGCTACAGGCTTTTCACACCATATGTGGCAGCAAAGGGAATGGACCATCTCATCACCAACTGAAACATCAGAACGGAGTAAGAGCGAGGCATTTCCTGTTGTGTTCACCTGACTCCCCCTGGCGGATGCTGTGATGCTGCAGAACACAGAGGAGGGACACTTTTGGTTCTTCCACAGGGTTGCTTGAAGTAATTTTTAACAAGGGGTGTTGTGAAGCTATCATGCTAGCAAGTCTGACATTGACAATGTGACTTCCGTAAACCTGCATGTTTAGGCCTAAAAATAATTGAATAAAAATATATAATAGCCCACATGTGTCAAAATCACTTTATTTATAAAGATATAAATTGTGCAAAATATTTTAATACTTTTTTTTTTTTTTTTAATCTCCCCCTCGCCACTAGGGAGTGCTGCAGCAACCCCACCACCCTCACTTCCCGGGGCCCTGGGATCTGCTGACCCTACCTGACCAGTCCTCCTGTGAAACTGCACTGAGACCTTTGACTGAGAGGCAGAGGCAGTGAACAGAGGAGGGTAGAGTAGCCAACAAATGTACTCAAGTATGAGTATGGTTACTTCAAGATAAAGTAGAAGTACAAATTCCAATAAATGACTCAAGTAAGAGTAAAAAGGTCTTGGGGAAACTACTACTTTCAGGACATAATATCTTATTTTAAATTTTAAGTTAATGTACAAAATATGGAAGCACAAAACAACATTAAATAAGTCACAAAGGACAGACACAAAAATGAGATAAACTAAATAATATCTGAAACACAAATGTTCAAATAATTTCATATTGTCCACATAAAACTTTTGTCACTTACTCATAGTGTGAAGAGAAACCACAACCAAAACTTTTGCTCTAGTAAGAGACTGGAAGTATAATTTCTATAAAAAGTTACTACAGTAAATGTAACTGAGTACTACCCATGTCTGGTAGTGAAGGATGGGTCAAATGCAGAGAACACGTTTCCAGGGTGTATAAAGTGAACCTCAAATTTAGTGACTTTTATCCCCCTCTCTTCTCTCTCTCCCCCATTCTGCTTCCTCACCTCTGATCCCCATCTCCTCTCCTCCCCTCTCACTCCTCCCCTCACTTCTCTCCTCTTCTCTCACTCCTCCCCCTCCTGCTTGTTTCCCCCTCTCCCCTCCCTCTCTCCTCTCTTCTGATCTGGCGGTGCATTCCTCAGACTGCACACTTCATGATGGATTATCAGAGAGCTCTCGTTCCTCTGCTGCTGTGCTCCTGCCTCTTCACAGGTGAGTCCAAAATCAAAGGAAACTTTCACAGACAAAACACAGTACGTTTGAAAAGTGTAGTAGATGCAGTCATATTGTGTTGTTTTGTGAAATTAGAGATAATATTGCTTTGGAGAAGTGATAATCACAATCACAGGTGCCATCATGCACTGCTGAATATACTGTATGTACATTTCTTTTTACCTTTTGCTTTTTGTTAGTTTGAAAGGGGCCATATTACACTATTTTCTGATCTATATTATAATATAGTTTCCTCATCACAAACGGACCTGGAGTTGTGTTTTGCTTCATCCACACATAAAGTTTAACACACAAACCCTTCATATTTGTTCATCTCACAAACAGAAAACTGTGTTCCACCTCGTGATCTCATGTGGTAAAACAGGAAGTGCTCTACTGTGTTTTTAAACTCCATATACCTTTACTAGAATCATTTGGACGATTTCAGTCCTGGAATTGCCAATCTCTACTGAACAAAAGGTAAAAGAAACTGTTCATTTGAAAACAACCACTACATAACATCACACGGAGGAACAGAGCATTTTGAGCTTTGGAGATGTAGACAGAGTAATAATCAAGGATTACTCAAGCGTACGAGAATGAAATAAAACACATCTCTAGGTATGTTTTTGAAGAGGTAGTAACATTGTAACATGACTTAAAGCTCACGAGTGTCTATTTTGTGTTATCTAGGACCTTTAACTCTATGAAGTCATTCAATCATTTGAATTTTACAATCAGAAAATGATTAAATCTAAATGTCCTTTGTAGACAATTGCATGTTCTAGTTTGATTCTAGAAGCAGTGGAAACTGTCTGTAGTTGTGTCCTTGGGCAAGACACTTTGCCCACCTGTCTTCCCCTGAGTGATGAAGGAAATTGGCAGCCACATTTCAGCTCCAGAGCATGTGTGAACAGTGACTGTAAACACCTTGTATAGGAGTGTAGGAATGATATAATGTTGGTGGAGGGTTTTCTCTTTGCCTTTTACTGTGCCTTGTTTTACTATAATTAATTCTGTTGGACCCTACCTCATTGTAAATGAAACATTTATTTATTTATTTATTTATTTATTTCAGGGACAGTGCATATTAATCAACATTTCTGTAAATATGCCAGAATTAGCCAAAGGCTATTTTTCATCCGTAGTCCCTTGACAGCAGATACTGTCCATCTAAAAACAAGAGTAAGAATTACAATACAATAAATACATAGAAAACAGTCAAGAAATATATACACTATTACATAAGATGGCAGACTCACAACAATCATTCAGCTACATACCACCACTCATAAAGAGAGCAAATACATACACACGACAATCGCACACAGACACAGGGCAAGAGGCCAGCAGGGGGCACCGACAGCGGATAAAGTCAATGTTCACAGATCTGGTTTGCAATTAGCCATTGTTTTAACTGTATTTTAAAGGTATGGTAAGTGGTTGTTGTGGGTGTGAGGTTCCAATCAGCAGCACGAACAGAAAAAGCTGTTTGCCCAAAGGAACTTTTCCTGAGGGGGATGATGCAGTCTCCTCGTGCTGCTCCTCTAGTTCTACTGTGGCTGGTGGTTCTGATGGAGATAAACTGACTGAGTGGAGTAGATGATAGACCGTGAATAATTTTATAGATTAGACAGAGATTAGAGTATTTGATCATGTTGTCCAGGCTGAGTAAGTGGTGTTTTTGGAGTACTGGACAGTGGTGAAAATGGTTTGGGTTTTTTATCCAGAATTTTAACAGTTCGCTTGTAGAGTGATTGCAGAGGTTTCAGTGTTGTGGTATTTGCCAGGGACCAGACGGGTAAACAGTATGTAATGTGAGAGAGAATCATTGAGTGCATGAACATTTTAGCTGCTTGGGTGGACATTTGATGCCGAATGTGTTTGAAGTTGCGAATACTGAATTTTATATGATTACTTATTTTTATTAATGTGAGATTTGAAAGATAATTTTGAGTCTATTAGAATTCCGAGATATTTGTATTGTGGGACAATCTGCAGCCGTTCTCCAGAGACAAGGATGTCTGGAACATGGGATCACAACTTGCATTTTTAGAGTAGAAAACCATTAACTACATTATCAGGAAGAGTCAAAAAAACTATAACAATAATACAATTGAAATGCAATCATGAAAGGCAGGCATGGTGGCTGAGTGGCTAGCACCCATGATTCACAGCATGGCAGGGTCGCCTGGGCCTTTGTGTGGAGTTTACATGTTCTCCCTGTGTCTGGGTGGGTTTCCTCTGGAGGCAATAGGTCAAATCCTCCAGAAAAGGTAATCCTGATCAAGACTAGCAATAAGACTACAGAGATGGGTCCCCCAGCACGGAACCGCACCCTCTGATGAGATGCTGCAGCGGTACTGCAGGATGGGTCAAATGCGGAGGATAAATTTCACTATGGGGACAATAAATGGTACCTTAAAGGAGCACTATAGTTCTCTGGTCCCTCCACCAGAGAAGTATAGTGTCACCTGCTTGTCTCCAGGGAAATGTTCCTTTTATACATTAAATATATCTTTATCAAGACAACCAAGTGACGCCACTAGGCCAAGTTGCAGGTCAAGGCTATCCTGTATTTTAAGCGAGTAAATGCATATAATAAATTGTATAATACTATAATGTGGAATATTGCATCTTTAAACACATAAATAAATCCATATAGAATATCAGTTGTGTTTAATATCGTGAGTATTGTTTTCACGTTAGTAATTGAGCTGCAGTAGTTTTAAAGCCCTCACATACCAGATCCAGCTCTCCTGCAGAGCTCTGAGAACTGGAGCCACTCAAACATGTTTAAGTCCAACAGTAGCCCCTCACAGCTCACATAAACAAATACATAAATACTGTTCAAATCCACGTGTGATGTATTCAAGGACCCTAGAGTGATCGGAGTTCCACATGTGCTGCGTTTAAGAACCCTCGAGGGAGTAGGAAACACATGTGCTGAGCAAAGATCAGCCAGAAACATCACTGTTTGTTGTTGCAATGAAATGACTGGACTCCTCCTGCTGCTAAAGATCTGAAAAGTTAAAAAAATAAAAGCACAAGTGGACTTTAAAGTATATGCAAACTGGATTTTCAAAATAAAACATTCTTTAATTCGCTTTTGAATTAATTAGTTCGGTTGTAATCCATTTGTGACAAATATGCATTTGTTTCCATATTGATTTTTACACAAGCTTCCTGACACAATCCATTGGTAAAAGAGTATTGATTTAAGAACTTGTAGTAGTAAGAGAATATTATTTGCCAGAACACACTGTGTGCATAATTATTAGGTAAGTTGTATTTATGAGGATTCATTTTATAATTATAACAACTACAGTGCTCTGGGTCAATCCAAAATGTTAATAAACCTCAAACTTGAATATTTAAGAACATAAAAGTGAAGTTTAGGCTTTCTTAGGGACGACAGTATCTCTGTTATTCAGGTAGAGTGTTTATCTACTGATTCGAAGGTTGGCGGTTCGAATCTAGCTCTTGACATAGACATTATCTGGGCACTCCAGGTAGGTTGCAGTTCTGGAATATGACAGTGCAGCGAGGATAATGGGTTCATGATAGCTTCATGTTTGACTCTTCTCAAATCTCTTGCAATTAATTTACGTCTTTTTTTTCTCAACACGTCTTGCGACACTGTTGACTATTTGCAACAAAATGTTTGATGGTTCTGCGATTTTTTAAATTATTTTTTTTATTTTCTTTTTTACGATTTTTGACTTTTCAGTGTCAGTAAAATCTGTTTTTTGGCCCATTTGCCTGAGGAAAAGAAGCTGCCTAATAATTCTTGACGCCTTGATATAGGGTGTTGATCTCCTTAGGCCACACCCTCCCTCCTTAGACAAATACACATCACCGAATATGCTTAAATCCAGTAAGAATTTATGTTTATACAGCTTGGAGTAATACTAATGGTTGCCTTGTCAATTACATACTGTTCCTACTCTATTCAAAGACATGTATGGACACCAGTATAGTAAGAAGTAGTCTAGATGAGCATGATGTCACCCACAGCTCCAGTCAAATGAAGCTTATCGAGCCCAGAAGTTATGGGGAGAATTTGGAGCCAGATTTTATGGCAAAAGGAGAAATTCAATTTGTCAACTGGACAAAAGTTTATTTGGTAATTCTTTAACTCCCCTCTCAAACCAATTCTTTTCTCTGGCTAAGATCTATACCTCACTGTCCTCAAAGGAGTGGCCCATGGCTTTTAGGTGGAGATGTACGGCAGATTGCGGCCCACCCTGGTTTTCCTGTCTGTGTTGATACATCCTCTTGTGAAGTGGCTGTTTTGTTTCTCCAATGTAGCGCTCACTGCAGTCTTCACTACACTGAATGGAGTAGACCACATTGCTTGTTTGTGGCTCGGTGTTTTGTCCTTAGGATGGACCAGTTTCTGTCTTAAAGTGTTTGTGGGTTTGAAATAAACTGGGATTTCATGTTGTCTGAGGATCCTCTGTAGTTTTTCAGAAACGCCAGCCAGGTAAGGAATAGTTACACCCTTTCTCCTGGGTTCTGATTCTCTGTTGTCTTGTTTCTTGGCTCTCTTAGTTTTATTGAAATCCCATTTAGGATGGGATGCTACATTGGAGAAACAAAACAGCCACTTCACAAGAGGAGTACCAACACAGACGGGAGAGCCAGAGTGGACCACAGTCTGCCGTACATCTTCACCTAAAAGCCATGGGCCACTCCTTTGAGGACAGTGAGGTATAGATCTTAGCCAGAGAAAAGAACTGGTTTGAGAGGGGAGTTAAAGAAGTTAGAGTTAAAGAGAATTCTTCCTTGAACAGAAATGGAGGTCTCAGACATCATCTGTCTCCCATTTATAACTCCATCCTCAAACTCAAATCAATAAGGCTAGCCAGGTCAGGTCCAGAGGTGTGAAAACACCCATTATGGCCTTGAATGCTAATAACACCCCACACCCCACTCTCACTGCATATTGAATAGGCCCACCTAACTAACAGAAACTGTAAACAAATAGGTGTGGTAGTCTCAGAGTAATTTCATTGTAGTTAGCTCCTCCCTTCAGGCAGATATAAGACAGTGTCCACCAGCGTCTGACCAGAACTGAAGAAGCAGCTTAGATGAGCTGCGAAACGTATTCGACCAAATAAACTTTTGTCCAGTTGACAAACTGAATTTCTCCTTTTGCCACAGATGCTACCTGGACGACAGATTTTATCATATTAGGAATAGGAATTGATTTACAGTCAAAATAGTGAAATAAAACCCCCTGTATCATGTAAAGTGGGTTAATACGAACATTTTAAGACCAAAATGATGAGCCTGACAGCAGCACTTACAGAGAAAGGGGTGACATATTTTACAAAGTGAATTGGAGCCAGAGTCGATGGAGCCGGAAGCGTGCCCATGATCACTGCCTATTTGAAACGTGGCGGCTTGCGGGTTAGCTATGTCCATTTGTATAAGCAGTCTATGCACCAGTCTTATCTTAATCTCTCAAAGTTTAAATGGGCTTGATAGACAGGTTAATTAGCCAATCAGAGAAGTGCATGATCTGTATAAAAAAAAATAAAAAAATTGGCAGAATAAATGAGTGAATCACTGCTAAGCATGTTAATCAGAGGAGAGATTAGTTTGGTTCTGTTCTATAATAATAAAAGACCACTCCAGTTCATTTGTTTCCCATGTGTCACTGAACTAAGCTAAACAGTCTACTGGGTACTATAATACTAGAAGTAGGTCAGCAGAGTAGTGAAGGCAGTTTGAGCCTGCTGGAGGTGAATGAACTTTGAAAACTCAGAGGAATTACCATATGAGATGATGCAGTGTGGATAAATGTTTTTGAGAAAGACTTGATGAGGAAATTATGACATCATTCAAAAACCACATAAGACCTTTCAAAGCATTTATTTAAAACATTTTAATAATTAGGCTTTTTAAAGGTTCTATATTATGTAAAATTGACTCTTGTGAGCTTAACATGTTAGAATGTTCTTACCTCCTCAAAAAACAAAAATACCTGGAGTTGTGTTTTGTTTCATTCACTAAACCCTTTACTGTCTACATCTCCAAAGCTCAAAATGCTCTGTTCCACCTTGTGATGTCATGAAGTGGTAGTTTTCAAGTTAACATCTGCTTTTTACAGTTTGTTCCGTAGAGATTGTATTACCACATGACATCACAAGGTGGAACAGAGAATTTTTGGTTTAAGAGAAGAACTCAGATCAGAAAACAGCATATTATAAGATAATGTAATAGGCCCTTTAATTAATTTATAAGGATTTCCCTACAACTCCAGAAATTACAATTAAAATTACTTGGTTAATTCTCATCCAAGAGCCTTTGTCAGCGTTGAAAGAAATACTTAAATAAAAAAAAAGTTTTCAGGTTTATCTAATCTCAGTATTTGATAAGCCAGACACAGGGCAGACTTTGTCTGCTTCTTATTTTCAAACTATGGCTCCAGATTCTCAGCCAAAAATAACTGAAAACTCACAACTGCACAACATCACCCCATAAACCAAATTTATTTTCCATTATTTAGGAATTGGAAAAACATGAGTTCACCTTTTTTGCATTTAAGAAACTCATCAGGCTTCATTCAGATCAGAGACAATGTGAAAATTCCTCTAAAATCTCTGGTAATTCTGTGAGAGTAATTTTAGAGAAAGATAAAAGTGATGAAAAATATGGGACAAATGAATGGGGTCCTTGGGTTTTTCTATGAACGTGGCTTTATTTTCATCCAGCAGTCACAGTGATCAGATGTGCTGGCTCTGATTTAGAGACAGATATGGGTCACGAGAAGAGCTGGGGACAATTATAGTTTGGATTTAAGTCATTACTGTATAAAAGCTCAAATTAACTGTATTAACTGTAATGTCAAATAAAAATATACATATACTTTGCAGTGAGATCAAACTGGGGGTATTGTACATGTATGTGGATTGGCGGAATGTTCAGTAGTTAGCATGGAGACACATTAGCAAGCACTACCAAGAAAAAAAAAAAAAAAAATCATAAAACCATTGCAGTGTATAATGAAGATACTCAGAATGTATTGATACATTCTACATGTATGTCTACTGGCAGAATGTTCAGGGGTTACCATGGAGACCCCATGCACACATTAGCATACGTGTCAAAAAAGTTTTAAGATGGTCTGAAAACTCAAGAAAAAATACAAAATGGATTTAAACAGCACATTTTCAGGAGCCTGTGCGAGTGTTCATGGTCCTGTTTAGGAGTTTGATTTTCAACAAAAAGGTGAGAGTGACTAACTTAAAAACTGTTGGCTAGCTAGCTTGTGACTGTAATTTTATGTGTGAGAGACTTGTTTAACATAGCAAACATAGTTCAAACTAAATCAGTTCTTTCTGGTCAGACTGTGTTAAATTAAAACTCAGATTAAAGTCTAACAAAGCATCAGACAGAGCAGTGCTTACAGTTAGCATCACACCCCCATGGACTGTTGATGACGTCAACTGCAAAGTATCAATAATGTTACAACTATACATATTTTGTAGTAACTAGCAGAGTGGTTTGCCTAAAATTCTATTAGAAATACCCTATAATGCATTATTAAAGATGCACTATGGTGAAGGATCTGCCTGCTGTTTGTCTCCGTGGAAATATTATTACTTTCTCTGGAATGTTCCACAGTACATCAGTATGGCATTTAACATATCTAGCTCACATTTATCTCATTGTATTTGTATTTCAAGTGTTTTATTGGTCAAAAATTCATTGAAAAAATATTATTTTTACTGATAATTTGAATCCCACACTCAGCATAAAGCATCGTTGGTAGAGCAGTCAGCTCAGCTGGCCCACAGGTTGGCAGTGGAATTCCAACAGTTCTCACAAATTAATGCTGTTGATGTGTGCTTGGCATAGTCTGTATATAAATGGACATAACTAACCTGCTAGCCTCCGCGTTCCAAATAGAAAGTAAGCATGGGTGCACTTCCGGCTCCATCGTCTGTGCCTCCGATCACTTTGTATTGGAAAAACTGTCATTCCTCCCTCTGTAACTGCTTCTGTCAGGTTTGTCATTTTGGTTAAAATGTTCGTATTAACCCGTTCTACAGGATCCTGGAGTTTTATTTCACTATTTTGTCTGTAATTCCTATTCCTAATATAGAACTCGGCTCCAAATTTGCCCCTTATAACTGCTATCCTCTGTGAGCTTCATTTCATATGGAGCATGTCTTCAACATGAGCCTTAAGCTGAGGGTGGTACCACAACTCTGGAAGACCTCCTGCGTGGTACAGTGCCTAAGACACCGCACGCTAACGACACCGCACGCTAACGACCTCAGCAGCTTCAGGCCGGTGGCTCTAACATCGCATCTGATGAAGACACTGGAGAGACTGGTCCTTGGCCACCTCCGCTCCACCGTGAGCTCAGCGATGGACCCGCTGCAGTTTGCGTACTGGCCTGGCATCGGAGTGGAGGACGCCGTCATCTACCTGCTGCACCGCTCACTGTCTCACCTGGAGAACCCCGGCAGCACTGTGAGGATTCTCTTCTTTGACTTCTCCAGTGCTTTCAACACCATCCAGCCACTGCTCCTGAGGGACAAACTGGAGACTGCCGGTGTGGACTGTGACCTGGCAGACTGGATCCTGGACTACCTCACAAACCGGCCCCAGTTTGTGAGAGCCAAGAACTGCGTGTCTGACCTACTGACCTGCAGTGTGGGGGCGCCCCAGGGCACTGTCCTCGCACCCTTTCTTTTCACCCTCTACACTGCAGACTTCAGACACAACACGGACAGCTGCGTCCTGCAGAAGTTCTCTGATGACTCTGCCATCATTGGCTTCATCAAGGATGACGACGATGTGGAGTACAAAGTCCTGCGTTAGTGCAGGACTTTGTGGACTGGTGTCAGCAGAACCACCTCATCATCAATGCAGGGAAGACCAAGGAGATGGTGGTGGACTTCCGCAGATGCCACTCTACTGTCCCCTCAGTGAACATCCAGGGAAGGGACATTGAGAGAGTGGACTCATACAAGTACCTGGGTGTTCATCTGAACAACAAACTGGACTGGACTCACAACACAGATGCACTGTACAGGAAGGGCCAGAGTCGGCTCTATCTCCTGAGGAGACTCAGGTCTTTTGGAGTGAGGGGGCCACTCCTGAAAACCTTCTATGACTCTGTGGTGGCATCAGCCATCCTGTACGGTGTGGTCTGCTGGAGCAGCAGCATCACAGAGAGGGAGAGGAAGAAGCTGGACAAGGTCATCAAAAAGTCCAGCTCCGTCCTGGGCTGTCCTCTGGACTCAGTGCAGCAGGTGGGGGACAAGAGGGTCCTGGCTAAGGTCATCTCTATGCTGGACCATGAGGGTCATCCCCTGCAGGACGCCCTGTCTGCTCTGGAGAGCAGCTTCAGTGACAGACTGATTCACCCTCGCTGTGTTAAGGAGAGGTTTCGCAGGTCTTTCCTTCCTGCTGCTGTCAGACTGTATAATGAACACTGTTAACACTGAACATGTGTCATTCAGCTATATCCCTGTGCAATACTGTGCAATACAATTCACTTATGTAATTTTACTGATATTTATCCGAATGCTGCTGTACATAAACATAGTCATATTATTATAAATAACATTATAATATACTGAAGTCACTTTACTGAGATTTATTCTGTTCATATGCTGCACTATTACTTTTATTGTACATAATAGTTTTTCTGGTATTTTATATTTTTGCTCCACCGAAACAGTGTGTTACATTAGAGTCTATTTTAAGTCTATTTTTAAATTATTTCTTAGCCATTATCTATTATCTTGTTTTTATTGCATGTTACCATTTTCCTGCTGTTCTTGAACTGTGCGTTGCAACACTGGAATTTCCCCACTGTGGGACTAATAAAGGCATATCTTGACTGGAACCAAACACTATGGGTGATGTCGCACTCAGTTCATACATTCTATGGTCCTTAGGCAAGACACTTAACCCCCTGTGAGCATTTACCATTTAAGTGGGCTCGCCTCTCCACAGATCTGACCTGATCTATGACTTATTTAGGACCACCTTCTTGTCTTGAGATAAATATATACGTTTAAAGTCATGCTGTGGTACATTCTAGCAATAGCATCTCCATGGAGACAAGCAAGAGGCAGACGCTCCACCAGAAAAAGTTCCCCAGTGCATCTTTAAGGTCTAACTGTTTGTGGACCTTTGTTTTGTCTGGCATTAGAGCTGTTCTAAATTCTAAAAACTTCTTATAATGCATGTGTGGAAATCAAGTTCAGTTCTTTGAATACTTATGTCTGAGTACAAAATACCAGGAGAAGGATTACACCAAGGATTACACCTGCATACACATTGGAAAGTAAAGTAGTTTTAACCAAGATAGTTTTCCTTCATAGTGAAAACAGTATAGAAGCCAGTATAGAAACACATTACACTTAAACAAATCTCCTCTTTAGCGCTGAGTCACTGGTCTTTTCACTGGGCTTTCACTTTCTTGTTTGTGTCATTAACTCCTGACAGACAGTTAGGGTCACAACCTTTCACCTGTGTGCTTGACCCTGAGACTGGAGTTATCTGAGGTCAATGACCCTGAGCTAAAGTCTGTCCAACAAAAAGAGGAAACTCTGCAGATACTGGCAGATAACAAAGACATCAATGAATCTGTCCCATGTGAGGGCAGAATGGAGAGGAAAAGTGTAGTAAACATATATTTGTATTTATATTACACAAAATGGACTCGTGAGCTTTAAGTCATGTTAGAATGTTGCTACCTCATCAGAAACATACCTGCAGTTGTGTTTTGTTTCATTCACACACACACACGCACGCACACGCACGCACACACACACACACACACACACACACACACACACACACACACACACACACACACACACACACACACACACACACACACACACACACACACACATGTTTGAGTAACCCTTTATTATTAGTCTGTCTACATCTCCAAAGCTCAAAATGCTCTGTTCCACCTTGTGATGTCATGAAGTGGTAGTTTTCAAGTTAACAGCTCCTTTTACCTTACATTCAGTAGAGATGGGTAATTCCAGGGCTAAAATTATCCAAATGATTCTTTTTTTTATGAACAAAAATATTCAAATAAAAACAGCTAGCTAAAAACAATCAATTCAGTTGTTTCTGTTGAACAAAATTCAGCACAAATCTGTATCAAAATCACTACATCTGAAGCTTTATTAGATCTCAAAATCTGCGTGAAATGCTTTTACTTTTTACTCTTTAAGTACTATTTTTACTTTTATTTAAGAAGTTTTTTTTCATGTGTTACTTTTACTTTCCTAAGTATTTTTTTTGCCCTGGTATCTGTACTTTTGCTTAAGTAACAAAATCAAGTACTTCTTCCAACACTCAAAACTAGATACTCATATGGAACAAGTATCTATACTGAGCTGAATATTATAAACAGGACAAAATTTGACCCTTCCCTGAATAGTTAAAGACAACATAATTAAATGAAATTTAGATATTGCGACAAGTTACACAAGTTGGCTGAGTGGCTAGCATTCACGCCTCACAGCAAGAAGGTTCCGGGTTCGATCCCCGGGTCGCCCGGGCCTTTCTGTGTGGAGTTTGCATGTTCTCCCTGTGTCTGGATGGGTTTCCTCCGGGCAGTCCGGTTTCCCCCATCAATCCAAAAAACATGCACAATAGGTAAAAATCCTCCAGCTGAGGTCCTGACAAGCCGAGCTATAAGATCATGGAGATGGGTCCCCGGGCGCCTGAAAGATTGGCTGCCCACTGCTCCTGAATAAGGATGGGTAATGCAGAGGATAATTTCCCTACAGGGATAAATACAGGATAATAAAAAAATAAATTAGCAGTTGCTGTAGTAGTTGTAATATCCTGGTAACAGTAATAGCAGTCCATGTTGTGGTAGTAGTATTTCATTTGTTACAGTACTTGAAAAGCAGTGGTGGAAGTACTCAGTTTTGGCTTAAGTTTAAAATGTACTTAAAGAATAAAAAGGAAAAGTATTTCACACAGATTTTGAGATCTAATAAAGCTTCAAATGTAATTTTGATACAGATTTGTGCTGAACTCTGTTCAACAGAAACAATTGAACTGATTGTTTTTTTCTAGCTGTTTTTATTTGTATATGTTTGTTTTCTTAAATTATGAATGTGTTCAAATAAACCCTCAGCCTTTTCAGCAGGTCTCACACAATAATAAAAAATACTTTTACTTTTCAGTCCTGTTCAAAAGTGTAGTACAAAGTACAGGTATTTGCTCTCAGATGTAATGAAGTATCCACTTAAATATTTACTAAAGTAAAGTACAGATATCTAAAATGTATACTTAAGTACAGTACTCAAGTTCCACTACTGTTCAATAGTAAATAGTAGAAGGAGTTCAAGTCTATGTATTTGTAGTCCTTGTGACAGTAGTAGCGTTTTATGATTAACGTGATCCCATTTCAAAAGTACCTTGTATTGTAGTAACAGTAGTAACAGTAGCAGTCAGAATGGGTCAATACAACAAACTCCCACAAACCCGAATGAGCCCAGGTTTTTCATTAAGTCCATGATCTAAGCTGAATGCAGTATTCTTAGGAGTACAGGCTGAGTGTAAGAAAAGCACTTGCTGCAGAAGCTCCATCTGTTTTTGATCATTAAAGCGTCTGGAAAAATGAGCTTGGCATTAACCAGCGAGAAGTTTAAAAATGTGAGCGATGCATCACACACCCAGGTCTGTGTCTCCACGGCGACAACCTAAATCAAGTCTCTTCTGGATCCAATAAGACCCACAACTTTTATTACAGATTTTATAAACACAATGCGCTTAGTTTGTCTCCAAAATTCATTCTCAGATCATTCTCAGAAGAAATCAGTTACATTTTCTAATAATAAACTACAGCTTAATTAGCCTTAATAAAGAATGAAGAAAGACTGAAAAGGCCCATATGCCCTTATATGCTATTTTCTGATCTGTTATAATGTTGTTTCCTCATTGCAAACATACCTGGAGCTGTGTTTTCATCTTTTAATGTCATGTGGTAATACAGAATCATTTGGATAATGGATGTGGATCATTTCAACACTGGAATTGCCTGTATTCTGTATTAAACTAAAGGTAAAAGGAGCTGTTAACTTTAAAACTACCACTCTATGACATCATAAGGTGGAACAGCGCATTTTGAGCTTTGGAGATGTAGACAGACTAATGTTAAAGGGTTACTTATACATGTGTGAATGAAACAAAACACAACTTCAGGTATGCTTTTGAGGAAGTAACAACATTCTAACATGGCTTAAAGCTCAGAAGAGTTAATTAAATTAAATAACTAAATTAGTACTATTTAGTGTAGTAGTGTTCATTGTATTGGTAGTATTTTTAGTAATTAGTAATGGTTGCAGTACTACTACTAGTAGTAGTAGTAGTAGTAGTAGTAGGAGTAGTAGTAGTAGTAGGAGTAGTAGGAGTAGTAGTAGAGTATTGGTTGGCAGAAGTAGCCTTAAGTAGTAGAAGTATGAATAGGAGGTAGGATTCAATAATTTCTGCACTGACAACTATTTTAATAGCAATTGAGTTGTGTTTTGTTTCATTCATGCATGTTTGAGTAACTCTTTATTATAAGTCTGTCTGCATCTCCAAAACTCAAAATGCTCTGTTCCACCTGGTAATGTCATGAAGTGGTAGTTTTCAAGTTTGAGAGAAGAAATATGCAGGATTTGTGTGTTAAAAATGTGTGAATGAAACAAAACACAATTCCAGGTATGCTTGTGATGAGAAAACAACATTATAACAGAGATCGGAAATTAGTGTAACATGGGCCCTTTAAGATGTATTTGATGTATTTGAGCCTCAATAGCTCACATAAAACTGAGTAAATGTTCTATTTAAATGTAAGAGTATTTCACCAAAACAAACCACAGAGGAGTAACAAACTGGACTCACACTTATTAATAGGATCTCTGTGTTTTTCTGTGGTTTAATGGAGGAGCAGTTCAAATGGGTTATGTAATAAAGAACAGCAGAGGAAACAGGGACCGTGGTTTTTGTGCTACAGTATTTGCCTTAATAACAGAAAGATAGACAGTTCAATTTCACCTCAGATTAGTGGATACTGTTGTTTGGTCCACAACACTTTATCCACATCGTGGATAAAGTGTTGTGGACCAAGCAGGACTAGACCAGTTCTGAACCCAGGCTAGACTAAACTAGGACTAAACCAGGTCTAAACCATGTCTGAACCCAAAGTGGACTAAACCAGTTCTAAACCCTAACTAGAACAAAGCAGGACTAAACCAGAGAGATTCCAGGACACAGGAGGTCTAGAGGAAGAGAAGAGGAAGTGAGCTGAATGAGAGGGGAGGATGCAGAGGCGAGTGCATTTTAGAGCCAGGACCTGTTTCCTGTTGTCAGAACAAGATTAAAACCCAGCCACAGAAAGAGAAGTTTAGATTTTAGCCCTAAAAGCATCAAACACCATCACAGTGTGTGGAATCTCATGGGAATATCAGCATTATCCAAACAGAGAGAGAGTTGGAGCTCTGCAGATAGTAGGTCGGGTCCAGCTGTATGTAATACTATTTCTAACTCAGATGTGAGAGAGACCATGTGGGATGAATGAGATTTAAGACAGAGATACAGGAAGAGATGTGAAATAAACGTGTTGAAAAATAACATCATGGGTGCACATTTGGAAGGGTATATTTGATGTTACTACAGTTTTTGCACTTCTACGTGTCTAAACTGCTGGTGTGATCTCTAAACAGAGGGGGGCATTATTCACAGTGACAGAGACTCAGTGGTTAGAGCACAGAGCACTAGTCCACTTGAAGGTAACATGATCAACTCCCACTCAGACCAAGTTCTATTGTTCACTGCTCAGTATAAATGTGGTCTGTGTATTGGTGGAAGCTTTGCTTCTGTCAGTCTGCCAGGCTCTAGAAAGATCTTACCATGCATGGTGGTTGGTCTCTCTCACTCTCATCCAGCTTGGGCCCTCCACCAGAGGCTTGGGAGCTTGAGAGTTCTGCGCAGTATCTTTGCTTCTTGGGTTCTTTATATTGTGTTTATATGTATATTTACCTTGTTGACATGTTTCGGCTGCTAGCTGCGAGCCATCTTCAGAACTGTCACCGGTGTTGGTGGTGACGTGTCGTATATCAGCTGTTGTTGCTTCCTGTAGGCGTGGTCAGCCTGATGGACCTGGCAGGTCGCTCAGACTGACCACGCCTCCCATCGCCTGGTGGTCTTTTGGAGGAGGGTGTCCCAGGTGTTTGAAAGGAGGAACGCTCTGTCATCACGGTTAATGCTGTCCATGCCTCGTTTCCTGATTTCAGTGGCCTCCCTGATCCAGCGTTTGAACTTGTTGTTTTCTGATCCAATGACTTATGCCCCGTCCCAATCCATAATGTGGTTATTTCTTTTACAGTGGTCTGATATGGCAGATTTTAGGTTTTCCTGCAATGCTTTGTCTTTTTTGTGTTCTGGTAAGTCACCTTGATGTTTCCTTTTCACATTCCTTTTGGTGGTTTGACTACAGTGCTTATGTTGTGTTTTTTCATGGCTCTCTGGATGGGTTCAATTATTCCTCTAACATATGGCAGTGTAACTGTGTTCTTGTGATCCTGCTGCCCTCTATTGGTTTGTTGTGTTCTTTTCCGGGGTTTGTTGGTTTTATTGTTGACTTGTTTTCTGCCTTTGTTTATGGCCCAGTTGGGATATTGACATTGTTTGAGTGCTTGTATGATGTGTCTCTCCTCCTCTCCCCTGTTAGTTTGGTCTGTGATGAGTGTGACCCGTTCGAATAATGTCCTTACTACCGAAAGTGGGATGTTCGGATGTCCAGAGTAGATATTGGTTGGTGTGTGTGGGCTTCCTGTATACTGTTATTTTGATTCTGCTGTCTCCGATGTGGTGGATTTTAATGTCCAAAAATGCTATTGCTCTGTCTTTCTCCTCCTTATGTGTGAATTGAATGTTACCGGTACTGTCTTGTGTGTTGAGATGGTCCATGAGTTCTTGGGTGTGTCCTTGCTGTATTTTTTCCAGAATGTCATCTACGTAGCACTTCCAGAATGTTAAACGGCATTGTGGGGGTGCTGTGTTGAATGCTTTTTGTTCCAAGTCCTCCATGAAAAAACTGCTCATTATTGTGGATAGTGGATCTCCCATTGCGAACCCCTCCTTTTGTCTGTAAATGATGTTATTGTATTGAAAATATATAGATTTGGCCACAAAGTGTAATAGTTGTGTAATATCTTCAACAGTTAAATTTGTGCGTTTTTTGAGTGTTTTGTCCTTTCTGAGTTTATCCTGTACTATTTGTAGTGTGACATCCACGGGTGTTTTGGTATGGGGTTTGATTTGGTACGTCGCCACCAACACCGGTGACAGTTCTGAAGATGGCTCGCAGCTAGCAGCCGAAACATGTCAGGTAAATACACGTTACTGTATTGTCTTTAAAAAAGAACCCAAGAAGTTAAAGTACATAAGAAGACAAAATTAACATTTTTGGTTTAGTATCTTTGCTGTTCCTAGTACTGCACTTTCCTGGACTGGGATGTCTGATGTTTTTCCTGGAATCTGCTGTAACCACTCCTCCAGTTTGGGGGTTACAGCCCCGAGTGCTCCGATCACCACGGGCACCACTGATGCCTTCACCTTCCAGGCCTTCTCCAGCTCTTCCTTGAGCCCCTGATATTTCTCTAGTTTCTCGTGTTCCTTTTTCCTGATATTACCATCACTTGGTATTGCAGTGTCCACCACCACGGCTTTGTTCTGTTGCTTATCCACCACCACTATGTCAGGTTGGTTCACCATCACCATTCTGTCAGTCTGTATCTGGAAGTCCCACAGGATCTTGGCTCGGTCATTCTCTGCAACCTTCGGAGGAGTTTCCCACCTTGAGGTCTCCAGCCCGTACTCTGCACAGATGTTTCTGTACACTATGCCCACCACTTGGTTATGTCGCTCCATGTATGCTTTCCCTGCCAGCATCTTACACCCTGCAGTTATGTGCTGGACTGTCTCAGGAGCCTCTTTGCACAGCCTACACCTTGGGTCTTGTCTGGTGTGGTAGATCTGGGCCTCTATTGCTCAGGTGCTCAAGGCCTGCTCCTGTGCAGCCAGGATGAGGGCCTCTGTGCTGTCCTTCAGACCAGCCCTCTCCAGCCATTGATAGGATTTCTTGATATCAGCCAGTTCAGTTATGTTTCGGTGGTATGCCCCATGTAGGGGCTTGTCCTGCCATGATGGTCCCTCCAGCACCTCTTCCTCTGAGCTCCACTGTCTGAGGCATTTCCTGAGCACATCATCTGTCGGGGCCTTGTCCTTGATGTACTTATGGATTTTGGATGTTTCATCCTGGACAGTGGTTCCCACACTCACTAGTCCTCGGCCTCCTTCCTTCCGGCTCGCATACAATCTCAGGGTGGTGGATTTGGGATGGAACCCTCCATGCATGGTCAGGAGCTTTCGTGTGTTAACTGTGGTCTGTATCTCCTCTTTTGGCCAGCTTATGATTCCTGTTGGGTATCTGATCACTGGCAGGGCGTAGCTGTTTATTGCCTGTGCCTTGTTCTTGCCAATGAGCTGGCTTCTTAGGACTTGCCTTACTCGTTGCAGGTATTTGGCCGTAGCCGCTTTCTTGTTGCCTCTTCAAGGTTGCCATTTGCTTGTGGGATACCAAGGTACTTGTAACTGTCCTCAATGTCTGCTATTGTTCCCTCTGGGAGTGAGACCCCCTCTGTGTGGACTATATTCCCTCTCTTTGTCACCATCCTACTACATTTCTCAAGCCCAAATGACATTCCAATGTCTGTGCTGTAGATCCTGGTCTCGCTCGCTCTTAGTGTACAGCTGGATGTTACCCAGTGCGGTCAATGATTTGGCTGAGGAGGTTCAGACCTATGGAGAACAGCAGTGGGGGCAGTGCATCTCCTTGGTATATGCCACATTTGATGGACACTTGTGCAAGTGGTCCATTGGTTTCAAGGGTGGTTTTCCACAACCGCATTGAGTTTGCAATGAATGCCCTTAGAGTCCGATTGATATTGTACAACTCCAAGCACTCACTGATCCATGTGTGTGGTATTGAGTCATAAGCTTTCTTGTAATCAATCCAGGCAGTGCACAGGTTGGTCTGACGAGTTCTGCAGTCACGGGCGACTGTTCGGTCAACCAGGAATTGGTGTTTGGCTCCCCTTGTGTTTTTGCCGATGCCCTTCTGTGCTGTGTTCATGTATTGAGCACAGCACAGGGATGGTAGGGATCTCTCTCAGTGCTGCATTCACATCTTCTAGGAGACTTTCAGATGGTACTTCACTTAGCCTCTGTAACTTTCATCGGGGTTGCCTTATGTTCATTCGGGCCATGATCTTTTCTTTCAAGTCAGTTGCTGCCTTGTTCAGCGTGATACTTATTGGGGCTTCATACCCAATCTCTGGTTGAGGAGTTGGTGTTAACTCCCCTCTGACCTGGCGTCCTGGCTCCCCCTTACCGTAGCATTTGTGTCAATCGTCAATCTCTAGTTGTGATAGCAAATGTATATATATATATATATATATATATATATATATATATATATATATATATATATATATATATATGTGTGTGTATATATATATATATATATATATATATATATATGTGTATATATATATATATATATATATATATATATATATATATATATATATATATATATATATATATATATATATATATACACATACACACACGCACACACACAACACACTGCAAAACTATAGTCTGCTCTGTCTGTCTGCACATGTCCCTGCACACGTCATGTGTGTCACTGTGGGAATGTCTGTCTGTGTTCCCTGTTCTTCACTTTAACAGTTCTCACATTCAACTGGTGAGAAAAGAATATCTGTGTGTGTGCATCTCATTTATTATAAACTAAACTCTCACTCAAAACTTTCACACACAGACCAAGTTACAGCTCAGATCTGTGGAGAGGAGTCCCCCGTTCACAGCAAGAATGTGAATGTTTTTAGGTTGTTTGTATCAGATATCTTCAATTAAATAAATACAAGCCAGACATGTTTAATGCCGTGCTGTGGAACATTCAGGCAAAGCAAGATGGCGAACCTCCCAGCAGAAACACACATAGTGCTCCTTAAAAATGTAAACCTCTATAAGATAAGATAAGATAAGATAAGATAAGATAATCCTTTATTTGTCCCACAATGGGGAAATTGCAGTGTCACAACGCAAGTTTCAGAAACAGTAGGAAAATAAGAGCATGCATCAAAATCAAGATAAATATAATAAGTATTTACAATCAACTAAAAAACACAACACTGTAAAGCTAAAAGGCACAGGAACGTTGCACAATAAGTGTCTTTGATTCTGAGCAGTGAACAAACAGCAGTTAAAGTGACTCCAGTATAGTAATATATAATATTACTACAATAAAGTGACTCAGATGATTGTGTACAGTGCGGTGATGGACAGTGGTGGTTAAATAAATAAGTAGCAGGTAAAGTGACTTTAAATAATATTGCACATTGTTATTATTACTATGGAGATGACACATGGTTGCTATGGAGATGACACATGACTAGCATTGATCATTATACAGTCTGACAGCAGCAGGAAGGAAAGACCTGCGAAATCTCTCTTTAACACAGCGAGGGTGAATCAGTCTGTCACTGATGCTGCTCTCCAGAGCAGACAGGGCGTCCTGCAGGGGGTGACACTCATGGTCCAGCATAGACATGAGTTTAGCCAGGAACCTCTTGTCCTCTTGACCTGCTGCACTGAGTCCAGAGGACAGCCCAGGACTGAGCTGGACTTCTTGATGACCTTGTCCAGTTTCTTCTTCTCCCTCTCTGTGACGCTGCTGCTCCAGCAGACCACACCGTACAGGATGGCTGATGCCACCACAGAGTCATAGAAGGTCCTCAGGAGTGGCCCTCTCACTCCAAAGGACCGCAGTCTTCTCAGGAGATAGAGCCGACTCTGGCCCTTCCTGTACAGTGCATCTGTGTTATAAGTCCAGTCCAGTTTATTGTTCAGATACACACCCAGGTACTTGTAAGAGTCCACTCTCTCAATGTCTCTTCCCTGGATGTTCACTGGTGGGGGGGCAGTAGAGTGGCATCTGCGGAAGTCCACCACCATCTCCTTGGTCTTCCCCGCGTTGATGAGAAGGTGGTTCCGGTGACACCAGTCCACAAAGTCCTGCGTTAGTCCTCTGTACTCCATGTCGTCATCGTCTGTGATGAGACCGATGATGGCGGAGTCATCGGCGAACTTCTGCAGGACACAGCTGTCCGTGTTATGTCTGAAGTCTGCAGTATAGAGGGTGAAAAGGAAAGGCACGAGGACCAGTGCCCCCACATTGCAGGTCATAAGGTCAGACACACAGTCCTGGGCTCTCACAAGCTGGGGCCGGTTTGTGAGGTAGTCCAGGATCCACTCAGCCAGGTCACAGTCCACTCCTGCCCACTCCAAATTGTCCCTCAGGAGCAGCGGCTGGATGATGTTGAAAGCACTGGAGAAGTCGAAGAACAAGATTCTCACAGTGCTGCCGGGCCTCTCCAGGTGGGACAGTGAGCGATGCATCAGAGAGATGATGGCGTCCTCTACTCCAATGCCGGGCCGATACGTGAACTGCAGCGGGTCCATTGCTGAGCTCACCGTGGAGCGGAGGTGACCCAGGACGAGCCTCTCCAGAGTCTTCATCAGATGAGACGTGAGAGCCACTGGCCTGAAGCTGTTGAGGTCTTTGGCGTGTGGTGTCTTGGGCACAGGTACCACACAGGAGGTCTTCCAGAGCTGTGGCACCACCTTCAGCTTCAGGCTCAGGTTGAAGACATGCTTCATAACTCCACACAGCTCATCTGCACAGGACTTACGGAGCCTGGGGCTGATCCCGTCTGGTCCAGCAGCTTTCCTTCTCCTTATCCGGCTCAGTTCTCTCCTAACCTGAGCTGTTGTGAGAGACAAAGAGCGGGGGTGTGTGCTGGAGGTCTGGCTGAGTTCTTGATGTGGATTCGGGGCTGGGGGGCTGAGGCAGAGATATGAAGAGGTGACAGTCTGGGCCTTTGTGCAGGAGACAAGGTGAGCCCATGCAGCGGTGCGGGGGGAGGAGTGGGTGATTGATCAAACCTCAGGAAGTGTGAATTCAGATCGTTCACCCACTGTTGGTCTCCCTCTGTCTGGACGGGCGGAGGATTGAAGCCAGAGACACTCTTCAGACTTCTCCACACCTCCCTAACATTCCGCTGCTGCAGCTACTGTTCCATCTTCCTCCTGAAGTGGCTCTAGCCTGTCTGATTTTCCTCCTCAGCTTCTTCTGTACAGTCTTCAGCTCCTCTTTGTTCCCGGACCTGAAAGCTCTCTTCTTCTCCTTGAGCAGAGCTTTAATGTCCGAGTTAATCCACGGCTTGTTTGGAAAACACCGCACCGTCCGAGAGGGTACAGTGTTTTCAAAACAGAAGTTGATGTAGTCCATAATACAGTCCATGATAGCATTGATGTCCTCCCCATGAGGCTGGCAGAGCTCTGTCCACACAGCGGTCCCTCAGAGCCTCCTCGCTCTCTGCTGTCCACCTCTTCACCACTCAGGGCTCCACAGGCTGCCTGCGTACTAGGGGTTCATACACAGGCCTCATATGGATGATGTTGTGGTCTGCTCTTCCCGGGGGGGGGGGGGGGGGTGTATGTTGGCAGGACAGATGAGGGAGATGCATGGTTGAAGTCACCGGTGGTGAGGATGAGGGCCTGTGGATGCTGAGTCTGAAGTGAGCTGACGCAGGAGAGCAGAGTGTCACAAGCATTCTCCTTGTTAGCTCTGGGAGGAATATACACAGCCAGTGTGATGACATGTGAAAACTCCCGGGGCAGGTAGAATGGCCTCATGCTAACAGCAAACAGTTCAATGTCTTTGTTACACATCTGCTCCTTCACTGTACAGTGTCCAGGTTTGCACCATTTCTCGTTCACAAACAGTGCTAGTCCTCCTCCCTTCTTCTTCCCACTCTCCTCCGTCCTGTCCGCGCGCAGCAGGTGAAAGTTGTCCACGGTGACGGCAGAGTCCAGGATTTGCGGTGTTAGCCGCGTCTCCGTAAAAACAATGATGCTAGCGTCCCTGTACTCCCGCTGGAATGTAACGAGTGCCGCGAGCTCATCTGTCTTGTTGGCGAGGGAGCGCACGTTCCCCATGACGACGGAGGGGAGGACTGGTCTGCAGCGTCTCTTCTTTTCCCGGAGTTTACGTCCCACGCGGCGTCCACGGCGTGTCATCCGTAGTATCTCATCGGGGATGACATGCCTGTCCCGGGGAAACACAACAGCGCTGCGCAGCGCCATCAGCTGATCCTTTGTGTAGACAAGCGGGGGTTGGGGTCCCTTACACATCTTAAGCCGAGACAGGTAAATAATCCACCAAAAATGCAGCGTCGAGGGCAGCCCAAGCTTAACGAACAATATTGAGAAAAATATTTACAAAAGGGCAAAAAGGCGGTTTAAGGGCAAAAAGTTAGAAAAGTTACGAAAAGTGCGGGAGCGCTGTGATGGGCAGCTAGCGCAGCGCCAGCGCCGGAAGTACTATAAACACTATTTTAACTGCAGCAGACCCTTCATTCTCCCATGCTCCCTGCACCACAGTTTGAGAACCCTGCTGTAGCTTTAGCTCTTGAAATCTGCCAAATCTAATGTAAAGCCGCTCCCATAAACCCAGACTGCTCAGATGGAGTGACAGGTCTTTCCTCAGTGCTAAGTGAAAGCACAGGCTTTATGTTGGCGGTGAGCTCTGTGATGTAGGTGTAATGTGAATGACGTACTCTGGGAATAATGCGTTTGATTGTGTTTGATTGTGTATTTCAGATCTGTGCGGCGGATACAACTTCGACACTAAAAACGTCCGGATCTTTGAGGGCTCCAGGGACACACAGTTTGGGTACACAGTGCAGCAGCATGAGGCAGGCGGAAGGAAATGGTAAGACACTGATATACCTACTTATATACCTGTATGTTTTTCATGTAGTTAAGTGAAATTTGCTTTACCCCAGTACGGATATATTGTAAAAGCAGCTCTTAGGGTGAAATTTAGAGTCAAAGTTTTATCACCCGTGAACCAGGAAGTTTGCTGTTAGCATGTTAGTTGTTGTCAGCATTACCTTGATGGCAAAACTCCTCTCTGGTCTCTGAAAGTTGTGAAAAGTGTTCATAAACTTTTGAAATTGAAAAAATGCATTTGGAGCATTGCAAACAAAAAACACACCCTATTATGAGCTGAAAACATAGACTGTATAAAGAATTGGACTAAATGAATGTGATGTCACCCATAGAGTTCAGCTCCAGTCAGTCAATTGAAGCTCACTGAAGCTAGCAGTTATAGGAGCAAATTTGGAGCCAAGTTCTATATTAAGTAATAGGAAACAATTTACAGGTAAAATAGTGAAATAAAAACACCAGAATCATGTAGAGCGGGTTAATATAAACATTTTAAGACCAAAAAGAGGAGCCTGACAGCAGCAGTTACAAAGAGAGGGGTGATGTTTTTTCAATATAAAGTGAATTGGAGCCAGAGTTGATGGAGCCAGAAGAAGAGGGACAACTGTAATGCTGTCTACAAGAAGAGCATGAGCAGACTCTACTTCCTGAGAAAGCTCAGGTCTTTCAATGTGTGCAGCAAGTTACTGGAGATCTTCTACCAGTCTGTGGTGGCCAGCGCGCTGTACTTCACTGTGGTCTGCTGGGGGAGCGGCACTAGTAAAAGAGACATTGGGCGGATTGACAAACTGATCCGTAAAGCTGGACACGTGATCGGCTGTGAGCTGGAGACATTTGTCACAGTGAGGGACAGGAGGACACTGGACAAACTGCTCTCCATCATGGACACTCCTGCTCACCCACTGCACCAGACTATAGAGGGACAGAGGAGCTCATTCTCCAATAGGCTCCTTCAGCTCAGCTCAAACAGTGAGAGATTCAGGACTACATTCATACCATACGCCATACAGTTGTACAACAACTCACCCTTATGTAACAGATAATACTCCCTACAACTGTACTACAAGTTAATCTCAAGTAACGGATTACCTCATGCCCTGTCAATCAGCATAGTATTTGCACTGTCGTTCTTGTCTCTTGTATATAGCTGTGACTATATAGTTTATTACTTTATTACTTATATTTCTATTTTATTTTGACTTGTACATATACATTTTGATAATTATGTCCCATTTGACAACTGTCTCTTAATCTTTTTGCTATACCATCTATTTTTGTTACTCTCTGTTATTATATTTTCACTAGCAAGGACCACGCCACAACGATGAAATACGATAAAGATATTTATTGACGGTGAATAGATGTGATGGCTGGGGGGAGACTCAGGGTGGGGGCTCCGTCTCCAATCCAAAATGGTCACCCAGCTCATTTGGAGCCCCCAAAAGATGGATTAAGATGAGTGAATGAGGAATGAGCCAAGGAGCTGGTAGAGGACTGATGCACGTACGAGAAGGTGGACATGAGAGGACTGACAGTCGAGGGTCGCAATGACTGTCCAGCTGGAAGGGCAGCTTATCGTGGATCATGGTAATAGTAGGAGATTCTGGCTAAGGATTCTTTTTAGTAGACTGGTCGGAAAGTGGGGAGGAGTCGGATGTGAACCGGGAAGAGAGGTTCGAGTGCGAGGTCGCGTGGACTGGCGAGCTGTGAGACTGTAGTAGAGGAGAGGTGGGAGTGATGACGTCAGCAGCTGCGGGCGGGAACCGTGGCGAGAAGCCGGAAGCTCGTTCATCTCGTTTCGGGGTGCCAGAGTTATCTTCTTGACCTAAACGGTTGAAGGTCCTGTCCTGATGTGTTGTCAGCCTTAAGGGTTAGGCGGGTGCCAGGCGGTGCCAAACGCCGTGGGCGCCGGAGGCTGGGCCGCAGTCGCTGGAGGCCGGGCCGCGCCGAATGCCGTGGTTGCCGAAGCCGGGCCGGGCCGAGCACCATAGTCGCTGGATGCCGCGCCGCGCCGAATGCCGTGGTTGCCGAAGCCGGGCCGGGCCGAGCGCCGTAGTCGCTGGAGGCCGAGCTGCGCTGAATGCCGTGGTTGCCGAAGCTGGGCCGGGCCGAGCGCTGTAGTCGCTGGATGCTGGGCCGCGCCAAATGCCGTCGTTGCCGGGGCTGGGCCGTGCTGAGTGCCGTAGTCACTGGAAGCCGGGGCCGCACCGAATGCTGTGGTCGCTGGGAGTCGGGCTGCGCCGAACGCCTAAACTAGGAGGGGGAGGCGGCCTAGGAGGACAACGAGGATAACCCGTGGATACTGCCAGCTACAGAGATGGTGACGGTGGACGCACGGCGCTCCTTGGAGACGGAGGTCCGTTATGTAGGCGCAAGCCTGGAGCGTTCGCTGGGCGGCGCGGGCCGTGGGCTGGAGCGCCAGCCAGCGGTTCTTACCGCATAGCGGACATGCGATGGAAGATGGATGAGATTCTCGTGGGATGCGTCGCGGCATGAGGAATTCACAAACTGGAAGGAACTAGGAAACATGTGACAGGTGTGTTTGAATCTGACGGGTTGTTCGCAGCCCGGGTCGAGAGAGCTGACACTGACGGTGTTGTCGGGATAGGCTGTATAAATAGGACTTCTGGGTAATTGAAGGCGTGGTTGAGATGAGCTGTGGTTGACTGGCGAGGAGGTTGAGGCGTGGTCCAGCTCCTGAATCTAAGTTAATCATATTAACTCCACATATTGTGATGTGTGAGCTGCTGTATCCAAATAATTTCCCTTGTGGATCAATAAAGTTTGTCTAAGTCTAAGTCTAAGTCTAAGTCTAAGGCCCAATCTCAATTCTCCCCCTTGGCCCTCTGTCTTAGCCCTAACCCTCTCTTGTGCGCGTTCATGAGAGACAGAGGGGTATCCCAATAGTCTTTTCTGTAAGTGCGAGGGATAAGGGGAAGGGCTGTTCCACCCCTCTTAGCAGAGCTTTTGCAGATGCACCCTTTGCGCAAAGGGGATAGGCGTGGCTTAACGCAAGTCGCAACAAAAAGCAACATGGCGTCGACGGACTCGTACAAAATTGCACTCAAGAACCTCATAAAAAGTTTTATAAAACTGTAGTAACTTTTGAAAAGTTGTAGGTATACTCATGGCGGCAGCATTTACGCTTTCTGACATATACGGCTTATTGTAACATGCCCGGTTAGAACTATACGCTTGTTACGGTAGAATGTGTAAAGTATTACGAACATGCATGGCCTAAAAGAACTATATACGCATATATGTTAGACTAGAATGTGTAAAATATATCGCTGTATCTGTATATGTTTTCATTTCGCCTCGTAACTCGTCTCATGCGCTTTTAGAACTATACACATGTTACGGTAGAATGTGTAAAGTATTACGAACATGCATGGCCTAAAATATTATTGTTTCGTTTCGCCTTGTAAATTATTCCCTATTTATATTAAAAATGACATGTTATTAATCACATTTGTATTTTGTTTAGAAATTTCTTGTAGGAGGCTGGACTTGTTGGAGTTGTGTCAGCCCAACAAGCTTCAAAAAAGTGGGAGAATTTGAAAATAAAATATAAGGTATATTACATTCTATAATATTTGTAGGTACCAGAACAACTATATATGTTTATGACTATGTATTAATTTTGTTTTCTTTTTTGTGTGTACCAGGCATCCTCTACAACTCCGTCCACCTCTGCAGCATTTTAATTTTGTGTTACATTTACATTTGTTGTACAGAGTATAGTAATTTAAAAAATTAAAAAAACATTAGACTTTTTGCAAAGTTTATTTAAAACAAACTCAAAAGGAGCACAATACTTCAAAACTTAAAAAATAATGTCATATATATATATATATATATATATATATATATATATATATATATACACACACACACATACATTTTATATATATATACACACACACACACACATTATATATATATATATATATATATATATATATATATATATATATATATATATATATATATGTATATATATTATGTAAAAAAAAAAAAAGATGGCGGAGTAGGAGCAGTCACCCTGAAATTCCATGTACACTGAAAACTCAACTACAGTCACCTGGCTGTAATATTTGGATTTACTCATCTTCTACTGCCTCGTGGTGCCTTTTATGCCGCATACACGGTCAGCAAATAAAGCAAAAAAAGGCAAAATGGATGAAGAAACCTCATCGAGCCAGCTCACCGTGGTGCACCTCCACGCCACTCTGAAAAAGTTCTTCGCGGAAGCCGAGAAAGCGTCTAAAGAAAGTTTCCAGCGTCTTGAGAACCAGTTGGCTGCGATACAAGCAACTCAAATTCAGCAGGCCGAGGATATTGAGAAACAGCGCAAGTATCTCACTGCCATGCAGACGCGTGTCAAGAAAAACGAAGACACTCTGCTGAGATTCAGTGACGTGCTAACTCAAATGGAGGGCAAGCTTTTCACTGGAAGACAGGAGCAGACGCGACAATCTGCGTATCATGAACATAAAAGAAGGTGAAGAAAAGAACAATGCTGTAGCCTACCTTTCCGCTGCTTTTCCCAAATGGTTCCCGGGTGTCACTGGAACTCCACCCGAACTGGGCTTGGAAACCTTCCTGCTCTACCCAGCGACCATCAAGATTGTCAGCAGCACCGAACAACTTTTCTTTGACAGCCCAACTGCAGCAGAAAAGTATCTCTCCGAGCGTGATACCTCTAAACACCTCCCCATCTGCCACACCTCTACTGGGTGTGGCAGATGGGGAGGGACGGGATGCGGGAGGGGACCCCTCTGTAACTCATTAATGTCATTTTTTGTCTCCAAGATCACAACCATTCATCAACACCTGACTAGTGGAGCTGCAGTTTCTGGAGTGGACACCTTCTCTCCCCGCTTTTCAACAACATTTTCAAGCTTTTCTCTTCCCTCTGTTCTAGCTGTCTCTGAGCTCATTCTTAACTCCAAACCCTCTACCTCCCAACTTGACCCTATTCCTACAGCTCTTGTTAAATCCTGTCTCTCTTCTCTTGCCCCCTTCATCACTAACATCATTCACTCTTCCCTGATTTCTGGTTCGGTTCCTTCATCTCTCAAAACTGCTTCTGTTACCCCTATTCTGAAAAAACCTGGTCTAGTCCTAATAATTTCAATAACCTTCGTCCTATTTCCAACCTGCCCTTCATCTCCAAAATTCTTGAAAAAACTGTTGCTTCTCAACTCCACACCCATCTTGCCACTAACAACATCTATGAACAGTTTCAATCCGGTTTCCGCCCACTCCATAGCACAGAAACAGCACTTCTCAAAATCACCAATGACCTCCTTCTAGCCTCTGACTCCGGTTTACTCTCTATTCTCATCCTCCTTGATTTAACAGCTGCCTTCGACACCATCTCCCACAATATTCTCATTCACAGACTTCAATCCATTGGTATTTCCCACACTCCTCTCTCTTGGTTCACCTCATATCTCTCTGATCGCAGTCAATTCATTCATCTCAAATCCTACAAATCCAACACTCTCCCTGTCTCTGCTGGTGTTCCCCAAGGCTCTGTCCTAGGTCCTCTTCTCTTCATCATCTATATTCTCCCCCTTGGTCTTCTGTTCCGTAAACACAATATTCACTTTCACTGTTACGCGGATGACACCCAGCTCTACATCTCCACCAAACCTTCCTCATCTCTCCCTCCAACCTCTCTTACCCTCTGTCTACAGGAAATTCATTCCTGGTTCTCCTCCATCTTTCTCCAACTTAACAGTTCAAAAACTGAAGTCCTCCTAGTAGGCACCCCATCTACTATCTCCAAATCCAACAGCTTCTCCATCTCCATCCATGATTCCACTGTCCTTCCTTCCCCTCAGGTCAAGAGTCTGGGTGTCATCCTCGACAGCACACTTTCTTTCCACTCCCACATCAATAACATCACCCGCTCTGCCTACTTTCACCTCCGCAATATCTCTCGTCTCCGTCCCTCTCTCACTCCTCACACTTCTGCCATACTTGTTCACAGTCTTGTCACCTCCCGGATTGATTACTGTAACTCCCTCCTCTATGGTCTCCCCAACAAATCCCTCCAGAAACTGCAGCTTCTCCAAAACTCCGCAGCCCGCATCATCACCAGGACCCCATCTTTCCACCACATCACCCCCATCCTCCAAGAATTACACTGGCTTCCCATAAAACAGAGAATCCACTTCAAAATCCTCCTCACCACCTTCAAAGCTATCCATAACCTGGCCCCACCTTACATCTCCGACCTCCTCCACATCTCCATTCCCTCTCGCTCCCTCCGCTCCTCCTCCTCTCTCCAGCTCTCTGTCCCCTCTGCCCGTCTCATCACCATGGGGGGCAGAGCCTTCAGCCGCTCTGCTCCCCAGCTTTGGAACTCTCTCCCTCCTGACCTCCGCAACATTGACTCTCTTCCACTTTTCAAATCCAGACTCAAAACCCACCTGTTCACACAATCCTACACCACATAACAGTCACTCTCATCATCATCCAGTTTTGTATCTCTGTTTTATCTGTAAATATGTGTTTTTTTTAACTTTGTCTTGTACAGTGTCCTTGGGTGTCCTGAAAGGCGCTTTCAAATAAAATGTATTATTAGGCCCGAGCGCCAAGGCGTAGGGCCTATTGTAACTGTTCAGCAGTGCGAAGCACTGCTGCGCTGCGTGCGCATAGCGCACGCAAACAGAGCGCGAAGCGCTCTCCCCTTTCTAAACACAGTGGCACTCATGTCAGTGACTGGTGCCCGCTGACATGGCACGGTGGCACCGCCATGGCCGCGACAGCGGCCTAATTGTAATTGTTCACCCCAAAACGTAGGGCGCACTTGACATGGTGCACGAAGTGCACCATGTCAAGTGCGCCCGCAAAAACAGAGCGCGAAGCGCTCTCCCCTGTTCAAACACTCAATGCCAGTCAATAGTGACACTCATGGCATCCAATAGTACAGACTGGCATTGTCCATTGCCGCGAAAGCGGCATAATTGTAATCGTTCTCCCCGGTGAACACTGAAAAATGTGCATTGGATATGTGAGTAATCGATGAGGTCAATGACGCTCGTCATTGACAATTGACCCCACGGGTGCGTTACTGGACGCGAGCACTTTCCAATGATATATATATGTGCCCCCAAAGCTGGCGCTATATTGTTATTGTTCTGGTTTTTTTTTCTTATTCTTATTCTTATTATTATTTTCCTATACACTTTTTTCAAGGTTCGGTAACTTCCCGCCGACGAAAAGTCACCAAATTTGGAACAAAATTCAAGAACGCCAAAAAAGGAATTTACAAATACTCTGTATTACAAAACCTAAAAAAATGGCTCGACAGCGCCCCCTGGAAAATCAAAATACATTGCGCCTATGGCTATACCCGAAAAATGAACTTTGTCGTAGACAAACGAAATTCGGGTGGTGGATAGGTCATGTCGTTCCAAGCCAAAAAATATATTACGCGGTTGCTAGGCAACCAACAGGAAGTCGGACATTTTGGACTGATCGCGTGACGTGGCGCCGAAGGCGCATTTTCCTGTCCTCGTATTTTAACGAACTCGTCCTAGGGTTTTTGACCGAGCCTCACCAAAATCGTTCTGTATCATCTAGACGAGTGGGACATTAAAAGTTGTTAAAAGCTCGCTATAATATTGAACGGTGTTTCCGTGACAACGACACGAATTTCGGGTTCGTTTTTGCGCCTCGCCATCAAATTTCGACGAGTGATAATTCGCACAATTTTTGGTCGATTTCACTCAAACTTTAATCGTTGGTGGACAACCCGACCCTGAACAGATTGATATAAGAAAATCTGAAATGGCCACAATAGCGCCCCCTAGGGAGATTGCATGGAAGTGCAAAATTTTACTTTGTCGTACGCATACCAAATTTGGTATACAGATTTGTGACATGGTCTCGATCTAAAAGCTCAATGACGCCCCCACGCCATCTCCCATCGTGTTGCCATGGCAACAGGCCAAACATCTGTCCTGCCAATAGGGCGCCCGACCAAAAACTTTGGCGTAGACAAACCAAATTTAGTACACAGATGCATCATGGGAATAGGAACAAAAAAGTATATTACGCCGTTGCTAGGCAACCAACAGGAAGTCAGCCATATTGGATAGACCATGTGACCTGGTTGCGAAGGCGCCATTCCCTGTCCTCGTACTTTAACGAACTCGTCCTAGGGTTTTTGACCCAGCCTCACCAAAATCGTTCTGTGTCATCTAGACGAGTGGGACATTAAAAGTTGTTAAAAGCTCGCTATAATATTGGACGGTGTTTCCGTGACAACGGCACAAATTTCGGGTTTGTGTTTTTGCGGCTCGACAGCAAACTTCGACGAGTGATAATTTGCGCATCCTTTGGTCGATTTCACTCAAACTTTAATCATTGGTGGACACCCCGACCCTGAACAGATTGATATAAGAAAATCTGAAATGGCCACAATAGCGCCCCCTAGGTAGATTGCATGGAAGTGCAAAATTTTACTTTGTAGTAGACATACCAAATGTGGAACATACATTCGTGACATGGTCTCGATCAAAAATCTCAATGACACCCCTATGCCATCTCCCATTGTGTTGCCATGGCAACAGGCCAAACATCTGTCCTCGCCCGACAAAAACTTTGGCATAGCCAAACCAAATTTGGTACACAGATGCATCATGGGAATAGGAACAAAAAAGTATATTACGCCGTTGCTAGGCAACCAACAGGAAGCCAGCCATATTGGATAGACCATGTGACCTGATGGCGAAGGCGCCATTTCCTGTCCTCGTACTTTAACGAACTCGTCCTAGGGTTTTTGACCGAGCCTCACCAAAATCATTCTGTATCATCTAGACGAGTGGGACATTAAAAGTTGTTAAAAGTTTGCTATAATATTGAACAGTGTTTCCATGACAACGGTACAAATTTCCGTTTCGTTTTGCGGCTCGCCATCAAACTTCGACGAGTGATAATTCGCACAAACTTTGACCGATTTCACTCAAACTTTAATCGTTGGTGGACACCCCGGCCCTAAACAGATTGATATAGGAAAATCTAAAATGGCTGCAATAGCGCCCCCTGGGGAGATTGCATAGAAGAGCAAAATTTTACTTTGTTCTAGACATACAAGATTTGGTACACATATTCGTGGCATGTTGTGGATGAAAAAAGTCAATGACACCCACGTGCCATCTCCCATCGTGTTGCCATGGCAACAGGCCAAAAATCTGCCATTGCCAATGTGACGTCCTGACAAAAACTTTGGTGTAGCTAAACCAAATTTGTGGCAAAAGGAGAAATTCAATTTGTCGACTGGACTAAAGGCCCACCTAACTAACAGAAACTGTAAACAAATAGGTGTGGGAGTCTCAGAATAATTTTACTGTAGTTAGCGCCCCCTTCAGGCAGATATAAGGCAGTGTCCACCAGCGTCTGACCAGAACTGAAGAGGCAGCTTGGATGAGCTGAGAAACGTTTTTGACCAAATAAACTTTTGTCCAGTCGACAAATTGAATTTCTCCTTTTGCCATGGATTCTACCTGGACGACTGAGGGACTCTACACACAAACCAAATTTGGTACACAGATTCATCATGGGAAAAGCAACAAAAAACATATTGTGACCCCGGCCCCTGTGCGTACCCAATGTGGGCGGAAGTACCCGATGTGGGCTCTGTGTGTACTGCACATGCGCACAGTGACGTATAATGACGTATCAGGAAACAGGACATGACGTATCAGGAAGAAGGAGGGTTTTCCTGCCCGATTCGGGCTTTTTTTTTTGGATTATTTATTTTATTTACAACAGAGACGTATTTTGACAACGAAGGCAATTTTCGGCATTTTGGATAGATAGATGGATAGATGGATAGATATAGATAGATGGATGGATAGATGGATAGATAGATAGATGTAGTCCAGCAGTGCAGCATAGAATAGATAGATAGATTTGTCCTACCAGATTACTTTTGGCATGAGATCAAAGCTGAGAGATTGGGCTTTCTTGTTGTGCATATAGTTTAGGCAAATGTATGTAGAATTATGATGAAAACAGAACTATTGTCATATTCATCATGTATTGTCATACGAGCATTTATTGTTTATATGGTGTCATACTTCACTAAAGCATATCTTCAGACACAATTAAGACAGACATATCATTTAAAAAGGGAATGATTTGGCACAGAGTTCGCTTTCATTTCATGCCTTATATGTTTATTTAAGTGAAAAATTTATAATTTACTGAGTCTTTGTATCATGTGGCAAAATCACATGTTTCGCATTCAGCCATTTCATGAGTTTTATGGTAGGTCAATAAAACTATTGATATGTCATAGCAAGTCCCAGTTTTTTTACTGTTACCAGTTATAATTGTAATCTAGACATCCCAAGGTTTCCAGTGATACCAAATTTATAGGGTTGTGGGGGGGGTGCACACGTGACTATCCTAGCCCGTGGCCTAATGGGGAAGGTGGTGCTGCTTTCTGATTCAAAAAGGGCTACGCGCTGGCGGCTTAATTGCACACTTTTGGAAAACTCAGAGTTTGTAACACAAATGATAGGTTATATAAATGAATTCACTACTTTCAATAAGGCGTCAGTGAATGATCCTGGAATATTCTGGGAGGCATTAAAATGTGGTATTAGAGGAAAAACAATCAGCTTTGCTTCCAACCTAAATAAATTCAGACTCAAGCAAATCCAAACGTTAGAAAAATAAATTTTATCAGTAGACCAGCTTTTGATATCTAATCCCTCTCCTGACTTAATACTCAGGAAAGAGTTACTTAATAAACAACTTAACCACTTGCTCACAAAAAGAGCAGATTTTTTAATACACCATACAAGACAAAAATTTTATTTAAACGGCTCCCAGCCAAGCCGTGACCTCGCGATGAAACTTAAAACCTGTGAAAATCTCTCTAACATCTACTCAATCAAATCTAATACAGGTGAACTGACTACAAATCCTAAAGAAATAAATGATAATTTTGCTGATTTCTACACCTCATTATACACATCAGAAACTATTTTTAATGAGCATACAAACTTTAATTACTTAAATCCTCTGCATCTTCCTAGCCTCACAGGACAAGAGTGTTCCAGTCTGGAGTCTCCCATCACACTCCCAGAACTTTTCAAAGCCCTGAAATCCATGAATTTGGGTAAGTCACCTGGATTGGATGGCCTACCCCCAGAGTTCTATCTGACATTTTGGTCCCAAATAGGTCCTTTGCTCCTTGAGATGATCCATTTTTCAATAACTAGGGGATCATTTAATATAAATACTAATATTGCAATTATCTCTTTATTGTTAAAAAAGGACAAGGACCCAACAGAGTGCTCAAGCTATAGACCACTTTCTTTGCTAAATACAGACATAAAAATATACGCAAAGTTTTAGCCTCCAGACTGGAACCTCTTGTGAACAGGACAGGGTTTATCAAAACTCGCCTTGCATCTGATAACGTGCGCCGCCTGCTACACATTATCGAACACACCCATAGCCCCAACTCTGCTGTCCTTTCACTGGACGCAGAGAAGGCCTTCGACCGCCTTGAGTGGTCTGTTCTCCATCACATTGGTTTTGGATCTCAATTTATTTCAATGATTAAAGTCCTGTATTCAAATCCAACGGCAGTGGTCCTCACAGGAAAGACCTTCTCTAAACCTTTTAATGTAGCTCGTGGCACACGCCAGGGTTGCCCCCGTCCCCTTTGCTGTTCGCACTTAGCCTGGAACCTGTTGCTCAAGCAGTGCGTCAGTCAGCTGCCCATAAACCCATTACCATCTTCAACACTTCTCATTTTATATCTCTTTATGCGGATGACATATTACTTTATATAGACAATATCTCTCAGTCCCTTCCACACCTTCTTAGCCTATTCAATGCCTTTGGTTTGGTTTCTGGTTACAAAGTGAACTGGGGCAAATCTGCTCTCCTCCCACTTAATTCAGCTCAGGACACTCACATTCAACATATACCAACAGTACATCATTTTAAATATCTTGGAGTTGATATATATCCATCAGTTACAGAAATTGTTAAGCATAATTACAACAGGCTTGCAAAGGAAGTTTACAGCGATCTAGAAAAGTGGTGCCCTCTCTCACTGTCATTTGCGGCACGTATCTCAGCCATTAAAATGAATATCCTGCCTCGAGTTAATTTCCTAAGCTCGATGATTCCCCTCTCCCCCACTAAAGAATATTGGGAGAAGCTACATTCATCCATATCTACATTTATCTGGAAGAAAAAAAAAATTATAAAAAAAAAAAAACGTTTTACCAACAGGAACAATGGCAAAGGCCTTATAAATCATGAACAACATCTGAATGTAGTCAGCATGAATTTGCTGTTAAACATGTTACATATGTGTCAGGAAAGCAAATCTGCTGCTTACCTCCCGTCTGCTTTCCTCTTAGCAACTGAGAGGAACGCGCTTCCACAGGAAGTAGTGACACCACCAAAATAAAAGCATCTGGCATAACCAGCCCAAAATAAACTTAAGAACAACCTTATGAGCAAATAAAACAGGATTTTGGTGAAATTGACAAAACAATAAGACCACATGGGCTACACCCCTAAAACAGTTTTTATTGTTTATGCCAATAATCAAATCAATAATCAAATACAAATGGTCATATCCTTATTAATTCAATAACCAATACAAAACTTTACAATAATGCATTTAAAATAATCTTTTCTGAAAAGTTAAAATGAAGTCAGTGATATTAAAAACTCAAAAGTAGTCTAAAGCATGAACCGGCTTGATTTCATAATCGATATATTTATAATAGATCCATGGTTTGAAAGCGATCTGACTGCTCCACGGCAGTGGGCTCTGCACGCGTCAGTTCTCCTGTTCAGGATCACTCCCTTGGCTCCGCAAGTTATTTTAATAGATCCATGACTCCACTCGCTCTTGTCATGCGAAGTCTCATGGGGGGGTAGCTCAGCTGCGCATGTTCAATCGGCCCGGAGCCACCGGATGTACCTAGCCGGGCTAGGCTAATCTGGAGTCATGCGCCACTGAGCTTGGCCCATTGACTTGAATAGGTGACCATTTTGAGACCCCGGAGCTTGATTTATATATGCAGTCTATGATTAAAAACTATAGTTACATTTCATCCCTTTTGCTGCATATCTAAACTGACAACAACTGATAGTATGGTTTGCAGTCATTCTTGTCTTAATAACAGTAATAATGGAACAAACCCCCCACCTTTAGTGACAGCGGCTCAGTAACACAGCATTTACCCACAAACTCAAAGGTTGCTGG
Source organism: Taenioides sp. WSHXM2023 (assembly GCA_029959045.1). NCBI lineage: Eukaryota > Metazoa > Chordata > Actinopteri > Gobiiformes > Gobiidae > Taenioides > Taenioides sp. WSHXM2023. The sequence continues at coordinate 792,785 of CM057092.1, forward strand.
TTCTATGTCAGCTTGAGTCATTATATATTGTGGTATGAGTGTGTTTGTGACTGTGCGATTGGTGGTGGTTCAGGAAACTATAGGTGCGGAATGACAGCCACCTCCTGTCACTCTGTCCTTGGGATGCACCGATGCCGATAGTGTTACTGAATATCGGCGCAGATACTGAAAAATTTACTGGATCGGGTATCAGTTCAGTTGATATCCTGGTTGGGCCTTTAATTGTTAGTAATAAGACCATTTACAGGCTGATTTTGTTGCAGAACAAATTTTTATTCACACAAAAGCTGTTCCATAGTGATGTGAAGGAGAAATAACAATTACATAACACTATTGGATCTCTGTGTAATACATTAACTGCGTTTTCTGTTAACTATGTTTTCCATCCCTACACTGGTATCGGTCTGTGTTGAGTATCGGCAGAAACATAAAGTCAAAGTATCGATATCGGTATTGGAACTAAAAAAGATGGATCTGTGCATCCCCACTCTGTCCCAGGGCAGCTGTGACTACATAACTGATTTACCTCTAGTGAGTGTGAGTGAGGAGTGAAGGATTTATGAATGGAAACAAAAAGAAAATGATTTGGGTTGTCTGTTTAAAGGACAAGCCCACAAAAACAAACACAAATAAATGATAAACAAGATTGTGTTCACATATATAAGTCATTGTCCTCTGTGAAGTAAATGCATTGACGTCCACTGTATCCCTGTATTCATGGGCTTCTGACAAATAAGTCTTTCCTAATTTTGTGAGGACCTTTCCCCATTCAAAAGATATCATATTTGAAGAGTTCATTTGCAAAAACATGACCTTAGGCTTACAAAAGTGACCTTAGGCTTACAAACATGACCTTAAGCTTACAAAAGTGACCTTAGGCTTACAAACATGACCTTAAGCTTACAAAAGTGACCTTAGGCTTACAAACATGACCTTAAGCTTACAAAGTGACCTTAGGCTTACAGTTGACTAAAGAGTCAAGAGTCAGTGGCTTATTATTATTATTGTTCCATATTACTTACCATCCCTCATTTATAAAATCCATTGTACATTATTGTCACTGATAATATCTGTAGAAGACGTTAACAAAAGGAAAGCTACTTTTTGCAAATTTTTCAAAATGGAAGTATCTGTTTTTTGCAATTGAACTCTTCGTTTTGATTTACTTGCATTATTTCTATAGTGACAGAGGACCATTTGTATGGAGTTTATTTTAAAGGTGCACTATGTAACTTTTCAGTAGGGCGTCCGTTACCTTCTTGTTTCTATGGATATGTCACTGCTACGCTTGGAATTTTCCACAGTATGACATTAGACAGCTCAACCTTACATTTATTCAATTACAGGTGGTTTTATAGTTCAAAAACACCTAGAAAAACAGACATTCTGACTGTGAGCGAGGTTGCCATTCCACAGATCTGACCTGTAACTTGGCCTGGTTTGGTTTCCATGAAGATTCAAAGCTTTAAAGCCATACTGTAAAACATTCCAGACAAAGTAATAACATCTCCATGGAGATAAGCATTTGACGGACCCTCCACAAGAAAAGTTACACAATGCTCCTTTAAAGCTGCCATTTCTCAGTGTCTCTTTTGAAAATCCCATCTTGTTTAGAGTGTGTGCTGTTGCCGTGAGACCTGATGGCACATTTTTACAGCCTGAGTTTGAAACGGGCTCTGGTGTTTTTGCACTGTCTCTTTGCTATAAATTAACTTTCATATTTTTCCTTTGCACACGTGGATCGGACTGTCCTTGGCTGAGCTCACTCCTCCTCTCAGGTTTCTGTAAGAGGGAGAAGACAGGTCGAAATATACTTTGTTTTTCTACCTGTGGAAAGAGGTATCAGAATAGGTTAAATGGAACAAAATAAGGTGTGAACAGATCTGAGATGTGGAGGTTAAATATATAAGTCTTCATATGTTGATCAACCATAACAATATGAGTGACAGGTGAACTCTATCCATCTAGACTCCTGTTTTAAAGCTCCTACATTGTGCAAAATGGATTCTTGTGAGCTTTTAGCCATGTTAGAATGTTGTTGCCTTATCATAAATATACCTGGAGTTGTGTTTGATTTCATTCTCATGTTTGAGTAATCCTTTATTATTGGTCTGTTTTCATCGCCAAAGCTCAAAATGCTTTGTTCCACCTTGTGAGGTTATGAAGCCGTAGTTTTCAAGTCAACAGCTCAGTTTTTTATCTTTTGTTCAGTAGAGAAATTATACAAGTGATTCTAATTAAGGTGACATCACAAGGTGGAACAGTGTTTTTTTTTTGTTTTGTTTTTTTTTTTAAATAAGACTTTAAATATCTTGCTGTAATAATAAGAGGATGTCCAACAGTGTTTTTTCACATGAACATCAAAAATATGATCATGATCTGATTATCTGGTTATCAGATTACTGAAATGTCAAATAAACAGTTCCATCTGATGTGAGTAATAAACAGTTCCATCTGATGTGAGTAATAAACAGTTCCATCTGATGTGAGTAATCTGATTTCTTTTTGATTGTTCACACCTGTGCAAGGACAGTCATGCAAAAGGGCAAACTCATGACATAATGTTAATGATTCAAAGAGTTATTTTAAAATCCATTGTATTTAGTTTACACATTTACTCTATACAATACTCTAATACTCTAAATACTCTAAAAATCCATCGATTCACTGACAGGCATCACCAGATGTGTTTGATGATCAAATAAAAATCACTCAATAAATACAACTCTGAGAATGTGAATGAGGAAACACCTTTGTATCATGGTTAAAAGCTCATACAAGTTGGTTTTACACATGTCCCCTTTAAAGCTACAATCTGTAAGTGTATTTTTGACCAATAGATATCTCACCTTGCCTTTGTTCAGACTCCCCTGTCTAGTGGTGATATGTGAGAGTAGAACAGGATCAGCCAGTCTCTGCCTTGCACACGTGTGAACCCGAGCTTACACAACCTGACTGTGAGTCTGAACGCAGATATTAGCCCCGTGTCTCCTCTTATTTATTGTGTTTTGCATTCCTCAGGCGGCTGTGGTTTTACTGCTCACACACTCACACACTTCAGTCTGTTCTTTGGGCCTGTTGGAGCTCAACCACACAAACCATGAGGGCTAGGAGCTGGCTCCATTTTCTGATATATTTATGTTCTAATTATATTATTACTTTATGCAAGAATTACAAAAGTTTTTTGGAAATCATTAAAATGTACTTCAAACATATAGTGTGTATTTACCAGGCCAGTCCTCCCTTCAGGTATGATCACAGTTATTCCATCAATGTTCCTTTCTTTGAGTAAACAGCAAATCATCTCCAGAGCTCAAAATGCTCTGTTCCACCTTGTGATGTCATGAAACAGTTGTTTTCAAGTCAGCAGCTCCTTTTACCATTTGTTCAATAGAGATTGTCAATTTCAGGACTGAAATCATTCAAATGATTCTAGTGAAGGTGTATGGAGTTTAAAATCACAATAGAACACTTCCTAATAATAGTAATAAATAACATCAAAAGGTGGAACAGTTTGAGAGAAAAACTCAGCCTAAATCTGCAGGGTTTGTGTGTTAACCATGTGTGAATGAAACAAAACACAAATCCAGGTCTGTTTGTGCTGAGGAAACTATATTATAACATAGAACAGAAAATATTGTAATTTGGGCCCTTTAAATATTGTATTGTAATATTGTAGTTAAAAAACACACTGGAAAACATGTGCAAGAAGTTCAAAGTGGTCCATGAGACAACATATAATCTCAGTCTCCAGACATGTTTATCTCATGGACTTGAAGAAAATCAAAAATAATAACAACAAAGGAATAATATGCATAAAGTGTCCCCTAAACCACAGTGTGATGGGACTTGGTGTTGTGAAATGAGAGCAGCTTGGTTCCAGCTTGGTTCCTCAGCCTCACAGTCCTGTTTCAGTCTTCTCTCACAGTCTGTCTCAGTCTTGTCTCAGTCCTGTCTCACAATCCTGTCTCACAGACTGTCTCACAGTCTGTCTCAGTCTTGTCTCAGTGCTGTCTCACAGTCCTGTCTCACAGTCTGCCTCAGTCCTGTCTCACAGACTGTCTCACAGTCTGTCTCAGTCCTGTCTCACAGTCCTGTCTCACAGTCTGTCTCAATCCTGTCTCAGTCCTGTCTCACAGACTGTCTCACAGTCTGTCTCAGTCCTGTCTCACAGTCCTGTCTCACAGTCTGTCTCAATCCTGTCTCAGTCCTGTCTCACAGTATGTCTCACAGTCCTGTCTCACAGTCTGTCTCAGTCCTGTCTCACAGTCTGTTTCAGTCCTGTCTCACAGACTGCCTCACAGTCTGTCTCAGTCCTGTCTCACAGTCCTGTCTCACAGTCTGTCTCAATCCTGTCTCAGTCCTGTCTCACAGTATGTCTCACAGTCTGTCTCAGTCCTGTCTCACAGTCTGTCTCAGTCCTGTCTCACAGTCTGTCTCAATCCTGTCTCAGTCCTGTCTCACAGTATGTCTCACAGTCCTGTCTCACAGTCTGTCTCAGTCCTGTCTCACAGTCTGTCTCAGTCCTGTCTCACAGTCTGTTTCAGTCCTCTCTCAGTCCTGTGAACTTCAGGTGAATCAGTGGAAACTATGTGCTCTGCTCCTCAGGCTCTGGAAAATCTCTCACTCAGTTTGTGTGCTTTGTTTTTGTGTGCACCCCAGTGGGACCCCATCTCTCTACACACTCTCTCTCTTTATGTCTGTATGTCTCCCTCTCTTGTTCTCTCTTTATCACTGCTCTCTCTTCTCTTTCACTTTCTCTCTCCCCCTCTTGTCTCTCTCTCCCTCATCTCTCTTTTTCTCTCTCCCCCTCTTTCTGTCTCTCTCTCTTTCTCTCGCTCTCTCTGCTTTCTCTTCTTGTCTTTCTTTCTTTTCCCTCTCTTTCCCTCTTCTCTCCCTCTTCTCTCTCTGTATACTTTGAGAGTTTGTGTTATCATAAATGCACATCTTAAAATAACGTTCTTGGGTCCAGATCAGATTGCCCAGACTTCTAGGTTTGACAGTTTGTGGTGTGACACCAAAGTCAGATCCAGATTCTCTGTGATTTTAAAAAGATTCTAATCAGTTTCAATCAACTTAATAGAACTGCATGAACTGAACGTAACATTTGTTTCTAAATACTAAAAACTGGATCTCCAGATATCATGGGAGACCAATCAAATAGCTGACTAAAAAGCTCTCAAAATGACAAAACTAAATAAGACACTTCTGATACTTACTACAAGGTACATAAATCAGCCTTATTTTATGTTTTGTTCATTGTAAACCTAAATATTCATCAATATTCATTAGTCTGTCTACATCTACAAAGCTCAAAATGCTCTGTTCCACCTTGTGATGTCATGAAGCTGTAATTTAACTGCTACCTTTTACCCAACCTCAGGGCTGAAATCATCCAAATGAGTCTAATGAAGGCATTTGGACTTTAAAAATGAAGGCAGTGGACCACATGACATCACAAAGCGGAACAGAGTGTTTTCTGTTTGAGAGAAGAACTCTAAATCTGCAGGGTTTGTGTGTTAAACATGTGTGAATGAAACAAAACACACCTCAACTTGTGAAAATAGTGTAATATGGGCCCTAAAATGGCCATGTTACATTTAGCATCATTATTATAACCCCATTCACTGACTTGTGCTGAGCTGACCCTTGACCCTGGGGTCAAACCTCCAGGTCAGAGTACACACAGTGAGTCTGTGTGTGTGTGTGTGTGTGTGTGTGTGTGTGTGTGTAAGGCCTCTGCTACACCAGTCCTGTTTATTTGTGTTCCTCATCCAATTTACAACTCATTCCATATTTAAACAAGATATACTGCTTTGTGTGTTTGTTATAATCTATGACACACAAACATCATTGTGTTATAATGACATTCTGAGCACCCTAATTATTCAGCATGATGAGTTTATAAGCGCTTTTCACAACTCTCACAGACCAGATCTGTGTTTTAATGTTGTGGTACTGCTAACAACTAGCATGCTAAAGCTCACATTCTGATTATATGACAATAAAATGCTTTATAACTCAAAGAGTCTAATTATTTAGAGCTGCTTATACAATATTAGTATATCTGTACTCTCAAATACAATGGGTACAGGACTTTTAATAAAAGAAAATCCACTACCACCACCACCACCACTACTACTACTATTACTACTACTACTACTACTACTACTACTACTACTACTACTACTACTAGTACTACTACTACTACTACTACCACCACTACTACCACTACTACTACTACTACTACACTGCAAAAATAATTACTTCACTGTATATAGACTAATTTAATGTACTTCATTGTAGTTTTAATTTAATTTCTTCTGCTACTACTACTTTATTTCATAAACAATAGCTGATAGTACTTTTGTTTTTGATTTAGAAGAGATCATCTCAGCTGGTCCATGTTTTTCCTGGGAGCCACACTCAAACAGCAGAGTTTTTTCAGTGCTGATGGTTAAATTACAGGCCTATTGAAAACACAGGAGAATGGGCCGTTATTCTAGCCCAGATCTGAGTATGTCATTAAACATGTTTCACACTGAATCATGATGACGTATGTGTGAATGAGGCTTTGTGTACCAGATAAGCACTTTTCAAAATAAATGATATGTGTCATCTCAGGCTGAAGGCAAACTGTGGAGCATGAGGATCTATAGCAGCTGTTACCACTGTGCAAACATGTGGCTGCATTTGAACTCAAATGGCTTATTCTGCTAAATTAACTTCCATCCATAATCCATTTTCAGTGTTGTGTTTTGTTTCATTCATGTTTTGTTTCACACCCCTCAAAGTATTTTTCACACATGTTAAAGTGCTCTGTGGACTGACCCCAGTGACTTTAGATTTAGTTCTGTTTACTTTACATTTGGGTTGGTCTTGTTCACATACACTGCTCATCAATCACCCCAAACACCAGGAGTCATGAGAGAGAAACTTATTTCCATGACAACATGCTTCAAGTGGACAGAGATCCGTAAATCTGAGCGTGCTCACTGGTGCTACAGCGGTGCTCTTCCACCTGAGGCTAAATACACTGTGAAGACTACGTGAGGATTACAACAGAGAAAGCTTTTTGAGCAACACACAGACAGACCAGGCTCACCTTTGCAGACAGAGGCAGGAGATGTGTCACTGATATTAAGTTGATCCAAAGTGCCTTGTCAGAAGAACAAACAGCAGCTCTGCAGTACCCATTCATAGAAATAGCCCTACTTGATACATGTGCTTCTTCACACAATTCTAAGCACTGCTGCTAAACCTCGGGCAATAGGTCATAAGTTCACAGCGGCCCAAGCACCGCTCTCAGAGTGTATGCTCTTTTACATGGACCTGACATGTGGCAGTGCAAAGAAAACATCAATGATATAAAGTCCCTACATCAGACTGACATACACAATGCTCAAATTTCCTGCATTCAGCAGTTTAGCATTTTGACTGAAGCTGACAATGTTTTTAGCTTCATACAAACTGCTTCACTTTTGAGTGTGGCAGCAGATGCAATCCTATAGTGCCCTCTGCATCTTTAATCTAACTTTTTTGCATAAAACAGGAATCTAATAAAAACAGTTCTTCTCATATTCATTCAGTGATTGAACGTGAGAATAAAACATTTTCACTAAGATACTATTGTCTTCCACAGTTGCACAGCAGTTAGCCCTGTTGCCTCATAGCAAGAAGGTCCTGGGTTCTTTTCTTTGTGGAGTTTGCATGTTCTCCCTGTGCCTGCCTCGGTCAGTCTCCCCATTGTGTACAGTAGGGTCCCCTGTGTGGTTAGTGGGCCCATCCTTGTTAAATAAAAGGTAACATGAAAATAAGTCTATACCCCATAATGCCCTGTTCTCAAAATTATCAACTAAAACTTTCTCAATACAAAAAAAAAAAAAAAAAAAAGACACAAGAAATTGTCTGTAGTGTCTATCCAACAGACGAGGGCCTCCTTCAGGCTTTTGTTTTGACCTCAATTAAGAAGAATGCAGATGAGGAGTTCACTGACTTTAATTATGATCATCCACAATGGACCATAACCACAACTTAACACAGAGCACAGGAGCAGGAAACAGTGACTAATGTTTCACGGTGACTGTACTTTACACTTTACAGGCTCATTACAGTATCTGCTCACATACTCACAATTACACTAAGATGATATAAAGCCAGCACCTGCTCAGAAACTCTACATGACACAAATGAGGTCAGAGGAAGTGATTAGGCCTGGACCTGGTTTAGTCCTGGAGTAGCCATCAGGTCTAGTCACTAATAAGAAGGCAAAGGAAGTGGTTTAGTCCTGGATAAGTCCCGGTTTAGTCTTGTTTAGTCCTGGTTAAATGCAGATTAAATTCTGGATTAGCCCTGGTTTAGACTGGACTTTGTCCGGGTTCAGATCCTGGTTTAGTCTGGGTTAAAGTCCAGGACTCCTGAGTTAGCCCTGGTCTGCTGTTCTTAGAGGGGTTCCTTCATTATTTAGCAATGTTTTTTGACTGAGTTATTAACTGTTCCAGTTTAGTCCTGTTTCGTTCCATTGTACTTTATTTGAATGGGACAATGCATAAAGATAGGTAAAACAAATTTACCTACGGGTACAAATAAAGCAACCTAACCTAACTAACCTCTACGTCTAAGATGCCCTGATTGTAGCCCTGATTACAGCCCAAGATGAGTCCTGGTTTAGTGCCGGTTTAGTTCTATTTTGATCTCAAACTCCAACACTTTTTTGTATTTGTTCAAGACAGGTGGGGCCTTGCATAATATTCATTTGTCCATTTTAAACTTGGCTAAATTGATCATGGTTTAGTCCGGTTTTGACTGGCTTAATATGTCATCAGATGGAGTCCTGATTTTGACCTGGTGCAGTCCTGGTTTAGTTCTGGTTTACTCCTGTTTAAGTCCTGGTTTAGTCCTGGTTCAATTCTGGTTTAGTCCTATTTTAGCCCTGGTTCAGTCCTGGTTCGGTCCAGGTATGTTCAGTTCTGGTTCAGTCCTGGTTCAGTCCTGGTTCAATTCAGTCTGGTTCTTCATACATCTCAGTGCCCGGGGGAGTGATCTGGGACAGGTTGGAGTTTCACAGCGACACATTAGCAAACTAAATGTTGCGGAGGTGACTAACGTCTGTTCCCAGAAGCCCATCCCATGTGGAGATGTTTACTCCGGAGCAGACTAATTACTGGTTTCACAGTAAAAACAGTGGGGATTCGGCTGCTGACCTTAGACTGCACCGAGACGCAGACATGATGAACAATATGCATGTCATAATAGATGGAGAAATGCAGTGTCCTACTAAATAGAATTTAGTTGTTGTATTTTTATTTCTTCACAAAAACTGATCTGGTGTTGTTTCTTATAATATTTAATGTTTTAGTTTGAGAAATTTTGCATATTTAGTTCATCTCCCTCTCCGTTGTCATGGTAATTGTGTTTTTTTTAAAGTGACACTATGTAACTTTTCTGGCGCAGGGTCTGCCATAAACTTATCTTCAGGAAAATGTTACTGCTTTGCCTGGAATATTCCATTCTATAACATTACGCATATCTTTAGCAAAAGGAGAAATTTAATTTGTCAACTGGACAGAGTTTATTTGGTCGAATACATTTCACAGCTCATCCAAGCTGCTTCTTCAGTTCTGGTCAGATGCTGGCGGACACTGCTTTATATCTGCTTGAAGGGAGGAGCTTAATAACAATGAAAATTACTCTGAGACAACACATATTTATTTACAGTTTCTGTTAGTCAGGTGAGTTTATTCAATATGGAGTTGTTTACAGTTTCTGTTAGTTAGGTGTGTCTATTCAATATGGAGTGGGAGTGGGGGAGTAGTTAGCATATCCATTCAGGGCCATGATGGTGTTTTCACACCTCTGGACATGTCCTGGCTAGTCCCATTGTTTTCTCTGTTTGTTTTGATTTAGGTTTGAGGATAGAGTTATAGATGGGAGACAAATGATGTCTGAGATCTCCATTTCTGTTCAAGGAAGGATTCTCTTTCTTGACAAAAATAGCTTCTTTAACTCCCCTCTCAAACCAGTTCTTTTCTCTGGCCAAGATCTGGACCTCACTGTCCTCAAAGGAGTGGCCCGTAGCTTTGAGGCTTTTGAGGACAGTGAGGTCCATTTCGGTTGGCTAACCAACCGAAATGCTAGCAGCATGTTCTAGTTGTTTCTCAGTCATTAAACACATCTCCTTGTGGTAAACCCAGAATGCTACTGGTGCTCAGACTGCTACCTGAAGTTTTACATTCTCCACAATCTGATTCACAAAGCCTTTAATGACAGAGACCGAAGCATATGTTTTATATCAGTGAATGTGGCTCTCTCAAAGGCAGGCCCCTGCTGTGACGAGCTTCCTGTTTATTGAACCGTCGTCTTTGGTGTAAAATCCTTAAACCCTGGATCTGCTGTAGGCCAGTAATGTGCCTGTGTGTGCTCTAGGCTGCTGGTGGGGGCCCCCTTCGAGTCCACTGGGAAAAAACAGACTGGCGATGTGTTCAGGTGCCCTCTAGACGTCAGGAATAATGTGAACTGCTCCAGACTCAACCTGGGTAAGGGTGGAGGATACATTGACTCCAGTGCTATTTTTTTGTATACGTTTTAATATTTGTTTTTACTGATAAATATTAGGAAAAAAATACGCAAAGATGATTCATTAACCTATGAAAACTCAATGTTGCTATTTACCATTTAATTATTCTATCCTAATAATCAGACTGAATGCTTGTTATGCTACTTTATTTATATGAGTTGAATTACATAAAATGCTTTAAAAGTGACCATTAGTGTAGAGAAGACAAGTGGTCAGCTCTTAAGTGCTTAAGTAAGTAATGTTATGTCAAAATAATATTACTTAAGTAGAAGTACAAAGTGGTTCAGGAAATTAAGGAAATCAAGTAAGAGTAAAAAGATATTTGGGAAAAGTAGTACTCAAAAGTAAGTAAAGAGTAACTTAAAGAGTAACTGTCAAGATGTATCATAATTTTTGTGTTACATCCTGAAGTTTATGTAATTTGAAGGACAAAATATGAAATAAAGATGAAGAGATAGACACAAAAATGAGACAAACAAATGTTCAAATCATTTTATATTGTCACATAAAACTTTTGTCACTTTAGACTTAGAGTGGGAAGAGGACAACTTTTACTCAAGTAAGAGTACTGTTACTTCAATAAAAATATTACTCGAGTAAGAGTAAAAGTATGCTGACAGAAAAGTACTCTGAAAAGTACAATGTAACAGAGAAAATGAGTACTACCCACTTATGTACTTTCTGATATCTGATTCCTCTGTAGGCAAACTGTCCCTGGACAATGTGTCTGAGAGGAAGGACGGGATGAGGCTGGGAATGAGTCTGACCTCTAACCCCAGAGACAGCAGCTTTGTAGTGAGTATTTATGAGGATGTAGTAACCCATAATACTTTAAACCATTCCACAAGTAAATGTACCTCTCTGTTCTTAAATACATTTTTGATTATTACAATTGTATCTCTTGAGAGGTGTTCTGGGCATGTTCCACCGAGAGGAGGCCCCGGGGAAGACCCAGGACATGCTGGAGGGACTATGTCTCTCGGCTGGCCTGGGAACGCCTTGGGGTCCCCCCCGGAGGAGCTGGAGGAAGTGTCCGGGGTGAGGGAAGTCTGGGAGTCCCTGCTTAGACTGCTACCCCCAGATAAGCAGAAGAAAATGGATGGATGGATAGACAATTGTATGACATACGTATTTAATCAGGGCATTAAACTTTTCTGTCTTCCATTTGTTAAAATATTCATACATTGCTAAAAATAAAGATGCAATCTTAATCATAAGTGAGCTTGCCCCTCTGCCCCCACAGATCTGATCCGTAACTTGGCCTGGTTGCATAAATTACTTGTCTTCATCGAGATAAAAAAGTTTAATGACAAACTGTGGAACATTCCTAGCTAAGGAATGACAAAAGAAACAAAAGGATGATTCAGTAAAACTGAGATGATGGCTTATAACACATTTATTTTTACCAATCTTCTAAATGTGTTCTTTACTTCTTCTTTGCTCAGACTTGTGGTCCTCTCTGGTCTCATGAGTGTGGGAGCTCCCTCTACAGCACCGGCATCTGCACACGCATCGGACGCAACTTCAGGCTGTCGCACACCATCGCCCCTGCTCTGCAGAGTAAAGAATTTATACATTTATTTATTCATTTAACAATTTTTTTGTTTATTTATTCATTCATATATTCACGAAGGACTGGACTAAAATGTGAGGGTAATAGTGGACAGGTGTTTTTGAATCTGGAAGTAAAATTCCCATCTCATTTTCTTGAGTTGAAGAAGGTATTGACTGCACGATGGAATCAGATTTGGAGAAGCTGATGATGATTATGCAAAATATATGAATAAATTAATAAATGTTTAGTAAATTATGTTTAGTAAATATAGTAAACAAAAATAAAATGAACAAACAGCAATAACAAAAACATGACTTTACAACACTATTATAGCTTTTAAATAGACATAATCAGGTACCAAAACTTAATATTCATGACGTGACATAGACAAATAAATAAATAAATAAAAAACAAACAAACTGTGCTTCACTTTCTATGGGAAAAGTGAATGGAATTTTACTTGAACTCCCATGAGCAGATCCTACAGTGTACTAAAGATCTAACAGTTCCCTGTGTTGCGTTCAGGGTGTGAGACTTTCATGGACATTGTGATCGTGTTGGACGGCTCAAACTCCATCTATCCCTGGTACGAGGTGCAGGACTTCCTCATCAATGTCCTGCACAAGTTCTACATCGGCCCAGGTCAGACTCAGGTCAGTCCCAACAAATATGCTTAAACAGTTCACATTAAGAAGCAACAAAACCCGGTACTTTCAAAAGTTACCCTATATGGAGAGACAAAAAGTCCCAGGACTGTGCCTGGTCCATAGACTGTATAAAGACTAAGGCCCAATCCCAATTCTCCCCCTTAGCCCTCTGTCTTTGTCTTAGCCCTACCCCTTAGCCCTACACCTCTGTCTTTAAACAGAGGGGTAAGGCAAAGGGGTGTGTTTTAAACCCTTAGAAATGGGACACCCCTTTGCAGTCACAACAATATGACATTATTTTTAAAGTTTTGAAGTATTGTGCTCCTTTTGAGTTTGTTTTAAATGAACTTTGCAAAAAGTCAAAAATTTTTTAATTTTTAATTTTTTAAAAATTACTATACTCTGTACAACATATGTAAATCAAATTTTAATCAACTGTAACACAAAATTAAAATGCTGCAGAGGTGGACGGAGATGTAGAGGATGCCTGGTACACACAAAAAAGAAAACAAAATTAATACATAGTCATAAACATATATAGTTGTTCTGGTACCTACAAATATTATAGAATGTAATATACCTTATATTTTATTTTCAAATTCCCCCACTTTTTTGAAGCTTGTTGGGCTGACACAACTCCAACAAGTCCAGCCTCCTACAAGAAATACAAATGTGATTAATAACATGTCATTAAATAGGGGATAATTTACAAGGCGAAACGAAACAATAATATTTTAGGCCATGCATGTTCGTAATACTTTACACATTCTACGTAACGTGTATAGTTCTAAACGCGCATGAGACGAGTTACGAGGCGAAATACAGCGATATATTTGACACATTCTAGTCTAACATATATGCGTATATAGTTCTTTTAGGCCATGCATGTTCGTAATACCGTAACAAGCGTATAGTTCTAACCGGGCATGTTACGATAAGCCGTATATGTCAGAAAGCGTAAATGCAGGCGCTATGAGTATACCTACAACTTTTCAAAAGTTACTAGTTTTATACAACTTTTTATGAGGTTCTTGAGTGCAAATACTCACATTTGTCCAATTTCTTCCCGATTACTCGACACTTCCCGATTTCCGTGTTGGTTTTTGCTCCGACTTACGTTAAGCCACGCCTATCCCCTTTGCGCAAAGGGTGCATCTGAAAACGCTTTGCGCAGAGGGGTATCATAGCCCTTCCCCTTAGCCCTCGCACTTACAGAAAAGAGTATTGGGATACCCCTCTGTCTCTCGTGAACGCGCACAACAGAGGGGTAGGGCTAAGACAGAGGGCTAAGGGGTAGAATTGAGACGCAGCCTAAGTGAGTGTCACATCACTCATAGTGTTCAGCTCCAGTCAAATGAAGCACATCAAGGCTAGCAGTTATAGGAGCAAATTTGGAGCCAAGTTCCATATTAGGAATTCCAACGGCAAGTATCATAGCAACTGAAGAGCCAATCAGGAGTGAGGCTGTTGAAGGTAATGGCCCTTCTCGCCTGCACTACTGGTTTAGCAGGGAGCAGGCACTTAGCAATGTTAATCAAACCTGTTGCTAACAAGAGCTTGGGGAAAGAAGGCGCCTAATTTGCCTGTTATTAATGTCCATATCTTGATTTCCCTTAAAATAGCAAGAATAAAAAATGTAGGATCATAAAGAGTTAATACAAACATTTTAAGACCAAAATGAGGAGTCTGACAGCAGCAGTTAGAGAGAGGTGACGTTTTGTCAATACAAAGTGAATTAGAACCAGAGTCGATGGCAACCTGGCAACCATAACGTTAACAAGGGCCAAAACCTAAATTGCACAATAAATATGAATAGACAATAATTATGAATAGACAAATAAAAACAAAAACAAATGACAAAACTGTTATGTATAATAATACATAATATGTATATATGTATTATGTATTATGTATATAATAATACATAATATGTATGATTATACATAAACTATTATGTATGATAATACATAATAGTTTATGTATAATAATAATTATACATAAACTATTATGTATAATAATACATAACAGTTTTGTAGTCCTATATTTTAGGGTTGTAATGTATTTTATTATGGCTCGAGTAGATTCATTTGGCAGCAGCCACTCTTTCTCAGCCTCTTAACCCTGCTGTAATGTTCCCTGTGCTCCCCCTGCAGGTGGGGGTGGTGCAGTATGGCTCCTCTGTGGTGCATGAGTTTAGTTTGGGGGAGTACCTCACGGTGGAGGAGGTGGTGGAGGCAGCTCGCAACATCGACCAAAGAGGAGGAGAGGAGACCAGGACGGCTCTGGGAATCAACGTGGCCCGGTAACAACAACTCAGTTTGTTTATTTAATGATAAATTAAATAAACACTCTGTCTGAAGCTCTGTTACTCAAATTAAAAAAGACTAAAGATTGTCATTAAAAAAGATTAAAAAAGATTGTGTTAAAGCTCAGACTAAAGTCTGAGCTTTAACACAATCTGAAGAGAAATAATTAAATTCAACTACAACAGCTGAGCTAATTTGTGTTGTTCAAGCCCCTCAAGACACAAGCTAGCATTAGCCCACAGTTTTCATTTAGTCATGCTATGGATCTATCCAAAATCTAGATAGGGTATTGTCATCTTAAACCCGTCATGAGTTTGACTCCTGCCCAGCCTAATGCAACAAAATATCCTCTGCAGCCCGGAACACATTTTTTATATAGAGCTCAGTGTAAACACAACCTGGTGACGTACAGTTGATTAGGCACCTATAGTTTTCACAAAGTCATATGGTGATTATTATTGACCATTTTCATATTTAAAACTGTTTTCAGTTCAGAATGTTAGAATGTTAGAATCCTCAGTTCCTAAAAGGAACTACGAATGCTTGCCTTGATCATAGGCTCCTGATAATGAGTGAGATGAATGAGTTTAAATTCATTTTGTATTTCCCTTGAATTTCATGTAAATCTTGTTGTGATTCTTCTTGTTTGTGTGTCCAGGAGAGAGGCGTTTAAGAGAGGGGGGCGTCCTGGTGCCAAGAAGGTGATGATCGTGATCACAGACGGAGAGTCACATGACAGCCCCGACCTGCAGGAGGCAGTGGGCCAGAGTGAGAGGGACAACATCACGCTCTACGCCATTGCTGTGAGGACTACACTGTACACTTCATATACTCTATATATATGCTATGCACATGACATCACAACACCGGGAATGTCATGAGTCAAACGAGTAATGAGATTTTCTCCTATAAGAGCTCCAAAAACATCAGACATAAAAGAGCTGCTACAATGTAATAACAAATATAAAAGTCTGCAGCCCTCAGTCAGTTCAGTTTATGTGACAGAACTCAAATGTGAACACGGACTAGACTGATGATGACCATGAGGACAGGTGCAAACTTTCTCCTCTGGACCAGTAAGTGTGACCACGCTCTTATTCTCTGTATGTCTTTAGGTGCTTGGCTACTACAATCGCAGAGGCATAAACCCAGAGGCCTTCCTCAAGGAGATCAAGTTCATTGCCAGTGACCCGGACGAGCAGCACTTCTTCAATGTGACAGATGAGTCTGCGCTCAAGGACATCGTGGACGCACTGGGAGAGAGGATCTTCAGTCTGGAGGGTAAGAGACACTGAGCTTAACGGGGACAGGACAGGTTAGACTGCTCTTTCACTAAAACACACTTAATATTGTTATATTTGAGATTTCACTAAAAACATTGTGGTAACGTGCATTACCCAGGAACCATAAAGTAAGGGCCAAGACTGAGACCAAACGGGGATGTGAAGCTAACTGAAAACACTACTGTGTTAGAAGCTCAAGTTAGACTTAAATCTGAGCTTTATTTTAACACAATCTGACCAGAAAGAGCTGATTTGGCTGGAACTACAGCTTTATTTTATTAAATAGATTTAATTACATTTCATATATTTTAAATTAGAAATTTATGTTCCTTGTGTGTAAATTTTGTCCCTGCATTTTGGATAGAATTTTTTAGGACTCCCTGCTACTTCCTGTAATTTTGTTCTTTTCCTCTCAACATTTTTCCACAAACTGCCACTTCACTTCACCAAAACTAATAAGTGTAAAACTGAATTTCTGTCTGCTGCAGGTACCAGTAGTCAGGGCCGTGGGTTTGGTTTGCAGATGGCTCAGGCTGGATTCTCCTCTCATGTCGTCAAAGTGAGTTAACTTTAAGTCAAATCTGAAATGATCCAAATTTACAAAATTGTAATGCAGCTTAATATTTCCACTGCTTTGAACAAATCCAAAACAACACTGAATAATGACCTTCAGCCTTAAAATGATTTGCCAGATATACAGAAATCTAGTTTTAACTCATCTTGAATTTCAATTTCATCCTGGTCCTGCTGAGGTATTTGTTACAGAATGCATAGCTCCCAGATCTGTCACTGTTGGCCCAGAGCAAACTGCTCCATCACAAACGTGCAGAAAAAACACAGCATGGAAACGCATAGCAGATGGTTTTGTTAAAAACGTGACACTGCCAAGATCCTCTCTCTCTCTCTCTCTCTCTCTCTCTCTCTCTCTCAGATATCTTCCTGTCCAGTTTACGGATAAGGATATATGTAAAAATCATAGACTGTATAAAGAAGTGGACTAAGTGAGTATGACATAATTCATAGTGTACAGGTCCAGTCAAATGAAGCCGAGGATAGCACTTATAGGGGCAAATCTGGACCCAAGATTCATATTTGGAATTCCAACTGTGAGTATCATAGCAACGAAAGAGCAATGCTAATAAGGTAGAGCTTAGAGCTAATCAGGAGTGAGGCTCCCCTACCCATCCACAACGCTGGTTCAGTATGGAGCGGGTGCATAGCAACAGTGTTGGGCAAGTTACTTCAAAACTGTAATGTATTATTTATTACTTGTTACTGTCATTTCAAAGTCATTTGTTATATTACAATAGTACTGTATTTAAAATGCAAGGCATTACACTACTATTACTTTTTAGTTACTCTCACCAAAATAACTGGAAATATGCTTATGGTAAAAACAGTAGAATACAATAGCCACAGTGATGTCTCATGGCACAGTACAAGGAACAATTGCAAGAACAGACAAAAGGTCAAAGTCTGGCAAATTGTGATAGAAATACTGTAACTTTAGGCCTTAAACGATTTTTAAACGTGTGACAAAAAGCACACACCACAGACACGAGGAGAATCTTATGAGATTTAAAATCTCCGATCGCAAAAACTGCAGCTGAATATGGCAGAGTACACAGGTGTGAGTGTAATCGCGTCAGCTGTTTCCTATCTACAGTAAAACCACTTGCTTTGAGACTCTTAAGTGTTCAAAGATCACAAGTCAAAACTGTGTTATTATTATTTGTGAAATGTGGTGCAATACTTCAGATACATGATTTTTAATGCACAAAAGATTGGGGATAAAGTACACAGGAAGTAGAGTCACTATTGCTAATCTGTAGCTTCACCTCGATCCGTGTGCTGTGTGGATGTAAACAGACACACGTGAGGAGCTACTCTTCGTCTTTTTACTTTCAAACTTTTTACACTTCAAATTGGATTAATAGCATGGTTTTGTGGACTGGGTGTCATTATTTGCGGAGGACAAATTCTATGGATAATGTGGATGAGATGCTGCACTTTAAATTTACAACTTTATGAGAGGTGAGTCATAAAGTCTTTTCATTATTTTCGGTCTATCCCGAGTTTGTATCTTGCATCTCTGTGTCCATCACTCCGCCTGCCCCTGACACTGTTTGGTGGTTACGATATAACAGAGCAGCTCAGAGTCACACAAACACACACACACACACACCCACACACACCCACACACACACCCACACACACACACACACACACACACACACACACACACACACACACACATACACACACACACACACACACACACACACCCACACACACACACACACACAAAGTCGGGTCACACCAACCTGAACTCGGGGAGAAGCAAATCACAGCCAAAATAGGGCAAATTCTCCTGTGGTGTGTGGCGGCCTTTAGCCTTGCTTACCTTGTCATCATTGCTGCTAGTTGCAACAGGGATCTTGCTAATAAGTTTTCGAAAAGCTGGCGATTACACTGTTAAAAGTGGTAGTATATCTTCAACAACATACTCTGCCGCGAGTCTCCTAACCTCTTGAGGCTGAAGAATCTCAGAGCGGGAGAATGTTCATTTTGGATGCTTTGTGGTTTTGTCACCACTCATCCTCTGCTTGCTTCCTTACTAACTTCATCTTACTATGGCATTAACACCTTTGTGAATGTTTCATTAAATTACTGGTGCTATTTCGGGAAGCGGACAGTTCTTTAGGTTTAACACACAAAGTGCATTTGACTACAATGTTCTTCTTATCCTTATGGCAAAAGGAGAAATTTAATTTGTCAACTGGATAAAAGTTTATTTGGTTGAATATGTTTCGCAGCTCATTCAAGCTGCTTCAGTTCAGAACTGAACTGAAACAGCTTCATCCTTTTGTCCAGTTGATATCCTTTTGTCAACTGGACAAAAGGATGAAATAAACTTTTGTCCAGTTGACAAATTGAATTTCTCCCTTTGCCATGGATTCTACCTGGACGACTGAAGGATTCTACACATGTCATATCCTAATTTTTCACAAATACAAAGTGATGAGCATGCCCATCTGGAGAATGTGCTATCCGACGTTAGATTATCTACAGGTTCATTTGTCTCTCTCTTCTGCCTGACAAGCCTAAAGGAAAAGGAAGTGAGACATTTTGCACTGACAGTTCACCGCTGCTGATCTCGTGGTGATTTTAGCAAATTTGTATGAAGAAAAACAGAAAACCCACCACCAATCCAGCTTAAAAATGCACTGTAAAGCGCATTACTGATATTTGTACCGAGTAAAATATTACAGTTTTTTTTCTGTAATGCCTTACATTACTGCGTTAGAGCAAAAAGCAATGCATTACAGAAATTCATTACTTTTGTAACGCGTTACTCCCAACACTGCTTAGCAACGCTGTCAATCAAACCTGTTGCTAACTCTAGCAGGAGCGACCTCGGGGAAAGAAGGCACCTGATTTGTCTGCTATTAATGTTTATATCTTGATTTCCAAACAAAATAGTGAATTAAAAATAACCAAAGTGACAAGTATGATAGCAGCTATTACAGAGAGAGGGGTGATGTTTTTCAGTACAAAGTGAATTGGAGCCAAAGTTGATGGAGCCAGAAGTGTGCACACGCTCACTTCCTATTTAACACAGTGGCTAGCGAGTTGCCCATTTATATATACAGTCTATGGTAAAAATCTATATTGGTATTGGACCATACTCCCACCCTCCCCTTCTCTTTTCTCCCACACACACTTCACATTCATTATAAAGTACCACACCAGGACCTGGAGGCAGAGGCACAAACTGTCACAGTAGTGGGAGGTTCCTGGACTGAAGATTTGAAAGTGTAAAATCCATCAGAATAATGTGGAAGAGAGCGCTCAGCGGATCAGGTAGAGCTCACAGGTATTCAGCATGAGGTAATAAGAGCAGCAGCAGCACATGTTCTCAAATACCAAACTGCTACATCTACAAATCAAAGTAAGTCCTCCGTGAATTCCTTAACTTTCCATGACTCTTTCTGGAGACATCACAGGACCTTCTCTCCATCCAAACAGCAGATTCAAACCTCACTGTAAATCCAGGCCTAAAGCATCCAATAATACTGTAAGATGAGTGATTACCGAACCATTCACTGGAAACAGAAATGGTAAAAAAAAATGTATTCGTCACTTTCATACACACACATTCCTAGCATCACAATTATTCACCAAGATGAGTTTAGTAGTGTTTTTCCTTTACTTTCAGAGGACAGAGCAGAGTTTTGCTGTCAACTAACTACTGACAGCACACCAGCCTTACATCCTGGTTGGTGGATTATAAAAACGCTTTGTAATATAATGTAGACAGCATACACACTGCAAAAAGCAATATCTAGGTAAGTTAAAACTGTGACTGAAATTAAGTGCATTTACTTTATTTGAGTAGATTCAACTGTTTTTTTTTTTTATTTTTTTTTTTCCCATATTAGATTGCATTTCTTATTTTAAGTGCAATGAGCTGTTGTTTTTCTGATCTTAAGTGTAACAAGATGTATTTTCATATTTTAAGTACAAAAAGTCTTGTTCCATTGGTAGATCGTTTTACTTAATTGTAATTTTTGCAGTTCAGTGGTCTCTTTTTGACCCTAAGAGCTGCTTTTAGGGCAAGGCAAATTGTACTTTATTAGAGTACAGTCCCTTTAATGGTGGTTGCATGTTTAGCTGCCACATCTGTGTCAGTCTGCCCCAGAGCTATTGTGACTACGACCACCCAAATGTGACAGGAGAGTGAACTGAAATTATGCACCAAATACTTTGTCTAGAAAAGTGCCCAACAATTAGAGCTGGAAAAATAATTTGAATAATTGTGACTAGTTTAATATTACAATGGATGTAATTGTATTTTGATAATTGATAATTACACTATGGGGTTTTTAAGTGATGTCACTTCCGGGTCAAAGGTGCATCAGCTGAAGCTAGGCTAATATAGCATTAGAGATGAGTGGTAGTTAGTTGGAAATACACACTGGTAATCAATGTTATAGGTTATTACTACTTTATATACATATTTGAAACAGTTTGTGGTTAAACATATTCTTTGAAATGTAGCCTAATTGTCTGTGGTTTGATGAATATGGAACAAAAACAAAGCTAGAAATCAGTTGTGAAGTTGTTTGGCTCGTGGGATTCCTGAGGCAGCTGACAGGTACTGGCGGGCCAAGCATGCTGCAATCCGGGTGGTCGCAGAGGCAAAGACTCAGGGTTTGGGAGGAGTTCAGAGAGACCATGGAGGAGGACTATCGGACAGCCTCAAAAAAATTCTGGCAAACTGGAAAGGAGTGCTTCACCAACACTGTTTATAATGCGGGTGGAGAGCTGTAGACCTCGATGTAGGACAAAGCAGAGGCTGGGGACTCAGAGGCGGACTCGTCCATCACCCTGGCTGAGGTCACTGAGGTGGTTGGCACCTTGGTAGCGGATGAGATCTGTCCTGAGTATCTACATGTTGTGTCATTTGAAGTTTGAAGTCAAGAGTTAAACCAACAACCCCCTCAATATATATATAAAAAAATCATTTTGCTAAACATGGTGACATACAGTATTTGACCATTGAACAACCACAGTTTTAAAGCTTTAGAAAATGCTGCCAGTGTTGAGAGCTCTCGTATATGAGCTGCACTGTATTCCATGTTTGACCTCCTAGATAAGCAAAAGAGAGCTGTCCAAAAGCAGGTTTATACGAACATTTTAAGACCAAAATGACAAAGTTCACTGCAGCAGTTACAGAGAGAGGGGAGAAGTTTTTTCTATAGAAAGTGAATTGGAGCCAGTTGATGAAACTGGAAGCCTGCCCATGCTCATTTCCTATTTGTAATGTGGTGGTTAGCATGTTAGCTACTGTATTTCCATTTACTACGGTAGTATATATATACAGTCTACGTTTTGAAAACTGAAATAACTGCCATAATTCAACAACATACAAAATGTAAAATGTACTTTGGTAAGTATTAAACTCTATCACATTCTCCCTCCCCTCCACAGGATGGCGTTCTCCTAGGAGCAGTGGGGGCGTACGACTGGACTGGAGCTGTTTTAAAGGAAACCAAACAGGGCAAAGTGGTGCCTCCAAAGGCCTCCTATCAGGATGAGTTTCCAGAAGAACTCAAGAACCATGGAGCCTATCTGGGTAGGAACCTCCTGTCTCTAAAAATACCAGACTTGTTCTGTATTGTATCTGCTTCAATAGAAAGGACAACACAAAATACCCCATATTCAGTCCCACATTATGGTAAATTGATTCTTGTGAGTCATATTATACTATTGTTGCCTCCTCAAAACATACCTGGAATTGTGTTTTGTTTCATTCATACACGTTTAAGTAATCCTTTATTAATAGTGTGACTACATCTCCAAAGCTCAAAATGCTCTGTCATGAAACAATAGTTTTCAAGTTAATAGCTACCTTTTACCTTTAGTTCAGAAAAGAGTGTAATTTCAAGGGCTGAAATTATCCATATGATACTAGTGAAGGTGTATGGAGTTTAAAAAATACAGTGTAGTATTACCACATGACATCACAGGGTGGAGTGTTTTCTGGTTCAGAGAAGAACTCGGCCTAAATATGCAGGGTTTGTGTGTGAATGAAACAAAACACAACTCCAGGTATGTTTTTGAACAATATAACATATTTCTTATTTATCAACATTTAAGAATCACTGGTCTAACATAGCTCTTCTTACACCTCTGCAGGTTACTCTTTGGGCTCTCTCTCCTCCGCTCATGGGCCTCAGGTGTATGCGGCTGGAGCTCCTCGATTTAACCACACGGGGAAAGTCCTCATCTTCACCCTTAAAAACACTGGGAACCTCACCATCCTGCACTCACTCCCAGGAGAACAGGTACAGAGGCTATATCATATCATCATCTGTCTTAATAGAGATGTTATTGCTTGATCCTGAATGCTACACAGAATGGAATTTAAAGGTCCTATATTAATCAAAATGGACTCTTGTGAGCTTTAAGCGATATTATAATATAGTGTCTCCATGTCCGGAGATCCGGTCGTCAAGGCCCCTGCCTTCGACTGCCGCCCAGATCTCCTTGCACCGGCCCCCTATGAATCCTCCTGCAGGTGGTGGGTCCACGGGAGGACGGCCCCACGTCGTTACTTCGGGCTGTGCCTGGCCACCAGACGCTCGCTGTCGAGCACCCACCCGAGGCCTGGCTCCAGGGTGGGGCCCCGGTAACGCCAATCTGGGCGACGTAACTGGCCTTGATGGATTTGTTGTCATGGGGGTATCTGGGGTTTCTCACTGGAGGAGAAGGAGCCCGAGCTTGTGTGAGAGGTTGAGCGTTATCGACTAGATACAGTCGGCCTCACCTCCACGCACAGCTTGGGCTCTGGAACCCAACTCCTTGAGAGGGGCTGGACTCTCCATTTCTCTGGTGTTGCCCGCGGGGAGCGGCGGCGGACAGGTGTGGGCCTGCTCATTGCCCCCAGCTCAGTCACCGTGTGTTGTAGTTCACCCTGGTGAACGAGAGGGTTGCGTCCCTGCGCCTTCGAGTCGGGGATAGGTCTCTCACTGTTGTGTTGGCCTAGGGCCAAACAGCAGTGCAGAGTACCCGGCCTTCTTAGAGTCTCTGGGAAGGGTACTGGATAGTGCACCGATCGTGGACTCCGTTGTTCTACTGGAGGACTTGCCCACGTGGGCAACGACAGTGACACCTGGCTCTCCAGGGTGGTTAGGAGGTACGGCCTCCATGATCTAAACCCGAGCAGTGTTCTCTTACTGGACTTCTGTGCTAGAGATGGTTTGTCCATAACGAACACCATATTCGAGCACAAGGATGTCCATCAGTGCACGTGGCACCAGGATACCCTAGGCCGGAGGTCAATGATTGACTTTGTTGTCATGTCATCTGACCTCCGGCCACGTGTCTTGGACACTCGGGTGAAGAGAGGGGCAGAGCTGTTAACCGATCACCACCTGGTTGTGAGTTGGGTCCGCTGGTGGAGGAGGAAGCCGGAAAGACAGGCCCAAGCGTAGTGAAGGTCTGTTGGGAACGTCTGGCAGAGCCCTCTGTCAGGGGAACCTTCAACTCACACCTCCGGGAGAGCTTCTCCCAGATTCCGGGGGAGGCTGGGGAGTCCGAGTGGGCTTTGTTCTCGGCCTCTATTGTCGATGTGGCCGTTCGTAGCTGTGGTCGTAGCTGTGGCGGCGGCAATTCCCGAACCCGGTGGTGGACCCTGGAAGTAAGGGATGCCGTCAGGCTGAAGAAGGAGTCTTATCGGGCCTTGTTGGCTCATGGGACTCCTGAGGCAGCTGACAGGTACTGGCGGGCCAAGCATGCTGCAGCCCAGGCGGTTGCAGAGGCAAAAACTCAGGGTTGGGATGAGTTCGGAGAGGCCATGGAGGAGGACTATTGGACGGCCTCAAAGAAATTCTGGCAAACCATGCGATGCCTCAGGAGGGGGAAGCAGTGCTTCACCAACACTGTTTACAGTGCGGGTGGAGAGCTGTTGACCTCGACTGGGGATGTTGTCGGACGTTGGAAGGAATACTTTGAGGATCTCCTCAATCCCACCATCACGTCTTCTGAGGAGGAAGCAGAGGCTGGGGACTTGGAGGTGGACTCGTCCATCACCCTGGCTGAAGTCACTGAGGTGGTTGGCAAGCTCCTCGGTGGCAAGGCTCCGGGGGTGGATGAGATCCGTCCTGAGTATCTTAAGTCTCTCGATGTTGTGGGGCTGTCTTGGCTGTCACATCTCCGCAACATCACGTGGCGGTCGGGGACAGTGCCTCTGGACTGGCACACCAGGGTGGTGGTCCCTTTGTTTAAGAAGGGGGTCCAACTACAGGGGAATCACACTCCTCAGCCTCCCTGGTAAGGTCTATTCCAGGGTACTGGAGAGGAGAATCCGACCGATGGTCGAACCTCGGATTCAGGAGGAGCAGTGTGGTTTTCGTGCTGGTTGCGGAACACTGGACCAGTTCTATACTCTCCATCTGGTGCTTGAGGGTTCATGGGAGCTTGCCCAACCAATCCACATGTGCTTTGTGGATCTGGAGAAGGCATTTGACCATGTCTCTCGTGGGGTCCTGTGGGGAGTGCTCTGGGAGTATGGGGTCCGGGGCTCTTTGCTAAGGGCTGTCCGGTCCCTGTATGACTGGAGCAGGAGCTGTGTTTGCGTTGCTGGTAGTAAGTTGGACCTGTTTCTGGTGCATGTTGGACTCCGCCAGGACTGCCCTTTGTCACCGGTTCTGTTCATTGTATATAGGGACAGAATTTCTAGGCGCAGTCAGGGACCGGTGGGGATCCAGTTTGGGGACCGCAGGATCTCATCTCTGCTGTTTGCAGATGATGTTGTCCTAATAGCTTCATCGGATCGGGACCTCCAGCGTGCACTGGGGCGGTTTGCAGCCGAGTGTGAAGCGGCTGGAATGAGGATTAGGCCCTCCAAATCCAAGGCCATGGTTCTTGACCGGAAAAAAGTTGGCTTGCCCTCTCCGGGTAGGTGGAGAGTCCTTGCCTCAAGTGGAGGAGTTCAAATATCTCGGGATCTTGTTCACGAGTGAAGGGAGGATGGAGCGTGAGATTGACAGGTGGATCGGTGCAGCGTCGGCAGTGATGTGGTTGCTGTATTGGACCGTTGTGGTGAAGAGGGAGCTGAGCCGAAAGGCAAAGCTCTCGATTTACCAGTCAATCTACGTTCCTACCCTCACCTATGGTCATGAGCTTTGGGTAATGATCAAAAGGACAAGATCGCAGATACAAGCAGCTGAAATGAGTTTCCTCCGCAGAGTGGCTGGGCGCTCCCTTAGAGATTGGGTGAGGAGCTCAGTCACACGGAAGGAGTTCGAAGTAGAGCAGCTGCTCCTCCACGTCGAGAGGAGCCAGCTGAGGTGGCTCGGGCATCTGTTCCGAATGCCTCCTGGATGCCTCCCTCGGGAGGTGTTCTGGGCATGTCCCACTGGGAGGAGGCCCCGGGGAAGACCCAGGACACGCTGGAGGAACTATGTCACTCGGCTGGCTTGGGAACGCCTTGGGGTCCCCCCAGAGGAGCTGGAGGAAGTGTCCGGGGTGAAGGAAGTTTGGAAGTCCCTGCTTAGACTGTTGCTCCCACGACCTGGCCCTGGATAAGTGGAAGAAAATGGATGGATGGATGGCTGGATGGATAATATAGTGTTAGATTGTGTGAAATATACTATTTGTTTTTCTTGTATCTATGGAGACTGTGCAAGAGGGTAGCTAAAGAGCTAGCTAAGGACATTGGAGATGCTACAGGCTTTTTACACCATATGTCGCAGCAAATGCGGCAGAAGACCTTCCAGAGGAAGTACTTTGAGAGAATGGACCATTTTATCACCAACTGAAACATCAGAGCAGAGTAAGAAGAATAAGAGGCCTTTCCTGTTGTGTTCACCTAACTCCCCCCTGGACAATGCTGTGATGCTGCAGGACGCAGAGAGGGCAACAGTCTAAACAGGAACTCCCAGACTTCCTTCACCCCCAACACTTTCTCCAGCTCCTCCAGGGGGACCCCAAGGCATTCCCAGGCCAGCCAAGAGACATAGTCCCTCCTGCATGTCCTGGGTCTTCCCCGGGGCCTCCTCCCAGTGGGACATGCCCAGAATACCTCCTGAGGGAGGCGTCCAGGAGGCATCTGGAACAGATGCCTGAGCCACCTCAGCTGGCTCCTCTTTACGTGGAGGAGCAGTGGCTCTACTCCGAGCTCCTCCCGTGTGACTAAGCTCCTCACCCTATCTCTAAGGGACCACTCTGGGGAGGAAACTCATTTCAGCCGCTTGTATCCGCGATTTTATCCTTCCGGTCATTACCCAAAGCTCATGACCATAGGTGAGGGTGAGGTTTAACATAGATAAATCGAGAGCTTTGCATTTCAGCTCAGCTCCCTCTTCACGGCAACCACATATAGCGACCACATCACTGCAGATGGTGCACCAATCCGCCTGTCAATCTCCTGCTCCATCCTCCCTTCACTTGTGAACGCCGAGATACTTGAACTCCTTCACTTGAAACAGGGATTCTCCACCTACCCGGAGAGGGCAAGTCACCTTTTTCTGGTCAAGAACAATAGCCTCAGATTTAGAGGACCTGATCCTCATCCCAGCCACTTCACACTCGAATGCAAACCGCTCCAATGCACGTTGGAGGTCCCAGTCCGATGAAGCCATCAGGACAACATCATCTGCAAACAGCAGAGATGAGATCCTGGGGTCCCCAAGCTGGACCCCCTCTGGCCCCTGACTGCACCTAGAAATTCTGTCCATAAATACAGTGAACAGAACCGGTGACAAAGGGCAGCCCTGGTGGAGTCCAACATGCACCAGAAACAGGTCCGACTTACCGCCAGCAATGCGAACACAGCTCCTGCTCCGGTCATACAGGGACCGGACAGTCCTTAGCAAAGAGCCCTGGACCCCATACTCCCAGAGCACTCCCCACAGGACCCCACAAGAGACACGGTCGAATGCCTTCTCCACAAAGCACATGTGGACTGGTTGGCCAAACTCCCATGAACTCTCGAGCACCCAATGGAGAGTATAGAGCTGGTCCAGTGTTCTGTGGCTGGGACGAAAACCACATTGCTCCTCCTGAATCCAAGGTTCGACCATCGGTCGGATTTTCCTCTCCAGTACCCTGGAATAAACCTTATGGGGGAGGCTGGTCCAGTGTTCTGTGGCTGGGACGAAAACCACATTGCTCCTCCTGAATCCAAGGTTGGACCATCAGTTGGATTTTCCTCTCCAGTACCCTGGAATAAACCTTATGGGGGAGGCTGAGGAGTGTGATTCCCCTGTAGTTGGAACACACTCTCCGGTCCCCCTTCTTAAACAGAGGGACCACCACCCCAGTCTGCCAGTCCAGAGGTACTGTCCCCGACCACCGTACGATGTTGCAGAGACGTGTCAGCCAAGACAGCCCCACAACATCCAGAGACTTAAGATACTCAGGACGGATCTCATCCACCCCCAGAGCCTTGCCACCGAGGAGCTTGCTAACCACCTCAGTGACTTCAGCAAGGGTGATGGACGAGTTCGCCTCCGAGTCCCCAGCCTCTGCTTCCTCCTCAGAGGACATGACGGTGAGATTGAGGAGATCCTCAAAGAATTTCTTCCACCACCCGACAACATCCCCAAGGTCAACAAGGTCAACAAGTCCACCCACACTGTAAACAGTGTTGGTGAAGCACTGCTTCCCCCTCCTGAGACGTCAGACGTCGCTCTGCGACCGCCCGGGCTGCAGCATACTTGGCCCGCTGGTACCTGTCAGCTGCCTCAGGAATCCCTCAAGCCAACAAGGCCCGATAAGACTCCTTCTTCAGCCTGATGGCATCCCTTTCATCCGGTAAGGGAAACATATCTATGGAAATAGATATGTTTAATGCCATACTGTGGAACAAGCATTTATAGGACCCGTTATCTTCAGGTTAAGACCTGGCTGGTTTAGTAGTGGTTTAGAAGTGGTTTTTATCTTGGTTTAGTCCTAGTTTAATCTAAATTTGGTCCTGGTTTATTCCTAGTTCAGTCCTGATTTAGTTCTGGTTCAGTCCTGGTTTAGTCCTTGTTCAGTCCTGGTGTGTAGTCCTGGTTTAGTCCTGTTTTAATCCTGTTTAAGTACTGTTTTAATCCTGGTTCAGTCCTGGTGTAGTCCTGGTTTAGTCCTGGTTTAGTCCTGGTTCAGTCCTGGTTTAGTCCTGCTTCAGTCCTAGTGTAGTCCTGTTTAAGTCCTGGTTTAGTCCTGGTTCAGTACTGTTTTAGTCCTGGTTCAGTCCTGGTGTAGTCCTGGTTTAGACCTGTTTTCATCCTGTTTTAGTCCTGGTTTAGTCCTGGTTCAGTCCTGGTGTAGTTCTGGTTTAGCCCTGGTTCAGTCCTGGTTTAGTCCCGGTTTAGTCCTGGTGCATGTGCACGTTGCTAAAGTGGAAAATATGTGCACGTGTGGGACACATGGAGTCTGGGATAATCCGTTTCTGGGCCAGAGGATCAGACGCTCATTCAAAGCAGATGGAGATAATTCACACGAAAATCGATTTGTAATTTATTTGTGAAATACCGACACACACTAAAGCATCAACAGAGAACTTTTGAGTCTAATATTTTTGAAGAAGTACAATGATTTTTGAAAACAGAAATCATGAGTCTAAGCACAAATCCCACTGTGGGGAATCTGCTGCAGTTAATAGCTCTGATATTTGCCCGGTGAAAAAGTCGTATTCAAACAAACACAGTAACTAAGATGAGAATTACATCTGTGGAAATATTGACTTGGGCTTCAGTGACAATGTGCAGAGGCCAAGAACAATCACACACAGTTAATAGTAGCAAGAGCAAAGTAAATATAGTAGTAGTAGTAGTAGTAGTAGTAGTAGTAGTAGTAGTAGTGGTAGCTGTGATAGCTGTAGATGCTGTAGCCCAAAGATTTATGTTTTGATTCCTGCGCTCGTCATTGACAATGGACCCCATGGGTGAGTTACTGGACGCGAGTACTTTCCAATGACATATATATATGCCACCAAAGGTGGCCCCATATTGTTATTGTTCTGGTTTTTCTTATTAGGCCCGAGCGCCAAGGCGTAGGGCCTATTGTGATTGTTCAGCAGTGCGAAGCACTACTGTGCTGCATGCACGAAGCGCTCTCCTCTTTCCAAACATAGTGGCACTCATGTCAGTGACTGGTGCCGGCTGACATGGCACGGTGGCATCGTCCATGGCCGCGACAGCGGGCTAATTGTAATTGTTCACTCCAAAAATGTGCATTGGACATGTGAGTAATCGATGAGGTCAATGATGAGCACGAGCCAAAAAATATATTATGCGGTTGCTAGGCAACCAACAGGAAGTCGGCCATATTGGACTGATTAAGATAAGATAAGATAAGATAAGATATGCCTTTATTAGTCCCACAGTGGGGAAATTCCAGTGTTGCAACGCACAGTTCAAGAACAGCAGGAAAATAGAACATGCAATAAAACAAGATAATAGATAATGGCTAAAAAAATTATAATTTAGAAATAGACTTAAAGATAGACTCTAATTTTGTTCCTGTGGAGCAAAAATATAAAATACAAAATATAAAATACCAAAAAATACTATTATGTACAATAAAAGTAACAGTGCAGCATATGAACAGAGTAAATCTCAGTAAAGTGACTTCAGTATATTATGTTATTTACAGTAATGACTATGTTTATGTACAGACAGGATAAATATAAGTAAAGTGACATGAGTGAATTGTACAAGAGGTCTTCAGTGTTGCACATAGATAGAGTTGAATGACACATGTTCAGTGTTAACAGTGTTCATTGTACAGTCTAACAGCAGCAGGAAGGAAAGACCTGCGAAACCTCTCCTTCACACAGCGAGGGTGAATCAGCCTGTCACTGAAGCTGCTCTCCAGAGCAGACAGGGCGTCCTGCAGGGGGTGACACTCATGGTCCAGCATAGAGATGACCTTAGCCAGGACCCTCTTGTCCCCCACCTGCTGCACTGAGTCCAGAGGACAGCCCAGGACGGAGCTGGACTTCTTGATGACCTTGTCCAGCTTCTTCCTCTCCCTCTCTGTGATGCTGTTGCTCCAGCAGACCACACCGTACAGGATGGCTGATGCCACCACAGAGTCATAGAAGGTCTTCAGGAGTGGCCCCCTCACTCCAAAAGACCTGAGTCTCCTCAGGAGATAGAGCCGACTCTGGCCCTTCCTGTACAATGCATCTGTGTTGTGAGTCCAGTCCAGTTTGTTGTTCAGATGAACACCCAGGTACTTGTAAGAGTCCACTCTCTCAATGTCCCTTCCCTGGATGTTCACTGAGGTGACAGTAGAGTGGCGTCTGCGGAAGTCCACCACCATCTCCTCGGTCTTCCCTGCATTGATGATGAGGTGGTTCTGCTGACACCAGTCCACAAAGTCCTGCGCTAGTCCTCTGTACTCCACATCATCATCATCCTTAATGAAGCCAATGATGGCAGAGTCATCAGAGAACTTCTGCAGGACGCAGCTGTCCGTGTTGTGTCTGAAGTCTGCAGTGTAAAGGGTGAAAAGAAAGGGCGCGAGGACCGTGCCCTGGGGCGCCCCCACACTGCAGGTCAGTAGGTCAGACACGCAGTTCTTGGCTCTCACAAACTCGGGCCGGTTTGTGAGGTAGTCCTCACAATCCTTGACAAAGTCAATGGCGAGGGGTATTGTTCTTCGCGAGTTTCTTATTCTCTTTTATTCTCTTTTATTATTATGGCGAGGGGTATTGTTCTTCGCGAGTTTCTTATTGGCCCTCGCCAGTGACTTTAGTCAATGGCGAGGGGTATTGTTCTTGCTCGGTTTCTTATTATTATTTTTTTTCCTTGCAAACGATCGCGATTTTGACCCCCTGAACATCGACGAAAAGTCCCACATGGGGGTATCAGATCGACTGGTCCGGCGAAAAATTTGATAAAATGGGCATCGCGACAATGCCCAAAGTGACCCCACTCGACAGCGCCCCCTTGAAAAATGCAAAATTTCAAATGAATGGGCATCTGAAAAGCATATTTTGGCGTAGGCTGACGAAATTCGGAACAGTGATAGAGCTCAGGGAGACAAACAAAAAAGTCATTCATAACACTGCCCTATGACGTACAGGAAGTCGGCCATATTGGATCAAAATTATGGCGCCGTTTTGACTTGGGTGTGTGAAAAAAGAATGAACTCCCTCGTGTTTAGTCCAAATGAGCTCAGATTTGACATGTCACATCTACAGACATGGGTTCACAAAAGTGTGCATTGGTTTTTCTTAACTCTTTACGGTTTGCCCGTAGCACGCCGGCGAATAACGCCTTCATTTCCTGTTTTTTGGACGACATCTCACGGCCACAGGCATTGGCCTACAGAGCTCAAATTCAAATCACAACTGCGGGACCCCGGCCCGAATGTAATGAAATATGAAATATAATAAAAGTGAACACTATAGCGCCCCCTAGCATAGACATAAAATGTCAACGTTATCGGATCTGGACCAAATTCATGGATTAAATACTATAAATGATTACAAGCAAATAAATGTATTACAGACATGGGGTAATTTTCACGGTTGGCCAACAGGGGCGCAAATACTCCCCAAAAAAATAGTTTAAAATATATTACACACACATGCTTGGTCCTATAGCACTGAAATTTGAATCACTGATGTTTGATTTCAACCTCATTATAAAACACTATAAAGTTTATGAAAAGTGAACACTATAGCGCCCCCTAGCATAGACAAAAATCGTCAGCATTATCGGATTTGGACAAAATTCGGGGAATAAATTCTATGCATGATTACAAGCAAATAAATGTATTACGAACATGGGGCCATTTTCACGGTTGGCCAGTAGGGGCGCAAATACTCCCCAAAAAAATAGTTTAAAAATTATTACAAGCACATGTTTTGTCCTATCGTGCTGAAATTTTAATCACTAATGTTTGATCTCAGCCTGAATATAATACACTATAAAGTATATGAAAAATGAACACTATAGCGCCCCCTACCATAGACAAAAAACAATTACATTATCTGATTTGGACCAAATTCAGGGATTAAATTCTATGCATGATTACAAGCAAATAAATATATTACAGACATGGGGTATTTTTCACGGTTGGCCAGTAGGGGCGCACGGACTCCCTCAAAACCATTTAAAGGTGCATAATGTAAATTCCTGATGGAGGATCTGTGCAAATTTGGGGATGAAATTCCATGAACGATTACAAGAAAAACATATTTTTGAACATGTGGCATTTTTCATGGTTCACCAGCAGGGGCGCACTGACTCCTACGATATATTTAAACGTGCATATTTAAAGGGGCATTATATAATTTTTCCGGCGGACGAGCTGGCGGCCTGGGCGGCTGTCTGGAAGAGCGAGTGGCGAGCCGGAGCGGTCGTGGGTCCCCAGCGGCTGCGCGGGGGGGCATGCGAACCAGGGCGAGGGCCACCATAGCCGCGCGCGGCTTTAATTGGCCCTCGCCAGTGACTTTAGTCAATGGCGAGGGCTATTGTTCTTCGTTTGTGTTATTATTTTTCCTTGCAAACGATCGCGATTTTGAAGGCCTGAACATCGACGAAAAGTCCCACATGGGGGTATCAGATCGACCGGTCCGGCGAAAAATTTGATAAAATGGGCATCGCAACAATGCCTAAAGTGGCCCCACTCGATAGCGCCCCCTTGAAAAATCAAAATTTCAACATGAATGGGCAGCTGAAAAGCATATTTTGGCGTAGGCTGACGAAATTCGGAACAGTGATAGAGCTCAGGGAGACAAACAAAAAAGTCATTCATAACACTGCTCTATGACGAACAGGAAGTCGGCCATATTGGATCAAAAATTCTGCGCCGTTTTGACTTGGGTGTGTGCAAAAAGATTCAAGTCACTTGTGTTTAGTCCAAATGAGCTCAGATTTGACATGTCACATCTACAGACATGGGTTCACAAAAGTGTGCATTGGTTTTTCTTAACTCCTTACGGTTTGCCCGTAGCATGCCGGCAAATAACGCCTTCATTTCCTGTTTTTTTGACGACCTCTCACGGTCACAGGCATTGGCCTAGAGAGCATTTGGCGAGGGGTATTGTTCTTCGTGAGTTTCTTACACTCTTTTATTTATTATTATTATTTTTCCTTGCAAACGATCGCAATTTTGACCCCCTGAACATCGACGAAAAGTCCCACATGGGGGTATCAGATCGACCGGTCCGGCGAAAAATTTTATAAAATGGGCATCGCAACAATGACCAACAATGTGGTACTAAAACCAATGTCCCGTTTTAGTACCACATTGGTACTAAAACGGGACCCCACCAATGTGTACAAAAAGAAGATCATTGATTGCTTGCAGAAGTTGGAGAAGGAAGAAGTCATTGATCGACAGCTATATTACAGACTGTACCCTGGTGACGCCATCCCTGGCATCTATGGCCTCCCAAAGATCCACAAACAAGGAGTACCATTCAGACCCATTGTATGCAGCACAGACTCCATCACGTACAATGTGGCCAAACACCTAAAAACCATCTTGGCTCCGCTGGTGGGTAACACGGAGCACCACATTGAGAACACAGTCGAATTTGTGAACAAAATCAAGCATCTCCAGTTTGACCTGGATGAGACAATGGTTTCCTTTGATGTGACCTCTCTTTTCACTTGTATCCCTACATCGGTAGCGGTGGAGGCAGCAAGGAGGAGACTACTGGAGGATACCAAGCTAGAAGAGAGAACCAAACTTTCACCCGACCAAATCTGCCAACTGCTGGAAATTTGTTTAAGTACCACCTATTTCCAGTTCAGAGGAAACTTTTACAAGCAAATCCACGGCTGTGCAATGGGCTCACCGGTCTCCCCTATCATTGCAAACTTATACATGGAACAATTTGAACAGAATGCCCTGGCCTCATATCCAGGCACTCCACCCACACACTGGTATCGTTATGTTGATGATAATTTCTCAAAAAAATTCAAGATTTGGAACCTTTTACTGCACACATCAATTCTGTAGATCCGAACATCAAATTCACACGTGAAGATGCCAAGGACAACACATTGGCCTTCTTAGATTGTGCAGTAACGATAAGAGAAGACCGGCGACTCCAGGTAGAGGTCTTCAGGAAGCCCACACACACCGACCAATATCTGCTTTTTGATTCACACCACCCACTTCAGCACAAACTGCGAGTCATTCGGACATTACATCAAAGGGCCCAAGTGGTTCCTACAAGCGCAGAGGGAAAGGAGAAAGAAGAACAACACGTGGAGAAAGCCCTCTCCGTTTGTGGATATCCTAAATGGGCTTTCAATAAAACGAAGAGAACAAAGAAACAGGACAACAGAGAACCAGAGCCCAGGAGAAGGGGTGTAACTATTCCTTACCTGGCTGGCGTTTCCGAAAAACTACAGAGGATCTTCAGACAACATGAAATCCCAGTCTATTTCAAACCCACAAACACTTTAAGACAAAAACTGGTCCATCCTAAGGACAAAACTCCGAGCCACAAACAAAGCAATGTGGTCTACTCCATTCAGTGTAGTGAAGACTGCAGTGAGCGCTACATTGGAGAAACAAAACAGCCACTTCACAAAAGGATGTATCAACACAGACGGGAAAACCAGGGTGGGCCGCAATCTGCCGTACATCTCCACCTAAAAGCCACAGGCCACTCCTTTGAGGACAGCGAGGTCCAGATCTTGGCCAGAGAAAAGAACTGGTTTGAGAGGAGAGTTAAAGAAGCTATTTTTGTCAAGAAAGAGAATCCTTCCTTGAACAGAAATGGGGGTCTCAGACATCATTTGTCTCCCATCTATAACTCTATCCTCAAACCTAAATCAAAACAAACTGGGAAAACAATGGGACTAGCCAGGTCAGGTCCAGAGGTGTGAAAACACCCATCATGGCCCTGAATGGATATGCTAACTACTCCCCCACTCCATATTGAATAGACTCACATGACTAACAGAAACTGTTAACAACTCCATATTGTATCACCTGATCAACTGAAACTGTATTTAAATATGTGTTGTCTCAGAGTAATTTTCATTGTAATTAAGCTCCTCCCTTCAGGCAGATATAAAGCAGTGTCCGCCAGCATCTGACCAGAACTGAGGAAGCAGCTTGGATGAGCTGCGAAACGTATTCAACCAAATATATGTCACATGACATGTCACATCTACAGACATGGGTTCACAAAAGTGTGCATTGTTTTTTCTTAACTCTTTACGGTTTGCTCGTAGCACGCCGGCGAAAAATGCCTTCATTTCCTGTTTCTTTGACGACCTCTCACGGCCACAGGCGTTGGCCTAGAGAGCTCAAATTCAAATCACATCTGTGTGACCCCGGCCCGAATGTAATGAAATATGAAATATAATAAAAGTGAACACTATAGCGCCCCCTAGCATAGACGTGAAACATTAACATTATCGGATCTGGACCAAACTCGGGGAATAAATTCTATGCATGATTACAAGCAAATAAATGTATTACGGACATGGGGCAATTTTCACGGTTGGCCAGCAGGGGCGCAAATACTCCCCAAAAAAATACTTTAAAATATATTACACGCACATGCTTTGTCCTATAGCACTGAAATTTTAATCACTAATGTTTGATTTCCACCTGATTATAAAACAATATAAAGTTTATGAAAAGTGAACACTATAGCGCCCCCTAGCATAAACATAAAACAACTACATTATCGGATCTGGACCAAATTCGGGGATTAAATTCCATGCATGATTACAAGCAAATAAATGTATTACACACGGGGCAATTTTCACGGTTGGCCACCAGGGACGCAAGGACTCCCCAAAAAAATAGTTTAAAAATTATTACACGCACATGTTTTGTCCTATCGTGCTGAAATGTGAATCTCTGATGCGTGATCTCAGCCTGAATATAATACACTATAAAGTATATGAAAAGTGAACACTATAGCTCCCCCTATCATAGACATAAAACAACTACATTATCGGATCTGGACCAAACTCGGGGAATAAATTCTATGCATGATTCCAAGCAGATAAATATATTACACACATGGGGTATTTTTCACGGTTGGCCAGTAGGGGCGCATGGACTCCCTCAAAACCATTTAAAGGTGCATAATGTAAATTCCTGATGGAGGATTTGTGCAAATTTGGGGATGACATTCTATGAACAATTACAAGAAAAACATATTTTGGACAGGTGGCATTTTTTATGGTTCACCAGCAGGGGCGCAATGACTCCTACAGTATATTTAAAGGTGCATATTTAAAGGTGCGTAATATAATTTTTCGGGCGGACGAGGATTACGTGACATGGCACCGAAGGCACATTTTCCTGTCCTTGTACTTTAACAAACTCGTCTTAGGGTTTTTGACCCAGCCTCACCAAAATTATTCTGTATCATCTAGACAAGTGGGACATTAAAAGTTGTTAAAAGCTCGCTATAATATTGAACGGTGTTTCCGTGACAACAGCATAAATTTCGGGTTAGTTTTTGTGGCTTGCCATCAAACTTCGACGACTGATAATTCGCGCATCCTTTGGTCGATTTCACTCAAACTTTAATCGCTGGTGGACACCCCGGCCCTAAACAGATTGATATAAGAAAATCTGAAATGGCTGCAATGTAATACCACCCCCCAGGGAGATTGCATGGAAGTGCAAAATTTTACTTTGTCGTAGACATACCAAATTTGGAACACACATTCATGACATGGTCTCGATCAAAAAATTCAATGACACCCCCACGCCATCTCCCATCATGTTGCCATGGCAACAGGCCAAACATCTGTCCTCGCCAATAGGACGCCTGACAAAAACTTTGGCATAGCCAAACCAAATTTGGTACACAGATGCATCATGGGAATAGGAACAAAAAAGTATATTACGCCGTTGCTAGGCAACCAACAGGAAGTCAGCCATATTGGATAATGAAAGAATGTATGAGTCAGTGTTAAGATATAATTATGTTTACATAACTAAGAAGTGCCATAATCAATAAACTAAAGATGAGAACATCTAATCAGAGTAGGGACTGTATGTATTGCAATGTGTGTTTTAAGTTAATCTGTGCAGGCTCATCATGGTGACGCATGCTGTCGGAAGACTGAATAACAACACCACATATTGGAGCGACCCGAGCGGAAGAAAGTGCTATCAGGACCTGCCTAGAGATAACTCGTGGACACGCTGCACTCTCAGGATGTGATACCATATCTGAGCGCAGGGAGAGGCATACTAGAAATACGAGAGCGCCCCTGATCTAGTCAGAGTTCTTTGTGTAACAGAGTAGGGACAGGACCGCGCTCTAATTAGAATTGTAATTTGGTAGGGTAATAAAACTTGTGTGATTCTCCTCGTTGTCTCTTTGCAAGTTTGTACTCTAGACTTCAGAAAATGAATACGCTTACAAAAGACCATGTGACCTGATGGCGAAGGCGCCATTTCCTGTCCTCGTACTTTAACAAACTCGTCCTAGGGTTTTTGACCCAGCCTCACCAGAGTCATTCTGTATCATCTAGACAAGTGGGACATTAAAAGTTGTCAAAAGCTTTCTATAATATTGAACGGTGTTTCCATGACAATGGCAGGAATTTACAAATACTCTGTATTACAAAATCTTAAAAAAATGGCACAACAGCGCCCCCTGGAAAATCAAAATACATTGCGCCTATGGCTATACCCGAAAAATGAACTTTGTCGTAGACTAATGAAATTCGGGTGGTGGATAGATCATGTTGTTCCAAACCAAAAAATATATTACGTGGTTGCTAGGCAGCCAACAGGAAGTCGGCCATATTGGACTGATCACGTGACGTGGCACCAAAGGCGGATTTTCCTGTCCTCGTACTTTAACAAACTCGTCCTAGGGTTTTTGACCCAGCCTCACCAAAATCATTCTGTGTCATCTAGAAAAGTGGGACATTAAAAGTTGTTAAAAGCTTGCTATAATATTGAATGGTGTTACCGTGACAGCGGCACAAATTTTGGGTTCGTTTTTGTGGCTCGCCATCAAACTTCGGCGAGTGATAATTTGCACATCCTTTAGTCAATTTCACTCAAACTTTAATCGTTGGTTGACACCCCGGCCCTAAACAGATTGATATAAGAAAATCTAAAATGGCCGCAATAGCACCCCCTAGGGAGATTGCATGGAAGAGCAAAATTTTACTTTGTCGTAGACATACCAAATTTGGAACATACATTCATGACATGGTTTCAATCAAAAAACTCAATGACGCCCCCACGCCATCTCCCATCGTGTTGCCATGGCAACAGGCCAAACATCTGTCCTCACCAATAGAACCAATAAAAGCCAATAAAAAGCCAATAAAAGCTTGCTATAATATTGAACGGTGTTTCCATGTCAACGGCACAAATTTCGGGGTCGTTTTTGCGGCTCGCCATCAAACTTAAACGAGTGATAATTCGCACATACTTTGACCGATTTCACTCAAACTTTAATCGTTGGTGGACACCCCAGCCCTAAACAGATTGATATAAGAAAATCTAAAATGGCCACGATAGCGCCCCCTAGGGTAATTGCATGGAAGAGCAAAATTTTACTTTGTCGTAGACATACAAGATTTGGTACACATATTCGTGGCATGTTGTCAATGAAAAAAGTCAATGACACTCACATGCCATCTCCCATCATGTTGCCATGGCAACAGGCCAAAAATCTGCCATTGCCAATGTGACATCCTGACAAAAACTTAAAAATTTGGTACACAAATGCATCATGGGAAAAGGAACAAAAATATATTGTGACCACGCCCGCTCCTAAACCAAAGTCCGCCATCTTGGATTAATCATGTGACAAATGTCATAATGTAATCCTATGTAGACATCTAATTCTGCTGTATTTTCATTTGTGAAAGTTTTAAAACAGCCACAACCTCAAACGTGGAAACATCTTCAAAAAGGTGTGTTAGCACCACCAACTGGTTAAAAGTTGAGACACACATAAAAAAAGTTGAGTGCAAGCGAGGGCCGATCATTGCCGCTTGCGGCCGATCATTGCTGCTTGCGGCTATATTTATTATTATTATTATTATTATTAGTTCAGTATTATTGCCCCTAAATGAAAGCCTGTGATCTTGTGGTGTATTCTTCCAGATCGGTTCATACTTTGGGAGTGTGCTGTTGTCTGTGGATATGAACAGTGATGGACAGACAGACGTGCTACTCGTGTCTGCACCCATGTTTTACAGTGAGGGCTGGGAACAGGGCAAGGTCTATGTCTATGGTGTTAACAATAAGGTAAGGCAATCTCAGATCTGATTTTATGTGTAATTCACCATTAAATTTAACTAAACTATGTCTGTGCTAATGTCTGTGGTGCAGTTGTCCTTCAGCCTGCAGGGGGTGCTGGGGCCCTCTGGTCTTTCCCATAACTCCCGGTTTGGTACGGCTCTGTCTGATCTTCCTGACATGAACGGAGATGGTTTTAAGGAGCTGGTGGTGGGCGCACCGCTAGAGGATGAACACCAGGGGGCAGTGTATGTGTTCCATGGACAGGACAAGTCCATTCAGCCACAGTTCAAACAGGTACGTTTAAAAGACTCAGATTACGGTAATGTGATGTTATTACATTGTTCCCTCATCCCTTATTTAACTTTATTTAAGCTTCTGTGATGTCCGCTCCCTCTGAGCCTCATAAAAACACCTGACTGAATTTTCCAGGATTGTTACGTGACAGGTAAAAGTTCAGAGGTCTCCTGTGCTGTCTTTATGTCCATGCATTATCATGAGACTCGTTTTTCTGCCTTCAAATGGCGCTTATTACAACTGCATAATGGCCAATACAATATAATGCATAATACAGATGGATGTGCTGTAAGGATTGTGCATGTTCTGCCTGTGTCAAGGTTTAGTCAAATAATAGTTTAGTCTATTTTAGTCAATGGAAATTTCATGCTAATTTAACCAACAAAATCTATATTAGTTTTAGTCAGTATATTGTTTTTATTTAAAATATGGTATATTGTAAAGGCCATTGCTTCATATTGGACAGAAATATTGGTACTTTTATGGCAAAAGGAGAAATTCAATTTGTCAACTGGACAAAAGTTTATTTGGTCAAATACGTTTTGCAGCTCATCCAAGCTGCTTCTTCAGTTCTGGTCAGACGCTGGTGAACGCTGCTTTATATCTGTCTGAAGGGAGGAGCTAACTACAATGAAATTACTCTGAGACTACACCTATTTGTTTACAATTTCTGTTAGTTAGGTGGGCCTATTCAATACGCAGTGGGAGTGGGGTGTTGTGAGCATAATCATTCAGGGCCATAATGGGTGTTTTCACACCTCTGGACCTGACCTGGCTAGCCCTATTGTTTTCTTTGTTTGTTTTGATTTAGGTTTGAGGATAGAGTTATAAATGGGAGACAAATGATGCCTGAGACCTCAATTTCTGTTCAAGGAAGGATGCTCTTTCTTGACAAAAATAGCCTCTTTAACTCCCCTCTCAAACCAGTTCTTTTCTCTAGCCAAGATCTAAACCTCACTGTCCTCAAAGGAGTGGCCCATGGCTTTTAAGTGGAGATGTACAGCAAATTGAGGCCCACTCTGGTACATCCTTTTGTGAAGTGGCTGTTTTGTTTCTCCAATGTAGCGCTCACTGCAGTCTTCACTACACTGAATGGAGTAAACCACATTGCTTTGTTTGTGGCTCGGTGTTTTGTCCTTAGGATGGACCAGTTTCTGTCTTAAAGTGTTTGTGGGTTTGAAATAGACTGGGATTTCATGTTGTCTGAAGATCCTCTGTAGTTTTTCAGAAACGCCAGCCAGGTAAGGAATAGTTACACCCTTTCTCCTGGGTTCTGATATCTGTTGTCGTGTTTCTTAGCTCTCTTAGTTTTATTGAAAGCCCATTTAGGATATCCACAAGCAGAGAGGGCTTTCTGCACATGTTTTTCTTCTTTCTCCTTTCCCTCTGTGCTTGTAGGAACCACTTGGGCCCTGTGTTGTAATGTCTGAATGACTCCAAGTTTGTACTACAGTGGGTGGTGTGAATCAAAAAGCAGGTATTGGTCAGTGTGTTTGGGCTTCCTGAAGACCTCTACCTGGAGTTGCCGGTCTTCTCCTATCGTTACTGCACAATCTAAGAAAGCCAATGTGTTGTCCTTGGCATCTTCACGAGTGAATTTGATGTTCGGATCTACAGAATTGATAAGTGCAGTAAAAGGTTCCATATCTTGAATTTTGATTTTTGAAAAATGATTATCAACATAACGATACCAATGTGTGGATGGAATATATTATGTGTGGATGGAATATATTGAATATGAGGCCAAGGCACTCTGTTCAAATTGTTCCATGTATAAGTTTGCAATGATAGGGGAGACCGGTGAGACCATTGCACAGCTGTGGATTTGCCTGTAGAAGTTTCCTCTGAACTGGAAATAGGTGGTACTTAAACAAATTTCCAGCAGTTGGCAGATTTGGTTGGTATCCTCCAGTAGTCTCCTTCTTGCTGCCTCCACTGCTACCGATGTAGGGATACAAGTGAAAAGAGAGGTCATGTCAAAGGA
Organism: Taenioides sp. WSHXM2023; assembly: GCA_029959045.1. Lineage (NCBI taxonomy): Eukaryota > Metazoa > Chordata > Actinopteri > Gobiiformes > Gobiidae > Taenioides > Taenioides sp. WSHXM2023. Next base: position 835,148 of record CM057092.1, read on the forward strand.
AACCATTGTCTCATCTAGGTCAAACTGGAGATGCCTTACTAGGCTCACAAATTTGACTGTGTCCTGAATATGGTGCTCCATGTTACCCACCAGAGGAGCCAGGATGGTTTTTAGGTGTTTGGCCACATTGTATGTAATGGAGTGTGTGCTACATACAATGGGTCTAAGTGGTACTTCTTGTTTGTGAATCTTTCGGAGGCTATAGATGCAAGGGATGGAGTCACCTGGATACAGTCTGTAATATAGCTGTCGATCAATGACTTCTTCCTTCTCCAGCTTCTGCAAGCAATCAATGATCTTCTTTTTGTACCTATTGGTGGGGTCTCGTTTTAGTAATTCGTAGGTTGAGGTGTCACTGAGTAGGCTGTTAACCTTAGCCTCATAATCAGCTGAGTTCAGGATCACTGTGCATCTCCCTTTGTCAGCTGGCAGGATGTTGATGCTGTGGTCCTTTTCCAGAGCAGCGATGGCCTTCCTTTCCTCCAGTGTTACATTGGAGGGTGGAGGTTTGGCATTGCTCAGTGCAGCTGTTAATTTCAGTCTAAAGTCTCCAGCTTCTGTCTCCGTGAGCTGTTGTTCCTAATGGCGGTTTCTGCTGTGATGTAATCCATCGTGGGGATGCGGTTAGGAGTCACAGAGAAATTCAGTCCTTTGGAAAGTACTTCTTTCTCTGCTTGAGTGAGCACCCGGTTGGAAACATTTTTCATCCAGCGTTCTTTGTGCACCGATTGGCTAGGTTTATCCTCCTTCCTTTTGTCACTCCGATCCTTGGGGTTAGTTTGATACTGATTTTGGAGTTGCGTAAACTTCCTTATGTGCTGCTCTTTGGTTTTGTTGTGTTGTCTCAACTGACCTGTGGCTATGAAGTCGTTAATCCTTTGAAACCTTTCTTTTGGGACTCGAAACGTTATCCTGTTTAATAAACTGTCTATTTCAAATTTTAAGTTTTCAATGTCATAATTGAGACGGCTGATTCTAAGGCTGAGCATCCCTCTCAGGTAACGCTGGGTTAACCTGGCTGCCCTATGCCCTGGTTCCGTTGCTTTCTTCTGCAACGCCTTGGGAATAAGTTGCTTCTGTCAACATCTAAGGTGAAAGCATAAATGATTGCTCTTCTCTGCTAACCTTATTGTGTCCTTTTCCAGCTTTCTTACCAGTCCAACGATGGTTGGCTCGTAGTTGTTCTTAAGATGTGTGTAGAATCCCTCAGTCGTCCAGGTAGAATCCATGGCAAAAGGAGAAATTAAATTTGTCAACTGGACAAAAGTTTATTTGGTCGAATACATTTCGCAGCTCATCCAAGCTGCTTCTTCAGTTCTTTTAGTCACTTTTAGTCATTTAGTCAACAAACAAATATGTCACTGGAATCATAGTTGTATCCACTATGATTACTTTTTATTTAGTATTTTTGTTTAGTCATCCAAAACAATGTCAATATAACTATGATGAAAACATAAGGAATGAATGCTGTCCAGATGACCATGCTTATAACCAATGCCCTCTCCTGTCTCTGTAGAGGATTGCAGCCTCAGGTTTCCGCTCCAGCCTTCAGTATTTTGGCCAGAGTCTTCATGGAGTCTTGGACTTGAACTCAGACGGGCTGGTGGACCTGTCTGTGGGGGCTCTGGGGGCCGCGGTCATCATCTGGTCAGTTTAGACACAATCACACAACTATTAAACTCTTTTTGTGTTTAGCATAGCTTTTTCAAAACATGCTTGAACCTGCACTATGTAACGTTTCTGGCGGAGGTTCCACCTCCTGTTTGTCTCCATAGAAATGTTGCTTTGCCTTGAAATATTGCACAGCATGGAAGTCACAATGGAAACAAGTTACGTGTTTTTCAATGTATTTTTACATTGTGCACCTTTAAGCTTATCTGTCTTCATAGAAACAATGAAATTACACCATCAAGCCGAGTTACAAGTCAGATCTGTGGAGAGATGACCTGCTTACAGCAGGATTACATGTTTTAGGCATAATACCTAATAATAATAATACCTAATAAGGTATTATTCAAGGTATTATTTACCTGTAAGTTTAAAGGCCCTATATTATGTGGAGTTGACTCTTGTGAGCTTTAAGCCATGTTATAATGCTGTTACCTCCTCAAAACATACCTGGAGTTTTGTTTCATTCACACGTTTGTTTGAGTTAGAGTAATAATGCATCCTGTCTACATGTTGCTCTGTTCCACATTGTGATATCATGTAGTGATTCTAGTGAAGGTGTATGGGGTTTAAAAAAACAGTGGATCGCTTCCTTTATTACCACATCACATCACAAAGTGGGACAGTGTGTTTTCTGTTTGAGAGAAGAATTCAGTCTAATATGCAGGATTTGTTTGTTAAATGTGTGACTGAAACAAAACACAACTCCAGGTATGAGGAAACAACATTGTAACATACTGTAGATAAGAAAATAGTTTAGTATGGCCATTTTAATGTCATACTGTGAAAATTTCAGACAGAATGATTATTATAAGCAGTCAAAGATACTGTACATATTGAAGTTTTCATGTTTGGTGTTTGCAGGTCTCGAGGTGTGGTGCGTATCAAGGCGCGTTTGACCTTTGAACCCGAGAAGGTGAACCTGTTTAACAAAGACTGTGCGCGCGGGGGTCGAGAGGTCACCTGTATGTCTGCCATTGTGTGTCTGAGTCTGGAGGCACGCACCAGCAGCCCCGCCCGCACTGATGTGGGTGAGTGGAACAGAGCTATGGGGGAAATACAAACTAGATTCAAACTATTACAGATACTTCAAACTAGAGCTGCACCATTTTGTAAGAAAAAAAATTTAATTAATTTTGGAAAACATACCTGGAATTGTGTTAAAGGTTCTATATTATGTTGTTTCCGATGTTAAAATGTTGTTACCTCATGAAAAAACATACCTGGAGTTGTGTTTTGTTTCATTCACACGTTTAACACACAAACCCTGCAGATTTAGGCTTAGTTCTCTCAAACAGAAAACACTGTTTTATTATTAGTCTGTCTACATCTCCAAAGCTCAAAATATTCTGTTCTACCTTGTGATGTCATACGGTAATACGGGAAGTGCTCCAGTGTGTTTTTAAACTCCATACACCTTCACTAGAATCATTTGGATCATTTTCGACCTGGAATTGCCATTTTCTACTAAACTAAAGGAAAAAGGAGCTGTTAACTTGAAAACTACCACTTCATGACATCACAAGGTTGAACAGAGCATTTTGATCTTTGGAGATGTAGACAGACTTATAATAAAGGGTTACTCAAACATGTGTGAATGAAACAAAACACAACTCTGAGTATGTTTTTGAGGAGGTACATTAATGTTTTTGTGCATTTTTAACTATTGTTTTTTTATGCCAGCTAAAGAATGCTCTGGCCCACATGATGTAATGAGGTGGTGATCCTTTGTGTATTTAAAATCCAGACACCTTATCCTGATAATTTCTACACTCTGTTTAGGTTCAACATTATATACATTTTACCCCTTGGTATTAGCCAGATTAGATTAGACTTTTTTCTACTTACGGAGAAACCCATCGGCCCAATAGTGGCAGTTTCCATGGGAACATCAGACACAGTCCAGTCCATGTGAATATACTTCAGTGATTCTTGATTATCATCTAGTTTTGTTTTAGGCATAACTGAACCAATGTTCTGTAGTAAAAGAACTGGACAAACGCTTTTAGAGGGAATATGTTTTGCCTCTCATCTATATCTGAGATTATGAAGGATGTCCATTACCAGAGCTGTGCCAAAAAAGAAGTGAAGAAGGTGTTTGGACGAGTGGTGAAATGTTGTCAGCCTAAAAACTTAAGTCCAGTCAACAGAATTCTACTTTCTTTTGCTATGGACCCACCTGCACAACTTATGGACTACATACATTACAGTGTTTTGTGTACAGACATGATTTAACTTTTGAAGCCTAACTTGGTCACCTCTTGGTCATCTCTCAGTACATAAATATAATATTGGACAGTTGTAGATAAATAAAATGTAAATGCTTTAGACTTAGACAAACTTTATTGAGCCACAAGGGAAAGTATTTGGACACAGTAGCTCACACATTACAATATAATATAATGGTAATAATAATATTTTTGTCCCGGTGCAGCGGCCTGGTACAGTCTGGTGTTGGATGAGAAGAGGTTTCCTCCTAGAGCCTTTCTGGATGAACCGTCTCGCACTCAACCGCGCAACCTCACTCTGACCACCGGGGGGCAGCGCTGTCAGAGACTGGGCTTCTCTGTACAGGTAAGAACCACAAGAAAAACACTATAAAAGATATTAAAAGTCTAAAATATTTTGGATGACTAGGAAACAGGAGATTATGGGCGTCCGATTGCAGTGGTGCTGGAGATGGGGCTGAGAAACAAAGAGGAAGGAGCCATTTTGGATCCAGACTGGCCCACAGCTCTTAGAACTGAGGTCAGGAGAGCTTACTCATATTATTTCAGTTGTTTTAAATTTCAATTAAATTGATTTTGCAGGGCTTTCAATTTTTGAAGCTGATCACTGATAATCATCTGAATTTTTAATCAGTCGAAACTGATCACATGACCTTTGATATAGTGATGCAAACTATTTTATTATTTGAAAAAAAAAAAAAAGATAAAAAGATTGTATATATATATAAATGGACATAGCTAACGTGCTAGCCGTCGTGTTCTAAATCGGAAGTTTGCTTGTGGGCTCTTCCGGCTCCTTCTGACCCTGGCTCCCATTGACTTACTTTGGAATATAGTCACCCCTCTCTCTGTAACTGCTGCAGTGAGACTTGTCATTTTGGTCTTAAAATGTTTGTATTAACCCGCTCATCGTGATCCTGGGATTTCTATGTAGCTATTTTGTCTATAAAAAAAAATCCTATTTATAATATAGAGCCTGGCTCCAAATTCACCCCGTAACCGCTAGCATCACGTGCTTCATTTGAGTGGATCCGAACGGTATGAGTGAAGTCACACTGGCTTAGTCCACTTCTTTATACAGTCTATTATGCAATGCTAAAACCCTTTTGTTCTAAACTGAAATAAAATAGACATTTTTATTCAGTGTATCTCATATTCACCATTATATCTGTGATTGCAGCTCCCCTTCTGGAATGGCTGTGAGCAGGAGGACAGCTGTGTACCAGACCTGATCTTACACAGCCACATGGACCTCCCCACTCTGCAGTCAGTCACTCTTTCACTTATCAAAAACAACTAAGAAAACTCATTATTTTAAGTAAGGTGATGAGGTGATGTTTTTTTTTTTTTTTTTTATAATATAAGCCCAAAGGAAGTGACCTAAAAATATGACATAAACATGTGAAGATGTAAAATAATTTCAAGCTTTTCTTTTCTGAGCACTCAAGTCACAGACATGCATGAATCAAAATACTACTTTGAGAGTGTTTATGATGAGGGTACATGGTTAAAACATGCTTAAAAGCTCATTAATGTCACTTTATATGCCCCTTTGATATGCCTATGTTTGCCCCACAGTGATTTCTGCAGCTCTGTGGAGGGAGCGCTGTGGTCCGTGTGTCACCAGCAGGGGGCGTCAGATGAGCAGCAGTATGTGATGGAGTCGGGTAGGAGGAAGGTGGTGGTGGTCGCTCATGTTGAGAATCGTGGAGAGAACGCGTATGGAGCAATTCTTCACGTCACCGCCTCAGAAAACCTCATCTTCAACAGCCTCATTGTAAAGGTACAGTGCTCATTTAAAGCTCTGCTGTGTAACTTTTGTGGCAGAGGGTACATCACCACCTTGTCATCATGGGGATCTTATTGCTTTGCCTGGAATGTCCCACCATGTATGTGTCTCCATGGAGACAAACAAATGACCTACCCCCCAAAATGTCATTTTCAACAGTCTGATCAAGGTACAGCACTCATTTTTAGGAGCACTATGGAACTTTTTTGGTGGAGGGTACATAGTCACCATGGAGATGTTATTTTGTTGCCTGGAATGTTCCACAGTAAGGCATTATCTATCTCCTTGGAGACTAGCAGGTGACCATCCAGTTACAGTTCAGATCTGTGGCGACGTAAGCCCATTCACAGATGCCTTTTAAAGTATATTTGAGGTATATAAAACATCTGTAACGGACAAAACAGATACGTTATTGATTTGTCTGGAATGTTTCACAGTATGGCATTAAACCTTTCTATCATGGAGACCAAAGCTGGCCAAAGTTACAGGTCAGATCTGTGGAAAGGCAACCCCGCTCACAGTCAGAATGCCTATTTTTCTGTGTATTTTGAAGCAATATTCCATTTCAGGCAGAGCAATGACATATCCATAGAAACAAGAAGGTGATAAAGACCTATCCATACATACATGCTACAATGTGTTTAGAAAGGACAGATTAGAGGGACGGGGTGGGGGGGTTCTTTTGTACATCAAAAGTCATCTACAATGTAGTGAATTTGAAATACCTAAAGAGTTCCAAATGGAAGGTATAGGGGTCATTTGTATTTATCGAAAGCCAACAGCAAACAAAAATTTTTATACTTCTTTTAAAGAGCTTCTTAGTTTGTGTAACCACAAAAAAGAGATAATTTTAATTGGTGATTTTAACATAAATTGGGACAAAAAAGACGACAGGAAGGTGCTAAAAAACATAACAGATCATTTTAGCTTTACACAATTAATAGATAAGCCAACTCGAGTGACCAACCGCTCTAAAACAAAAATTGATTTATTATTTACAAATAGACCCGAACGAATCATACAGACACATAACTTTCTAACTGGACTGTTGGACCATAACGCAATTTTCTTTACTAGAAAATTATCTAAAAATCGTTTTTCAAATATAAATCGAAATGCCCAGAGAAGTCCTCCCTTATTGACTTGATTTTAACAAATGCACCTTCAAAATATTCTACTGCTGCTGTTTTTGCGAATGATATTAGTGATCATTGTGTCATTGCCACCTCGAGAAATACAAAAATGCCAAAAACAAAACCATGCATTGTTATCAAAAGGGATACAAAGAAATTTTGTGAACAAGCTTTTTGCCAAGATCTCCAAAATTTTGATTGGCAAAGGATGATGGAAATGGATGATGTCGAGATGGCCTGGAGCTACTTTCAAGAGGGTTTTACTAAATTACTTGATAAACATGCTCCAGTCAGACATTACAAAGTAAAATGTCGAAATAATGCTTGGTATAGCTCAGACTTGGCCCAACTGTTACATGAGAGAAATGTTGCATGGGCAAAAGCCAGACAAACTGACTACTCTGCTGATTGGTTGGCCTTCAGGAAGCTCCGTAATACTTGCACCACTGCTATTCGGAGAGCAAAATCTGACCATTTCATCAAAAACACAACAGAAAATCTAAACAACCCTGCAAAATTTTAGAAAATAATAAAGTCCCTAAATGAAACTAATTCTGATATGGAGCTGCCTGTAAGCATAATAAAAGACTCCCGGAACATAACGGACAAAATGGAGATGTTATCATGCTTTAATGAGCATTTTATTGCCTCTGGGTCATTATTTGACCCTACAAAACATCTGCATGACTCTCCTCAGCCAACAATGAATTCACACCTGATGCGCAAATTTTCTCTTCGCCCTTTCACTATCCTGGAAGTGTCAATGGCTCTAAAGGGTCTGGATCAAACTAAGTCAGCAGGCCCTGATGAGCTAGAGCCATATTATTTAAAAACTGCGGCCAATGTCATTGCTCCCCCTTTGACACACCTATTCAATTTCTCTGTCCACCAACACGATTCCTCGGATGTGGAAATCCGCCTATGTGTTACCTTTATTTAAAGGTGGAGATCCAACAAATTTAAACAATTATCGTCCAATTTCCAAATTGTCAATCCTAGCTAAGGTGTTAGAAAATTTAATTCACATGCAATTAAAAGATTTTTTTTTACCTCTGCAAATATTTTATGTCCCTCTCAGTCCGGCTTTAGAAAACAGCACAGTACAACAACGGCAGCTGTCAAAGTAGTTAATGACATCTTGCAATCCATGGATGAAAAACAGCATTGTGCAGCTCTTTTTGTTGACCTCTCCAAAGCCTTTGATACTGTAGATCATACTGTGCTTGAACAAAAACTGCACAGCATCGGGCTTTCAGATCACACAGTTGGCTGGTTCTCAAACTATCTGTCTGACAGGACTCAGTGTGTCAAGTTTCAGAATCATAGATCCAGTCTGCAAAGAGTGTCCACAGGAGTCCCGCAGGGCTCTATTCTCGGGCCTCTTCTTTTTATTATCTACATAAACAATCTTGACAATAACATCACAAATGCAAACCTACACCTTTATGCCGATGACACCGTTCTATACACTTCAGCCCCCTCAGCAGAGCTTGCACTGTCCAAACTCCAAGGAGCCTTTGACCAACTACAAAAAAACTTTTATTATGTCAAACTTGTTTTAAACGCAGACAAAACTAAATACATGCTGTTTTCCAAATCCAAAACAACACCTCAATATCTCCCCCAAATTACCACAAATGAAGGCAAACCAACTGAAAAAGTGTCAGAATATAAATATCTTGGGATTTTAATTGACGACTGTTTTTCCTTTAAGCCACACATTCAAAAATTGACTCATAGACTCAAATTGAAGTTGCGCTTTTATTTTCATATTAAATCTTGTTTGTCATTTGAGGCTCGTAAAAAAATTGTAAATGCCACTTTTCTGTCTGTTCTCGATTTTGGTGATGTCATTTATATGAATGCCTCTGTTGAGTGTCTACATGCTCTTGACACTGTGTATCATGGTGCACTACGTTTTATTACAAACATGAGGTCCCTGACCCATCATTGTGTCTTGTACGCCCGTGTGGGCAGGACTTCCTTGACACTTCGTAGATTGAAACATTGGTATCTTTTTATTTATAAATGTCTTGTTGGGCTGGTGCCGTCCTATCTCCAGCAGCTCATAGAGGTCAGGAGCAGCAGCACTTACAGTCAGGAGCAGCAGCACTTACAGTCTCCGCTCTCAGGAGCTGCTCCTGCTCTCGGTGCCCAGTGGCCTCTGAATTAAATCATTTCTTTGTAAATTCTGTACAGGACATATCTAAACAGTTTAACCCGCCAGAACATGAGTTTTATCCAATCAATTCTGAATTACCAATTTTTAATATAGATGAAATAACTCCAACAGAAGTAGATAAAATAATAGACTCATTAAATACATTCAAAGCTAAAGATGACTTTGATCTTGATGCCAACTTCTTAAAAGAACACAAGGATTCACTAATAGCACCAATTACACACATGGTAAACCTATCAATCAGACATTCTGTGGTCCCAACTGCATGGAAAGTGGGGGTGGTCAGTCCTATTTTCAAAACAGGTGATAAAAAAGACAAAAACAACTATAGGCCAATCAATATCTAGTCTCAAAAATAATTGAGAAATGGATTGTCAAACTCCTGACTGCACATCTGAACATCTGTCACACCCCTTTACACCCCATGCAGTTCGGATTCCGTGCCCATCATTCGGCAGAGTCTGCAATCAGTGTTTTTATAGAAAAAACAAAGTCTTTCTTAGACAAGAGCGGTTCTGTCGGTGCAGTATTCATAGATCTAAAAAAGGCACCGTTGACCACAAGATTCTTTTAGCCAAACTTCCACACTTTAATTTCTCAAATCAAGCACTCAAATGGATAAACTCATAACTGAACAATAGAAGGCAGTGTGTTGTGGTCAACAGTGTCAAATCGCCATACCTGGAGTGCCCTGTAGGGGTCCCGCAAGGATCCATACTAGGACCGGTTCTGTTCTCCCTGTACATAAATAATCTTCCGGATGCATGCAGAAACATTCATATACAAATGTACACCGATGATGCCGTAATATTCACACCTGCAAAAAATACACAAGAAGCCAGTCACATTCTTCCATCTGCAATGACTCAAGTCCAAGACTGGCTCACAAAAACATGTTTACTCTTAAACACAAAAAAAAATTGTCTGTATGATGTTCTCAAAACAAATTCCTAAGCAGATTACAAGTTCAAATGTATTTTTGAGGGGAGAAGAGCTCGAGTTGGTTCAAGAATTCAAGTACCTCGGTGTTGTTCTTGACTCCTCCCTCACTTTCAAAAAGCATGTTAAAAAAATCTCCAAAACAATCAAATTCAATCTCCACAACTTCAGACATATCAGACAGTCATTGACATTAAAAGCAGCAAGAATGTTTCTGCACGCTTTGATCTTTTCACATATCGAATACTGCTTCACTAATTGGACCCTTACCAGCGACACCACACTCAAACAGATTGAATCACTGTATAAAAGAGGACTTAAAATCTTTGCTAAAAAAACAATTTCATATCACCATTGTCAAATTCTTGAAGCCTATAATTTACTGAGCTTTGAAAATTTCAAACACTTTAAGTTTGCTTGTACAATATACAAAACCCTCCATGGACTTGCACCACCACCACTACAAGAATTCATTAAACAAAAACCTACCACTGGCAGGAACACCAGAGCGACTACTAGAGGTGATTGTGAGGTCCCTTATAGACGTACCACCTTCGCACAGTCAGTCCTCTCAGTCGTAGGCTGTAAAATTTGGAACAACATTCCTCACCCAATAAGAGAATCCTCTACGTATAACACCTTTAAAACTCACCTTAAAAAATGGCTCAAATCTAATCAACACTGCTCCCATTAGAGCTGTTCAGACCTCGTGTTACCTGATATATATACGTATGTAGCATGTACCATGATTGTCTGAACAGACTCACATTTTACGGTTGTTGTTGAGCGGTGCATGCGTACATATACGTATGTAGGCATGCACCGCATACATTTATCCTGCAATCTATTTTATCATATTACTGTTTCTACTGTTACTGCCATGTAAATATGTAAATATGTAAAATGTATGTATGTTTTTGGACCCGAGGGCACTTCGTAAACTCCAGTGTCTTGGTCACCTCTGAGCGGCAGGAGACGACCAACACATGTGGATATGAACTCGTTTTAAACTAAATTAACTTATTTGAAAACTACAGCACTTTAGAATCACATTATGCACTTTAATCACATATGCACTTTAACATATGCAATAATGGGAACTGTGCAATGTATGGAGTGTGTAATAATGGGAACTGTGCAATGTATGGAGTGTGCAATAATGGGAACTGTGCAATGAGTGGAGTGTGCAATAATGGGAACTGTGCAATGTATGGACTGTGCAATAATGGGAACTGTGCAATGTATGGAGTGTGCAATAATGGGAACTGTGCAATGTATGGACTGTGCAATAATGGGAACTGTGCAATGTATGGACTGTGTAATAATGGGAACTGTGCAATGTATGGACTGTGTAATAATGGGAACTGTGCAATGAGTGGGTGTGCAATATTTTATTGTTTTTAATGTTGTGACCTCAGCCCTTTGGGACAACGGATGGAAATTAGCCTTAGGCTACAATCCGGTGTGTTTACATTCATGTTGTGTCATGTTTGTCCATTAACATGCTCTGTCCCAATCAAATAAATAAATACAATAAATACATATACCCACATACAGTTGAAGAGGGTATCCATGTTTGCACAGCTTTTTATCATTAGCTGATTGTTGGCTTCTCCTCAGGACCAGTCAGACATCCAGATCGAGTGCTCCTCTGAGGACAGACCCACCAGCAGGAGGAACTGTAGCATCAGCGCCCCCTTCATGAAGTCTCTGTCACAGGTCTGAGCATAGAACTATAAAAAATCTGGAAGATGAATCCAAGATGGCGTTGTATTGTTTTCAATGGCCTGTGCTCATTGGCTCATTGTGCCAAAAAAGATTTTTACTTCCATGTTACTTCCTGAATACTGGCATTATGCCACAAAACGAGTGCGTGAGCTCAGAACAGGGTTATGGTAACTCTTACAAAGCTAACTTTTAGGCGCTTTGACAATTAAAACATTTTTTAACGTTCACAGCTTTTATGAAAGCTGTGGATACAGCCAAACATGGGCAGTTTGATTTAACAAAAAATACATTGCAATACATGGGGCAATTCTTTCTGGGCCAGAGCTGCAGTACCTATGGAGTGGCTACTAATCGATCTCACTCGCGGACAGAGGGGGTGTGTCTTATCCAGTTTTTATTATAGATCCATGGGTCAGAGCTGTTTTCAAAAACAAAGTGAAGTTGAACAATATGTTATAGATGTTTTTACTCATCTGTATTATTCTTTATAGCCTATATTTTGTGTACACAGCACTTATTATAGCCCTTTAGAGTAAACGTTTTTTTGTTCCAGGTCTCCTTTAATGTGGAATTTGAGCTCAGTCGATCTGTGTTTCTGGAGCACATACTAATCATCATGGCAACCACCAGGTGTGTCTCAAACATTGCTCATAGAATCTGTATTACGCTTAATTAATTGTATGTGTGAGAGACTTGTTTAAGCGCACAAATCAGCTCACCCGTTGTAGTTCCAGTTAAGTCAGTTCTTTATGGTCAAATTGCATTAAAATAAAGCTCAAATGAAAGTTTAACTTGAGTAACAGTGCTTCAGACAGAGCAGTGCCAACAGTTCATCACTCCCAGGGAATGCTGATGACATCAAGCTGCAAAGTGTCAGTCAAAGTTAAGTTTTATAAATGTAATGTAATGTAATTGTGTGTATTTCTGTACAGTGATGGAGAGGATGGATTTCCAGACGACAACATCAACGAAATCTTCCTCCCTTTGAAATACCAGACCAATCTTCTCTTCACCAGGTCAGAGAAAGTCTTTTACTTTTTTAAGTATTCACCTCTTGACCTCATGTTTCTTGGCAAGTCTTACCCATAGACTGTATATATAAATAGACATTGCTAACCTACTAGCCGCCACTTTCCAAATAGGAAGTGAAGCTCCATCGACTCTGGCTCCAATTGACTTTGTATTGAAAACCTCGTCCCTCTCTCTGCTGCTGTCAGGCTTCTCATTTTGGCCTCAAATGTTCGTATTAACCCACTCTACACTCTATCCTGGGGTTTTTATTTCGCTATTTAGACTGTAAATCAATTACTATTCCTAATAATGAACTATGCTCCAAATTTGCCCCATAACTGCTGGCCTCAGTGAGCTTCATTTGACTGGAGCTGAAAGCTATGGGTGATGTCACACTCACTTATACAGCCTGTAGTCTCACCTTAGCATTTCCATCCTGTCCCTCCTCTGTACCGTATGATCATTAAATATTTATGACTGATGTGTTTATTTCTTTTTCCAGAGACACTAATCCTCCTCGATTTGAAATCAAGCCTTTGTCTTCTTTGGACAAAGTGGAACACGCTTTCAACCTCACGTATTATGTAAGAATTATTCAACACTTCTCTTCACTTTCTTTTATACAATGTAAATATTGTCCCATGTTTAGTATTTATATCATTATTAAATTATCTAATACTTCTGCAATCTACTACTGATACTACTACTATTACTACTACTGCAACAACTGCTACTACTATTACTGCCACTACTACTTCTGCAACTACTCTTACTACTACTACTACTGTTACTACTACAACTGCAACTACTACTAATACTCCTACTACTTCTAGTATTACTCCAATCTAATACTACTACTACTCCAGTCTAATTCTGCTACTCCTCCTCCTCATATTACCCCTCATAATACTTCTACTACTCCAGTCTAATACTCCTACTACCCCTACTATTACACCAGTCTAATACTTCTACTACTCCTCCTACTACTACTCCTACTACTACTACTCCTACTCTTCCTACACCTCTCACTACTCCTACTACTATGATAATTTTTGTTGGTTGCAGTTGCAGAATCTGGGTGTGTTCCCGGTGGAGGGGCTGTTGTTCAGGGCAGATGTTTGGTCAGTAACTCCACAGAGGAACCAGCTCGTCCATGTGACAGATTACACTATAGAACAGGTACCACTTCAATACGCACCCTTTACATTTAGTTTTATTTCTTTTGTGAATCTTAAAGTTATTTTTGTCTTATTTATAGGCCCCTGGGTCGTGTTCCATGCCTCAGATCACACTCAACAGTCGCGTCAAAGAAGAAGACCTGACTCGCTTTCGACAGCTGGTATGAAGACTAGAAGACTGACAGTGCTGCTGACTCCCTTTACTTTTAGCTTCATACAAACTGCATCTTTTTTCAATCGACCATCAGATGCAGTCTAAGTAAAACAAATATTTTAATTGGAACTGGGGGCTTGAGGAATTTTCTAACCTTTTCTAACCTCTAAATCTTATTCCATCTTATTTGGATGAGAATTCATCTTGTACGGCTCCCAGCTGTCCACACAACTTTTAGTTCAGAGCAGAGAGTATATATTTCTTGACAAAAACATTTTATTAATAAATGCTGTTAAGGTAGCAAGGGTAAAAAGGTACATACGATGCCTCTTTAAACTAAATAATATAGGATAAAATATATTGTTTTATTACCAAAGCATGTCAGTTGGTTGCTATGATTGGCTAAAACTCCTCTTTCCAAAAGATTTCAGCGGGTGCTAGTCCAGACGGGGTGACCAGGCATCCCTATTTACTCAGGACAGTCCCAGTTTTGAGTCATGTGTCCCCTGTCCTAGCAGATTTATACAAAACTAGTAATTTGTTTTGGTTTTATACAAGAAATGCCCCAGGTGTCCCTATTTTTGACCAATTTGATATCTGTCAACAGTAAAGTGAGGCATAAATTGTCATTTGTTTAAAATACAAAAAAAGCTCCTTAAAAATGACCAAAACAAAAAAGAAAATGTGACTATACTGACTCACATGTAAGTCATGAATGAGCCGAGTGCAGAACAGTTTTCCTTCATTATGCACTTGTTTCACAATTTTATTATTACCAACCACCCCAAACCGGGGGTGTCCCAGATTTGATTTTGAAAATCTGGTCACCCTAAGTCCAGATCAATGTGCCTTTTTGAAGAATCGATATTTTCCCCATACACTAGACATTTGTATAGTATAGCCTCTTTACTCTTGTCTAAAGTAAAAAGTCCCAGTGCAGAAGGCAGATCTCTGAGTGTGCATGGCAGCCTGTTCTCCTATTCACCTCACTTCTCTTGTATTGTGTAAAACAGAGGTCCAACTGGAATTTTAATGTGTTCATGGAAAAATCATTATAAATCTGAAGGCAGTGTTTCATTTTTAACTGCGTTGTGTTGATGCCTTGTGCAGAATCGCAGAAACAGTAGCAGTGTGGGGGTCCAGTGCACAGCGACTTTACCTGTGTCCAAAGTAGTCCGGATCTCAATATCAGGACGACTCAACTCCACTGCTCTGAGCAAGGTGAGGGAATTTAACACGCAATTGTGTGTAGGCAGCACGTGAACCAAACACACATAATTCATTTAAAACAGATTCCTGTGTGTCTATCAACCATCAACCATTCTTTTTTTTTACTGTAAAAATCCTTGTACCATATTTTTTATGGTGTGGTTTTGATTCTGAGGAAATGGTTCAATGCCAGTTTAAATAACCACAATGATAATAAATGGTATTTTTTATTGGTGGTTTTCAGAATAAAACTGATTGATTTTTTTTTATTTTGAGCTTAGGACAGTATTTACATATATACAATATTTACATTTATATGGTCAAGATCACATAACAGGTTTGCTACATATTTACAATACAATGATAAGTTAAGCAGGAAATGGAGTGGAAAGAAGAAAAATGCACTCCCACCCCCGAGATTTTGATTTTCTATGTTGATTACATTAAACTTTTTTGACACTAAATATTCAAAGAGAATATTCACAAATGTTGAACCTGATCATTTATTTGTGACTAGACTATTATCAAAACTAAAACCCACATTTTACCAATATTACTTTTAGCTGTCTCCATCTGTATTAAATATAATTGGTTTATAGAATGCGATGTGATGTCATCTGAAACCAAGCACTTACTTAAATAATTGTTTCAAAGTACTTACTCGAGTAATTGTCACTAATTTGTACTAAATATTATTTGATTTAAAGGTCCTATATTACACAAAAAGGACTTGTGAGAGTTAAACCGTGTTATAATGTTCCTCAAAAACATGCCTCGAGTTGTGTTTTATTTCATTCACACATGTCTGAGTAACTCTTTATTATTAGTCTGTCTACAAAGTAATAAAGTTGAAAATGCTCCTTGTGATGTCATGAAGCGGTAGTTTTCAAGTTAACAACTCCTTTTACCTTTAGTTCAGTAGAGATGGGCAATTCCAGGGCCGAAATCCTCCAAATGATTCTACTGAAGGTGTATGGAGTTTAAAAACACAGTAGAGCACTTCTCATATTACCACATGACATCAGAAGGTGGAACAGAGTGTTTTTAGTTTGAGAGACAAACTCAGCCTAAATGTGCAGGGTTTGTGTGTTAAACATATGTGAATGAAACAAAACACAGCTCCAGGTCTGTTTGTGATGAAAAAACTACATTAAAGCATAGATCAGAAAATAGTGTAATACATGGACCTTACTTGAGTACCATTTGTGGCTCCTGTACCACCTCTGGTTATAAGTTCACAGTCTAACATTGTCTCTCCTCTGTGCTGTTGCAGATCAGGTTTAAGTCTCTGAAGATTCTGGCAACTGCTTCGATCCAGCTCCAGTTGACCAGCCCCATGTTTCTGCTGGAGGAGCGGCCGGTCAGAGAGGTACACACTCACATAGTTACTCTGATGTAAAGGAAAGATAACAGGTTTGAACTGTATGAACTTTTTCCAGCTCTTGGTACTGTGATTAGCACCAGTCCTCAGTCTATGTTGCGCGTGTCTCTTGTAGTCTGTGGAATTCCATGTTTCTATCCTGTGTATTGCTGCCATCTGCTGGTATTAGTCATTATTACAGACTGTGATGGACTACTGACCTAATCACTGGCTGCTCCATCATGTTACCATACAACTAACCTACAGGGGTGGAAATACTTTAATTACAAGTATTCATGTTACTCTATTTGAGTAGATTTATGGAGTGACTGTCCTTTTTTTATATAGATTTTTATTTCCAGAAATCACAGCAGATTATGATTTAATTTCACTTAATTTAGCTTTAAACTGTTTTGAAGTTTTGTACAAAAGATTTAACTAAAATAATACTAAAATTCTTCAAAAGTAACTAGTACTTTAGTAGTGTTTTTCTTAAACACTGTACTACTTTTACTTAAGTACACTTTTGGCCATTTAACACCACTGCTGTTTGTTCGACATATTAGGACCTGACAAAAGTTTGGACATACTTTTTCATCTGTTTCTTCTTTATTTCCATGATTATTTACATTGTAGATTCTCACTGAAGGTATCAACACTGAATGCCACATAAGGAACGATGTAAACAAAAAAATAAACTCAAATAATTCAAAACCTGTTTTTATCCAAAATGTAGAAAGTAGTAAACACAAAGAAAAAAAAAACCCACATTGAATAAGAAGTTGTGTCCAAACTTTTGACTGGTAGAATAGGCCTATACTAAACATGTCCCTATACCCCCTGTGTGCGTGTGTGTTGTTCAGATCGTGCTGGAGCTGAGGAGAGAGGAGGAGCACTTTGTCCCCGTCTGGATCATCGTGGGCAGTTCTTTGGGGGGTCTGCTGCTGCTCGCTCTGCTCGTGCTCGCTCTCTGGAAGGTACTCTACATATACCAGTACATTATAAACTCACATTTCATGTATCCATCTACAGTCGCCATAGCAACAAACTATTTAAAACTAAATAATTCATATTTTGAATGGTCAGCTGTTCTCAAAATGAGACCATGTAACAGGAGAGGTGAAACCCATGACTACTGTAATGAACAGAGTACTGTTTTAAGTGCAGTACTAAAGGTGCTCTACTGATACTAGCGGTGACATCACACTGGGGGTGTTCTACATGTCGCTAATAGTTAGTGACACAATGCATACATTAGCAAACACTGCCCAAAAAGGTTTAGGATTGTCTGAAAACTCAAGAAAAAATACAAATAATTGTTTTTAAGCCTGTTTTTCCAAATGAACTTTTCTCACAGCAACTTTCTTTAGTGTAAAATACATGAAAATAGATTTGATAACATTTTCTCCTTTGTGTTGTGTGTGTGGCTATTGATCTCATCTGTTTAGCATGTCAGCATTATTCTTTCTTACTGTAATAAAATGTGTGTAATTTTGCATGTCTTTTTTTTTTTTTTTTTTTACAGCTTGGCTTCTTCAACAGACGAAGGCAAAAGGAAGAAGAGGAGGAGCCTATGTCCAATGGGAAATCATCAGAGGAGCTTTAACAGCACCACCACATGGAGTATATGGACACTGCATTTATTTGACCATTGCCTCCTCCAAATGTCATGCACACATAAATCCTTATGGTCTCTATCAAACAGCAGAAGACTGTTGTCTGAACTAATTGTCTATAAGAGGTTATTATTAAGAGTCAGTGACGTGCAGCTCACTCAGGGACCTTCTAAGCCCCACCCCCTTCATGAAACCAGCCAATCACACATAACCATACACCCTTTGAAATATTTCTTGTATTATGTGTTATTCACACTTTTCAAACATCAGACACCTTAGCCTTGACATTATCTGAAAAATAACTGAAAACGAGTCTATACAAAATGAGTCCATGTAAAAGGCCAGCAGAGGGCGCTAGGACTACATCTGCATAATGAAAAATGAAGTTGTATGGAATTAAAAGCAATGTAGCAAGCATACAAGGCTAAACTGCACGGTGAAGGCAATGACTAGAGCAGTACAAGTCTGGTACATGTGTATGGACTTTTTAAAACATTCTAATGATAAAACACTCATGGCAACTCACCTTCCTGCCTGTATGTTACAGTGAAGTGAACACTACCTAAAGGGCTGGCTTTGTAATTATTTCCAGAGCTGATGGGGATTGTAAAGCATTTTAATGTATTGTACATGTTGTGTAGTATCTGATGCACTTTTGATGTATAAACTTGAACTCTTGTAAATACACAAACGTATGGAGCCTGTGCTCTTGCGCTTCTAAATAATGTGAGATGCCATTATGACTGATGGACTTTAATATTAAATCTACTATTCAAATATGACTGAACCAAGAATTCTTTTTTTTTTTTAAAGGTCCAGCATTTTGCAAACTGGACTCTTGTGAGCTTTAAGCCATGTTATAATGCTGTAACCTCCTCAAAAACATATCTGGAGCTGTGCTTTGTTTCATTCACACGTGATTGAGTAACCCTCGATTATTAGTCTGTCTAGTTTTCAGACTAGACAGACTGTAGCTCAAAAACAGTGGAGCACTTCCTATATTACCACATGACATCACAAGGTGGAACAGTGTGTTTTCTGTTTGAAAGAAGAGCACAGCCTTAGATCAGAAAATAGCACAATATAAGCCCTTTAAGAATGCAAGTTTATAGAGGATTTTCTAAGCAACAAAAACACCCGTGATGAAATGAATCTTCAGGGAGACAGGCAGGTAGAGTACCCTCCACTTAAAGTTCTGCAGTGTGCCTTTACAATGTGTGCGCTCTCACTATAAATATATTGGTCTTTGCTTCCTGAGTTTGTTGACTAAGGAAACCTACTTCAGTCTGAGGCCTGTTTGTGATTGTTGTGACCTTAAATCAAGCTTGAGGAGAAATTAGAAATAAACTATAAACAAAAATGTCCTCATAAAAAACATGAACACAGCGGCGCTTTCAGCTTCAACAGAATAATAATGGATCACTTTATGTTCAGAGTCTGCGAGGACAGACTGCATGGGCCAAAACCAGAACTCAATCATGTTCACTTCAGATAATGTTTGACTTTTCTGAAAGAAAAGGTTTTCACTGACGTATGGGTCAATGTTTAAGGTGTTTAAGGCCTAAAGGCACAGTACAGAACATTATGGAGGAAATAGTTAAAGTTAAAACCATACTTTGGAACACTCTCAATGAAGATAGACAAGTTTTGTTTTGTTTTTTTCACCATACTGTGAAATATTATAGCCAAGGCAACATTTCCATGGAAATAAGCCAGAAAGCCTTCCTCCAGGCCAAATAAATGTCAGGTTTGTGGAGATGCAAGCCTGGTCTGCTACAACATGATTTAATTTTTTTAAATAAAAAGTTACAGAGTGAGGCTTTAGAGTCAAGAGCTACAACTTTTTATATCACAAGAACATCTGTTAGTTAGTGAAAGACTGAAAAACAATTCTTTTCTGAGAGGTTATAGGTGTGAAAGTTCAGGTAAGGCTCTGATCAAACCTAAATTCCTTTGTTAACCACATTTACCTGAGACCAGATCAGTCTGTGCCATTCTCAGTGCTTCTGTCATGCGTGTTGACATCAGTCTGATTCAATCACAGCTCCAAGTGGAGACTCTTCAACCTGGTTTTCAAATGTTCAGATGTGTACAAAATAAAGTCACTTCAAGTCAATTCTTCTGGAGCCAGCATTCACAAACTAAAACTAAAGCCAATGTTTACACTCACATTATTTCTACAAATATAAACAAGAAAAAGCACAGTTAGCATTGGGTTCTTCCATAGCTGTATTTTAATACATACATGAAGGCAGCTTTCACATTTGCATGTAATGGACAGACAGATCAGGACACCCGAAAGCATTAATCATTTATCATTGTTGTTTAAAGTCTTGTGATTGGCCCATTCAGATCACATGGTCTTGAGTGAAAGTGTGCAAAGCTCATTATAAACAAGGTGATTATATCTCATAAAAATAAATTAACTATAAACTCTATGGCTGCTTTAAGTTTGACATGGTTTACCTTCGATTTTCAAAGAAAACTGCATCAAGTTTGATCTGAATCAGGAGCGTGGCAATCATAAAAACATAATAATAAAATAATTAGAATACTATTAAACTAAACCTGATTGGTCACAGTGGACTGATGCACATTCACTCTCCACAGTCAGATGGCAGCGACACAGAGCTAAGGCAAAACAACAGCGTCACCAGTTAATACTTGGAATAAAAAGAACATTTCTCTTTTATAAAAAGGTTAAAATGCTTAATTCTTAATGTGTGCTACGCAGCACCATTGGTCTGTTACAAAAAGTCCCTCTTCAGTGAAACTCCACAAACTCCTCGAGGGTTTTGGGGATCTGGTTGCGGTAGGTGATGTGGTGCTGTCTGACGGCTCGTGCTGCCAGACACTTTAGACTCATCTTCATCTGAGTCTTGAGCAGGATCTCAGACACTCCTGTCGTGCTCTTGTCCAGAGGGGTCTTCTTCTGTTTATTGGCCATGTCCGTGTGCGCGCCTCCCTCCACCAGGTTTATGATGATGGCGTGCAGCGTCAGAAAGTCACTGATTGGCCGGTTGTACTGCACAATAACATGCAGAGGCGTGTTGCCTTCATGATCCACTGCGTTGACGGCAGCGCCACAGTCTAGCAGTAGTTTGGTGACCTGCGCGTTGGGGAAGCTGCACACGTCGTTGGTGTGGAAGTCGTCAACAGGGGTGGAGGAGCTGATGGCCAGGTGCAGCAGAGTGGAGCCATCTCGAGAGCGCGGGTCGAGCTGGATCAGGTCGTAGATGTGCTTGTTCATGCGGGCACGTTGCTCCTCACTGCAGTTGGTCTTGGTGGAGATACAGGCCAGGTACAGGAAGGTGAAGATGTTTGACTCATAGTTATCCAGAGCCTGAGGCAGCTCAGCCTCAGATGCAGAGTCCACTCTGCTGACGCTGCGCTGGATCTCCAGCACAGAGCAGCTCATCACCTGCTCCACAGACACGGCGTTCAGAGGCTCTCGGAGGTGCACCATCTGAGAGAAGACCTGAGCAAACCTCAGCAGGTCCTTGTGAGTGTTCCTGTTTCCTCTCTGCCTCAGCCGCAGAGCGTGCAGCCACAGTTTGATGCAGTGGTCAAACTCCATGCTGTCGGCGTACACTGCTCCTCTGTAGATGATTGGGTGAGACACGTCGATGTTGTCTGAGCCCAGGATCCTCTCTCGGATCATCAGTCCCTCCATGTGTAGCGCGTCCCGGTCCACACGGATGTTCTCCAGCTCCTCCAGAGTCTCACATTCCCTGCGCCGACCATACGCCTCCACAGGGGGCAGCCTCTGTTTGAGGATGAGGTGCTTTGGGTCCCTGTAGCGCTCGGTCATGGCAGCGTGGAGGTAGTGGTAGGTTTTCTGGATGTCGTAGTTTTCTCGGTCATTGGCGAAAGATGCCCCAAGCAGCTCTAGAGCCTGGATCCTGCTCTCAGGATCACAGTCCGCATGAGCCAACAACAGCTCCACCACATCAGCCTTACAGCTCTCTGCCGCCACCTTCAGAGGGGTCATGCCATGTCCGTTCTCCACTATAGCGGCCTGCCGACTCACCAGCTCCTTCACGATGTCCAAATGCCCAGCCTCTGCAGCAAAGTGCAGAGCCGTAGCTCCACAGTGAGCCTTGGCGTTTGGGTCGGCTCCTCTCTGCAGCAGAAAGCGCACCACGTCTGTATGGCCCTTGTACGCAGCAATCATCAGACACGTGTTGTTGTATTTATTTGTGATGTTGATGTCAGCCTTGTGCTCCACCAGGTAGCGCACAATGTCGAGGCGTCCATCGAAGCAAGCAGCTCTGAGGGGGGTGGAGTTAGTGATGGTGGTGTGGTTCACGTTGGCCTGGTGTCCAACCAGGAGACGCACCACCTCAAAGTGTCCTGCTCCAGCCGCGCACCACAGGGCCGTCGCTCCATCAATCACATACCTGCACACACAACAAGCACACGATCAACACACAGACATGCACCACATGGTCAACAGGGGAGGCAATGGGACTGATCCACCAATAGCACAGAATCATAAAAAGAATAGTATGAATTAAGTTTTTAAATGTAGCAAAGCAGGTGCCCATGCAATCCATTTGCACTATTAAGTAAATACCATTAACAAGAGATGGTAAAATAAATACTGTAACCTGAAAATACAGGGACAAAGAGTGGAGAAGAGACACTGCAGAGTGTGTCTAAACTCTGACAAAAGTAAGGCAGCACTCTTCATATTCACAGTGGAGTGTTTCACAGAGGCTCTCAGCCTCAGTGGAGCTCTGACATAAGAACAAAAAGCAGGTTTAACCACATCACTGAGAGGGCGGGGCCGAGAGAAAAGGTGATTCAGTCAAACTTTCTAAGGGAGTGATGTAATCAAAAAACACAAGTATCAATCACATAAAAACCACAAAGGGTGTTTTAAAATACCCATTACAAATAACTATTACTATTACAAATGGCAATAATTAAAGATACAATTTTGCCTTAATATAGAATTGTTTACATGTACATGGAGGAGGCTGGAGAAATAACGCACTACTTGTGACGAAGCAAGTTTTTGTAACATCATGATAACATGCCAATTGTTATACCAGTTCATTCAGCCTAAAGTTTTACTAATGGAGTGATCAAACTGTAGCATTGTACAAGTACTTAAAAGTTATCTCAATTCTCACCTGCACAGCCAAAACCACAAGCTTTAACTAGAAAATAGGAAAGAGTGTCTGGAATGAATTCACTGCCTTTGAACTGGCTGAAATGATCCTGTTTAACGATAGTGCATATTTATTTAAATGACTGTGGCAATAAACTCTTTATGTTGCACCATTTATACGACTATTTATCTAAGTCATGTTATAATGCTGTTACCGCCTCAAAACATACATGGAGTTGCGTTTTGATCCGTTTACACATGTTTGAGTAACCACTTACTGCTCTGTCTACATCTCCAAAGCTGAAAATGCGCTGTTCCACCTTGTGATGTCATGAAGCAGTAGTTTAAGTCAACATCTCCTTTTACCTTTAGTTCAGTAGAGATTGGGGTTTCCAAAGTGGAAATTATCCAAATGATTCTTGTGAAGCTTTGGGAAATGCAATTTCATTCCCCCTGTGTAATGTTTGTTACATGGCATGATTGATAATAAAGTTCACTTTGACTTTGAAGGTGTATAGAGTTTTGTGAAGCACTTCCCGTATTACCACGTGACATCACAAAGTGGAAAAGACTGACAAACAACTTTGAGAGAAGAAGTCTGCCTAAATATGCAGCGTCTGTGTGTTAAACATGTGTGAATGAAATAATACATAACTCCAGGTATGTTTTGGATGATGAAACAACATTATTACAAACTCAGAAAATTGCATAGTATGGACTCTTTAAATTAAATCTAGAATCTTGTCACTAAACGTACCCATCAAAGCGCACAGTTCCAGTCTGCTCGGTGTCCACCCGGTAATGATCCAGCAGCAGCCGCACCACCTTCTCGTGTCCGTTTCTCGCTGCGATGATCAGCGGAGTGGACCTCTGCCCGGACAGCTGGGTCACATAACTGAGCAGGTACTTGGTCTCTGCCTCCGAGTGGTTGAGCAGGAGCGCGGCCAGGGTCAGCACTCGCCCCTCGCTGGCTGCCTTGTACACGTACCCG
The DNA here is from genome assembly GCA_029959045.1 of Taenioides sp. WSHXM2023. NCBI lineage: Eukaryota > Metazoa > Chordata > Actinopteri > Gobiiformes > Gobiidae > Taenioides > Taenioides sp. WSHXM2023. The sequence continues at coordinate 859,450 of CM057092.1, forward strand.
GCCAGGGACTCCATCCGAGCCGCGGCTTTCTCTTTCTCAAACCGCTCCTGCAATGTCCACCCCGCAGCGACCAGCCTCCCATTAAAACATCCAAACCTGCACCAAAACCGACATGGGAAATATGTAGAACCGTGGTTTATCCGGCACAGCCGCGATATTTAAAAATTTAACCAAATCGGGCAGGGTTTGCAGCTGAATGTTCCCGAAATAGTCGCTCGGTTTCGGTGTCAGCTAAGGAGCTAGCCCGGGGTTAGCTTAGGAGGCTAATAACTACAAAAAAAGAAAAAAACAAACAAACAAAAAAAAAAAACATCCGCAAGGCGAAAGCGTCCGATCGGGGCTTAAATAAAATCCGGAGGTTGCTTCTCGGAGTATTAAAATAACTAGATCAAAAGAAGTAAAGATAATAAAAAAAAAAACCAAACACTTTCACTGGTCTGCGGCTAGTGGTGACTTGCCGGAAGTAGATGTTCGACGGAGAAATACCCCCCTCCGAAACAAGTAGCAGCAGAGAGGAGTTCCATCCCTCTTAATATAAGCTTTCAGGTGGGTGGGTAAAGAACTTATGTACTGATACCAAAACAAACATCAACTCTGTGCAAACTGTAAACACTTTTTATTGTATTAGTATTTTAATATCATTCCCAAAACATTATTAAACTTTACTGATCCTTTATTGAGCACAGTAGCTCAAACATTACAATACAAAAAGAAAAGCTATAATAATAATAAAATAAATATCCATCCATCCATCCATCCATCCATTTTCTCCCGCTTAATCCGGCTGGGTCACGGGGGCAGCACGCTGCCCATTACTCTGTGCACCAGACCCAGACCCCTATGAACCCTCTGCAGGTGGTGAGCCCACAGGAGGTAAAATAAATATATTTATTACCTCCGCCAAGGAAGTTATGTTTTCGCCTGAGTTTGTCTGTTTGTTTGTTTGTTAGTTAGCAAGATAACTCAAAAAGTTATGGACGGATCTTGATGAAATTTTCAGGAAATGTTCCTAATGGTAAATCCAACAGATGATTAGATTTTGGTGATGATCCAGAAGAAATCCTGGATTCTGGATCACTTTGAAAACTGAGCTGCTTGGCGGAGGTCTGCGCTCTCTGAGTGCTTTTCTAGTTTATAATATATTTTATACTTTACATTGATTCATGTAATATCTTAACTAAAACAAAGTGCACATTACATAAAGTTACATTTATTCATATAGGCTACATATAAGAATGCCCTTTGCATTATTGGCAAATCCTGAATGATATTTCTCTGTATTATTTATACAGAGTGATATCAGTCTGGTTACCACTCCCTTAATTGTGTCTCAAGCTAGAACTCAACATGATCGTCCAATCAGATTTGTTTATTTCAGTGACACATGCGAAATGAAGGAGCTCATTGGTCACCCATCATTTTGAATAAGATTTCTGTCACCTCAGATGAACAGAGTTTAGTGCTACACCCATTTATTCTGCAGAAATCATTTTCACTCCTCTGTGTCATTTTTTTCCCTTTCTCTTTTCTTTGTAAGCAGTCATATTTGTCTTGATACAGACAGATCATATGTGTCCCTGACTGGCTAATCCATCTGTCAGTCTCATCCATTTGAACTCACATTCACTGGTGACCAGAGCAGAGGTAAAGACTCTTTATAAAGTGTTGGAGAATTCTGCATTTCAGGCCGTTTGCATTATACCTCAGTTCACAAACTATGTGACATCAGCCTCCCTCTCCCATGAGAACAAAGCTGACTGAAAATACCTCATTAGTTTTCTCAACATGGCTCTACTTTGGGGGTTTAGTCCATTAGATTGGTGGATTTGGTCGACTGTTAAATCGGTCTTTAATAATCTAGTTTAGTTGAACACTTGCCTTAGATAATCATCTCTGTGAACTGTGGCAGTGAACACAGCTCCCCGCTCAGAGCCTGGTTTGTCCTCTGCTTCATTCATGAAAAATTTACAACTAAACTTCGCCTTGTTAAGTTTCTTCACTTATTTGCAATGCTAATGTGTGTGGAGAAGACCTAAAGCGTAACTGACTTAGCTGCATTTAGTTTTACACATACTTTATACTGTTTCACAACTTCTCTCTTCATTCTTAAAGGTGCACTGTGCAACATTTTTTGTGGAGGATTCGCCACCTGCTTGTTTCCATGGAAATGTTAATGCTTTGTTTAGAATGTTCCATAGTATAAACACCTATTTATCATAAGGGAGACAAGCAGGTTATAGCACTACACTATATTACAGTTCCGATCTGTGAAGAAGTGCACCTATTCACAGAAGGAATTATTATTATTATTATTATTATTATTATTATTATTATTAATAATAATAATAATAATAATAATAATAATAATAATAATAATAATAATATGAGCAATAGAAACACCTGTAATGAATAAATGCTAGACGGGTATGTTTAAAGTCATAGCACAGAACATTCCAAATAAAGCAATAACATCTCCATGGAGAGGTAGCGGACCCTCCACCAGGAAAGTTGCGCAGTGCACCTTTAAAATTTTGCACGCATTCTTCATTTTTACATATCTCAAATTCTCAAGAATTTGCATTGAACTGTAATTTAAAGTACACAATGAGCTTTCACAGCAGAACACAATTAACAGTTCTTAGGGTTGCTTTGTTTTTTTTTGTCCAAACATTGAATATTACTGAATATACCTAACATGCATCTACACAACATGCATCTTATTGGGTGATAAAATTGCATTTATTTGTTTAACGTTACTACATGCTTGTTACTTTCTTTTTACAACTTAAATTTATATTGATATTTTAAAGTTTACATTTAAAAGGAAAAAGAAAAAAAAAAAACCTTCAAGGTGTATTGTGTAACTTTTCTGGTGGAGGGCCCAAATGTATTTCTCCATGAAAATGATATTGTCTGGAATGTTTCACAGTATGGCATTAAACCTTTCTATCTTCATGGAGACCAAATCCGGCCAAATTACAGATCAGATCTGTGAAGATGCGACCCCGCTCACCGTCAGAATGCCTGAGTGTGCATTGGGGGCCCAGAGGGAACTTTGAATCTGCAGTATTCGGGAATGACTGATGTAAACTGTAAAGACACCAGAGGCAAGGTTGGTGAAGTGTCTTGCACAAGGACACTATATAAACCATTAACATTGTATAAACAGTATGAAATATCCAAATTGAACCGATAACCATCTGATTCCGCTGTAACTCTTCTGAACATGATATGAACTGCCCACTGACCAGACCACCTCATCTGATGGACATATTTATGAACCAAGGCCCTGGCTCTTCAAACCTGAACCATGATTAAGATGAATGACATTATAAGTATAATTACTGAGACAATCCCCAAAGACTGGACCACTGCTTAATGCATCATATTTTGAGTAAGTGCTGACTGAATAAACACAGACTCTGCACAAAGCCAACTATTGAATTAAAGAAGTGACTTCAAAAAGTACTCTCCAGCTGTCTGCAGTCTCACAGTCCCAAGAATAACTTATAGTGTATTTTTAGGTTAATTTTCACTGCAAAAACTAAAATCTAGGCACGTTAACATGACTTGAATTAAGAACGTTTTATTATGATTTGAGTAAATTTCACTTGATGAGACTTTTTGTTCTTAAAATATGAAAATACATCTTGAAAAAACAAACAAAAAAAGCTTTTTGCTTAACTTTTTGGTTGGGAGTCCTTCACCTGCTTATTTCTATGGATATGTCACTACCTGGAATGTTCCACAGTATGACATTAAACAGCTCTACCTTACATTTATTCAATCTATTCATTTGTTTTTATAGCTCAAAAATACCTACAAAAACAGGCATTCTGACTGTGAGCGGGGTTGCCTCTCCACAATCTTTGCCACAGCGATTAACAATTCAAAAATACAAATTCCTGTATTGTAAAAGACCTCAAATGGAAGCTGAAACACAAGAATAACCAAGACTAAGGCCCAATCCCAATTCTCCCCCTTAGCCCTCTGTCTTTGTCTTAGCCCTACCCCTTTGCCTTACCCCTCTGTCTTTAAACAGAGGGGTAAGGCAAAGGGGTGTGTTTTAAACCCTTAGAAATGGGACACCCCTTTGCAGTCGCAACAATATGACATTATTTTTAAAGTTTTGAAGTATTGTGCTCCTTTTGAGTTTGTTTTAAATGAACTTTGCAAAAAGTCAAATTTTTTTTAATTTTTTAATTTGTTAAAATTACTATACTCTGTACAACATATGTAAATCAAATTTTAATCAACTGTAACACAAAATTAAAATGCTGCAGAGGTGGATGGAGTTGTAGAGGATGCCTGGTACACACAAAAAAGAAAACAAAATTAATACATAGTCATAAACATATATAGTTGTTCTGGTACCTACAAATATTATAGAATTATATTTTATTTTATTTTCAAATTCTCCCACTTTTTTGAAGCTTGTTGGGCTGACACAACTCCAACAAGTCCAGCCTCCTACAAGAAATTTCTAAACAAAATACAAATGTGATTAATAACATGTCATTAAATAGGGGATAATTTACAAGGCGAAACGAAACAATAATATTTTAGGCCATGCATGTTCGTAATACTTTACACATTCTACCGTAACATGTGTATAGTTCTAAAAGCGCATGAGACGAGTTACGAGGCGAAATACAGCGATATATTTGACACATTCTAGTCTAACATATATGCGTATATAGTTCTTTTAGGCCATGCATGTTCGTAATACTTTACACATAATACCGTAACAAGCGTATAGTTCTAACCGGGCATGTTACGATAAGCCGTATATGTCAGAAAGCGTAAATGCTGGCGCCATGAGTATACCTACAACTTTTCAAAAGTTACTACAGTTTTATACAACTTTTTATGAGGTTCTTGAGTGCAAATACTCACATTTGTCCAATTTCTTCCCGATTGCTCGACACTTCCCGATTTCCATGTTGCTTTTTGCTGCGTCTTGCGTTAAGCCACGCCTATCCCCTTTGCGCAAAGGGTGCATCTGAAAACGCTCTGCTCAGAGGGGTAGAACAGCCCTTCCCCTTAGCCCTCGCACTTACAGAAAAGAGTATTGGGATACCCCTCTGTCTCTCGTGAACGCGCACAACAGAGGGGTAGGGCTAAGACAGAGGGCTAAGGGGTAGAATTGAGACGCAGCCTAAACCAGGGCAAATTTGTGTCAATATTAAAGGGGTTAAAGGCACAATTCCTAGTAGTTCTATAATGTAATTTGTGCTATTTGGCAAGACATTTTCTTGATGTCATTGTCCCAATTTATACTTTGTAGTGACATCATGCTGGGGGTGTTCTACATATTCTACATTCTGTAGACATACAAGTGTTCTACATGTGTATGGGGGAATGTTCACCAGTTACTAGGGGTGGGACGAGATAACATTTCCACAAGATGAGACGAGGCACGATACTGGATCTACAGAGAACAAGACAACACAAGATTTTGATTTAGGCTATAATAAATACATTGTGCAATTCAGTTCCCAATTTTAGCCTCACCATTTTCGATTTACTTTATTTAATATTTCTGCTGTTATTGTAGCACTGCTTTTTGAGGCCATACCAGCTTGTCAAAGCCTGATTCCGTCAGATTTCAGAAGCTAAGCAAGGCCGGGCCTGAACACTGGGAAAATCAGATGCCACAGTGGGGCACCAGTTGCAAAAACTGTTGTTGTGTCCTTAGGCAAGACACTTCACCCACATTGCCTAGTATGAAAGTGGTGTGTGCATGAGTGATGGTGGTGGTCGGGGAGCAGATGGCGCAGATTGGCAACCGCGCTTCTGTCAGTCTGCCGCAGGGCAAATGTGGCTACAGTAGTATCTTACCACCACCGGGTATGGAGTGAATGAATAATGCTCTGTAAAACGTCTTTGTGACATTTGTCTGTGAAAAGCGCTATATAAATAAAAACTTACTTACTTACTTGCTTTTGGGACTATACTCTAAAAATGTAACTTGGACAGAATTCAAAACTGTAAGACATGAAAAACAGGTAGAGCAACGTTACATGTAAAATGTCATTGAGAGCTTCCCTCCCTGATTTGCCTTGGTCCTCGTCATCCTTACTGGAGGCCTTTCTGTGCCCCCTGCTGGAGCCTAAACCCTCAACCCACATTCATAAAGTGAGATTAGAGCTAATGTTAGGGAAATAGGCAGTTGGACAGATTATGGGATTATCTGATGACACATAAACCCCAGGATCATACTTATCTCCAGCCTGGAAGCACATGCACGGGCAATTTTTCCATTCTTTTGTGCACCAGCGACTTCCACTTCCTCCTGCCGAATTAGCATAAGGACAAAAGTGACCGTGATAAGGTGAAGGGGACGTATACAGAGTCATCTTGTGTTGGTAGAATTTGAGCATCATATGAAGAAATGCAAGCTTCAAACAGGAAGAAGCATGCTACAGCGTTTTTGGCAAGGTTTGTGGCCCAAATTTTCTCATTCATTTTGTGGTGAAATTTTGTCCCTATGGTTTCCTGTATTTAACACAGTGAGAAAAGGACTTCATTATTAAAGTCCCTGTGACAGATCTGACTACTCATTGTACTAAAACACAGTTAAGATAATTACATTTAAGATTTGTGAAACAATATTCACATTTGTTTTCCCAATTTGGCCATTTTTAAAAAAAAATTACTTCCTGATTGGAATTCGTGACACACTGGGGAATACCATAACTGTTATCTAGCAAAACTCCTCTATGTACACATAAATGATTTTCTGATAAATATAAATATAAGAAAACACCTCTATTTTATTGAAATTATGTTTAAAGGCTCAGACAAATGTGTTTCTTGTATAAATTGTGCTGAACTTTTGGATAGAATTCTCCCAGTATGTTTGAACTCTGTACTTGCAATTTTCAACATATTTTTCAAATTTTCTTCACAAATTGCTTCTTGATTGGTGTAAAACTATAATTTATATTTACAGTAGTTACAATACCACCAAATTAAGTCCAAATTAGAGAATCATAAAAATGTGTCATATGCACTGACCACAAATGCAGGTTTGTCAAGGTAGTTCCATAGCAATATAAACATCTGTAATTACCCATATGGAAAAGATATAGATAAATTTTACAAAATTTAAATATGCTTTATCAGAATCTCATATGCAGCATACATGACAGTTAAATCAGATGTAAAACCCTTAGTAAATGCATATAATATGAAACTTACATGAATTTCTAACTTATAAGGACTGTAGATAACACTAAATATTCATACAATATCCTTAGAAAATAAATGTCAGAGTTTGCCAAGCATTAATTTACACTGAAATGTTATAGGAAACACACCAACAAATAAGATATTATAAAACATCATAATCTTACAGTAGTTACAAGAAAGCACATGAGCTAAGATGACAAAGAACAGGTTTGTGGTAGGTCTGTTGTTTTTTCTTATAGCCTATACTTTTAAATTAATTTGGTGAAGATCACATTCCCTGGACCAATGGAGAATTAGGGTGGAATTAGGTGAAGTGTTCCCATTAATATCCAATAATTTGATTAAAAAGTGTTTGGTTAACAAAGTTAAACTCGTTTCACAGTGTATAATTTTGTACCTGTATGCCAATATGTTTTTGACCACTTGAGATGATGTACCAGCAAGAACAAAGGACAGTTTAAGCATTTACAAAGAGTAAATGCTTAAACTTAAGACAGATCAAAGTGCTAGTTAACTTTGATCTATCTTGATGTATGTAAAATCCCTCAGTCGTCCAGGTAGAATCCATGGCAAAAAAGGAGAAAATTTAATTTGTCAACTGGACATAGTTTATTTGGTTGAATACGTTTCGCAGCTCATCCAAGCTGCTTCCTCAGTTCTGGTCAGATGCTGGCGGACACTGCTTTATATCTGCCTGAAGGGAGGAGCTTAATTACAATGAAAATTACTCTGAGACAACACATATTTAAATACAGTTTCAGTTGGTCAGGTGATACAATATGGAGTTGTTAACAGTTTCTGTTAGTCATGTGAGTCTATTCAAACCTAAATCAAAACAAACTGGGAAAACAATGGGACTAGCCAGGTCAGGTCCAGAGGTGTGAAAACACCCATCATGGCCCTGAATGGATATGCTAACTACTCCCCCACTCCCACTCCATATTGAATAGACTCACATGACTAACAGAAACTGTTAACAACTCCATATTGTATCACCTGACCAACTGAAACTGTATTTAAATATGTGTTGTCTCAGAGTAATTTTCATTGTAATTAAGCTCCTCCCTTCAGGCAGATATAAAGCAGTGTCCGCCAGCATCTGACCAGAACTGAGGAAGCAGCTTGGATGAGCTGCGAAACGTATTCAACCAAATAAACTATGTCCAGTTGACAAATTAAATTTTCTCCTTTTTTGCCTTTGATCTATCTTGTTCTTTCTTCAACATTTCATGAGTAATATAGATGAATCGTATTTCCAAGTTTCCAAGGATTTAAAAGTAATAGGTACTGTGCAAGCAAAACAACAACATACTCATGCCTTACTTGTGAAAAATATTTTAATTCTGAAAAAAAAAAAAAAAAAAAAAAAAAAAAATACATACAGATTAGACATCAGACATCTTAAATTAGACATCAGATATCTTAAATATAAAAAATATCCATATTTCTTTTTCCAATTTACAGAGGTAAAATGTTTTTTGGTTGTTTAGCTTTACAAAACTAATGCAACATTACAACAATATTCATCATAGCATGATGTGAACATGTCTCTGCTTGGAACAGTGACCTTTTTTTTTTTTTTTTTTTTACCAAATATACATGCTGATATCACAGGGTATGTATGAAGAATGAATTCATATTTTGTTCACCTGTATTAGTTCATTATAGTTGAAAATACTAATGACAACTGTTGCTCATAAATGACACTTTAACAAAAGAAACAATAATCACTTCCTTGGAAACCCTAAAGGAATAAATGATAAATTAATTTATTTGCAATAGTATCTGCCAAGTAGCTGACATACAATTGAGCTGGACTGTGGACAATGGATATGCATGCACGGTCTGACTATCTGTGCAGCATTTATGGCTTTATGAAAGCCAGTTGGAAAGTGTACCATTGACATGTAGTTTAGTGGAGTTCTGATAAAACTACTTCTGGCTAACTTCTGCACTGTGCAATTACCAAAGTTCCCAATGGCATATAAATGCTCATCACCTGTGTCAATGAAGTGGGAGACTCTAAAAATAGTCCCATCCTTCAGAACCACAACAGAGTTGTTTCTTTGCTTCGTTTTCTTGTAGGTAGAACCATGAACAACTTCTCCATTCACAACAATTCTCTTGTAGCACTTAACCACAGAATTTGTAGGAACTTCTCTTAGTGTGTGAAGGGCAGCTTGATCGCATAAAGAGACTAATGTCACATTTGGAGGACCAAGCGCAGTCACCTCTGAAAACTGTGCACATTTCTTTACATGTCTTTTGGTTCTCATTTCAGCATAGAAATCTTTCATTTTTGGTGGTGCATTTGCAAGAAACTGCTTTTCCAAGCATGGAAAAGCACGTGACAACATCACTCGTTTACATATCTGTTGTGGTACAGCCTGACTGCTTTTGACTTGTTTCAGGAGAAATCTGTTCAAGTCTTCAAACATAAAAGCTGAGTGGGTCCATAAAGGACCAAAATTCACAACACTTTGGCTTAAATGCAGAAGTGAATGAACATTGAATGTCATGTTCTCTTCTCCGTACAGTGACTGCACACCTCCAACAAAGTACACCAATGCGTCATGACCATGATTTATCTGATCTGTATTTAATTCAGACCAAAACAAAGTACTTACACCCTCTATCAGTAATGCCCAGTGAGAGTGATACTTCTGTGGAAGAATGCCTTTCAGAACTGGCAAGCTATAGTACAACAGCCAGTGTTGCCATTCATGGGCTTTCCAGAATTTGCATTGGGTGAGTGATCTTGGAACTCGAGCAACAGTTCCTGGAGGTTTTATTGCTAAAAGATATCTGTCCATGATTACAATTTGTGAGCCAATGTACCATGGTTCAGAGTAATTCTTAGAATTCATCCATACAGATGCCATTTGTCAACACACACCAAGCAACACACAGTGCATATAGTGCATAAATGCAATTGAAAATAATTGCATTTATTTTCAATAACATATCTGATGGCACTTTGAACAAGGGCCTACCTATTTCTGAAATGAAGTAAATTAACTGGGTGGTGAGTAAACGGCACATATCCCCAGTCATACATGGCTTTCTATTAAATTAACTTGCCATAACTTTAATCCCATTGGATGCATACAGCGCAGAGAACACCTTTGTGCTGCTGTGCTATACATACTTTACAGCAAACAGACTCTCATTTACAATTAACAAGAAAAACACAATAACAGTCTAGGCCCTAGAACTGGGGACATAAAGGTAGAGCTGCCAAGTTTTCAAAATGCGAACATGCTACTCAAAATGAAATTTTTTAATCAGGTTGCAAGACTCTTAGCTTTTGAGCGGAGCTCTGTGATCTTTGCATTTATTGTGGTTCCAATGCTAGATAGCTGGGTCCCAGGCCACCTCTCAAGGGTTGCATCTACGGTACATGAACAAACAAACTAAATCAATGCAAAAATTGAGTGTCATAGTCTGATAGGGCGACATACACAGAAGCAGGTTATTATTGGTAACATATCAATTGAAGAGATAAAAGATACTGTAAATGGCGTCCAGCTTGTTTTTGTCCAGGGGTAGGCATGCATCTCCCTTGCCCCTGCTACTCCCACAAAGATTGCTCACCAGCAATATGTCATGTGGGAAGACCGCTGTGAGCAAGTGTCTCACAAACACTGTTGCTGAAGTGGAATTCAGGGCATAGGCCCAGGCCAGCTTATCTACCAACACACCACTGCCCAGATAGATCTCAACCTGACAAGCACACAAATTAAACAGAAAGCATCTAATCAGTATGGTGTACATATCAATATATCCTCAGATATCAAATAAAAATCAAACAAATAGGTGTGATAGCAAAACATAATTGAAATCCTGTTCTGTCATGGAGGTGGATCATTTTTGGTGACCACAAGCAAAGATTTTTTGGCTGAGACACAGGGTGGGATTTCAGTGATGTTTTGATGATGGTCACTACAAAGGTCTACATGGATTGGGTCTGGCCCATTGACTGGGGTTGTATAAAATAGTTCAGGTTATTAAATTTTAACTTCCACATATACAGCAGACCTCCTTGACGTGGCGAGGGGGGCTTGTGCGTTCCCGGGACCTTGGAGAGCAATACTGTCGGGATCTTGCTCCTGGTAGGGTCACCCTAGGCAGGCTGGTCTCCAGGGTAGGTTCCAGACGAATATAGACCCCAGCGTGTCGGTACGCTGTAAGGTGGCAGCCCCACCAACCGACTATCCTGCGGAGGGCTAACAACCCACCCAGGAGAAATCCTTTTGTTACGAAACTGACCAGAGAAAGAAGCCGGACTGCCCAAAATGGTAACGGACCCCAGCCCGCCCCCGACCAACGAGTACGGATCAACCTTCGTCGTAGGACCCGTGTCGCAACATAGAATGTCCAGATGCTCCTTCGCCCCGGAGCCGCCACCCTGCTCTCCCGAGAGCTCTGCCACTACAACATCACCCTTGCAGGACTCTGCGAAGTCCGATGGCAAGGCAGTGGCGAAACAACAGCAGGCGACCACTGTTACATCTGGAGTGGCCCCGAGAGACGGACAGGCCTTTATGGTGTGGCTCTCCGTAAGTGCCTCATCAGCTGGACACCTCTGAACGACAGACTGTTGTCCGCCCGCTTTCTCCACCAGCATGGCAAGATGACAGTAATTGTTGCCGATGCTCCCACCAATGTCGCTGACGAGGATGCGAAGGATGCCTTTTTCAACCAACTCCATCAGGCTGCCAACCAAGCCCCACCACACGACATCACCATCATCCTCATGGACGCCAACGCCACTCTATCTAGCTGCGACCGGCCCGCAGGCTCACCTGTTGGCACAATTTTTGCTGACAAGACCACAGACAACAATGGTAACCGCCTTCTCCTTCTCTGCCATCATAACAACCTCTGTGTTGCTGATACCTGGTATCCCCGGAAACTCATCCATCACTGGACTTGGTACAGCCCAGATGGCAGAACCAGGAAAGCGCTGGACCACATCCTCATATCGCGACGCTGGAAGTCGTTTGTCACCAACTGCCATGTTTACGGAGGAGCAGAGCTTGGCAACACCGACCACCGCCTGTTGGTGGCCCAGCTTAAGCTAAAGCTGCGAGCCAACCAGCACACCAAGACCCCGCCTCGCCTGGACTCCTCCCTACTCACTGATCCAAACATCGCCGCAGACTTCAGCCGCTCTGTCGCCGTACCTTCGATGCCCTGGCCCTGGACAAAGTGACCGACTGGACAACCTTTAAGGAGAGCATCATTCAGTCAGCTCACAATGTCCTCGGATGCTCACGACCTTCTCCAAAAAAGCCTTGGATATCGGAGAGGACACTTGACATCATCAACCGCCGGCGCCAGGCCCGACTCCGGGGCGACCTGTCGGAGTACCGGCGGCTGAACCACCTGCGCAATGTGGCTATAGCCGAGGACCGTGAGAGGTTCTGGAAGGCAGAAGCTGAACACCTAGAGTCCGTGGCCAACAACAACAACATGTGCCGGGTCTTTAGTCTGCTGCGCCAAGCCCGTAATGGTCCATGCATTAAGACAGCCCTGGTGAAAGATTCTAATGGCCACCTCTTAACAACTGAAGCAACCTGCCTCGAACGCTGGAAAGAGAATTTCAGCCTCCTCCTGCAGCGCAGCTCCATCCCGGCTGATCTCATCACCCCAGCCACTGCAAATGTTGCATCCACCAGCAACGCTTGCAGCACAGATCCTGTCACCCCAGAAGAAGTCAGAGCTGCTCTGAATAAAATCAACAACAGGAAGGCCCCCGGCATCTGCACCATAACCGCTGAGATGCTGAAATCTGGTGGTGACGGCGTCGTCAAGTGGCTCACCCACATATTCAATCAGGTGTGGGAGACAGAGAGGCTTCCCAGCGACTGGACCAGAGGGGTCATCCTACCCTTCTGGAAACACAAGGGTGACAGGCTAGACTGCTGCAACCACAGAGGCATTACTCTTCTCTCTATCCCCGGCAAGCTCTTTACCAGGATTTTGCTCACCCGTGCTCTCCCAGCCATCAGAAGCAGTCGCCGTCCCCAGCAGGCTGGCCTCATGCCTAAGCACTGCACAACAGACCACATCTCCGCTGTTCGTCTGCTGATAGAGAAGACCTATGAATTCCGCAAAGACCGACATCTCTACATCGGGTTCATAGATCTGAAGGCTGCCTTTGACACCGTCTGCCATGCTTCACTGTGGAGTATCCTACAGGCCCTTGGAGCACCATCCAAGATCGTCGCCCTACTCAAGCTGCTTTACAGCAACGTACAGAGCTGTGTCCGCGTTAACGGCAAAGACTCTGACTGGTTTCCCATCTCCAGTGGCGTTCGTCAGGGCTGCGTGGCTGCTCCCGACCTCTTCAACTGCATCATTGACCACCTGATGCTCAAGGTCTGTGAGCGGGTCCCTGGAGTGTCCTTTGGCAACTACCACCTGACTGACCTGGAGTATGCTGACGACACCACTCTGCTCAGCACATCCTACAGCCAGCTGAGAGACGCTCTGGGCATATACAGTGAAGAGGCAGGGAAGCTTGGCCTCCAGGTGAGCTGGGCTAAGACCAAATTTATGCATGTCGGTGATGGGCCGGATCCACCCCCTCTGCAGCTTGGCAATGATATTGTAGAGCCTGTCAAGTGCTTTGTGTACCTCGGGTCCATAGTGACCGACAACGGAGACCTAAATCCAGAGATCAACCGCAGAAGAGCCCTGGCAGCATCAGCCCTGCAGTCCCTCTGGAAACCACTCTGGCGACATTCTACCATCTCACGCATGACGAAGCTCCGGATATACAATTACGCCGTACTCTCCATCCTGCTGTATGGCTCGGAGACATGGCCCCTGAACAAGACTCTGGCTGCCAGAGTAGATGGCTTTGACAGCAGAGCTCTCCGCACCATCAAAAACATCAGGTGGCCCCAGCGAGTTTCCAACCAGGTGCTCAGAGCTCGCATGCGCCAGCCCAGAGCATCTTGCCTGGCTGCGCAATGCCACACCCGCTGGTTTGGTCATGTCCTCCGCCTTCCTGCTGACCATCCCACGAGAGCCATCCTCCAGTTTGATCCAAAGACAGCAGGCTGGAAACGACCACGAGGCAGGCCCTGCATCCGATGGCTTGAGTCATCGCGGGCGACCTCCAACAACTTGGAGTCACCGTGGAGGACGCAGAGCAGCTGGCCCAAGACTGCCAGCACTGGAAAAAACTGGTTAATCTGGTTGGCTCAACACACGGGGGCGGGACGCCCCCCCCTTCGCTGGAGCCCTAAGAAGAAGAAGAGATTTTATACAATGTATTTATGAAAAAAATAATAATGAGAAATTACCTTTGACGTTTGAGAGCTGGGCAGTGATGAACTGGAGGACTCCTTTGACCTAACAGATGAAGTCTTAGACGGGGGTTGTGGTGAAGGCAGGGTCTGTGGTGGCATGGTCATTTCTGACCCAGATCTTGTGGGAACGGCAGCTGCATCAATTATTTTCCTCATGCTTATGAGGAGCCCAGGCACATCTACACAAAGACAGTTAGTAAATATTAGTTAGTCACTGCTCCTGAGGACTATACTAACAGTATCGTCAGTCTATCATCAGTCACACCACCAATCACAAAAAAAAGATGTATGGTGGTTCAATAATTAATAAACACTAAATGAATGATACCTTGCAGAACCATCTCTTTCCATCTTTCATTTTCTTCCTTGAGGTCCTTGTTTTCCTGTCTTAGCTCAACGACAGCCTTTGTAAGGTTGTTGTAAGGGGGCAGATATTATAAGTTTATACTTCTTTCTGCTCCTTTTCATTCACATTGTTAAATGTAACAGAATTATTTTGTATTAATCTTTTATGAATGAAACAAATAAAGAAATGAAAAATGAAATGAAATGTAGTCCTCTGACGAGGGTGGATGTTGGCCATATAACTTCAGAAATTCTTCAGCAGGATCTACATGTCCCTTGTGAGAAACTTTTGACCTCTGGTATCAGAATGGAAAGAAGAGTAATTGAATGCAAGCACCCTCTATCAGTAATGCCCAGTGAGAGTGATACTTCTGTGGAAGAACAGCCAGTGTTGCCATTCATGAGCTTTCCAGAATTTGCATTGGGTGAGTGATCTTGGAACTCGAGCAACAGTTCCTGGAGGTTTTATTGCTAAAAGATATCTGTCCATGATTACAATTTGTGAGCCAATGTACCATGGTTCAGAGTAATTCTTAGAATTCATCCATACAGATGCCATTTGTCTACACACACCAAGCAACACACAGTGCATATAGTCAGGGACCATCCCACTGATCAGATCAAACTTAGGTAAGTTCACAAGAGCAGATGGACCCTTGACGCCCAATATAGTTCTCCCTTCTCTTTCAGCAATCTGTCCAATTTCAACTGTAGTTTCATGCTTTGTCACTCGGCACCTCGTGCAAACATGTATAAGCTCTCAAGTTTCCTTTTCCTTTCTTAACTTGCACACCAGGGTGAAGGCAAGTTCCACAGCCATATTCCCCATTGAACTGTTTAAAATTCTGAAGTAATGGTCTTGCAACCGCATCACACACACAGCACAATGGATGCACCTTCATATGCCTCACTGACTGATCAACAGGATGCTTCCAGTTAAACCCATTTTGAGAAAGATCGGTACATTCTTTCACAAATGGATTAAAGAAACAGGTCATTTCTGGCTTTTGGGACCCAAACCACAATGCACACAAGAGTATATGCTTATCTCTGTTCTCAGGAGGTATTTCATTGACACAACACAATATCAGCCAAATATTGAATTTTGATGATTTAAAGACTGGTACACCATCACAATTAAATGTATGCAACAGAAATCATCTTCAGTTCTAGATTTCAGGGTTTGATAGATAGTACCATCACATATGTCATTTATTACATGCCTACTGCGGTCAACAGTACCTAAGCAGACATCATGCATGCCCTGATTCTCAAGAATATCTTTCAGCTGATCCTTCAATGGCAAATATATGAAATAATTGCCCATCCTGATAACTGTTTTTCACTGTTATGGATGAGGAACCGGAAACACATGTACTGTAAGTGTTTCTTCCAGTGACTTTGCCATGCCTAGATAGGTTGTGCATACTCTGCAGTAATGATGGCATTCTAATTCATCTACACCAGTAAATGACTTGTCCAAAAAGTACTTGCTTGCAGGGACTGCATTTATTTCAGCTGAGAATAAGTTTAGAAGTTTGAGCAGGTCAGTCATCAATACACCTGTAGTGTTGTGCTTCAATGCAAAAGACAGAATGGAGATACAACTTTGTCCTTCTGTCAGTCCATGTGAGAAGACCTCCCGATTCTCCTACAATCAAAGAAAAATAAATTAAAAGTTCTTAGAGTCTGTTTGGTGTTAAACAGTATATACATGTACTTAATACAGTACATGGGCTACAAGGAGGCAGAAATATGATGGGAAGAATGAAGAGGTTGGAAAGAAACGAATTTGTTTTGTGCAATGTAATCTGTTATTTGTCTCTTGGCAATTTGATGCCACCAGTGTATATTTACAACCTAATTGTGCAAGTTTCATTTTTTTCTCACCTGTGCTGGACTGAAGGACTCTCCATTCTCTTCTTCAATTTGCCTGGTACCGCCATTTCCTCCCTAAAGATAGACCATAAAAATCAGATAGGTAGAGGGCTCTGGCTGCCATTATAGCTTACTATTTGCATATGTCTTACTTGCACAAGAGTAAATGGCTCTGCTTGGTCTTGTCTGGTTCAATTTCAATTCAATTCAATTTATTTTTGTATAGCCCAAAATCACAACAAGAGTTATCTCGGCGGACTTCACAAAATAGTTGATTAATAAAGCAGAAGAAACATTCATAAATCAAAAATACAGAATGTTCAACAACAAGCAGGCAAATGGATAATTGTCCCAGCATCTCCTGTCCTTAGACCCTCCTTCTCGGCAAGGAAAAACTCCAAAAAACCCAATGGGAAAACGGAGAAACCTCGAGGAGAACCACAGTGAAGGAGAGATCCACTCCTAAGGACGGACAGGCAGATGAAACTACTAATATAGCAGGACAAGGACAGTTAATCCAGGACAGGAAGGAGAGGAGGGGTCCAGGTCCTCGACACTAGGGGACAGCAGCGGTCCAAACTGGAACAGCAGCATCTGAAACAGTTACACTCCCCAAAAGGGGAGTGGGACAGGGACAACATGTGAATAGCAAAGAACAGACTACGAATGAACTAGTAATTGAATATTCTTAACAGTAGGAGGAGAAAAAGTAGGAGAAACCAGAGGACAGTGCTCAAGTTGCCATACTTTCCCAAGTAATATATCTCCTAGAGCAGCTTAACTAGGCCTATGGGTTTAGTTTCTGTTCCTAACTGACCTGACCATAAGCTGATTCAAAGAGGAACGTTTTGAGCCTAATCTTAAATGTAGAGACTGTGTCAGCTTCTTTGACATGAGCAGGGAGCTGATTCCACAACAAGGGTGCTTGGTAACTAAAAGCTCTACCTCCTAAAGTACTTTAAGCGACTCTAGGAATCACCAATAGTGCAGCATTTTGAGAGCGGAGTGAACGGTTAGGATGATAAGGTACAATTTCATCTTTAATGTAGGAAGGGGCCATGTCATTTACAGCTTTATAGGTTAGAAGAAGAAAATTTTACTCTAAACTCAACCGGAAGCCAATGAAGATTTTTTAATACTGGAGTAATGTGCTCTCGTTTTTTAGTACCTGTTAGTATTCTTGCTGCTGCATTTTGAACCAATTGAAGGCTTTTTATAGAGCTTTTAGGGCAAGCTGCAAGCAGGGAGTTACAGTAGTCTAACCTCGAAGTGACAAAAGCATGGACAAGTTTTTCAGCATCATTTTTTGGCAGTACATTTCTAATTTTGGCTATATTGCGTAAATGAAAATAAGACGTTTTACAGACATGGCTTATGTGTGCTTTAAATGAGAGCTCTTGATCAAATAGGACTCCAAGATTTCTTACAGTGGAGCTGGAGGCTACACTGACATTGTCCAATGTGATTATCTGCTCAGTTAGAGAGTCAAACTTTACATCGAGCCCGGCTGCAGGCCGGGACAAAACCACAATAGAGTCTCGTAGGTGTTTAGGGCCTAATAGAATGACTTCAGTTTTTTCAGGGTTAAGAAGTAAATAATTAAAGGTCATCCATGTTTTTATGTCCCTCACACAGTCACTAAGCCTTTCAATTTGATTAGTCTGATCAGGTTTCATTGATAGGTACAGCTGGGTGTCATCTGCATAACAGTGGAAATCGATACCGTGCTTTTGGATGATATTACCTAACGGTAGCATATAAAGGGTAAACAGAACTGGACCCAGAACTGAACCCTGTGGCACACCGTAGGCTACTTTAGAGCACTGTGAGGAGCTCTGGTTTACATTTACAAACTGGTACCTATCGGATAAATAGGATTTAAACCAGTTGAGGGCAGTTCCTCTGATGCCCACATCACATTCCAACCTCTGCAGTAGAATGTTGTGGTCGATTGTGTCAAAAGCTGCACTGAGGTCCAACAGAACCAGTATTGAGACCTGACCATTGTCAGCAGCCAATAACAAATCATTTGTTACTTTAACCAGGGCTGTCTCAGTGCTATGATGAGTTCTGAATCCAGATTGAAATTTTTCAAATAAATTATTTTCCTGCAGATGACGACAAAGCTATTTAATTACAATTCTCTCCAGAATTTTAGAAATAAACGGAAGATTTGAAATAGGTCTGTAATTGGCTAAGAGGTCAGGATCAAGATTAGGCTATTTTAGGAGCAGCTTAATTACCGCATATTTAAAAGACTGAGGCACGTAACCACTTTCCAGTGAAGTATTTATTATATTAAGAATAGGATCAATAATTAGAGGGAGAATTTCTTTGAAAAGTCTACTTGGGATTGGGTCTAACATACAAGTTGAGGATTTAGAGGACATAAAGGCAGAAGTTAATTCTGCATGATTTAGAATGGCAAATTTCTCAAAAACTGGACCAAGTGAGGATAATTCAGATCCCACCAAAACTGAACATGAGTTTAATTGAGACCCTACTCTTACAGCTTGAACTTGCTCAGAATTAAGAGTAGGGGCAATTTCATTTATTTTATCTCTTATAGTAATGATCTTATTAATAAAAAATGTCAGGGTATCCTCAGAACTGAGGGTAATTGGGATCGAAGGTTCTACTGCGCTGTGGCAGTTTGTCAGCCTGGCTACAGTGCTGAATAAGAACCTAGGATTATTTTTGTTTACTTCAATTAGATTGGAATAGTAACTGGTTTGGGCCGCACGCAACGCCTGCTTATAGGACAAAAGGCAGGTTTTCCATGCTTTTAAAGACTGCACTGAGTGTGCTTTACGGTAACTTTTCTCAATTCTCCTAACCTTTTGTTTGTGTGCACGCAATTTTTCATTATACCATGGAGCAGATCGCCTTGGCCTGACAACTTTCTGTTTTAGTGGAGCAACTGCATCAAGGGCAGTTTTCAAAGAATCCATGGTCTTATCAACAAATTGGTCACTTTTGATGGGATCTAAACCATCCCCAGCTGGGTCACATGACATATCATTAAATATTGGCCCAATTATTTCTATGAAATTAGTAACAGCTTTTTTAGAAAATGTTCTTTTAGTTATTATTTTATTGTGGTGAACAGAGAAATCTTTAAGAATAAACTGAAAGGTAATCAAAAAATGATCTGATAATATAGGATTTTGTGGGAGGACTTTTAGATCACTGATCTCTATGCCATATGTTAGAACAAGATCCAATGTGTGCTTATGACTGTGTGTAGGCTGATTTACACTTTGAGTAAAACCAATGTCATTCAAAAGAGCGCTAAAGGCTTTGTTTAGACAATCATCTTTCAGATCGGTTTTTATGTTAAAATCTCCAAGTATTATAATTTTGTCCCAGTCTACAACCAAACCCGACACAAAATCCGAGAACTCTGTTAAAAACTCCGAATAAGGACCAGGAGGTCGGTAAATTATTATAAATAAAACACCTTTTTGGTTTTTCCAATTATGGCAGGTTATTGATAGACTGAGGCTTTCAAACGAGCCAAACGCTTTATTAGTTTTAGGACAAAGCAACAAGCCAGAATGAGAAATGGCTGCAACACCACCACCTCAACCTGTGCTCCTGGCACTCAGAAAATTGACATGACTTGGAGGTGTGGACTCATTTAATCTCACAAAATCACCAGGTTGAAGCCAAATTTCAGTCAGGGCCAAAATATCAATGTTATGGTCCTGAATTAATTCATTGACTAAAAAGGATTTAGAAGAAATCGACCTTATGTTTAGCAGTCCACACTTTACACACTTATTTAGAGGCTGACTAGTATCACGAGTTGGTATTTGTATTACATTTTTTGGTCTTTTAAATGTATTTTTATTTTTATTTTTTCGAGGGACAGACACAGTCTCTATCTGACTAGGTTCTGAATACTTGATTTGTGACAGAGCGGGCGAGAGCCTAGCGTCAGTAACAGAGGAGCAGGATTTTCCACTAACTCTCCTCTGCGCCCGGGACTCACTTTTTCCCTGTCACTTTAGGCGACTAAGACTATCGGTCAAATTTCTGACTAAAAGAGATGTGCCCGCCGAAGTCGGATGGACACCATCCCTGCGTATGAGCCCGGGCTTCCCCTCGAACGCACTCCAATTGTCGACAAAAACTATGTTTCTGACTATAGCTGGGTCTAAAGGCCTCCAATGAGCGGATCCGCGTTTCTAACTCAGTAACCCTTGCCTCCAAAGCTACCACTACACTACACTTCACGCAACTAAGCCTATCGTCAGTGAAAGAGCAAGGGTTCTCACTCCACATATGACAGCTTGAGCAGGACAGCGCAGTAGCGGTGCTAGAAGGCCCAGCCATGATGCTAACAAGTTAGGCTAACAAGCTAGGCTAACTCAGGCTGGAGCGAGAGTATAGGTGCTTTGAATCCACAAACTATTGAGACTAGATGTACTACGAATGGATTAAAGACCAATCGACTAGAGCTGGTATGGTGAAGAGCAAATTAATTTGGGATAAGTTCGTGGATTGAGACAAAAAGTAGAGACAAAAGGTAGAGAGAGTCTAACACACAGCACGTAACACAGCACGTAAGCCGAAAACAACCCACCGGATGTGACGTCCTCACACGAATCAGATGGTGTCTGGTGTCTTCTATGCTTTCCTAAGGACAGCAATGACATTTTCACAAGACAGAAAAATACAGATAAGCAAGGACTAAGTGAGTGAGAGTGAGGGATAATGTGGTAATGTATATGCTCTGGAAATGGGTTAAAGTAGAAGTTTTGTCTCACCTGGATTAATGTGAAAGGCTCGGCTTTTACCTCGTCTCTATGGCTGGTATTTTGGCAGGAAATGTTTTCCTGTAGGGGGCACGAATGAGTAATTTCACTGAGATACGTATGCTAAATAGAATCCATGGAGCAAGAACATGCAGGAAACAAAAAAAGAACAGGAACAACCTTTAGAAATGTAACATTATCACAGTCCTATATTTTAGTCTGTCATTTAATGGCATGCAAAAACATGTAGGCTACTTTACTTGAATATACTGTTGGCCTATTTTGGTCTCACCTGTGCCGGAGTGAGTGACTCTGAATTCCTCTCTCTTTGGTTGGTATCCTCATTGTTTTCCAAAGAATATATATATATATATGAATATAATTTTGTTAATGAATGAAACAAGAATATCTGTTGCCATAAAGAGAAGCAAAGAAATCAGTCAGCCTATTTACTTCTTCACTATTCAAAAAGAATGCTAGGCTGAATAAACTTTCACATGACGTATTACTGTGAACTGACATCAATTAATATTTTTTCAGTATAAACTGAACAGTGAAGTGACACGTTAAGCGTGAACTTGTACAGTAGCATACTGATAAACTTACATATTGCTGCCCATAGCGTTTGGTGAGCTCTGCTAAACTTTTGTTGATCTTCCTAGAAAGCGGACAGTAGGCTGAACATTACATGGGAACGAACGAATCCTGCATTAGAAGGCTGCATATTTAGTGGCACTCACCTTTTTTTCCATCGAGATAGAGTGCATTGTGGAATATTTTCTTTCTCCCAATCATTTATCTCCGAGTTTTTCCTTTTCATATTGAAGTGAAATCCAGAGAGTGAGAAGGATGATTGAAATAATCTTCACCGTAATGTTTCTCTACCGCTCTGCGTAAGACGTAAGCCTCCCGCGTCTTTCAAACACTGCGAGATCTGGTTTAGTTTTGAAACGGCAGATTACGAGAGGAGCAGGTACAAGCAGCAATATCCAATGGCACAGTTTGGTGATAGTAGAGGTAAGCAGAAATAATATGCCATATTCTGATATTCTACCAAATAACCGATGATTTTGTCAATATATTTTTTCTGGCTAGTCAGTGTTTGCTGTGCTACAATATCTCGAAATCATTTACGTTATTTTTGACTCAACTCAACTAGCATGTTTTACATGATGCTAGCAAGTAAGCAAGCGCTAAGGTTAACATTATCATGCGTGATTATTTTCAAATGTGCAATGCATGAATACGATCTTCATAAAAAAGGAAGGTAAACGTTTTAAACATGATACACTTATTCAGGGTATAATACTGAAAATCTCTTATTAGCTTGTTAACGTTTTTCACTCAGAGGGTAATAAGATAAAAATAAAGGTTTTTTTTATTATTTCAGAAAGCCAGGGGAGGAAGTTTGCCGTAGTACAGTGGATTGAAGGGGAGGATATAGGGAAGTACAGCGATGTTAAAACGGATGCCATATAGGGGTATGATGACACGAAGATGGATGACGATGTAAACCCCATCTCCTAATATTCTGCGTACATCGAGTGGCGCCATGGTCGAAAACCAAGAGGAGGATGGCCTCATTACAGAGGCCATGTCGTTTTTGTTAGTGGTAAGAGTTTTATAGACATTTTGTACATATGTGTAAATTTTATTTTTTAACAGCATAATGTATTATTTAATTTATTGGGTAGTTACATGCCTGGTAAAGGAGAAGTTTGTGGTGAATCAATCAGTAGCCCAGTTGTTCAAGGTCACTGAGTGCTGTCTTTAGGAAAAAGAACCAGAAAATTTGATGCAGCATAGATTGAATAAAGGGACATAGCAAAATAAAACTAAAAGTTAGTCACTATGCCCCATTCACTTAATGTTAGTTGCCGGTTCAGTATTTGGTCTATGCTGCATCAAATTTTCAATTTCTTTTTCATAGTGACAACACTTACTGACTTCAGACAACAGAGCTATTGATTGATTCACACCAGACTTATCTTTTAAATATAGTTGTCAACTGATTTAAAGAGGAGCATGTTAGTGTTTACATGTAGAATTGACTTGAATATTTGTCATGGAGTCAATCTGTGTTTGATGGTCTTTTGACTGTCGTAGCTTCTCGATTTGAGACAGCGCAAAAACTCATTACTGTATATTCCAGTGAGGCTAGATATTTGATACGGATACTGTTATAAAGTGTTGTTCTAGCAGCAGCTTGCATTCAATTACTCTTCTTTCCATTCTGATACCAGAGGTCAAAAGTTTCTCACAAGGGACATGTAGATCCTGCTGAAGAATTCCTGAAGTTATATGGCCAACATCCACCCTCGTCAGAGGACTACAACAACCTTACAAAGGCTGTCATTGAGCTAAGACAGGAAAACAAGGACCTCAAGGAAGAAAATGAAAGATGGAAAGAGATGGTTCTGCAAGGTATCATTCATTTAGTGTTTATTAATTATTGAACCACCATACATCTTTTTTTGTGATTGGTGATAGACTAACAATACTGTTAGTATAGTCCTCAGGAGCAGTGACTAACTAATATTTACTAACTGTCTTTGTGTAGATGTGCCTGGGCTCCTCATAAGCATGAGGAAAATAATTGACACAGCTGATCTGGGTCAGAAATGACATGCCACCACAGACCCTGCCTTCACCACAACCCCCGTCCAAGACTTCATCTGTTAGGTCAAAGGAGTCCTCCAGTTCATCACTGCCCAGCTCTCAAACGTCAAAGGTAATTTCTCATTATTATTTTTTTCATAAATACATTGTATAAAATCTCTTCTTCTTCTTAGGGCTCCAGCGAAGGGGGGGGGGGCGTCCCGCCCCCGTGTGTTGAGCCGACCAGATGAACCAGTTTTTTTCCAGTGCTGGCGGTCTTGGGCCAGCTGCTCTGTGTCCTCCACGGTGACTCCAAGTTGTTGGAGGTTGCCCGCAATGACGTCAAGCCATCGGGTGCGGGGCTTGCCTCGTGGTCGTTTCCAGCCTGCTGCCTTTGGATCAAACTGGAGGATGGCTCTCGTGGGATGGTCAGTGGGTGCGGCGTTGCGCAGCCAGGCAAGATGCTCTGGGCTGGCACATGCGAGCTCTGAGCACCTGGTTGGAAACTCGCTGGGGTCACCTGATGTTATCGATGGTGCAGAGAGCTCTGCTGTCAAAGCCATCTACTCTGGCAGCCAGAGTCTCGTTCAGGGGCCATGTCTCCGAGCCATACAGCAGGATGGAGAGTAAGGCGTAATTGTATATCCGGAGCTTCGTCATGCGTGAGATGGTAGAATGTCGCCAGAGTGGTTTCCAGAGGGACTGCAGGGCTGATGCTGCCAGGGCTCTTCTGCGGTTGATCTCTGGATTTAGGTCTCCGTTGTCGGTCACTATGGACCCCAGGCATACAAAGCACTTGACAGGCTCTACAATATCATTGCCAAGCTGCAGGGGGGGTGGATCCGGCCCATCACCGACATGCATAAATTTGGTCTTAGCCCAGCTCACTTGGAGGCCAAGCTTCCCTGCCTCTTCACTGTATATGCCCAGAGCATCTCTCAGCTAAATGGATGTGCTGAACAGAGTGGTGTCATCAGCGTACTCCAGGTCAGTCAGGTGGTTGTCGCCAAAGAACACTCCGGGGACCCGCTCACAGACCTTGAGCATCAGGTGGTCAATGATGCAGTTGAAGAGGTCGGGAGCAGCCACGCAGCCCTGACGAACGCCACTGGAGATGGGAAACCAGTCAGAGTCTTTGCCGTTAACGCGGACACAGCTCTGTACGTTGCTGTAAAGCAGCTTGAGTAGGGCGACGATCTTGGGTGGTGCTCCAAGGGCCTGTAGGATACTCCACAGTGAAGCATGGCAGACGGTGTCAAAGGCAGCCTTCAGATCTATGAACCCGATGTAGAGATGTCGGTCTTTGCGGAATTCATAGGTCTTCTCTATCAGCAGACGAACAGCGGAGATGTGGTCTGTTGTGGAGTGGTTAGGCATGAAGCCAGCCTGCTGGGGACGGCGACTGCTTCTGATGGCTGGGAGAGCACGGGTGAGCAAGATCCTGGTAAAGAGCTTGCCGGGGATAGAGAGAAGGGTAATGCCTCTGTGGTTGCAGCAGTCTAGCCTGTCACCCTTGCGTTTCCAGAAGAGTAAGATGACCCCTCTGGTCCAGTCGCTGGGAAGCCTCTCTGTCTCCCACACCTGATTGAATATGTGGGTGAGCCACTTGACGACGCCGTCACCACCAGATTTCAGCATCTCAGTGGTTATGGCGCAGATGCCGGGGGCCTTCCTGTTGTTGATTTTATTCAGAGCAGCTCTGACTTCTTCTGGGGTGACAGGATCTGTGCTGCAAGCGTTGCTGGTGGATGCAACATTTGCAGTGGCTGGGGTGATGAGATCAGCCGGGATGGAGCTGTGCTGCAGGAGGAGGCTGAAATTCTCTTTCCAGCGTTCGAGGCAGGTTGCCTCAGTTGTTAAGAGGTGGCCATTAGAATCTTTCACCAGGGCTGTCTTAATGCATGGACCATTACGGGCTTGGCGCAGCAGACTAAAGACCCGGCACATGTTGTTGTTGTTGGCCACGGACTCTAGGTGTTCAGCTTCTGCCTTCCAGAACCTCTCACGGTCCACATTGCGCAGCCACATTCAGCTGCCGGTACTCCGACAGGTCGCCCCGGAGTCGGGCCTGGCGCCGGCGGTTGATGATGTCAAATGTCCTCTCCGATATCCAAGGCTTTTTTGGAGAAGGTCGTGAGCATCCGAGGACATTGTGAGCTGACTGAATGATGCTCTCCTTAAAGGTTGTCCAGTCGGTCACTTTGTCCAGGGCCAGGGCATCGAAGGTACGGCGACAGAGCGGCTGAAGTCTGCGGCGATGTTTGGATCAGTGAGTAGGGAGGAGTCCAGGCGAGGCGGGGTCTTGGTGTGCTGGTTGGCTCGCAGCTTTAGCTTAAGCTGGGCCACCAACAGGCGGTGGTCGGTGTTGCCAAGCTCTGCTCCTCCGTAAACACGGCAGTTGGTGACAAACGACTTCCAGCGTCGCGATATGAGGATGTGGTCCAGCGCTTTCCTGGTTCTGCCATCTGGGCTGTACCAAGTCCAGTGATGGATGAGTTTCCGGGGAAACCAGGTATCAGCAACACAGAGGTTGTTATGATGGCAGAGAAGGAGAAGGCGGTTACCATTGTCGTCTGTGGTCTTGTCAGCAAAAATTGTGCCAACAGGTGAGCCTGCGGGCCGATCGCAGCTAGATAGAGTGGCGTTGGCGTTCGTGAGGATGATGGTGATGTTGTGTGGTGGGGCTTGGTCGGCAGCCTGATGGAGTTGGTCGAAAAAGGCATCCTTCGCATCCTCGTCAGCGACATTGGTGGGCGCATCGGCAACAATTACTGTCATCTTACCATGCTGGTGGAGAAAGCGGGTGGACAACAGTCTGCCGTTCAGAGGTGTCCAGCTGATGAGGCACTTACGGAGAGCCACGCCATAAAGGCCTGTCCGTCTCTCGGGGCCACTCCAGATGTAACAGTGGTCGCCTGCTGTTGTTTCGCCACTGCCTTGCCATCGGACTTCGCAGAGTCCTGCAAGGGTGATGTTGTAGTGGCAGAGCTCTCGGGAGAGCAGGGTGGCGGCTCCGGGGCGAAGGAGCGTCTGGACATTCTATGTTGCGACACGGGTCCTATGACGAAGGTTGAGCCGTACTCGTTGGTCGGGGGCGGGCTGGGGTCCGTTACCATTTTGGGCAGTCCGGCTAGGGTGACCCTACCAGGAGCAAGATCCCGACGGTATTGCTCTCCAAGGTCCCGGGAACGCACAAGCCCCCCTCGCCACGTCAAGGAGGTCTGCTGTATATGTGGAAGTTAAAATTTAATAACCTGAACTATTTTATACAACCCCAGTCAATGGGCCAGACCCAATCCATGTAGACCTTTGTAGTGACCATCATCAAAACATCACTGAAATCCCACCCTGTGTCTCAGCCAAAAAATCTTTGCTTGTGGTCACCAAAAATGATCCACCTCCAAGACAGAACAGGATTTCAATTATGTTTTGCTATCACACCTATTTGTTTGATTTTTATTTGATATCTGAGGATATATTGATATGTACACCATACTGATTAGATGCTTTCTGTTTAATTTGTGTGCTTGTCAGGTTGAGATCTATCTGGGCAGTGGTGTGTTGGTAGATAAGCTGGCCTGGGCCTATGCCCTGAATTCCACTTCAGCAACAGTGTTTGTGAGACACTTGCTCACAGCGGTCTTCCCACATGACATATTGCTGGTGAGCAATCTTTGTGGGAGTAGCAGGGGCAAGGGAGATGCATGCCTACCCCTGGACAAAAACAAGCTGGACGCCATTTACAGTATCTTTTATCTCTTCAATTGATATGTTACCAATAATAACCTGCTTCTGTGTATGTCGCCCTATCAGACTATGACACTCAATTTTTGCATTGATTTAGTTTGTTTGTTCATGTACCGTAGATGCAACCCTTGAGAGGTGGCCTGGGACCCAGCTATCTAGCATTGGAACCACAATAAATGCAAAGATCACAGAGCTCCGCTCAAAAGCTAAGAGTCTTGCAACCTGATTAAAAAATTTCATTTTGAGTAGCATGTTCGCATTTTGAAAACTTGGCAGCTCTACCTTTATGTCCCCAGTTCTAGGGCCTAGACTGTTATTGTGTTTTTCTTGTTAATTGTAAATGAGAGTCTGTTTGCTGTAAAGTATGTATAGCACAGCAGCACAAAGGTGTTCTCTGCGCTGTATGCATCCAATGGGATTAAAGTTATGGCAAGTTAATTTAATAGAAAGCCATGTATGACTGGGGATATGTGCCGTTTACTCACCACCCAGTTAATTTACTTCATTTCAGAAATAGGTAGGCCCTTGTTCAAAGTGCCATCAGATATGTCACTGAAAATAAATGCAATTAAAATATATTTGCCTAACTGTCATGTTTTCAGTGGGATCTGCACAGACTGCATTTATGTCACTGTACTTGTTCTGGGTGCAAAGTAAATGTAGTTATGTGATTTATTGTTTGAAAATGTATATCCCCAGGAGCTGATCAAATTTGCAGTTGTATTTTTAACCTCTATCAGAATTCCAATTGGCTGACATAAAATAATCTTTATAAAAACAAAAAAAAAAAAAGACAATATTTTTAGATTTTACATACAAAAAAGTATATGTCAATCTGCACGTTCATACAGGTATATTTTTACATATTTTTAATATCATACATATAATATTCCTTCCTAAATTCAATAACACTTATATGTACATTGTATGATGCACACACAAACCTTAGTATAATAGTGAGTATTATAGTATAGAGTATTATAAAAAAAAGACATATATAAGAAAGTTAATAAGTTTACATGTATCATAGAAAGTCAATATAAGTTATTGTGCGCTTTACTTATATATGTCATGTATGACATTCAGTTGGATCATATTTGATTCTGATTGTTATTTTCTATGAGGAAAATGCAAAAGTTGCCACTTTCAAGAGTTGATCATAGTATTAGCCATGTAAGTCTTTTATGATGTACAATATTGATGGCAATAATACATTTTATAAGCTTTTTCTATTTTGTTTCCGTATGGGTGAACAAATGCATGATAGATACATTTAATGCAACTCTATGGAACATTCCAGGCAAAACATATCCATGGAAACAAGGAGACGAGACAATTGCCATCAGCTGACCATCCTCTGGTCATGTGACTCAAGATTTAACCTGAGTTACACATGGCTTTACCATCCAACCACAACTAAACCAGGACTTAACCAGGGCTAAAGCAGAACTAAAATAGGATTAAGCCAGGACTAAACCAGAAATAAACCAGGACTAAACCAGGACTAAACCAGTCCAGTGCTTGAGTTATAATTTATGACACCCATGGATTTCGACATTTTTAATCTCAATATTGATCTAAAATGACTTTAAAAAAAAAAAAAAAAAAAAAAAAAAAACGAGTTCACTTAGAAAACTGTGGTGCCCAACGGGAACACAAAGTCACAACAAAGTAAACACCTCCGATGGATAGCTGCACATCATGTGAACAAGGAGTGTTTTTTCATTTGTACCAACATGAAAAAACATTGAAACACACTGCCAAGTCCTGTGCGTTTCACTGATTAAGAAAATAAAACTGGAGAAAGAAGTGCGTACGTCACAGTGGGCGTGTACCGTGGTGGTGAAAACAGAGATTGATCGGCAAAATGGCGTTTTGAAAATAAGACATTAAAGATTGCTCAAACATGCACAAATCACTCCAAATACAAATTCAGGTGAGTAAATGGTAAGAAGGGAAGGAACAGCTGTAATAGCTCTGAAAAGTCGATTTGGCGGAATTAAACAGGACTAAAGAATGACTAAAACATGACTAAAACATGACTCAAAGCAGGCAGGACTAAACCAGGTCCAAACAACTCATAATGTACCAGGAGTAAACTAGGAACCAGGACTAAAACAGGACTAAAACAGGACTAAACTCAGACTAAAGAGATGTAAAAATACTTAACGGAACACTGGGTAACTGTTTTGGTGTGGGGTTTGTACCTGCTCGTCTCCATGAGGATGTTACTTCTTTACCTCAAATGTTCCTCTGTATAGCTTTAAATCAATCTATCTGACAGTTATTCAGTTCTAAGTGCTTTTATTACCAATAGAAAAAAATGTCTTTGAACAGTAAGAAGGCTCGCCTTTTCACAGATCTGACCTGTGTCATTCCCTGTTTGTGTATGAGATGAATTCATATCAGTGCCATACTGTGGGACATTCAGGCAAAGAAACAATGAAATGCAGAATTTGAATATTTTCCCTGAAGTAGATACAGATTTTTGCAGTTTGCTTTTAATATTAGTCAAACTCTGCAGTTCATTTGTAACTTTGGCCGATACAAGAATCCAATCTCAAGAGGAACCAGGAAGTCATTTATGAACACAAGAGTAATTAGCATCCTGTGGCTAGTTCACATTTTATTCTTTTATTGGCAGTGGTTTCAGAGACATTCACTTCCCTCTGAATCAATTGGTGTTTGCAACCATTTGTCACAGCACACAATGAATACATTAAAACAGAGCTCAAGTAAAAGAGCAGTAATATGTGTAGGGATCAACAAGAATGTAGAAGTGAAAATAATAAAAATACATGTATTCAGAATATGTGTCTTATCTTATATATTTTAGTTGATAGCCTATATTTATTTAGTTTAGTCAAAATGTCTGAAATAAAATATATCAAAGTAGACCTATTCTGCAAAATCTACTTTCAGGTCTTTTAACCGTGTTATAGTTGTTTAACTATAACGTCATTCAAGACGTCATCGCTCCGATAATCCTGATTTTTCACTGCCACTGGCACAAACCCACTGCTCTGTATTTACTTCTCCAGTTTTATTTTGTTCATCAGTGACACATGTAGGATTCAGCAGTCTTGTGTAGTCATTTTGGCAAAACATTTGAAGACTCCGCACTCACTAGTGTGATGTGGAGCTGTCCATCAGAGGGGCCCACACCTGTACAGCTCTTTGTTTTGATGACGTTTCCGGGGAAATACTGTAAAAATAACCTGTCTCACACCAGATTGATGTGTGTGCCACTCTCAAATGAGTTCTACACATTATCAATCTGGAACTTTAGTTAAATCCAATTGAGAAAAAAGCACAGACATCTCCCCTGTTCATAAATGCACAAAGGGTTAGGGTTGCTCTTACCTTCTGCACATTTTCCACAAACTAAATAGTCTGTATAGAGGGTTTGCACCACCACGTGACCCCCATAGCAACGGTAACTACACCGCCATGACACTGAGCACGCGATTGACTTCTGTACAGTAGCATCAGAGAAACACGGGCAGGTTTTTTTGTGTATTTGGCTGTTCTAGCCATTCTGAAAGGGATAAAACGATTCGTTTTTTCAATGTTCCTCTGGAAATTACTCATCAGGGAGCTCAAACAAGGGAATTATTGACAAAAAGACAGGAATTATGGCTTGCAAACATAAACCGTGAAGAGATTTTGAATGGTACCATCATGACACCTGAAGTTTGCTCACGTCACTTTCATCGAGGTATTTGCTATTCAGATTGTTTCATAGCTTATTTAATGAAAGAAGCACACTTACTGAACTAAAATTTCATTCATTTAGCCAGAAAAACCCACACCAGTTTACAATCCAATGAACCTTGAAATGAAACACATTTGCTGGTGTGTTTATGTAGGAAAAGCTAGCAATAACCTCAAGGTTTTGATCGGAAAGGTAAGTGTTTTCCAACTCGCATAGAACCATGCCACTCACCATAGGACTGACATTTTCTTTATTACTTTGCTTATCAATATGTCTTCTAGAATTAATCGTTTTTTGCGAGCCGATCTTTCTAACGTTCACGAGTATCTTTTCATGGCCCATTCTTTCGAAGTTTGGCTCACAGAGCTCTTCGACTCGTGCCCCATATTGATCGTAGGAGCCCAGTCTGGGCTCAAAACATGTTTCAACAAAACCTGCCCATGTTTCTCTGATGCTACTGAGCTGAAGTCAATCGCCTGCCCGGTGTCATGGCAGCGTAGTTACCGTTGCTATGGGGTCACATGGCGGTGCAAACCCTTTATTGGCACTAACACAGGGAGCAGCCAAGATGGATTCTCGTGAGTTTCTTTAATTAAGTTGTTTTTGGTCAATATTGCGATCCACAGGTGTCAGAACTATGTAAGTATACATAGTATAACTACAGAACTATGTAATTAAACATAGTATAACTATAACATAACTATGTAAGTAGACTGACTCCAAACTCCCTTACATTTTTGGACAAACATAAAAGAATTACAAAGTAATGTTTGACTTTGTCATGTTTAAAGTCATGTTTGTCTTTTCCTACTGATTTTTAGATTTAGGAATTTGTCCAGCACTCACAGAGATGACCCTACAACTCTGAATGTTTCATGACTTTAAAATTCCTCAAATTTTCTACATTTAATTAAACTTTACTTTTTTCATTTCTACTGTTTTTTATTGACAGTAAAACAAATATTCTTTCAAATAAATAAAATGGAGGCTGATGTTGGACACTGTGTTATTGATTTGGGTCCTGCTCATAACACCAGCTGACTCTACACTTTCTCAGTTTGTGAATTATTTTTCCAATCTTCCCTGAGGCCCTCTGATACATAATGTATGCTCAAGTAACTCCAGGAAGTGTCTGCAGGGAAAAGAAGAGGAACAGAGGAGTACAGGAGGAGTAGAGCAGAACCCGGATGGAGATGATCAGGAAGTGTGGGGGGCATGTTTCTTAAAACATACAATTGATTTTATAATGTCATATTTTGTGATTTTACTGGTTTGATTGTAAAAGACATTCTGAATCTCAAATGGACTTCCTGGTTAAATCAAAAATATAAAGTATCTTGATATGTGTCATTTAAGTGTTATGCATGTTCCACCTTGTGATGTCATGTCGTAATACAGGAAGTGCTCCACTGTATTTAAACTCTGTACACCCGCACTAGAATCATTTGGATAATTTCAGCCCTGGAATTCTACTGTCTTCTTAACTAAAGGTAAAAGCCACTTCATGACATCACAAGGTGGAACAGATCATTTTGAACTTTGGAGATGCAGACAGACTAATAAAGAATTACTCATGTGTGAATGAAACAAAACACAACTCCAGGTATGTTTTTGCGGAGGTAACATTATAACATGGCTTAAAGCTCACAAGAGTACATTTAGCATAACACCCAGTGGAGTCACTCCGCCCACGCACATTACGCACAGCGCATAGGGCACCAAGTACTTGAAAAATCAGGCTCGTGAATCCTCGCAAAACTATCCATCCCAATGGCATAGCATTCGGTGCGTTTGTGCGTAGGGCACCCAAATGTCCAGCAATGGCCCTGATAGCACCTTTAAATATTATTAATGATGGTTTCCTCCTAGTGCTCTGTTTTCACCAATAACTTATGCAGCCAATTACAGAAAAATGCACTTGATATTAATTAGTTCCTACAGCTCTCACAAAGCACCCTATGGCACATTATCACATGCATGGTGTTCAGGTTTGAGCTCAGATTTGGAACATGTCTCTGTAATCCCTCAGGAGCACAGGCAGCTTCCGCAGAAAAAGAACATTCTACTCAGTCACATTGTACAGTGTGACACTTCGATGTAGACGTCACCTGGACAGTGTTTTTAAAGGTCCTATATTACACTAAATGGATTCTCTTAGACTTAGACAAACTTTATTGATCCACAAGGGAAATTATTTGGATATAGTAGCTCACTCATCACAATATAATATAATAACATAGAGTAACAAAAATAGATGGTATAGCAAAAAGAGTAAGAGACAGGTGTCAAATGAGACATAATTATAAAAATGTATATGTACAAGTCAAAATAAAAAAAAAATATAAGTAATAAGTAATAAAGTAATAAACTATATAGTCACAGCTATATACAAGAGACAAGAACGACAGTGCAAATACTATGCTGATTGACAGGGCATGAGGTAATCCGTTACTTGAGATTAACTTGTAGTACAGTTGTAGGGAGTATTATCTGTTACATAAGGGTGAGTTGTTGTACAACTGAATGGCGTATGGTATGAATGTAGTCCTGAATCTCTCACTGTTTGAGCGGAGCTGCAGGAGCCTGTTGGAGAATGAGCTCCTCTGTCCCTCTATAGTCTGGTGCAGTGGGTGAGCAGGAGTGTCCATGATGGAGAGCAGTTTGTCCAGTGTCCTCCTGTCCCTCACTGTGACAAATGTCTCCAGCTCACAGCCGATCACGTGTCCAGCTTTACGGATCAGTTTGTCAATCCGCCCAATGTCTCTTTTACTGGTGCCGCTCCCCCAGCAGACCACAGTGAAGTACAGTGCACTGGCCACCACAGACTGGTAGAAGATCTCCAGTAACTTGCTGCACACATTGAACGACCTGAGCTTTCTCAGGAAGTAGAGTCTGCTCATGCTCTTCTTGTAGACAGCATTACAGTTGTCCCTCCAGTCAAGTCTGTTATTGACCTGTACGCCAAGGTACTTGTAGCAGTCCACTATTTCCACGTCCTGGCCCTGGATGGTAATGGGCTCCACAGGTGTCCTCTTTCTCCTAAAGTCAATCACCAGTTCCTTGGTCTTGTCTACGTTCAGGAGCAGATGGTTTGCCTGGGACCACTCCACAAATTTTGTAATCAGTGTCCTGTACTCCAGCTCCTGTCCATCCCTGATACACCCGACCACTGCAGAGTCATCAAAGAACTTCTGCAGATGGCAGAACCCGGAACTGTACTGGAAATCAGAGGTGTACAGAGTGAACAGGAACGGAGACAGGACTGTACCCTGGGGAGCTCCTACATTACTGACCACAGTGTCAGACAGGGTGGTTCCCAGTCGCACGTACTGAGGCCTGCCTGACATGTAGTCATTAATCCAGGAGACAATGGAGGAGCTGACACCCATCCTGAGCAGCTTCTCACTCATCAGAAAGGGCTGGATAGTGTTAAAAGCACTGGAGAAATCGAAGAACAATATCCTCACAGAGCCCCCAACACTATCCAGGTGAGAGTGAGCCCGCTGCAAAAGATAGATTACAGTATCATCCACGTACTTCCGGCGCTGGCGCTGCGCTAGCTGCCCGTCACAGCGCTCCCGCACTTTTCGTAACTTTTCTAACTTTTTGCCCTTAAATCTCCCCACTTTTGTAAATATTTTTCGCAACATTGATTGTTAAGCTTGGGCTGCACTCGACGCTGCATTTTTCCGCACTTTTGGGGGATTATTTACTTGTCTCGGCTTAAGATGTGTACGGGACCCCGACGCCTCGTCTATACAATGGATCAGCTGATGGCGCTGCGCAGCGCTGTTGTGTTCCCCCGGGACAGGCATGTCATCCCCGAGGAGATTCTACGGACGACACGCCGTGGACGCCGTGCGGGACGTAAACTCTGTGAAAAGAAGAGACGCTGCAGACCGGTTCTCCCCTCCGTTGTCACGGGGAACGTGCGCTCCCTCGTCAACAAGACGGACGAGGTCGCGGCGCTCGTTAGATTCCAGCGGGAGTACAGGGACGCTAGCATCATTGTTTTTACGGAGACGTGGCTAACACCGCTAATCCCGGACTCTACCGTCACCGTGGACAACTTTCACCTGCTGCGCCAGGACGGAGGAGAGCGGGAAGAAGAAGGGAGGAGGACTAGCGCTGTTTGTGAACGAGAAATGGTGCAAATCTAGACACTGTACAGTGAAGGAGCAGATGTGTAATAAAGACATTGAACTGTTTGCTGTTAGCATGAGGCCATTCTACCTGCCCCGGGAGTTTTCACACGTCATCACACTGGCTGTGTATATTCCCCCCAGTGCTAACGCAGAGAATGCTTGTGACACTCTTCTCTCCTGCATCAGCTCTCTTCAGACTCAGCATCCACAGGCCCTCTTCCTCACCACCGGGGACTTCAACCATGCATCTCCCTCATCTGTCCTGCCAACATACACCCAGTATGTGACCTGCCCTACAAGAGACAATAAAACTTTGGACTTATTCTTTGCCAACGTCAAGGAGGCCTACATCTCATCACCCCTCCCCCCCCTGGGAAGAGCAGACCACAACATCATCCATTTGAGGCCTGTGTACGAACCGCTTGTGCGCAGGCAGCCTGTGGAGCCCCGAGTGGTGAAGAGGTGGACAGCAGAGAGCGAGGAGGCTCTGAAGGACTGCTTTAGCACCACTGTGTGGACAGAGCTCTGCCAGCCTCATGGGGAGGACATCAATGCTATCACGGACTGTATTACGGACTACATTAACTTCTGTTTTGAAAACACTGTACCCTCTCGGACGGTGCGGTGTTTTCCAAACAACAAGCCGTGGATTAACTCGGACATCAAAGCTCTGCTGAAGGAGAAGAAGAGAGCTTTCAGGTCCGGGAACAAAGAGGAGCTGAGGACTGTACAGGGGAAGCTGAGGAAGAAGATCAGACAGGCTAAGGCCAACTTCAGGAGGAAGATGGAACAGCAGCTGCAGCAGCGGAATGTCAGGGAGGTGTGGAGAAGTATGAAGAGTGTCTCTGGTTTCAGCCCTCCGCCCGTCCAGACAAAGGGAGACCAACAGTGGGTGAACGATCTGAATTCTCACTTCCTGAGGTTTGATCAATCACCCACTCCTCCCCCCGCACCGCTGCATGGGCTCACCTTGTCTCCTGCACAAAGGCCCAGACTGCCACCACTTCACACCTCTGCCTCAGCCTCAGCCCCCCAGCCCCCGAATCCACATCAAGAACTCAGCCAGACCTCCAGCACACACCCCTGCTCTTTGTCTGTCACAACAGCTCAGGTTAGGAGAGAACTGAGCCGGATAAGGAGTAGGAAGGCTGCTGGACCAGACGGGATCAGCCCCAGGCTCCTTAAGTCCTGTGCAGATGAGCTGTGTGGAGTTATGGAGCATGTCTTCAACCTGAGCCTGAAGCTGAAGGTGGTGCCACAGCTCTGGAAGACCTCCTGTGTGGTACCTGTGCCCAAGACACCGCACGCCAAAGACCTCAACAGCTTCAGGCCAGTGGCTCTCACGTCTCATCTGATGAAGACTCTGGAGAGGCTTGTCCTGGGTCACCTCCGCTCTACGGTGAGCTCAGCGATGGACCCGCTGCAGTTCGCGTATCGGCCCGGCATTGGAGTGGAGGACGCCATCATCTCTCTGATGCACCGCTCACTGTCCCACCTGGAGAGGCCCGGCAGCACTGTGAGAATCTTGTTCTTTGACTTCTCCAGTGCTTTCAACACCATCCAGCCGCTGCTCCTGAGGGACAAGCTGGAGTGGGTAGGAGTGGACTGTGACCTGGCTGAGTGGATCCTGGACTACCTCACAAACCGGCCCCAGTTTGTGAGAGCCCAGGACTGCGTGTCTGACCTACTGACCTGCAGTGTGGGGGTGCCCCAGGGCACTGTCCTCGCGCCCTTCCTCTTCACCCTCTATACTGCAGACTTCAGACACAACACGGACAGCTGCGTCCTGCAGAAGTTCTCCGATGACTCCGCCATCATCGGTCTCATCACGGACGATGACGACGCGGAGTACAGAGGACTAACGCAGGACTTTGTGGACTGGTGTCACCGGAACCACCTTCTCATCAACGCGGGGAAGACCAAGGAGATGGTGGTGGACTTCCGCAGACGCCACTCTACTGCCCCCTCACCAGTGAACATCCAGGGAAGAGACATTGAGAGAGTGGACTCTTACAAGTACCTGGGTGTGCATCTGAACAATAAACTGGACTGGACTCATAATACAGATGCACTGTACAGGAAGGGCCAGAGTCGGCTCTATCTCCTGAGGAGACTGCGGTCCTTTGGAGTGAGAGGGCCACTCCTGAGGTCCTTCTATGACTCTGTGGTGGCATCAGCCATCCTGTATGGTGTGGTCTGCTGGAGCAGCAGCGTCACAGAGAGGGAGAAGAAGAAACTGGACAAGATCATCAAGAAGTCCAGCTCAGTCCTGGGCTGTCCTCTGGACTCGGTGCAGCAGGTGGGGGACAAGAGGGTCCTGGCTAAACTCATCTCTATGCTGGACCATGAGGGTCACCCCCTGCAGGACGCCCTGTCTGCTCTGGAGAGCAGCATCAGTGACAGACTGATTCACCCTCGCTGTGTTAAGGAGAGATTTCGCAGGTCTTTCCTTCCTGCTGCTGTCAGACTGTATAATGAACAATGCTAGTCATGTGTCATTCCCATAGCAACCATGTGTCATCTCCATAGTAATAATAACAATGTGCAATATTATTTAAAGTCACTGTACCTGCTATTATTTATTTACCCACCACTGTCCATCACTGCAATGTACACAATCATCTCAGAATCAAAAACACTTATTGTGCAATGTTCCTGTGCCTTTTAGCTTAGCTTACAGTGTTGTGTTTTTTTAGTTGATTGTAAATACTTATTATTATTTATCTTGATTTTGATGCATGCTCTTATTTCCTACTGTTTCTGTAACTTGCGTTGTGACACTGCAATTTCCCCATTGTGGGACAAATAAAGGATTATCTTATCTTATCTTAATGTGGGACTGATAGGCAAACTGTAGAGGACCCAGGGATGGTGCCACCAGGGGTCTGAGCTGAGCCAGAACAAGTCTCTCAAACACTTTCATGACATGCGATGTCAAAGCCACTGGTCTGAAGTCATTAAGTCCAGATGGAATAGGCTTCTTGGGCACAAGCACAATACAGGAGGTCTTCCATAGCACCGGTATCCTCTCAAGCTTCAGACTCAGTGTGTAGAGAAAGTGAAAGATCCCAGTGAGCTGTGTAGCACATGTCCTCAGCACGCGGGGGTTGACTTGGTCTGGTCCAGGAGACTTGTTATGGTGAATTTTCTCCAACTGCCTTTTCACCTGCGCAGGTGACAAACACAAAGAGCTGGGTTCCTCTGTGGGGGTGGGAGTAGGGTGTTCCTCTGTGGGGGTGGGAGCAGGTGTGGGAGCAGAGGTGTTGGGCTGATGAATGGTCGTCTGAGTGGTCTGTGGTGAGGTGTGGATTGGGCGTCTGGGAGGTGTAGAGGTGGGGGTGCCAGGGGATGAGAAGCGATTAAAATGCAGATTGAGCAGGTTTGATCTGTCTGGGCTATTGTCCTGCAGCTTCGATCGAGGGCTGAAGCCAGTGATGGCCTTCATGCCTTGCCACACTTCCCTGATGTCCACACTTCCCTGATGTCTTGAGTTATAAGCCAAGTTATAATGTTGTTACTTTATCAAAAACATACCTGCAGTTATGTTTTGTTTCATTCACACATGTTTAAGTAACCCTTTATTATTAGTCTATCTACATCTCCAAAGCTCAGAATGCTCTGTTCCGTGTGATGTCATGTACATAGTGGTAGTTTTCAAGTTAACAGCTAACTTTTACATTTAGTTGTATATAGATCGGCAATTCCAGGGCTGAAATTATTCAAATGATTCTAGTGAAGGTGTATGGAGTTTAAAAACAGCGTCGAGCACTTCCAGTATTACCTTGTGACATCACAGGGTGGAACAGAATGTTTTCTGTTTGAGAGAAGAACTCAGCCTAAATATGCTGGGTTTGTGTGTTAAACATGTGAGAATGAGACAAAACACAACTCCAGGTCTGTTTTTGAGGAGCTAATAGCATTATAACATGACTCAAAGCTCACAAGAGTCAATTTTGCGTAATATAGGACCTTTAAGTTGAAGGAGGACCACAGGTGCTAACACAAACACAGAGTGTAGTGTATTCACTGTAAGTGGAGTTAATATGATTAACTTAGATTCAGGAGCGGACCACGCCTCAACTGCCTCGCCAGCCAACCACAGCTCATCTCGACCACACCTTCAATTACCCAGAAGCCCTATTTATACAGCCTGTCCCGACAACACCGTCAGTGTCCGCTCTCTCGACTCGACTCCCTCCCTCCCACCCCGTGTCTCTCTTCCATCCTTCAGTCCGAAGACATCATCATTAAGGAGGGGGGGTTCCGAATCAGCTGGGTGACCATTTTGGATTGGAGACGGAGCCCCCACCCTGAGTCTCCCCCCAGCCATCACATCTATTCACCGTCAATAAACATCTTTATCGTATTTCATTGTTATGGCGTGGTCCTTGCTAGTGAATGAGCATTAAACTGGTGACACCAAACTACTACACAAAAGATTGTATCAACATAGACACTTTCATTCTGGTCTACAGTCTATGGTTCACCTTCATCTTAAAACCATCAGGACATGACTTTATGACCGATATTACAAAGCAAACTATATAAATAAATAAAGAGCTGTATATAAAGTGCATCTGCTGCCTGTGTCCAACCGGGACTTTCTAAATGTTTGGCATAACCTAACCCTAATCCTAACTCATGTCAAAAATAAATATTTGCAAAAAAAAAAAAAGGAAAACATTTAGGCAGCCTTATGTCCAACCCTTAGACTGTATATATATAAATGGATACGGCTAACCTGCAAGGCACTACGTTCCAAATAGGAAGTGAGCATGGGCTCTCTTCTGGCTCCATCTACTCTGGGTCCAATTGACGTTACATTGAAAAATTGGTGCCCCTCTCTCTGTAACTGATTTTGGTCTTAAAATGTTTGTTTTAACTCATTCTACATGATTGTGAGGTTTTTATTTCACAACTTTTTCCATAAATAAATTCCTAATATGGAAGTGGGTCCAAATTTGCTCCTTTGACCGCTAGCCTCGTGAGCTTCATTTGACTGGAACCAAACGCTATGGGTGATGTCACACTCCTTAGTCCACTTCTTTAGACAGTCTATGGTCCAACCAGGCAGTTAAACGATACAACACACCAAATTTATCAAACTAGGGTAAAACAAGGTAAAATTCTTAAATATGATTACATTAACATTGTAGTCAAATGCGCAGTCTAACTTGAGTGGTTGATGTTCTCACAGTGTTGGAGGAGGTGTGAGGCTGGCTACAGTCTCAGACATGGATCCCGTACAGACTCAGTTCCACGTGGATCTCTGGACTTTGTTCCTGCTCCAGTCCTGGACCCTGGATCTGGGACGGCCTGTTGTCAAGGTAACAGCACCTCTAATCAGCTCAGTGTGGGCCAGAATGCACTGGTTCTATATCCAAGCTCCTGTGCAGCTCTGGGCCAGAGGCTGAAGCACTGCCCACAACATTAACCCCTCATCATTAGAGATGATTTGACATCAAATGCTGGAAAAATAATGACCCTCAATTCAAACTGAAGCTATCTCTGGACCTTTTGGAGTGCATATAAATACTTGGAGTCTACTTTGCTTTAGTCTAACTAGTTACCCTGTTATGATCATTAAAAATCAACTTATCCTTCAATATGAAAGCTACAACTATATATTTTGGGGTTCAATATCTATCATGTGTACAAGTGGGGAGATTTGGAGTATTTTCATTGTAATGCAATAGGATTTGAACTGTAGAGGGTTGAATCACTAACTTCTATAGCCAATTATTAGTTCTTTCTTCTACGTATTTGTTGCAGTTCAGACCTTTTAATGAGACTGTAATTACATTTTTTTTTTTTAACAAGGATTATGCTGCATTATTGTTATTGTGTCACTTGCATAAAGTAGTTTCAGTATTATCGCACTTTATCATTGTATATCTCTGTAACGATATACAGTGTTTCTTAATATGTTATGATGACAGACTAACCAGGACTTCAACTGAGATTCTGGTGGACAAAAAGTAAAAAAAGCAACAACAAAGAGCTAAAATCAGAAATGTAATATTGTGTGATATTTCAATTTCTTAAGGACTGGTCCAAGCAGGATAATTATAGATGTAACAAAGCTTTGCACAAAGGAAAATCACATTTTCACAAGTGGCAAATAAGAGGCCTATTTAAAGTCTCATTTTGTTTTTGTGGGTTTGTACTCAAACATTTGTCAAGATTATTTCCTAATTTAGTCCCAGTTCAGTCCCAGTTGTGATGTGGTCTATGGGCAAGTGTGAACACAACCTAACATTAGCACTTCCCACCTCTGATTTACATGGGATCTCTAAATGAAAATACTGATTATCTTTCAGTGGCTGTTTCCCTCTGGTTGGTTTCCTCTGAATAGTCCAGGTCCAGCAGAGTCTCTCCACCTGCTCTACTGCTGCAGTGCTCCTCTCATTCTCTTCAAGGTACTGTGCATATAATACTGCATATACTGTTTATACTGCATATACTGCACATACTCCATATACTGAATATACTGCTTATACTGCATATGCTGCATGCACTGCTTATACTCCACATGCTGCATATTCTGTTTATACTGCATATACTGCACATACTGCAGATACTGCATATACTTCTTATACTGCATATACTGCCTATACTGCTTATACAGCTCATACTGCATATATACTGCATATACTACTTATACTGCATGTACAAAATCACACTATATTTATCTATCAGTAACGGTCACTCTCAATTATTAGACCAAGAACTAGACAAAAACGTATCTCTCTCCTTCATGTTTGTGTGTGGTTCATTTTTTTATATGGTTGTTTTTTACGTGTTTTGTATGGAATTTTTAAACACAATTCTATGAAAAAAACAGTATGAAAAATATGAATAATAAATAATGCAGGTAACTGCGAACACAATCATTATAATATGAAATAATTTCTAGGAAATACAGACAAGCTAGCAGGATATTCTGCCTGACTAAAGGTAAAAAAGCAACAACAATGAAGTAAAATGTAAAACTGTGTGACATTCCAGTTTCTTGAGCGCAGCCCTAGGACCTTACCTGACTTCCTGGTTCACCTGGGCATCACCCTGGTCGCCATGGGAACCACAGCTCACCTGGTGATGGACTCTGTGACACTGCAATTGGTCCAGGCAGGATACGAGCTGCACTTGTCAGTCCGGGAGAACGAGATTATGAAAAACCTCACAGCGCCACAACTGGTCAGTCACCATATTTAACTGCTTCATAATGAACTACTGAACCATTATTTTACACTATTTGAATTGATTATTTTTGGTTGCATTATTTTTTATGCAACCTTTTTGGTGATCCTCCTCACTTTTATCAAACCAAAGCTAGCACACTGTCAGAAAGAAGTAACATCGATAGCATCTAGTGGTGGTATGTGAGAATACAACAGAGGCATGTCGGCCAGTCTAATTAATACATACAAATATAGTTAGATTTAATGCCTTACTGTTTAACATTCTAGACCAGCGGTCGGCAACCTGCGGCTCTAGAGCTGCATGCGGCTCTTTAGCGCTCTCCTAATGGCTCCCTGGAGTTTTTTTCAAAAATGTATGAAAATGGAAAAAGATGGGGGGTGGCTATATTTTTGGTTTTAATGTGATTTCTGTAGGAGGACAAACATGACACAAACATTCTTATCATTTTCCAATGCTGTAAAAATGTTTATAATAAATATTAAATTTCAACATTTCTGTCAACGAAGATTTGCGTCATAGCTTGCGACACACGTTTCGGCGCGGTGCCAGGCAGGTGGCTGTTGTAAACAAACCGGCGGGTGTGTCATGGGCCATGGATCCCAAAAAGAAAAAACGAAAGATAGCTGATGAGAACAGAGGTTTCAAGGAAGAATGGACCGAATCATTTGCTTTCATTGCCAATGCGGAAGAATTGCCTGCATGTTTGCTTTGTAATGAAAAGTTGTCAAATAACAAAAAGTGTAGTTTGGAAAGACATTTCAAGGGAAGGCATGCTAAATTTGCAGCCGACCACCCAGTTGGGAATGAGAGAAAAAGTGCGATTGCAGCACTTCTGGAGAAATTAGAGGAGCACAAAGATAGATTTAAGAAGTGGATTGCAT
Source organism: Taenioides sp. WSHXM2023 (assembly GCA_029959045.1). Taxonomy (NCBI): domain Eukaryota; kingdom Metazoa; phylum Chordata; class Actinopteri; order Gobiiformes; family Gobiidae; genus Taenioides; species Taenioides sp. WSHXM2023. Next base: position 903,238 of record CM057092.1, read on the forward strand.
CTCCAAACTCCACTACTGCTGCTAGTTTTGTTGCAACCGGAGAGATAATAAAGCGTGGAAAGCCGTTCACAGATGGTGAGTACATGAAGGATTCCTTCATCAAAATATCAGAGCACCTATTTTTGGACTTCAAAAACAAAGCCGAGATAATACAGAAAATTAAAGACATGCCTCTCTCCACAAAGACAGTGAAGGAAAGGGTCTATAAAATGGCAGGCAACATCACCAATCGGCAAATCAAGGACATTAATTCACCTCCAGCATACTCAATAGCCTGTGATGAGTCATGTGATGGGACCGACATCGAACAGGCAGCGCTCTTATGCAGGTATGTGAACTCTGATGGGCTGCAAGAAGAAATTATCCAATTAATACCACTGAAAGGCCAAACACGGGGACAAGACATCTGTGAGGCTGTGCTGAAGTGTTTAAATGGTAAAGGAATAAACACTAACACTAATACATTAGCATTGTAATGGAAGTTAAACTTAAAGCACCAAATATCGTATAGCAGAGTAGCCACATGGTGCGTCAATCTCTCCAGGGTGCGCTGCAGGGAAAATAAACATTTAATCAGGAATGCTCATTATGTATTTGTAGCCTAGTCATTTTGATAGTAGGCTAATATAGCTAATATACACTCACAGCCTGTGTTCCCTTCATATAAGGCTTATATAAGGCTTTTAATTTTTTGCGGCTCCAGACAGATTTATTTTTTGTTTTTTTTGGTCCGATATGGCTCTTTGAACATTTTGGGTTGCCGACCCCTGTTCTAGACAAAGTAATAAAATCTCCAATGAGACATGCAGGAAGTGGAAATTATATTGTGCCCTTTCTTTGTCCCTTCAGGTCGATGTGTTTGAACTTCTGGGTTACTATGACGACACAGTGGGTCATGCAATGTGGTGAGTGGACATGATCAGTAGCCTTTGCCTACATTGAGCTGTTTGCCCGCTAACATGATGGTCTCAGGTTCTATGCCCGGACACTGGGTGGGCCTCCTTTCACAATTCAACAGCTATGTAATCCTGAGTTTGATTATTTAAAGTCCTAATCTGAAACCCAGTGTCAAATCAAATAGCTTCAAATTGACCCTGTGTCCTTTGGCAAGACACTTCAGCTTTATGAAATGTGTAATTGCTTGTGCTGGTAAACATTATGGAAGCAGGCTCCCCTCACTCAAGATCTAATACTAAAATGAAATGTCAGCTAGAAAAAGCGTGTGTTTGAATCTGTTGTGCTTGAATGTTTGGAGCAGATCACAGTGAGACTGGTGTGTGTGAGGGTTGGACAGGTGTGTGTTTGTGGTGTTAAGGAGAGCACGGGCACACAGCGGACTCAAACGCGCTGTTCAAATGCCAACACATCACATCGGCTTCATTATGAGCGCTTTAGTTTAATCACAAATGACAAGCTTTTTATAGCACATAACATTCAATAATAAAAATATATATAATGTCAGAAAGAAACTTAGTAGTTCTCTTTATGAAGATGTTATTGCTATTCTATGGAGGAGGACGTGCAGAAGATGCCATGCTGGAGTGAAAGTGAACCAGCGGACAAGAAAATTCAAGCCTGCGGTTCCGTCAGTTCTGATGGGGAACGTAAGATCACAGGGAAATAAGATGGATGAACTGTGTGCGCTTGTTCGGACCCAGAGGGAGTACGCTGTCAGCAGTATCATGTGCAAACCTGGCTTTGTACAAACTTCTCGGACAACAGTGAATCTGTACCAGGCTTTAAGACTGTGCGTGCAGCCAGAGACACTCTCCTTAGTGGTAAGAAGAAGGACGGCGGGATTGCTGTTTTGGTAAATGAGAGGTGGTGTAATCCTGGCTGTATTACTGTGAAGGAGTGTATGTGTTCACTGAACACTGAACTTTTGGTTTTGGGAGTGCGTCCATATTATTTACCAAGGGAATTTACTTCTGTCCTGTTCATTGGAGTTTACATCCCTCCCTCAGCGGATGATGACGCAGCCTGTGACAGGATACACACTGTGGTCGCTGGGCTGTAGTCAAAACACCCGGAGGCTCTACTACTGATTTCTGGTGACTTCAACCATGTTTCCTTGGACAGTGTTTTACCCACACTTCACCAGTATGTGGATTGTAAAACTTGAGACAACAGAACTCTGGACCTACTGTATGCCAATTCTAAGGAGGCACACAATGCCCTTGCCCTGCCCCTACTGGTATAATCAGACCACAATCTTGTCTTGTTAACGCCTGTGTACCTGCAGTAAAGAGCCAGCCTGTTACCACTAGGGCTGTAAGGAAGTGGAGTCAGGAAGCCAGCAATGCCCTTCAGGATTGCTTTGAGACCACAGACTGTAATGTGCTCTGCATGCCGCATGGAGACAACATCAACAGCATGACAGAATGTATAACAGATTACATCAACTTCTGTGAGGATACAGCCGTCCCCACACACACTGTTACCCCAACAACAAGCCCTGGATCACCAGCTAGCTGAAGGATCAGACTCAGTGTGAATTTTCTCTTCACACTGAGTCTGAAGCTTGAAAGGATACCAGTGCTATGGAAGACCTCCTGCATTGTGCCAGTGCCCAAGAAGTCTATGCCATCTGGACTTAATGACTTCAGACAAGTTGCTTTGACGTCTCATATTATGAAAGTGTTTGAGAGACTTGTTCTGGTTCAGCTCAGACCCCTGGTGGCACCATCCCTAGATCCTCTACAATTTGCCTATCAGTCCCACATTAGTGTGGATAATGCTTTAATCTATCTTCTGCAGCGGGCTCACTCTCATCTGGATAGTGTTGGGGGCTCTGTGAGGATATTATTTTTCAATTTCCCCAGTGCCATTAACACAATCCAGCCCTTTCTGATGAGTGAGAAGCTGCTCAGGATGGGTGTCCATTGTCTCCTGGATTACTGACTACCTGTCAGGCAGGCCTCAGTATGTGCGTCTGAGGACCACCCTGTCTGACACTGTGGTCAGTAATATAGGAGCCCCCCAGGGTACAGTCCTGTCTCCGTTCCTGTTCACTCTGTACACCTCTGATTTCCAGTACAGCTCCGGGTCCTGCCATCTGCAGAAGTTCTCTGATGACTCTGCAGTGGTAGGGTGTATCAGGGATGGACAAGAGCTGGAGTACAGGACACTGATTGCAAACTTTGTGGAGTGGTCCCAGGCAAACCATCTGCTCATGAACGCAGACTAGACCAAGGAACTGGTGATTGACTTCAGGAGGAAGAGGACACCAGTGGAGCCCGTAACCATCCAGGGCCATGAGGTGGAACTAGTGGACTGCTACAAGTACCTTAGCGTCCATGTGAACAACAGGTTGGACTGGAGGGACAACTGTAATGCTGTGTACAAGAAGAGCATGAGTTGACTCTACTTCCTGAGAAAGCTCAGGTCTTTCAATGTGTGCAAGCAAGTTACTAGAGATCTTCTACCAGTCTGTGGTGGCCAGCGCCCTGTACTTTGCTGTGGTCTGCTGGGGGAGCGGCACCAGTAAAAGAGAGATTGGGCGGATTGACAAACTGATCCGTAAAGCGGGTTACGTTATCGGCTGTGAGCTGGAGACATTTGTCACAGTGAGGGACAGGAGGTCACTGGACAAACTGCTCTCCATCATGGACACTCCTGCTCACCCACTGCACCAGACTATAGAGGGACAGAGGAGCTCATTCTTCAACAGGCTCCTACAGCTCTGATCAAACAGTGGGTCTACATTCATACTATACTCCATACAGTTGTACAACAACTCACCCTTATGTAATAGATAATACTCCCTACAACTGTACAACTCACCCTTACGTAATGGATAACCTTATGTCCTGTCAATCATCATATCATTGTTGCAATTGCATTGTCTTTCTTGTCTTTTGTATATAGCTGTGGTTTTATATTTTTATTACTTATTTATTTTGACTTGTACATATACACTATATAATTATGTCTTATTTGACACCTGTCTCTTGCATCTTTTTTGCTACTTATTTAGAATGTATTATTACCATTTGTTTTTTACTGTTTGTTATTACAGTATATTATAATTGTGATGAGTGAGCTACTGTGTCCAAATAATTTCCCTTGTGAATCAATAAAGTTTGTCTAAGTCTATTCTAAAAAAGTTCCACAATGACATTAAACTTATCTAGCATGGTGACAAGCAAGTTACAGGTCAGATCTATGCAGTAATAATTATCCTTACACAATGCATGTTTTTCAAGGTAATTTTTGAGCATTAAAAACACCTGTAATATAATATATCTAATGCTGTATTGTGGAACATTCCAGCCAAAACATCATACTTATTTGTACTTGAGTGATATTTTGTAGCTAATAAAATTTATCTTTTGGCTTTGCTGTTTCTTTTAGAGGTTGCTAGAGCTAGCCAGTTGCAAATTCTGTGATATTACTGAATGTGGGTAAAGGGACTTTCCAATGGACACAATGTTATAATGTTCTTGGGTGAGGATCTGGCTCCAATTCACACTGTATTGAAAAAACTTTGCACCTCTCTCTGTAACTTCTGCCGTTGGTCTTTATTTCACAATTTTGACTGTAAATCTGTTCCTATTCCGAGCGCTGTGGGTGACATCACACACTCTTAGTCCACTTCTTTATACAGTCTATGGTAAGGATAGAACCACTGCCTCTTTGGTTGGTGGGCATATGCTTAAACGCACTGTACCTTATTTGTATTGTTTTATGTGAAAGCTATTTCATTTAACCTGTCAGCAGTGGTGAGATGGTGTAATCCCTCATTCATCCAGTTAAGTGGTGGTTAGCTCCCATCCAGAAGCCATTTTACATTTGCGGTTCAAACTGATTCTTCACTTTCATTCATACCATCTTAAATATTCACTTCCTGGTTCACAGACAGTAAAAACAGGTAATGGACAAAGATTGGATATAAGCACTATAACCAATTGAACCACTATTGCCACATTAATTTTATTATACACATTTGAGCAGCAGATATGTAGTATTTGTAAATATAACATGCATGAGTGTATTGTGTCTGTGTTTGCAGGTCTGTCCCATACTTCCTGGTGATGTTCCTTTTCTTTGGTGGATGTTTCTGTTGCAAAAAACAACAGCAGAAAATGCCTACGGTCGTCTGGATCCTCGTGCTGCCAAACACACTCTACATCTGGTCAGAACAGTCGTATTTTGTTCAGCACAGTAAAGACGCTGTACCTAATATCTAGTTTCAAAACCTGAAAAACTAAAAATGAGTTCATTTTAAACGGTTTACAGTGGTCAGTTATTTCTCACTTAAGGCATTCCTAACAACTCTCAAAGGCCTGAGTGAAGTTTTGCTATCATTGTAACAACAACTAGCATGGTAACAAAGCACCAACCTTACTTCCTGGTTCGTGGATGATAAAAACTCTATAATTAGCTGGAGACAGCAGAGAGCACACATAAAGAAACCCTATCATGTTTGAGTTCATTAGTACCTAAATGACGCTGCTGATTAAGAAAATAAAATTGATTAAGAAAATAAAATTAGAGAAGGAAATAAGTTCGTCCACTATTACGTACTTATTTCCTTCTCTAATTTTATTTTCTTAATTAATTTTTTATACTGGCGACAGTTAAAAAAACAAAAAAACAAAAAAAAACAAGATCAGCAAAATGGCATCTTGAAAATAAGTGATTAAAGATTACTTAAACATCCATGAATCACTCGAAATACAACTTCGGGTGAGTAAATGAGAAGGGGAAAAACTATGACATGGTTAAAATCTCTGAAAAGTTCATTTTGCAGGTCTACTTTAAAACCATAAGTCAGAACATTCTCCATATACCAGATACCAGATAGATAAGTTTAACGCTATACTGTGGAACATTATATAACAACATTTCCATGGAAACAAGCCTTACTACCAGGCCAAATAAGCAATGCAATAATAAATAAAGTAACTAGAAAAGCACTCAGTTTTCAAAGTGATCCAGAATCCAGGATTTCTTCTGGATCATCACCAAACTTTAATCATCTGTTGGATTTACCATTAGGAACATTTCCTGAAAATTTCATCAAGATCCGTCCATAACTTTTTGAGTTATCTTGCTAACAAACAAACAAACAAACAAACAAACAAACAAACAAACAAACAAACAGACAGACTCAGGCGAAAACATAACCTCCTTGGCGGAGGTAATGAACTAAACTCGGACTAAACTAGAAAAACTCTCAAATAGGCTACTATCACAACTGGAGAATCACTCAACTAAACCTGTTTTATAACTCTTGTCTTATGTAAGGATAGCAGATATAAGGGTGCAGAGGACAGATCATATCAGCCAGTGTTTTTTCTATAGTGCCTCTAAAAATAGCCCCAGAATGCCCCAGAGCCACTGCAATAACCTTGACAACTTAATGAATGTAGTTAGAGAAATACATGGGGCACGTTGAATATTCAAACTTATTAAATCTAATGTACATAGCATGGGCCTATTAGTCTTTCACAATGCATGTCATATAAGGTTGGCTGTATTAACTTCACATGCTAATTAGTGTGTTAGTGTGCCTCAGGTGGCAGAATGAGCATGCAGCTTTGATTCATGGCTTTGTTAAACCTGCAGCATGTTTTTCACTGGGCTGTACTGACATGATTAGACCTCCCGAGCGAGTATGTTTAAAAAGTTGTAGCTCTTTTAGCGTTATCTGAAAGCCCAGGGATAGCTACCTGCTTGGATATAAAGGTGTTCATGTAGCTTATAAGGGTGTTCATGATAAGACAAGAGTTCTGCAAAATGTGACAAAAACATAGAGTGTATACTGTATATAAATGGACACAGCTAACCCGCTAACTGCTGTGTTCCAAATAGGTATGCTTGCATTAAAGAGGGAATTAAAGACGTATTACACATTACACACTTCACAACATCACACAGAGCATTTTGAGCTTTTAGATGTAGACAGACTAATAATAAAGGATTACTCAAACATGTGTGAATGAAATACAACACAACTCCAGGTATATTTTTGAGGAGGTAACAGCATTATATGACCTTTAATTATAGACAAATTACTCAATATTCTAATTTTGCCATTTCTGTAATACAACATTGTGGTATTATCCATTTTCAGTCTCCCTCCTCTACTGTGATCTTGTGAACACACCTCCTGTCACTGCTGCTGCACCTGTCATCATTAGACAGGTAGTGTAGAGCAGTGTCCTGTGTGCAGGTGTTGTAGAGGCTCTGGTTTCATTCAGGTGTGATCTGTAGACTCACCTGTGTCTGAGTCAGTGTGAGCATGTGCATTATGTATGAGACACTACACACAGAGAGGAGTAGTAAGGACTCTTAACACAGTCCAGAGTGTGGTCTTTGTTTAAAACTACACTTTAAAGACACTATATTAAGCCTTGACTTAAAGCTTAAATGTCCACATGCTTTCATTTGGAGTTAAAGCAACTTTTTTCAGACAGCAAAATGAAACTGGGGGACAGTCAGTCAGAGGTTTCAGCTCTATACTGACAGGTTAAGAAACATTATTATTAGTTGCAGACAGTGATCATTGGCCTAATTTTTTACAAATGCTGCTTTTACAATATACTCTTACTGTGTTCAGACCATGGCGTCATGATCACACTAATTGCCTCTAGTTGGAGTCTTTGCAGATGCTTGAAAAATTTTGCAAAAAGGTTTGATTTTCAGAAAGGCCCCATATTACAGTATTTTCCAGTATGTGTTACTAAGTTGTTTCCTCATCACAAACCTGGAGTAGTATTTTGTTTCATTCACACATGTTTAACACACAAACCCTGTATATTTAGGCTGAGTTCTTCTCTAAAACAAAACTGTTTTTACTCCACACACCTTCACTAGAATCATTTGGATAATTTCAGCCTTGGAATTGCCAAGCTCTACTGAACTACCACTTCATGACATCACAAGGTGGAGCATTTTGAGCTTGGGAGATGTAGACAGCCATTCTACCATGGCATATAGGTCACAAGAGTGCATTTTGGGTAATATAGGACCTTTAACTCTGGCTTCTGACTCCTGTGGCTGTGTGCCCCATAGAGTTTGTATGTAAACCCTTAGCATTAGGTGAAAACACAGTATTTACTTATTTATATAAAAATGTGTTGTGTAGCTCATGCAGCTTTAACCTGCTTTGCTCCTGTACTGAACCCTGTGTGACTGTGACAGGTTTGTGGTGACTGAGAGGCAGACCTTCACCCTTTTCCTCTTCACCTGTTTCGCCATGGTCGCCACGGTGATCCGGCAGAGGAGGCGGGGCTTGGTCACCGATGGCAATGGCCTCTTCATGATGCTCAGATAAACAAACAAACAAACCCATAAACATTTGATCTATTCATACGCCTGCTCTATATTTCTGCCTTTGTTTTCCAAAGTACAATCCAACTGTATTTATAGAGCACTTTAAAAGCACTTTAAAAACACAAACAAGACACAAAACAGCAAGAAAACTACAATAACCAAAACAGATATACGCCATCCTTCAAACTGATACAAGGTGATGCTCAGTATGATGTCTAATGGGCTAAAATAGACAACCAAACAGAAATAAAGAAACTGTGGCAGTGCAGCAAAACAACTTTCACCATTGTGGAGATAAGATATAGAGTTTCTGCACATAGATCACACTAAAGTTGCAATATGTGCACTACTTTTCTAATCGTCTGCTCCTCTCCTTGGAGACGTTGTTGGTTTGCTGTTGTTTACATTTATTCAGATACAAAAAAGTGTGGGAAGTACAGTAATTGAGTATTGACAAAATGTTAGAAATTCAAATGGGGCAAACCTTTTGAGATCTGCATGAGGCTCATTAATCAAAATGCATTAATCAAAAAATAAATAAAAATAAAAAGTTGTCAGTATTTGGCAAAACTTTTTTGCTAACATTTTAATTGGTGTAATTTATGTTATATTTCCGTACATTTCCCAGTAAACAAGCTCTCCATTATTTCCTTGACATTTTGAATAACTTCTAAGATATACACTTGTACACATAAAAACACACTGCAGTGGGACCGTTATTCAGACCTTAAACTGATTTATGTCCACCATAAACAAGAAATAATACAAGAAACTTTTTCGGTTTCCCTAGGATTAACTCTCTCCTCTGCATCCTCTGCTCTCAAACTTTATGTTTGCAAATTTAAATGTAGTGTTAAAGGACTATTGTTATACTGTTGTTCCCTCATTATTAGCTTACTCTGTAGTTGTATTTCAATTTTGAGTAATCCTGCATTATACTATATCCTGAAAAAATATGTTATTGGCCCAGCTTCCATTATTAAACCATTTAAATGAAGACATATTGTGTTAAATTGCTTCAGCTTTTAACCATGTTAGAATATTGCTCCCACATTAAAACAACAGCTGGAGTTTTTCTTCACGTTGCGCTGGTTTCATTACTCCTCTGTAAAAAGTCCTTTGCCCCTGAGCCTCACAAAACACTCAATTTGAAACGTCCTGCGATTGTGATGTCATAGATGGAAGCCTTGCACAGTTTTAAGTCCATAAATCATCGGCAGAGTCGTTTTAAAGGGCCGGAATTATGCTATTTTCTGGCTGGTTATAATGTAGTTTCCTCATCACAAACATACCTGGAGTTGTGTTTTGCTTCATTCACATATGTTTAACACACAAATCCTGCATATTTCGGATATGCAGGATTTCTTCTCTCAAACAGAAAACACGTGCTAAAACCTTGTAAAAGGAAGTGCTCCACTGTGTTTTTAAACTCCATACGTCGTCACTAGATTAATTTGGATGATTTCAGCCATGGACTTGCCAGTCTCTACTGAACTTGAAAACTACAGCTCCATGACATCACAAGGTGGAACAGAGCATTCTGAGCTTTGGAGAAGTAGATAATAAAGGGTTACTCAAACATGTGTGAATCAAAACACAACTACAGGTATGTTTTTAATGAGCTAACAACATTAAAACAAGGGTCAGTTTTGTAGGACCTTTAAGCATTGCATTCACTCCTGCTGCAGGCTTATATCATCATGCCTGGACATGTTCCTCATTACACAGTTTAATTGTTTTGCTGTGGTCATTCCCTCTGCTCCCAGTAGATGGCAAGCTGCACCAGACCAGAAAATTGGGAGCACTGAGAATGTGAAATTTTGTGTTCTTTTTAATGAGGCATTGTTTTAAATTCTAAATCATGAAAATATCCTCTTGTACTCCACAGTTTCTCCATTACCCTGTGAAGTATATTTGATGTTTTATTATAGAAATAAACGTGATGTTAATAAAGTTTACATTTGCAGTATTACACATGGTACATGCTGACTTCACAATGACCATGTGGCATTCTCTGATGCGTGCCCCTCACCCAGGAATGTGCGCTGATAACAGCGCCCCTCACTCATTAATGTGTCAACTGGGGGCATGGTTTTTGGTGTTTGTTTTGTGTCCAGGAAGGCAGAGGTCACAAAGCCAAGACGACCAAGGACAAGGCATGGAGTGGAAAAATACTGGTCACCTGATACAACGTGCTAAATTTGCATATTCATGAACACAATGTATAAATTGTGGGTCTCAGATAGGGTGGGTGTCTTTTCACATGTCTGGTGTAAGCCCCACGTAATCGTGTGCAGGCAGGGATGTTTTGAGGAGACCCGGATATATCTGTATTAGATTTATACTGTCAGGGAATAAACTTTTTGGATTTTTGACGGCTTGAGTTTGGACCTTTCTTCCATTTGAATGCGCACCCCAACAGTTTTTTGGTGACCCCGACGTGATGGAAGTGGTCTAGTTAGGACGACAAATCCGGAAAACAGTTGAGGACTACGGTTTCATCCTTCTTTCATCTCTCAATGGCCGGCCAATAATAATAAAAGGTAAGCAGAAAACCTGTTGTAACAATACCGAATTTCTGCAATTGAATATTCCAAATTATGGGAGATGAGAGTTTGATGATTAAATCGTAAATTTTTTTGTGTGTTGTATTTGTAACAGTGTAAGACTGTTTAGAGGTGGTTAGAGTAAGTCCCACCTCAGAGGGGGTTAGAGTCCCGCCTCAGAGGGGGTTAGAGTCCCGCCTCTAAAGTGTGTGTAAAGAGGGGGTTAGAGTCCCGCCTCAGAGGGGGTTAGAGTCCCGCCTCAGACCCGTCGTAGACTGACGTCATACCGGACGCGGTGTGACATGTGAGGTTTTCTGTAATACCTTGGGGAGTTTGGGTCCCCCAAAAAACAGATTGTTGGGGTTAGAGTCCCCTAATTGTGTTGGGGTTAGAGTCCCCTAATTGTGTTGGGGTTAGAGTCCCCTAATATTGTGGGGTTAGAGTCCCCGGATGTAAATAGATTATGGGGTTAGAGTCCCCGGATGTAAATAGATTATGGGGTTAGAGTCCCCGGATGTAAATAGATTATGGGGTTAGAGTCCCCGGATGTAAATAGATTATGGGGTTAGAGTCCCCGGATGTAAATATTGGTAAAGTTCCCGGATGTAAATATTGGTAAAGTTCTGTTAATTGTTGTGTGCAGTTTGAAGTTGTTGGTGTAGAATTGTGTTCCCTGACAGTATAAGTCATAAGTAGTGTATTATTTTGTCCTTCCGGAAAAAGTAGTTAGTTGTTTAATGTTGTTTGTTGCTGTGTGTGTGTGTGTGTGTGTGTGTGTGTGTGTGCGAGTGGGTACCCTTTATTCTCTCCATTCTTTTCTCTTATCTCTTTACCCTCTCTCTCCACCCTCCCTCCTCCTACTCTCTCTCCCTCCCTCCTGTACCCCTGCGCTCCTCTGTCCCCTCCCTTTGTACCTCTTCTCCCCATCTCGTTTATCTATTCTAAGGGGGGGGGGGGGGGTATCTAGTTTCTTTTGTCTTGGGTGTAATTTGGATGTGTCTTGCCGCCTTATCAAGGACGTTTAAATTTATTGATATCAGTTTATGATATGGTTAGCAATATGAGTGAAATAATTTTGCAGGGTACTTTCTGCAAAAATAGAATGGAGGGTGAATGTGATAGAGAGTGTGAAGAATTGTACTGGAATCTGGAAAGACAAGTGTTGAGTGGACTGGAGAAAAAGACACATAAGAAGGCAAAGAGAAAGTTGCAGAAAGTGTGAGGAAGTTTGAATAAAGAGATGAAGGCGCTGAGAAATGGAAAAAGCACATGGACAGTGTTAAGTGATGATTTAATGCGTTGTGAAAAAGATGTGAAGGAGAAAATTACGGAAGTAGAGAATAAACAAGAAGGAGGGAGTTGGCTAGAGCGATGACAAGCCACTAAACAATTAAAAGAATTAGAGGAGAATAGAAGATGGGTTCACATTTTGGCTTTAGCTGCTGTGGCAGTTGCGAACGTCCGAGAACAAAGGAAACAGAAAGAGTTAGATGAATCAACTGCGGTGAAGGGCCGTGTGGCCCACCCCAGAATACCAAGGAGTATTCTAATATGTATCCACAGCTTCCGTCTGCTCCGGAGTTAACACATTGGTTTTGAGCTTTTTGAACAGGAAATGAGAGACAGACAGAGAGAAGGAGAGAGAGAGCAGCGGGAGCGCACGACAGAAGAAAGAGGAAGCTGAGCAGGAAAAGGCACTGTGCATGGGGACTACGACGAAGGTAAGTAAAGGGTTGCTTTTGTCGCCCTCTAACGACGAAGAAGGTGGAGACACTAGTGGAAAAGAGGAATTGAGTGGGAAAGAAGAGGAATTTGATTTATGGACTGGGACAAAGAATCTGAAAGTTGTGGACAAAGCACGTGAATACGACAAGACAAAAAAGAAAATTAAAATGGTGACAGGACAACATGATTATTCTTAAGTTTAAGTTTATTGGTTTATTAGGACAGTGAACAATTACATTAAGCACAGTGGCAGATATGTTTGTACCAGATTGTAACTCATAGCTAATTTCCATCTGTAGTCCTACTCTGGGCACCAGACCCAGACCCCTGTGAACCTCTCTGCAGGCTTCTTTAAGAAGTAAAACGAAACAGAGACATTCGGCAGGGTCTGACACAGGTAAAGCAGGATATATGTGCCCATTAAGAGAGGACAGAAGGGGAGGTCTGGGTGAGTATACCCCTCTCCATGTTCGAGATTTAACTGTGTTGTGTGACCAATTGCCTAAGGTGTGTCAAGGCGGTCACCAGTGGTTGACTAAATTTATGTCTCTCATGGCTGGCCAACAGGTAGCCCTCGGGGACATGAGACAGGCTTTACATTCCTGCTGTTCCCATTACGAGGCTAAACAGGTTGAAGATATGGCAGGGACTGTTAACATGCCTTTTTCTACTCCTCTGGGGGCAGTAGCTACTGAAATTTTTGGAGCAGTGAGGACTTTGTTTCCTCGTCCTTTGGATATGGCCCCGTCCACACTTCCGTGGACGAAAGGAACAGACCCACTGATGCACTATGCAAACTGTGTACTGACTTGGACTGACCAGACTTGAACTAACCAGACTGGACGACACCCATCTAAGTCATCAGAGAGCGAGATTCTATTCAGAACCGCTTTGTTGGCTGGATTGCTGGATCTGTGCGTGAGTCTCTACAGAAGGATCCAGATTTACTTCCTGGAACTTCTGAGCGTTTCAAAAGACACTTGGTGCATGTACTGAAATTATATGATGATGCAAAATGTAAAGAGGAGGTAGACACCAGAGATATGGAGGTACAGCTTTTGAAGTTACAATTGGCAAAGGCGCGCAATGAGGCCACACAAACTAAAAAAAATGAAAAAATGAACAAAAACAAAGAGGGTGAAGAAGTTATGATGTGGCAGGGTCCTGTGCGTGGTGGTGCTCGCGGGAGACGTGACAGAGGTGGATACTATGGTGGTAGAGGTTACACACCACGTCCGTCAGTGGGACCTCCTGGGAGCTGTTTCATCTGTGGCTCTCTGGATCACTGGGCACGAGAATGTACACAGAATCAGGGCGTTCAGGGCCCACCCCGTGGAAGAGGGGGAGGAGCTAGAAGGGGAATGATGCATCCCCAGGGCGCTTGGGAACGCCCACCTGGCAATAATCCTGGACCATATGGACAATACTATGGTGGAACGGATGGCTCTTATCCCACAGACTAGGGATGCCTGAGTAGCCCCGGAAGCTATGGCACGGCAGAACCAATGCTTCCTTTGACTGTAGCAAATCAGAAAGTGATGGCCCTAGTGGACACAGGTGCCACCCACTCTTCGTTGAATGTGCCTCTGGATGCTACAGCACTATCACCTCGACATATTTCATTGGTGGGCTTCTCGGGGAAAACTCAGACTCTGCCATTTACTAAACCTTTGGACACACAAATTGCTGGACAGACTCTGAAACATGAATTTATTTACTCACCACAGACTCCCATCAATTTGTTGGGAAGAGACTTACTAGTGGCCACACAGGCGACTATTTTGTGTGGTTTTGATGGAATAACTGTTACTTTTCCTAATGGACATTCTGTGGATTGTAACTACGGTGAAAGGGGGAAGTGGACAGTGGTTGATGTCCCCTTTACCTACAGAACCGGGTGCTGACATCTACTGGGCAATGCTGGAACCAGAATCTCCAACATGTAACAAAGGTGTGTGGTCTCTCTACCAGGCGTGGAAACCTTGGATATGTTCACTTGCGCCCTACCACCCGCCCATTGACCCTCTACATTGTACATTGTATTATGACAGGGAACAAGATGAAATTTATAAAGAGGAATTTCAAAAGATAGATGGAAATGAATGGTCCATCATTTCTACATGTGTCTACATTGGTGACACAGGTGTGGCCGCATTGTGCGTTTTGACGAAAGAGCAAGAGGAATGGTATAAAATGGGTGAGACGGCTGTGCCTCACATATCACTGGCCCTGGCCCCAAACAAGAAGGCCAGGGAACTAGGACCAATGGTTAAAAAATTACATGCTTTGACTGATTGGATAAATCATGAAATTCCACAGATCCAGTACTCTCCATCAACTAAAAGTTACAGAATCCTCGCAAATATGACCGACAGAACCATTTTACAACATGAAATGTTGACCAGAGATCATGGCAGAGAACACTCTGACCATGAAAACTCACATGTTGTGTTGTCTAGTGTACCAGTTGGGGTTTGGTCCAACGGCCCTTTTGACGTAGGCCATTGTAAACAACTGATACCCGTAAAGGTAGACATTAATCAGGAACAAGTGGTA
This sequence comes from Taenioides sp. WSHXM2023, assembly GCA_029959045.1. Classification (NCBI taxonomy): domain Eukaryota; kingdom Metazoa; phylum Chordata; class Actinopteri; order Gobiiformes; family Gobiidae; genus Taenioides; species Taenioides sp. WSHXM2023. Next base: position 918,345 of record CM057092.1, read on the forward strand.
AAATAGGAAACAATACCCTTGGCCAGCTGTGGCAGACGATGGTATGGAGGAAACTCTGTGTGGACTTTGGGATGCCGGAGTGCTTGAATGCTCTGATTCCCATTGGAATACGCCCTTAAGGCCTGTACTTAAAGCTGATCAGGTAAATTGGAGGATGGCTCATGACTTAAGGGCCATAAATGACGTTACTTTGACGCCTGTTTTTGCCCGTGCCTGACCCTCATCGAATTTTGACGTCTCTAGGTCCAAATTTTAAGTGGTTCACTGTGATTGATCAGTAGACATTATCTTCCGTGTTTTGTTGAACGCACTAGTGATTTGCGCGCCATGGTCCGAGACAAAGGCGCTAAGAACTTGACAGCTAGACTGGATTGGACTCCTGAAACTTCTGATATCTTTGTGTGATAACAAAGGGAGGACTTGGCACCTCCTGTGTCTCTTGAATCTCTTTTGGAAGCTCAATCACAGGCCTCTCCTTCGGAAAAATCTGTCTGGTTAACCAAAGGCGCAGTTAGGGACAGTGCAGGGCTTCGGAGAGGCCCTTGTGGTCGTCCAGCACTTCGTCTAAATCTGCTTTAACTGAAGCACATGGTCTTGCTCACGTCGGTGTTCAACCCATGCTCGCTAAGCTCTCTATGTGGTGGCATCCACATATGTTTGACTTGGTATGGGAACATTGCAATATCTGCCCCACTTGTCAATATTTCAATGCCAGGCCTACTTTAAAACCTCTGCTTGGCACCTTCACGCAGGCCTTGTGGCCTGGAGCTGAAATTTCTTTGGACTTTACAGACATGGGACAGAGGGTTCAAGGTAAGAGGTATCTTCTGGTGATTGTTGATTCATTCACAGGTTGGCCGGAGGCATATCCATGTGCTAAAGAAGATGCTACATCTGTTATTAAATGTCTGGTCAATCATTACATTCCTAAACACGGTTTCCTGCCTTACTAAGGTCTGATAATGGTACCCATTTCTGTAATAAAGCCCTGCAGAAGGTTGAGCAAATTTTGGGTTTGACTCACAAATTCGGCTCAGTTTACAATCCTCAAAGTCAAGGTCGGGTTGAAAGAATGAATAGAAATCTGAAAAATAAACTGGCTAAAATCTGTCATACTACTAACATGTCTTGGTTGCAGGCCTTGCCTATTGCTCTCCTGTCTGTGCGGCAATCAGTCAACAGAGTCACTGGTTTTTCACCTTATGAACTTCTTACAGGTCGCCTGACGCCTGGCCCATGCTCTACTATGCGCCCGGCGTTTGAAGTGCCCCTGTCGGATTTGTCTTACAGACCTTATTGGTTACAATTGCGTTCTCTTGCATCTGGTTTTTCTTCGCAGATCTACGGCCGCACGGCTCAGAAGTGGAGTGAATCAGGAAGCCAGGCAAAAAGTGGTATCTCTGTTTACACTGATACATTGTTTACAGGTTTCTTTTGAATGGACTGGAGTTTCCCCAGTCCAAGAGGGGGAAAGTCGTGAATGCCAGTTTATTTGTCTGTTTTTTATTAACTGTACTTTTGTTGTTGATTTTTGAAAACCATTTACAGGATGTGGCGGATGGAGATACGACGACTAACAGTACTGATGTGGCCAAACTTACTCCAACACATCATCAGGGGAAAAGGGTGAAACGATTCACATTTATACCAAATAACACAGCATTTGATGGATGACTGACCAAAGCTATAGATGGACTGAAGACTTTAAATAAACGCATGAAAGAACAATCAGGTGTTGATACTACATTTTGGGATAACTGGAAGAGTGTGTTTGGTAAATATAAAACTTTGGTTTCCTCAGTACTGTTGGCCGTAGCGGTATTTGCCGCAATTTTGACTCTGTGTGGGTGCTGTTGTATCCCGTGTATTCGAGCCCTATTAACCAGGTTAATCACCACTGTTATAGGAAATGATCCAAGAGGTCAGTATATGGCTCTACAGGTGATTCCGGATGAAAAAGACGGTGTGAGGAAGGAGCAGTCCTGTTTAAGCTAATGTAGAATTTAATGTTTTACTTTGAGTTGTGTGCCATGTTGATTAATGGGAAGGTTAAACGCTCCAGGATTTTCTATGTAATGTGCAGTGGGTCCTGAACACTGGAGGGGTAAGCCATGGTAACCGAAGGTTTCATATTTCATTTTTTATATATTTTTTACATTTGATACCTCATTTGTTAACTCAGGGGATTGGTTTAGATGTGGCCTCTTTTAAGAGGCCAAGAGGGGGAATGAAGTATATTTGATGTTTTATTATAGAAATAAACGTGATGTTAATAAAGTTTACATTTGCAGTATTACACATGGTACATGCTGACTTCACAATGACTATGTGGCATTCTCTGATGCGTGCCCCTCACCCAGGAATGTGCGCTGATAACAGCGCCCCTCACTCATTAATGTGTCAACTGGGGGCATGGTTTTTGGTGTTTGTTTTGTGTCCAGGAAGGCAGAGGTCACAAAGCCAAGACGACCAAGGACAAGGCATGGAGTGGAAAAATACTGGTCACCTGATACAACGTGCTAAATTTGCATATTCATGAACACAATGTATAAATTGTGGGTCTCAGATAGGGTGGGTGTCTTTTCACATGTCTGGTGTAAGCCCCACGTAATCGTGTGCAGGCAGGGATGTTTTGAGGAGACCCGGATATATCTGTATTAGATTTATACTGTCAGGGAATAAACTTTTTGGATTTTTGACGGCTTGAGTTTGGACCTTTCTTCCATTTGAATGCGCACCCCAACACCTGTTGCTTGTAATTCTCTGGTCGTCCTGTTGGTGGCATGATAAGGTCCTGAGGAGGAAACACAGGGGTCTGCTGTTCATCCCACAGCTCAGAACTGTCCTCAGCCTCCACATTCACAAACTCATGTTCTGACAGAGACCACTCCAATGGACATACATGGACAACCAGCACTTCTTATGATATACTGACTTATCTTAGCTTTTAAGCTTAGCTTTTACCTGTTTTAATGTTGTTCCATCATCAAAAATACCTCATGTGCTTAATTTCATTCACACATGTTCCAGTAATCCACTACTGTACACTGTATTGTCCCTAAGGAAGTCTGTCACATAGACTGTATAAATGGACATAGCTAACCCGCTAGTCAACACTTTCCAAGTAAGAAGTGAACATGGGCGCACTTCAGCTCTATTGACACTGGCTCCAATTTCCTTTCTTTGAAAAACTCTCCCCCTCTTTCTGTAATTGCTGCTGTCAGGCTCCTCATTTTGGGCTTAAAATGCTCATATTAACCCGCTCTACATGATCCTGGAGGTTTTATTTCACCATTTTGTCTGTAAATCAAGATACGACCACTAATAACAGACAAATCAGGTGCCTTCTTTCCCCGCTAGCGTTAGCAACAGGTTTGATTGACAGCCCACTCCCTGCTAAAGAGTGGTGGAAGGGACATTACCTTCAACAGCCTCGCCCATGGTTGGCCCTTTGTTTGCTATGATACTTGTGGTTGAAATTCCAAACATGAAGCTCCAAATTTGCCCTATAACTGCAAGCCTCAATGAGCTTCATTTTTTTCTCAAGCCGAACGCTGTGGCTGATGTCACACTCCCTTTGTCCACTTTTGACACATCCTTCAATGCAGCTGAGGCAACCTGTCAGGAGCAGTGGGACCCATGTCCAGATCTTGAGCTAGTCTTGGTCAGGATTACCTTAGCTGGAGGATTTGACCTATTGTAGATATTGGGTTGATAGAGGAGAAACTGGAGTGTCCAGTCAAAGAGAGAAACATACAAACTTCTCAGAGAAAAGTCCTGGAGTTGAACCTGGAACCTTCTTGCTGTGAGGCGAGAGTCACACCTTTTTTGCATGTTCTTCTAATGTTTGGTGGACTTTCCCTGGTTGCTATGGTTTCCTCAATCAAAAACAAATAAACAGTAGTACAATAATGTGCAGTTACATGCACACTCCAAATCTGCATATTCTCACATTTTTGTTGTAAGACTATTAAAATGACCAGTAAACAGCAAAAAAATCTAATTTCTGTCTGATCATGGTCCATCTGAATGCTCATACCAGATTTTGTGGTTTGCATGCTATTTAAATAATCTTAAATAATTAAATAATCAAATAATCGCTGTGTTCTACTTCTCCTACTACACTCCTGCATTATTCATTCAAATGCGCACACACACTTATTAGACATGGAGTTTTAAATATTCATTCTTCTGGAAAATCATCTGTGGGTAAACCTGTAGCTTGAAAATGGTCAGAATATATACACTCCTTGCACATGCTCATTTGGATAATTCATTGTTTACAGCCTAGACCTCCGAGCTCTGTTTTCTATATTTTAGCTTGAGGCAGAAAATGGAATTACAAATGGCAGACCTGCCCTTTGCTATGTCCATTCTCACTCCAACATTCAACTGTAGAGCAGATTTCTAAGGCTCATTCTATTATTCAGATATAGTTATGTGATTTTCACATGGTTTGTCAGTTTGCTTGTTTTTTATGCCACAAATCTCCAACTAATTATTTCATACTTTTCACTTTTATGCGCACTCTGATATGAAGTGTATACATTTGAAGTAAGTACAACAAAATGTTTCTGTTTACATTTTGTGTTCTGGTTGTCATACTTATCTAACAATAAACCTTTGAGTTACCAGATCCTACAACAACCGCTGAGTTGCAAAGTTGTTTTTGTGTCTCTGTGATGTGTACATATATAATACAGATGACAACCCAGGTTCAGCTTTGATTATTTAAATGGTCACATGTCCATATTCTTTTCTACCTTCAAGACATTCAAAGCACTTTATATCAAGCAACGCTCACCCATTCACACACACACACACACACACACACACACACACATGCACGCACGCACGCACGCACACACACACACATTCATACACCATCCCAAGGACACAACTAGCAGCATTCATCTCTGGGAATCACTGGAATCGCACCGCCAACCTGTGGGTCAGTGGATCTGTCCTGTCTATCAACAATGTCTATGATGAGAGTGTGATTCAAACTGCCAACCTTCGAATAAAAGGCACTGTACCAACACAGTGCTCGTGGTACACAGTAATATGTGTACCACAGTACACATATTACCTTTAACTTCACTAGCAATCATAATGCGATGAAGATATTTATTAATGAATGAACGATGGATGTCTGGACGAATGAGGTAGTGATGGTTGAGACTCAGGGTAGGGGCTCCGTCTCAATCATCAATTGGCCCAGCCGGAACGGGACCCCCCCTTTGTAGATGTCTTATAACTGAAAGACAAACGAGTTAGCCAAGACAAACTGGGATGATGGGATAGGCAGCTACAAATGGCTTCTGGGAAATTAGAGGTGTGGTTATGGTGAGCTGTGGTTCGCTGGTGAGGAGGAGAGGGCGGTTGAGCCGTGGTCCTGCTCCTGAATCTCAGTTAATCATATTAACTCCACTTGTTCGAGTAGACTCTTTCTGCATTCATTCAAACCTTCCTTATAGAGCTAAATCAGCTGTGTACTACAACGAACTATGAAGTGTTTTATTCAATAAACAGGAAGTGCATGTTAGCATCCAATGAGGTTCATTTGGTCTCAAACAATAATTTATGTTATTAGGTTCTTTTTTCAGACCAAGGGTTTGTTTTCATACCTGACAAATTCAACTGCTCACTAGCGGTCTTCCTCAGAGTGTTGTCCTGCCTCCATCAGTAGGAAGACAACGTCAGAACCTGTAAAAATCAGCTGACTGGACACATCACAGCAACATCACATAATCATTCTGAGGAAGACCGCTAGTGGGCAGTCGAATCTTCTCTGATCTCTCAGAGTAGTCAAAAGCTCTTATAAACTCATTGTGGTGAATAATTAGGATGCTCAGAATGCATATGGTAAGTGAGGAATAACTTTGGACAACTGCAAACTTTTAAACTGAACTAGTTCTATGTTTCACATTTTAAGGCAGTAAAAATCAGGTACACCTTCTATAAAATCTGCATAGGTTTAACATTAGGCTTATATGAAAAGTGATGACGAGACAACTCAATCCACAGCTCTATATAGATATGACTGTACATTGCTGTGTATGTGACAGACTCTCCCGGTCCTGAGCTGTGTGTCCCAGCAGTGAACAGCAGGGGGCATTGATAGGATTAATGCACTACTTTTTAAATCAGGTTTATTATTATCATATATGTCACGTCAGCAGCAAAACCCTACAGAATGCTCCCCTCTGCTACTGTCACTTGAGGGCTTTCACAAACATACTGACACATGGACACAAACAGCAGCACCTCTCAGCACTGAGTTCTTCTTTCTCTCCATCGCTGAACGAAATTACACTCAGGTCACACACATGCACTGACAAGAATGTGTGAAAACGCTGCAATGTGAAAATCTGTATACATAGTCATAAAATACACAAAATGCATGTAGAGCAAATCTTAATCCGTTTATATTTGCATAGCACCATAGACTGTATAAAGAAGTGAACTAAGGGAGTGTGATGTCACCCGTAGCATTTGGCTCCATATTCCATATTAAGGATTGATTTACAGACAAAATAGCTAAATAAAAACACGAAGGTCATGTAGAGCGGTTAATACAAACATTTTAAGCCTGACAGCAGCATTTATGGAGAGAGAGTCCACAATTTTTCAGTACAGTGTGAAGTGAATTGGAGCCAGAGTTGATGGAGCTGGAAGTGCGCCCATGCTCACTTCCTATTTGGAACGCGCTGGCTAGCAGGTTAGCTGTGTCCATTTATATATGTAGCCTATGCATAGGACAGATAAAAAAGAAATTATAATTTCTTGTGTAAACACCTAAATGTCCATGTGGTCTTATAAAACCTAAACAAACATCTGAAACGCGCAAGGTTCTTGTATTAGTTTAGATTTCAGAATTTCCTGCTCTTGTCTTAAAAACGTGAAAAACAGAAGTACTTTTACAGAGTTTTGCCATGATGGTGAGGTAATAACAACTGGCATACTTGAGCACTTCCTGATTATTGGACAACAAAAAGTTTTATAATTAGATGCAGACAGTACATAGTGAACTTATTTAAGATTAAGGCTAACTTTGTTGTCCCTTAGAAATTTGTCTTCTGCATTTGACCCATCCTTCAATGCTGCTGAGAAGCCTCATCAGGAGCAGTGGGAACCCATGTCCAGACCTTGAGCTAGTCTTGGTCAGGACTACCTTAGCTGGAGGATTGTACCTATGGTGCATGTTTTTTTGGTTGATGGAGACAGGAGTGCCCAGAGGAAACCCACCCAGACAGGGGGAACATGCAAACTCCACACAGAAAGGCTGTGATTTGAACCCTGAACCTTCTTGCTGCTTATCCATTATATAGCTATATTGGAGAAAGACAAAGTTTGCTCACATGCAAACACACTGGAGGGCCCTGTGCACTGTCAGCTGAATATTTATTTAGAATCTTAATGGCAAATCAAACTGCAGCTGGATAATATAACACAATGACTCAGTCCGGTGGGAATCAGTGAGCTGCTTTATCACTTTAAAGCACAATTGATGTAGGAAGTAATTCCTCCCATCATGCTCTTTGCTATATTTCAGATCAGATTTACGTGTAACTCTGTAATCAAACTCCTCTGGCAACAGTAAGGGAAAGACACAGAAGCTTCGTCTGCTCTCATCAATATTTATGATGTGTAAATAAACCCAGAGAGAGAAGTTCCACACAGTCACAGAAGATCCTGTCTCCTAACTCCTTCAGCTCAAAGCAGGACATGTTTATTCCTATAGCGCTGTTCATACACAAAGTACAGAAAGACACTAAAATCACAATACAAACAAATCAAAACATAGATAATTAACTTTAAAACTGCATGTTTGACATTCCGAGTCCCCTGTGCCTGTTTATTTTCATTTAATTGATGGGTTTTATTTTTTTAAGTATCAGACTTATTTTTCTTGCGTGCAAATTGTGCCTAACATCTGGACAGAATTCTTCCAGTGTGATGTCATCAATGTGTTTAGAACCCCCTCCCCTTTTTTTTTTTTTTTTTTTTTTTTTCAAATTGCTTCTTAATTTATGTAACTATCCCTTACAATTCCTTTACAAAAACACGTATCATCCCACAACATTAGCCAAAATTTGAAAATCATCCAAACCTGTCCTATGCACTGTAACACTCCCACAGCACTCGTGTGTATTTCCTGAGCCCTCCTCTTTGCACCATAGTCGACTCCCTCTAATGCTCCTGTTACAGTCAGTGTGGATCAGCTTCCCTCTCTCAGCAGCACACCTCTGACCAACACAGCTCTGACCAGCACACTCTGACCAGCACTTCTGACCTCTGACCAGCACAGAGCTCTTAACATGGTGAGTACAGACAGACTTTTGAAGACCTCTCAACGTCCTTTTACCTCCTGCTTTGGCTTTGTTTGACTTTTGTTGTTTCCTTCTCTGTATCTCAGGCAAAGTTCCTCTCACAAGATCAGATCAACGGTAAGTGAACAGCTCTAGAATCTTGAGATGATCTGAAAAACTGTAAAAAGGAATCTCTATGGATCTAAAGGATGTACTGAATTAATAATTTTAAAGGGCCTATATTACTCTATGTTTTATTCTATGGGCGGCACGGTGGCTGAGTGGCTAGCATTCATGCCTCACAGCAAGAAGGTTCCGGGTTCAGTCCCCGGGTCACCTGGGCCTTTCTGTGTGGAGTTTGCATGTTCTTCCCGTGTTTGGGTGGGTTTCCTCCGGGCACTCCGGTTTCCCCCATCAACCCAAAAAAAAACAAAAACATGCACTATAGGTAAAAATCCTCCAGCTGAGGTCCTGACAAGCCTAGCTATAAGATAAGAGCAGTGGGCGCCTGAATAAGGATGGGTAATGCAGAGGATAATTTCCCTACAGGGATAAATACAGGATAATAATAATAATAAAAAAAAAAAAACAAAAAAAAAAAAAACAACTGAAAACACTCTGTTCCACCTTTGTGATGTGGTAATACAGGAAGTGCTCCACTGTGTTTATATACTCACTAAATTCACTTGAATCATTTGGATAATTAGCCCTGGAATTATCTATACAGAACTAAAAGTAAATGGTAATTGTTAACTTGAAAACTATTTCTACATGACATCACATGGTGGAACAGAGCATTTTGAGCTTTGAAGATGTAGACACTAATAATAAAGGATTACTCAAACATGTGTGAATGAAACAAAACAAGACTCCAGTTTTGCATCATATAGGACCATTAACATTTTCGCGGAGAATTTTACTCTTTCATGGCATGTCTATCTGGTTCACAGTTGCTGGTTCTATATCTTATTTAGCTTAAAAAAAAAGCAAATGAATTAGTCAAAAGTAGATACGTTTCTCATCCTAAATAAAAAAAAAAAAATCACTTTGAAATAAGACTATTTATTGAGACAGATATCTTGGACCAGTCAAATCCTCTCTGCCCATGAATTACACAACTGTCTAAACTAGTGAAAAGTTTGAACATTTGGGCTGTTAGGTGCAGCGTGTCACATGTCAGGGTAAATACATGTCACTAATGAAATGGTCTGACTAAAAGAAACCAAGAGAAAACAGGATTAATGTTACCAAAGTACAAAAGTAGTACTAGTAGTAATAGTAGTAGTGGTAGTATTAGTACTGGTAGTAATAGTATTAATAGTGACAGTAGTAGTAGAGGTAGTAGCAGTAGTCGTGGTAGTAGTAGTAGTAGTAGTGGTCAAAGTAGTAGTGGTGGTAGTAGTACTAGTAGTAGTAATAATAGCAGTAGTACTAGTAGTAGAAGTTGTAATAGTAGTAGTGGTGGTAGTGGTAGTAGTAGTGGTAGTAATGGTAGTAGTAGTGGTTGTAATATTAGTCGTATTGTAGTGACCATTTCTTAGCTTTAAACAGCTGCACTGAGAACAATGTTGAGATGTAAATGAGTTTGAGTCTAAAATGAAAATGAAAAAGCATAATCTTCAACAGGAACAGGTAAAAGTCTGTGCTCCCATATGATGAGGAAGTGCTCCACTGTGTTTTTAAACTCCATACACCTTCACTAGAATCATTTGGATGATTTCAGCCCTGGAATCTATAGAACTAAAGATAAAAGGAGCTGTTAACTTGAAAACTATCTCTTAATGACATCACAAGGTGGAACAGAGCATTTTGAGCTGTGTTGATGAAGACAAACTAATAATAGAGGATTAGTGTTATGTGTGAATGAAACAAAACATGACTCCAGGCATGTTTGTGAGGAGGTAACAACATTGTACGACTTAAAGCTCACAGGAGTCCATTTTGTGTAATATAGGACCTTTAATACATTTGAGTCTTTTTATCTTATACGTGCTTTTAACCATGATCACTTGGAATGAAATCCTTTTAGACAAAATACATGATAATAAACCATAATCAGGAGTATGACTCATATGCAGTCCTGTTGCTCGTAGTGGAGCAGCAGGCGTTGGTGCCTTTGAACAAAGCACTTTTGTTCCTGGTGAGCAGATTAACACAGTGACCTGATTAAACACAAAACTTCACACATGAAGTGCATTCTTTTTTTCTTTCTTTGGGTTTGACAGTATTTAGAAGGCACTACAATGAAATAGGCATCAAGGGTAACATAAGTAGCATATAAATAAAACCGTGACTGTTAAAATAATTAGGTTAAATTTGTTGATTTGTATAAAAAGCTTTAGCCTGGTTTTAAAGGTCCTATATTACACAAAATTGACTCTTGTGAGCTTTAAGCTGTTTTAATGTTGTTACCTCCCCAAAAACATACCCGGAGTTGTGTTTTGTTTCATTCACACGTTTGAGTAACACTTTATTATTAGTCTGTCTACATTTTCAGAGCTCAAAATGCTCTGTTCCACCTTTTGATGTCATGAAGCTATAGTTTTCAAGTTAACCTTGTTCAGTATCAAAAGGAGAAATTCAATTTGTCAACTGAACAAAATCTCCATCTCCAGTTTGACCTGGATGAGACAATAGTTTCCTTTGACATGACCTCTCTTTTCACTTGTATCCCTACATCGGTAGCGGTGGAGGCAGCAAGGAGGAGACTACTGGAGGATACCAAGCTAGAAGAGAGAACCAAACTTTCACCCGACCAAATCTGCCAACTGCTGGAAATTTGTTTAAGTACCACCTATTTCCAGTTCAGAGGAAACTTCTACAGGCAAATCCACGGCTGTGCAATGGGCTCACCGGTCTCCCCTATCATTGCTAACTTATACATGGAACAATTTGAACAGAGTGCCCTGGCCTCATATCCAGGCACTCCACCCACACACTGGTATCGCTTTGTTGATGATAATTTTTCAAAAAATCAAAATTCAAGATTTGGAACCTTTTACTGCACATATCAATTCTGTAGATCCGAACATCAAATTCACGCGTGAAGATGCCAAGGACAACACATTGGCCTTCTTAGATTGTGTAGTAACGATAAGAGAAGACCGACGACTCCAGGTAGAGGTCTTCAGGAAGCCCACACACACCGACCAATATCTGCTTTTTGATTCACACCACCCACTGCAGCACAAACTTGGAGTCATTCGGACATTACAACACAGGGCCCAAGTGGTTCCTACAAGCACAGAGGGAAAGGAGAAAGAAGAACAACATGTGGAGAAAGCCCTCTCCGTTTGTGGATATCCTAAATGGGCTTTCAATAAAACTAAGAGAGCCAAGAAACAGGACAACAGAGAACCAGAACCCAGGAGAAAGGGTGTAACTATTCCTTACCTGGCTGGCGTTTCCAAAAAACTACAGAGGATCTTCACACAACATGAAATCCCAGTCTATTTCAAACCCACAAACACTTTAAGACAAAAACTGGTCCATCCTAAGGACAAAACACCGAGCCATAAACAAAGCAATGTGGTCTACTCCATTCAGTGTAGTGAAGACTGCAGTGAGCGCTACATTGGAGAAACTAAACAGCCACTTTTCAAACGAATGTATCAACACAGACGGGAAAGCCAGGGTGGGCTGCAATCTGCCGTACATCTCCACCTAAAAGCTACGGGCCACTCCTTTGAGGACAGTGAGGTCCAGATCTTGGCCAGAGAAAAGAACTGGCTTGAGAGGGGAGTTAAAGAGGCTATTTTTGTCAAGAAAGAGAATCCTTCCTTGAACAGAAATGAAGGTCTCAGACCTCATTTGTCTCCCATCTATAACTCTATCCTCAAACCTAAATCAAAACAAACAGAGAAAACAACAGGACTAGCCAGGACATGTCCAGAGGTGTGAAAACACCCATCATGGCCCTGAATGGTTATGCTAACTACACCCCCACTCCCACTCCATATTGAATAGATCCACCTAACTAACAGAAACTGTAAACAAATATGTGTTGTCTCAGAGTAATTTCATTGTAATTAGCTCCTCCCTTCAAGCAGATATAAAGCAGTGTCCTCCAGCATTTGACCAGAACTGAAGAAGCAGCTTGGATGAGCTGCGAAACGTATTCAACCAAATAAACTCTGTCCAGTTGACAAATTAAATTTCTCCTTTTGCCAACTGAACAAAAGTTTATTTGGTTGAATATGTTTCGCAGTTCATCCAAGCTGCTTCTTCAGTTCTGAAGTTATTTCAGTATAGATTGACAATTATAGGGCTCAAATGATCCAACCACAACACACGACCTGCATATCTTTGACCCTAGCAACCTGATAAAGAGCATTTGAGAACATGCTGCTCTCTAGAGACTCATGAAAACTGAAGGCGAGGAGCTGTGTTTGAAGTCCATTCCGGGTTGAACTGGCAGCCCATGAAGAGAGAAGAGTTATGTGATCTGTCCTTGTTATTTTCACTCAAGAACTGTACAGTTGGAGACAGTTCTGTGAGTCAATGGAACATCATTCTTGCCGGAGTTGATTCTAGGGATGGTAATTCAGTTATCGGCAATACTAGTGATATTATAGGATTTCCCCAGATATCATCATCGGCCTGAGATAGAACACTTTGCCGATATTTTGCACCAATATTTTTCTCCATGAGCCATGTTTCAGTCCCTGTGTGTCCTCAGTGCATCACATCCGAATTTTTGAACTAAATGAGTGAAAACATGAATTTATATACCACAGATAAATACATTTTTACCTCCGCCAAGGAGGTTATGTTTTTGCCTGAGTTTGTCTGTTTGTTTGTTTGTTTGTTAGTTAGCAAGATAACTCAAAAAGTTATGGACGGATCTTGATGAAATTTTCAGGAAATGTTCCTAATGGTAAATCCAACAGATGATTAGATTTTGGTGATGATCCAGAAGAAATCCTGGATTCTGGATCACTTTGAAAACTGAGCTGCTTGGCGGAGGTCTGCGCTCTCTGAGTGCTTTTCTAGTTTAAATTATTATAGTTAATTTCTGATCAATCTGATCTGATCAAAAACAACTTTAAGATTCTTGATTGTTGGACTTATATTTGTTTGAAGATGAAGGGGTTTTATTTCAAACATGCAAATTATAAACACAGGTCACTTCACAAATAACAACATCTCAAGATCAGTCACAAGTCAAAATAATGATGTTGTAGAAAGGCCACAGATCTGCAAGTTTAAATGTCCAAAGATGGGTGGGAATTTAGACAAGTATGGCTCTTACATACGTCTATATCTGCTGCCCATGTCCAACCAGGAAGTAAAATGATAAACTTCATGTGGTACAGCTCTGGTCTGATGGCTGTGAGTATTTGTATAATTAAAAGTGAGAGGAGCTCAGAACGCACATGTACAGTCTGGTGGAGGTGCTTTGGCGCTCCAGATCAGTTCAGTTGGACTCTCTTTTTCCTGAAAGTAGCAGCACAGCACAGCTCTGGTGCTCAAAGAGACAGAGTTGCAGTCGCGCCGGCATCCAGCAAAAATAGAATCCAACTGAATGAATGTGGAGCTCCACAACACTTCCACCAGCATCACCGGACGGCATGACCTGTGCTCTGAGCTCCTCTGATGCTTTTAATTATACAGAAAACATATAATGCGTGCAGTCTGAGCCTGGGGTGAACCTAAACATAATAACTGCAGGCTAATCCTGTCTCTTACTGGCTCTAAATATCCCCAGATTAGAAGAAGATTATCTTAAAAAATAAATAAATTCAAACAGCACATACAACTAAATGTGCATTCTATGTATTTTCTAAAGGTCATTACATTATACTGCTGTGCTCTTCTCATAATTAACACAGTGTAAAGTGTGTGGGCCTCTGGTTGCTGCTGGCTCTCTGTAATTGGATTTTTCTCCTGCATTTTAAAGAGGATTATGAGCTATGGATTAGACTCTATATGTATCCAGATAAATGTAGTGTTTTGTTTATGCTTTAATGACTGATTTGTGCTTTAAAAATACAGGACTATAATTTAAACAGGACTGGAATAATAATAACTAATTCCTATAAGTGCCTGAGCATAGTGACCATTTAAAAGTGTCAGAGTGAGGACTTGAACCAGTGACTTTATAGTTTAAAGGCATGTGCTGTATCCACTACAATTACTGCTGCTTTTACACAACATTTGGATCTCTGAAGCTGTTGGTTTCATATTAGTTTCTCTGCTCACACAGTCAAGTTTATATTGCACGAAACTCTTGTGAGCTTTAAACCATGTTAAAATGTTGTTACCTCCTCAAAAACATACCCTGAGTTGTGTTTTGTTTCATTTAATGTTTGAGTAACCTTTTATTATTAGTGTGTGTATACCTCCAAAGCTCAAAATGCTGTGTTCCACCTTGTGATGTCATAAAGCTGCACTTTTCAAGTTCACAGCTCCTTTTACCTTTAGTTTAGTAGAGATTGGCAATTCCAGGTCTGAAATTATCCAAATGATTCTAAGCAGGATTTAAACTTTTCATTGTGTTTCACTCTCCATTGCCATACTCATTATACCACAAGACTAGACTTACCTTTGACACACAACGGCCTGTGTGTGATTTTTCCATGTATTTGCACAAAACATCTCTTACCCCAGTACAAATATACACTATATTGCCATAAGTATTCGCTCACCTGCCTTGACTCGCATATGAACTTAAGTGACATCCCATTCTTAATCCATAGGGTTTAATATGACGTCGGTCCACCCTTTGCAGCTATAACAGCTTCAACTCTTCTGGGAAGGCTGTCCAGAAGGTTTAGGAGTGTGTTTATGGGAATATTTGACCACTCTTCCAGAAGTGTATTTGTGAGGTTACACACTGATGTTGGGCGAGAAGGCCTGGCTCTCAGTCTCCACTCTGATTCATTCCAAAGGTGTTCCATCGGGTTGAGGTCAGGACTCTGTGCAGGCCATTCATGTTCATCCACACCAAACTCTCATCCATGTCTTTATGGACCTTGCTTTGCACAGTCATGTTGGAAGCGGAAGGGACCATCTCCAAACTGTTCCCACAAAGTTGGGAGCATGGAATTGTCCAAAATCTCTTGGTATGCTGAAGCATTCAGAGTTCCTTTCACTGGAACTAAGGGGCCGAGCCCAGCTCCTGAAAAACAACCCCACACCATAATCCCCCCTAGACTGGACTTGTTGCACATTTGGCATCCTATCATAGCACCACGCTGGAATTCACTGAGCTCCTGAGAGCGACCCATTCTTTCACAAATGTTTGTAGAAACAGTCTGCATGACTAGGTGCTTGATTTTATACACCTGTGGCCATGGAAGTAGTTGGAACACCTGATTTGGATTATTTGGATGGGTGAGTGAATATTTTTGGCAATATTGTGTATACAGTATAAGCAGCTCTTGAGGTCAAACTAAGTCTGTGTGCTGTCTAATTATAAAGCATTTTAAAGTCCGAGATTCAGGAAGTGCATGTTTCAAATGAACTAGTTCTGTTTTTCATGTTTTTAAGACAGAGTAGGCTGTGTATAAAATGTGTTCTGTGAACGTTGTGGAATGCTCTAGTCAAAAGTGATTACGGAGGCAAGATTGTGGATGGCCTTGAAAGTGTACCAGAGAATTTGAAAAGGAGTTATGAATTTGATGGGAAGACAGTGCTGTTGGTGAAGGACGAGGATGAGGAGGACAAGGGGCTCTGGTGATTATGCAGGGAGCTGAATTCTGGACCAGTTTAGATATAGGGCTGCAAGAATTGAAATTTGAATCTACGAAATTAGCAACTGGTCTATATTACGCTATATAGATATATAGATACGCTATATATATTACGCTATTTTCTGATCGATGTTATAATAATGTTATGTAGTTTCCTCATTACAAACAAACCTGGAGTTGTGTTTTGTTTCATTCACACATGTTTAACACACAAACCCTGCATATTTAGGCTCTTGAGTTCTTATCTCAAGTTGAAAACACTCTGTTCCACCTTCTGATGTCATGTGGTATACAGGAAATGCTCCACTGTATTTTTAAACACCATACACTTTTACTAGAATCATTTGTATAATTTCAGCCCTGGAACTGTCAAATCTCTACTGAACTAAAAGTAAAAGGTATCTATTAAAAGGCTATTAAAGGATTACTCAAACATGTGTGACTGAGAGAAGGGAAATTCAATTTGTCAACTGGACAAAAGTTTTTTGGTCAAATACATTTCACAACTCATCCAAGCTGCTGAACTGAATAATCATCTGCAAAAACATATTTGATAAAAAAAAAAAAAACAAAAAAAAAACTTGACAAGTTATATTTCTCCTTTGCCATGGATTCTACCTGGACAACTGAAGGATTTTACAAAGATGTGTGACGTAAACAAAACACAACTCCTGGGATGTTTTTGAAGAGGTAACAACATTCTAACATGGCTATTTGTTTTTCAATTTTGCATAATATAGGACCTTTAAGTACCAATAATTTCCTCCACAAACAACAAAATCTCTTGTCTTATTGTGCATAAAAAACTGCTAACCCTGTAGTTTAGTTCCCTACAAACATGTTCTGAAATGTGAAATATATAGGAAATATACATCAGTATATCAGAGGTTTATTTCCTATTAATTTTCGCTTGCTTGGGGCCAATTGGCTCTGTGCTAACTAATGACCACAAGAGCATATATATATATATATATATATATATATATATATATATATATATATATATATATATATATATATATATATATATACATATATTTTTTTTTTAATTAAACCTCTTTCTGAAATTTTATAAATCGCATCTTTTTGTGCTTTTCACCACAGCTGATTAGCCTTTGGGAAAAATAAATGGGAAATTTAGCAGAGTGAACTTTGAAGTGGACTACTGAGCTTTATTTGAAAAGTTTAGACCAGAGAGTTATGATGACAAGACTGTTGACAAGGAGGAGAAGAATAGGCAGAGTGAGGCAGGATCAGAGTGAGGCAGGGGCAGAATGCAGTGTGAGGCAGGGGAAGAGTGAGGCAGGGGCAGAAAGCAGTGTGAGGCAGGGGCAGAGTGAGATAGGACAGACTGAGGTAGGGGCAGAGTGAAGCAGGGGCAGAGGCATGTGAGTCAGGCTCAGTGTGAGGCAGGAACACAGGAGTGTGAGGCAAGCGCAGTGTGAGGCAGGGACAGAGATGTGTGAGGCAGGGATTGTGCGAGGCAGGGCAGGGGCAAAAATATACTATTTAGACAATAGTTCAATGAAATAGGGGGGTATTATGAAAAAAATATATATATATTTTTGAACCTTTGTACCATGTCTGAAGAGGTTTTAGATGTCATATATGCAGGTTATTTTAGCAGCCTCTCCCAGGTTCTATTCAAACCCTCTTTATGGTTAGCTATAAGATTGTGCACATTGCTCCACCCACAAGCCTACATCACCGATACTCCCAAATGACAATTATCCATAAATATGCAAAAGCATCATATAAAACTGTACACAACAACTTCACAAACTGCAAATGTGCAGTAGTTTCATTGATTCTATTGTGATGGTGCTCTGAAGGAGGAGACTTAAACGAAAGTGAAACTTATAAAACATCATTTCTGTTTTTTTTTTTTTTTTTTAGCTTAATGCCTCTGTTCATTGTCCCTTCACATAAAGACTAAACTCCCTCCTGATAAACCCCTCTGTCTGTATGTGTGCAGACTTTAAAGAGTGCTTCTCTCTGTACGACCGCCAGAGGAACGGCAGGATCCAAGCCTCAGACCTCATGTTGGTCATGAGGTGTTCGGGCTCCAGTCCCACCCCTAATGAAGTACAGCGCCACCTGCTGATCCACAATACAGGTAAAGCCCACAGACTTTATGGTTAAGGTTATAAATACACAGTGAGTAAGCACTGATGGCTGATTAGATTTGCGATTTATGTTTTAAATCAAACCTATTCTGCAAAATGAACTTTCCTATAGTTATAGTTATTTCTCTTCTCATCTACCCTCCGAAGTTGTATTTGAGTGGGCGGCAGTAGCTCAGTTGGTAAGAGCGTTTGTCCTCTGATCCGAAGGTTGGCATTGGTTGAGCTGTCAGATACACTGACCCACAGGTTTGTGCTTTGAGTGCCTTGAAGGTGGAAAAGCGCTATATAAAAATTTGACCATTTGCCATTTGAGTGATTTGTGCATGTTTGAGCAATCTTTAAGCACTTATTTTCAAGACACCATTTTGCCAGTCAAGCCCTGCTTTCACTGTCAACGGTACACGCCCACTGACGTATGCACTTTGTTCTTCAATTTCATTTTTTTAATCATGGCTATGTGTAGGATTTAGCAGCGTCACATAGTCATTTTGGTAGAGCAGCTCTTTATTGTGAAGATGTTTACAGCAACGTTAGCTCCCAATGGGCATCTCAAGTTTTCTAACACGGAAGTCAGAGGACTTGTTTCTTACATTAAGTCGTTTTAGGTCAATATTGAGATATAAATTGTGCAAAAGATAACATAATGATCCACGGGTGATGTAGGTTATAACTATATAGCAGACACAAACACAATATGTCTTTTTTTCAAAGTTAACTTTTTAAACGCATCCAGAAGAATTGAGAAAAAGACTGAAATCTGAACTAATACAAGAATCACTTTTCAGAACATGTTTGTACAGATTTGTACAGGGTTAGCAGATTTCATGCAGAATAAGACATTTTGTTGTCAGTGGGGAAATTATAGTACTTAAAAACTGCACCCTTTGTAATTTGCTGATTGCATCCATTCAAATTGAGATTTCGATTTGAAAGTGAGAGAAAGAACTTGTCAAAAGCTAGAAGCACCCAATATTTTTCTCCATGTTGAGCAAAATGTATCTTGCCCCAGTGCAGATATACTGTATAAGCAGCTCTACAGGTCAAATAAGTCCTCTTCTAGCTGTCTGAATCTAATTAGAAAGCATTGTTGTATTGTTAGGAAATGCACAAATAGCATGCTGGCTGTTGCTCACAGTAGTTTCATAAATTATTGTAGCAAATTTTAGAACAGATTTTAGAACAGGTGAACACAACAGGAAAGGCCTCGTTCTTACTCTCTCTATCTGGTGTTTCATTTGGTGATGAATTGGTTAATTCCCTCAACATGTTTCCTCTAGAAGATCTTCTGCCAAATTTGTTGCCACATATGTTGTAAAAAGCCTGTAACATCTCAAATGTTCATAGCTAGCTACTTACCTAACCTCTTGCACAGACTCCATGGATACAAGGGTTACATGCTGCTATTCCGACATACCGCCACTCCGACATTGACGTCTAATTGTCAGAGTGGAGGCATTTCCATTTTTTATCAAACGTCCCTGCACTCCGACATTTTTTTTTTTTCCTTGGTTGGAGTGGCAGCACTTTTTTTCCAACATTCTGCCATTCCGACAAACAAGGTAAATATTGAAAATGAGCTATATCTATGGAGTACGAAAGCTTTCAGAAATATTTGTGTGCATAGGATAGAAATCTATGCATATTTGGGAAATCCATGCATAACTGGCTGTAGTTGAGCATAAAATAAATACTTGTAAACTCTCGAATGAGTCCAGTCGTACATAAAATGTACTGAATTTATTTTATCCATCAGAATACGAACTGAAAAGTTACGACATCAAGAATTGCAATCATGAAATGGAAATTACAGTTTCTTAAGTACGAATACAAATTCACAGACGTGACTTTACTGTCAAAAATACATCTCTTCACTTCACAGGCATTATTTTATTGAGCAGAAGAAACATCAGTTGAGATGCCGGACTTTTGCACCGCATAAGGACTGAACCAGAACTAAAACAGGACTGATCCCAAGACTGAACCAGGACTGAATCAGGACTGATCCCAGGACTGAACCAGGACTAAAACAGGACTAAACCAGGACTAAACCAAGACGGAGCAGGGTGTCTGCAAAGTGTGATTGGATGACGGCTGCGCTCTGTGTCGGTCCTTTCACCTGCAGTCACCCGACAGACTACGCGGGCACACTTCCGGGCCCGTCCCGACACTCAGTCCTGGTTCATTTCTGGTTTAGTCATCCTGGTTTAGTCCTGGTTTAATCTTGTTCAGTCCTGGTTTAGTCCTGGTTTAGTTCTGGTTCAGGCAAAAAAGGTGACACTCCAAACTATGAGTAGGTTGTCGGAATGGGAGCATGTCGGAATGACGAAATGTTGGGGTGGAAATGTTGGGGTGTCAGAGCGGCGGTATGTCGAATAAGGGTTGTACCCTGGATACAGGAAAAACAAACAGTTCACTTCACACAGTCCAACAGTCCCTTGTGTTCATTCCCTCAAAGTATTTCCTCTGAAGATCTTTTGCCACATTTGCTGCCACGTATGGTGTAAAAACCTGTAGCAACTCAAAGGTCCATTGCTAGCTCCCTTGCTAGCTCCACAGCTAGCCTCTTGCATGGTCTCCATGAATACGGGAAAAACAAACAACTAATTTCACAAAATTCAACAGTCCCTTACTTGTGTCCTTTGAGCTGCACATGTTGCACTTCTTAGCTGTTTAAAATCCCATGGTATGATGTTAAATACTGAGCTCAAAATCTGCTCAGTGTGTGCCAGGCAGCCACAAAAACAGCCAAACACACATTGCCATGAAACGGGACTTTGGATAAAATATTCAGTATGGCATTACACTTGCTATCTCCACTGCCTCCCTCTTGGGTCTGGCCTTGACGTGGCGAGGGGGCTTGTGCGTTCCCGGGACCCTGGAGAGCGATACCGTCGGGAGCTTGCTCCTGGTAGGGTCACCCTAGGCGGGCCGGTCTCCAGGGTAGGTTCCAGACGAACATAGACCCCAGCGTGTCGGTACGCTGTAAGGTGGCAGCCCCACCAACCGACTATCCTGCGGAGGGCTAACAACCCACCCAGGAGAAACCCTTTTGTTACGAAACTGACCAGAGAAAGAAGCCGGACTGCCCAAAACGGTAACGGACCCCAGCCTGCCCCCGACCAACGAGTACGGATCAACCTTCGTCGTAGGACCCGTGTCGCAACATGGAACGTCCAGACGCTTCTTCGCCCCGGAGCCGCCACCCTGCTGTCCCGAGAGCTCTGCCGCTACAACATCACCCTTGCAGGACTCTGCGAAGTCCGGTGGCAAGGCAGTGGCGAAACAACAGCAGGCGACCACTGTTACATCTGGAGTGGCCCCGAGAGACGGACAGGCCTTTATGGCGTGGCTCTCGCCATCCCAAAGGCCCTCCGTAAGTGCCTCATCAGCTGGACACCTCTGAACGACAGACTGTTGTCCGCCCGCTTTCTCCACCAGCATGGCAAGATGACAGTAATTGTTGCCTATGCGCCCACCGATGTCGCTGACGAGGATGCGAAGGATGCCTTTTTTGACCAACTCCATCAGGCTGCCAACCAAGCCCCACCACACGACATCACCATCATCCTCACGGACGCCAACGCCACTCTATCCAGCTGCGACCGGCCCACAGGCTCACCTGTTGGCACAATTTTTGCTGACAAGACCACAAACGACAATGGTAACCGCCTTCTCCTTCTCTGCCACCATAACAACCTCTGTGTTGCTGATACCTGGTTTCCCCGGAAACTCAGCCACCACTGGACTTGGTACAGCCCAGATGGCAGAACTAGGAAAGCGCTGGACCACATCCTCATATCGCGACGCTGGAAGTCGTTTGTCACCAACTGCCGTGTTTACAGAGGAGCAGAGCTTGGTAACACCGACCACCACCTGTTGGTGGCCCAGCTTAAGCTAAAGCTGCGAACCAACCAGCACATCAAGACCCCGCCCCGCCTGGACTCCTCCCTACTCACTGATCCAAACATCGCCGCAGACTTCAGCCGCTCTGTCCGCTGTACCTTCGATGCCCTGGCCCTGGACAAAGTGACCGACTGGACAACCTTTAAGGAGAGCGTCATTCAGTCAGCTCACAATGTCCTTGGATGCTCACGACCTTCTCCGAAAAAGCCCTGGATATCGGAGAGGACACTTGACATCATCGACCGCCGGCGCGAGGCCCGACTCCGGGGCGACCTGTCGGAGTATCGGCGGCTGAACCACCTGCGCAATATGGCTATAGCCGAGGACCGTGAGAGGTTCTGGAAGGCAGAAGCTGAACACCTAGAGTCCGCGGCCAACAACAACAACATGTGCCGGGTCTTTAGTCTGCTGCGCCAAGCTCGTAATGGTCCACGCATCAAGACAGCCCTGGTGAAAGATTCTAATGGCCACCTCTTAACAACTGAGGCAACCTGCCTTGAACGCTGGAAAGAGCACTTCAGCCTCCTCCTGCAGCACAGCTCCATCCCGGCTGATCTCATCACCCCAGCCACTGCAAATGTTGCATCCACCAGCAACGCTTGCAGCACAGATCCTGTCACCCCAGAAGAAGTCAGAGCTGCTCTGAACAAAATCAACAACAGGAAGGCCCCCGGCATCTGCGCCATAACCGCTGAGATGCTGAAATCTGGTGGTGACTGCGTTGTCGAGTGGCTCACCCACATATTCAATCAGGTGTGGGAGACAGAGAGGCTTCCCAGCGACTGGACCAGAGGGGTCATCCTACCCTTCTGGAAACGCAAGGGTGACAGGCTAGACTGCTGCAACCACAAAGGCATTACCCTTCTCTCCATCCCCGGCAAGCTCTTTACCAGGATCTTGCTCACCCGTGCTCTCCCAGCCATCAGAAGCAGTCGCCGTCCCCCGCAGGCTGGCTTCATGCCTAACCGCTCCACAACAGACCACATCTCCGCTGTTCGTCTGCTGATAGAGAAGACCTATGAATTCCGCAAAGACCGACATCTCTACATCGGATTCATAGATCTGAAGGCTGCCTTTGACACCGTCTGCCATGCTTCACTGTGGAGTATCCTACAGGCCCTTGGAGCACCACCCAAGATTGTCGCCCTACTCAAGCTGCTTTACAGCAACGCACAGAGCTGTGTCTGTGTTAACGGCAAAGACTCTGACTGGTTTCCCATCTCCAGTGGCGTCCGTCAGGGCTGTGTGGCTGCTCCCGACCTCTTCAACTGCATCATTGACCACCTGATGCTCAAGGTCTGTGAGCGGGTCCCCGGAGTGTCCTTTGGCGATTACCACCTGACTGACCTGGAGTATGCTGACGATACCACTCTGTTCAGCACATCCTACAGCCAGCTGAGAGACGCTCTGGGTATCTACAGTGAAGAGGCAGGGAAGCTTGGCCTCCAAGTGAGCTGGGCCAAGACCAAATTTATGCACGTCGGTGATGGGCCGGATCCACCCCCCCTGCAGCTTGGCAATGACATTGTAGAGCCTGTCAAGTGCTTTGTGTACCTGGGGTCCATAGTGACCGACAACGGAGACCTAAATCCAGAGATCAACCGCAGAAGAGCCCTGGCAGCATCAGCCCTGCAGTCCCTCTGGAAACCACTCTGGCGACACTCTACCATCTCTCGCACGACGAAGCTCCGGATATACAACTCCGCCGTACTCTCCATCCTGCTGTATGGCTCGGAGACATGGCCCCTGAACAAGACTCTGGCTGCCAGAGTAGATGGCTTCGACAGCAGAGCTCTCCGCACCATCGAAAACATCAGGTGGCCCCAGCGAGTTTCCAACCAGGTGCTCAGAGCTCGCACGCGCCAGCCCAGAGCATCTTGCCTGGCTGCGCAACGCCGCACCCGCTGGTTTGGTCATGTCCTCCGCCTTCCTGCTGACCATCCCACGAGAGCCATCCTCCAGTTCGATCCAAAGGCAGCAGGCTGGAAACGACCACGAGGCAAGCCCCGCACCCGATGGCTTGACGTCATCGCGGGCGACCTCCAACAACTTGGAGTCACCGTGGAGGACGCAGAGCAGCTGGCCCAAGACCGTCAGCACTGGAAAAAACTGGTTCATCTGGTCGGCTCAACGCACGGGGACGGGACGCCCCCCCCTTCGCTGGAGCCCTAAGTAAGTAAGTAATCTCCACTGGAGAATGTTCCGAAGTATGGTTTTAACTTTCTTTAACTTTCATACAGCCTCTCCAGAAAGTTTTATACTGTACCTTTATGCAAATCTTGTGAATAATACTCTTCACACTGTGATTAAAGATCCTCTATCATGGAAAATTGACTCTTGTGAGCTTTAAGTCCTGTTCTAATCCTTTTACCTCATCACAAACATATCTGGAGTTGTGGTTTGTTTCATTCACACATGTTTGAGTAATCCTGGTTTATTAGTCTGTTTACATCTCCAAAGCTCAAATGCTCTGTTCCACCTTGTGATGTCGTGAAGCGGTAGTTTTCAAGTTAACATCTCCTTTTTCCTTTAATTCAGTAGAGATTGACAATTCCAGGGCTGAAATTATCCAAATGATTCTAGTGAAGGTGTGTGGAGTTTAAAAATACAGTGGAGTGCTTTGTGTATTACCTGTTTGAGAGAAGAACTCAGCCTAAATATGCAAGATTTCAAGTTCAAGTTCAATGTTTATTATCAGTTCTTCATAAAAAGATAATACAAAGAATTGAAATTATGTTTCTCACTATCCCATGTGTAATAAATAAATAATAAATGGTAAATAGTGCAAAAGACATATAGTGCAAGGCACAAGATAGTCTTTTTTTTTTGTAGGAGTCGGGGGGGTCTGAGTCCAAGTGTTCTTTGGGGAGTTCTGTTCTTGGGGAGACACAGATTCCTAGCTTCCTAGCAGCCTGGTGGGTAGAGAGGGGAGAGAGTTCAGCATCCCAACAGCCTGGTGGATGAAGCTGTTAGTGAGTCTGGTGGTGCAGGAACGGAGGCTCCTGTACCTCCTCCCAGGGGGCAGGAGGCTGAACAGATTGTGTGTTAAACATGTGTGAATGAAACAAAACACAACTCCAGGTATGTTTGTGATGAGGAAACAACATTTGAACAAAGATCAGAAAATACTGCAATATAGGACCTTTATGTTTATAAGAGGCCATTTTGTATAAATCCTCTTGCTTACTTGACAAAATTTTGCTTTGGTCAAACAATGGATGCTAAAAAATTATAATTCATTTTCAAAATGAGTACCACATTGTTCGCATTCTCACAAGCCTATTCATATCTACCCCTTTGCTCAATACAACACACCCCTTGACCATCCACATCAGTGTTCACCACACATGTCCCATATGAGAAGACTTTACTGACCTGCGCCTCAAGGACTCCTCTCATGATTTACTGCTGTGGTTTTATTTGTCACATGCTTACACAGTCTGATGAAGGGGGAGTGACACTGCAGCGCCCTCTGTGCTCACCTGTGGGAGTGTGATTTATGAACTATAAGAACAAACAGGGGAAAGGAGGGCACAGGAAAGACATACAAACAGACATGATGATAAATGACAGAAGAGAGAGGTGGAACTGGTCTCATAGGACTCACACAGACTGTTTTATGTGGTGTACGCAAGTTTCATGGATGTATAATATGCAAAATGGACCAGGTTTAACCATAATCATGATACCACTGCATGATGTCATCAGGTGGTATCCCAGGAAGTGCTCCTCTGTGTTTTTAAAGTTCATACAGCTTCACCAGACTGCCTTCATGCAGCTTACCAACTTTAATATTAAAATTTTACTTACACATAAATTTCAATATTTTATAAATAATTTTAGCCATTACACCTTTTCCCTCACTAATTTAATTTAAATCCCACTTAAAGGGGCCATATTGCGCTTTTTCTGATCTATGTTATAATGTTGCTTCCTCCTTGAGCTTTGGAGATGTAGACAAACTAATAATAAAGGATTACTGTGTGAATGAAACAAAACACAAAAGGTATGTTTTTGAGGGGGTAACAACATTCATAACATGACTTAAAACTTGCAATAATGCATTTTGTGCGATATAGGACCTTTAAAGGTGCACTTTTCTGGTAAATGGTCCACCACCTACAGTTGTATGAAAAAGTTTGGGCACCCTTGACAGTTGCCATTATTTTCATTTATAAATCATTGGGTGTTTAGGTCCACAACGTCATTTTGATCTACCAAATAACTAATGGACACAGTAATATTTCAGCAGTGAAATTAGGTTTAACAGACATTTAGGTTTAACAGCAATATGCATCAAAACAAAATTAGACTGGTGCTTAAATTTGGGCACCTTAACAGAAAAATCATATCAATATTTAGCAGAGCCTCCTTTTGCAAAAATAACAGCCTCTAGACGCTTCCTATAGCCACTAATGAGTGTCTGGATCCTGGATGAAGGTATATTGGACCTTTCCTCCTTACAAAACATCTATAGTTCAGTGAGGTTTGATGGTTGCCGAGCATAGACAGCCTGCTATAAATCATCCCACAGATTTTCAATGATATTCAAGTCTGGGGACTGGGATGGCCATTCCAGAACATTTGTACTTGTTCCTCTGCATGAATGCCTGAATAGATTTTGAGCAGTGTTTTAGGTTATTGTCTTGTTGAAATATCCAGCCCCGGCGTAACTTCAACTTTGTGACAGATTGTTGAACATTATTCTCCAGAATCCGCTGATATTGAGTGGAATCCATGCGACCCTCAACTTTAACAAGATTCCCAGTACAGGCACTGGCCACACAGCCCCACAGCATGATGGTTTCATCAGTCCACAGTACCTTATTCCAAAATGAAGCTGGCTTGTCCAAATGTGCTTTTGCATACCTCAAGTGACTCAGTTTGTGGCATCTGTGAAGAAAAGGCTTCTTCCACATCACTCTCGCGTACAGCCTTTCCTTGTCCAAATTGGGCTGTATTGTTGACCTATGCACAGTGACACCATCTGCAGCAAGATGACCTTGCAGGTCTTTGGAGGTGGTCTGTGGGTTGTTTTTGACCACTCTGATAGTTTTCTTGGCCTGCCACTTCTGGCCTTAACAAGAACTGTGCCTGTGGCCTTCTATTTTCCTCACTATGTTCCTCACAGTGGAGACTGACAGCTGAAATCTTTGAGTTTTTTAAGATAAGATAAGATAAGATAAGATAAGATATGCCTTTATTAGTCCCACAGTGGGGAAATTCCAGTGTTGCAACGCACAGTTCAAGAACAGCAGGAAAATGGAACATGCAATAAAACAAGATAATAGATAATGGCTAAAAAAAGAATAATTTAGAAATAGACTTAAAGATAGAGTAGTGGATAGTGGAGCAAAAATATAAAATACAAAATATAAAATACCAAAAAAAGCCTTCCCCTAAACCATAATGCTGAACAATCTTTGTTTTCAGGTCATTTGAGAGTTGTTTTGAGGCCCCCATGTTGCCACTCTTCAGAGAAGAGTCAAAGAGAAGAACAACTTGCATTTGGCCGCCTTAAATACCTTTTGTCATAATTGGATGCGCCTGTCTATGAAGTTCAAGGCTTAATGAGCTCATCAAAGCAATTTTGTGTTCCAGTTACTCTGTGTTGATTAGTTACAGGTATTCAAAGCAACAAAATGACAAGGGTGCCCACATTTTTGCACAGCCTATTTTTCACATTTGATTTAATTTAATACAAATGAATATTACTACATTTAATTACACACTTGTCTTTTATGGGAAAATGAATGACATGCCACTGTGATCATTTTCTGTGAAGACAGAATCAATTATTATACAACCTCAGAGCGGTGCCCAAACTTTTTCATACAACTGTATGTGGTCTATGATGTTATTGCTTTGCCTGGAATGTTTCACAGTATGGCATTAAACATATCCATCTAGCATTTATTCATGTTGTTTTTGTTGACAAAAACCTTAAAAACATACATTCATAATGTGAGAGAGCTCGCATCTCCACAAATCTGACCAGCTTGTCTACATGAAGATAGATACACTTAATGATACTGTGAATAGTTTCAGAGAAAACATTAACATCTCCATGGAGACAAGTAGGTGGCAGACCCTCCATTAAAGTTCTGTAGTGCAGCTCTAAAGTCCCCAAAAATAAAGTACCCAAAGTTCTGTCAGTTACCATTAAATAGTACTATTGATTTCATATGTTCAAACATATAGCCTAACAGTGAAAATAGGCATGCTTGCTCTAGTATAAAAACTTACTGTCACCAAGTTTTAAAACGAGCCCAAAGGTCCAGGGCCCTCTGTTTGTGAAGGTAAAGGTCCTGTATTGGCTACATGGGATGGGCCAAAGTATTCTGACACTGGTTGTAGAATAAATACCACCCGCCAAGCTCTGGCGTGGGGTCATGTGACTATGAGCATGTGACAATAGAAATATATACAGAGCAATTCTTGGACCAAAAACCTTTGAAAAAAGAACATCTACAATTTTTGCAATATTTTATCAAAATAAAGGTATAACTCTACTTCACTAGCAAGGACCACGCCACAACAATGAAATATGATAAAGATATTTATTGACAGTGAATAGATGTAATGGCTGGGGGGAGACTCAGGGTGGGGGCTCCCACCCTGACTCTCATCCATCCATCGAGCTGAAGGATGGATGAGAGACACGAGGTGGGAGGGAGGGAGTCGAGTCGAGAGACCTGACGCTGATGGTGTTGTCGGGATAGGCTGTATAAATAGGGCTTCTGGGTAATTGAAGGCGTGGTCGAGATGAGCTGCAGTTGGCTGGTGAGGAGGTTGAGGCATGGTCCAGCTCCTGAATCTAAGTTAATCATATTAACTCCACTTCACTACCAAGGATCATGCCACGACAATGAAATACGATAAAGATATTTATTGACAGTGAATAGATGTGATGGGTGGGGGGAGACTCAGGGTGGGGGCTCCATCTCCAATCCAAAATGGTCACCCAGCTGATTCGGAACCCCATAAAAGATGGAGTAAGATGAGTGAATGAGGAATGAGCCAAGGAGTTGGTAGAGGACTGATGAACGTATGAGAAGGTGGACACGAGAGGACTGACAATCAAGGGTCGCGATGATTAGGAATGACTGTCCAGCCAGAAGGGGCAGCTTGGACATAGATCGTGGGAATAGTAGGAGATTCTGGCTAAGGATTCTCTATAGTGGACTGGTCGGAAAGTGTGGAGGAGTCGGATGTGAACCGGGAGGAGAGGTACGAGTGCAAGGTTGCGTGGACAGGCGGAAGGATTTATGTTGCCTGAAGAACGGTGCTTGGGAGGTGGAAGTCGATTGAGATTGACTAAGGAGAGAAAGGACCACCTTGAAAGAGGGAGGAGTTGAAATGACTCTTGGGGAATAGAGAACGGGGAATAGAGAACTGGAAGAACATGCACGAGGACGGGGTTCACGATGCGGACTGAGGAAATGTGAAACTGGGTCAAACTGATGCTGAATGAATGGATTAGGACCCGATGTTCATGAGGACTGCGAGAGGATAGCGCGTGGTGCGAGATGGTAAGTAAGTCTTCCCGCTAGGTAGATACGTGTTAAGATGAGGAATACGTAGTTGAAAGAGATCGCTGAAGCTGCGGGGGTGGAACGAGAAGGAAGTTAGAGTTCAATGTCGAGAATCTTAATTTCATAAGAGCAGTTGGTAGAAGGCAATAGGATTTTGGTGTCCGGAGTTGGAATGTCCTGAATGACGACTTATTCCTGGAGAAGTGGGCTGCATGATTGCAATTGCTGGAGGAAAGGTATTATGTTGTAGGTGGTGTTGACTGATCTATTATTGTTAGAATGAATGGGAATGCCCCTTCTGGATTAGTCAGACCCCCAAAGAATAGTGGAATGTTAGGGTGAAGTGCCGATGAAGCTGAAGACTAATTGTACAACTCGAGGGCTCTGGAAGCTACGTGGAAGCCAACTACTGCCGGAGATTAAATGCTGGAGAAACTGGAGCTGCATTGTGAAGGTGCGATGAAGAATGAGTCAGGAGTGATGTACAGAGACTGTGGTGTGGAGAGTCTTCTCCCCTGACGGAGAAGCTGGACCTTCTCTGGAGTGGAGATGTTGGGGTTGCATGCGCTGGCACGGATGGTTGACAAAGTTGATCATGATAACGCTGATGTGTGTGCTCCAGCATGGGTGCGGATGGCAAGTGTGGGAACCTGCGGGTGAAGTAAGCACAGCTTGACTTGCTGATTTATGCAACGAGGGTCAAAGGGTAAGGGTCGAAAGGATGAGGGTCGAAGGGATGAGACCCATCATGGGTCAGAAGAGAGGGAGGGGGACCTGCCGTGGGTCGGGAGAGGAAGGGGAGAGAGGGAGACCCATCGTGGGTCGGGAGGGGAGGGAGGGAGACCTGTTGTGGGTCAAGAGAGAGGGAGACCCGTCGTGGGTCGAGAGAGAGGGAGGGAAGGAGGGAGACCCGTCGTGGGTCAGGAGAGAGGGAGGGAAGGAGGGAGACCCGTCGTGGGTCAGGAGAGAGAAAGAGGGAGACCCGTCATGGGTCAGGAGAGAGAGAGAGGGGGACCAGTTGTGGGTCGGGACAGAGGGGGACCCGTCGTGGGTTGGCCGCCTCGGAAGGCTGAGGGTCGGCCGAGGACCTGAGGGTGGAGGTGCATGCTGGGGGTGCTGGCAGGGCGGCTACTGGTTGAACGCTGGATGGATGAGAGAGAGTAAATGTGGAGACAGTATAAGTCGTCGCAACATGAGAGCAGAGAATGATGAAGGACTACGATGATGTAGCATGAGCAGGGGGAGGTGAGGGCAAGATGGCAAGAGCATCGCTGAGGAGGTGTATGAGGATAGAACAGTTAAGAAGTCGTGAGCTAACATCGATGGCAGAATTCTCGATTGGGTAAGAGGTGGTGAGCCGAGATGGTGTAAACCGGGGTGAGGGCAGCGCTTACCGGTGGCTTAAGCTAGGATGTAATGAATGATGTGAGCTGCACGAGCTGTAATAGCGTGAGACAGCAAGGGCTGGAATATGAGTTAATGGCGAGTAGGTGTTAAGACAGCTAGCGTACGTCAAAACTGCATGATTGGCTTGAGCTGGAATAGAGTGAGCAATGCGAGTCGACGGGTGATGAATATCGGAATAGCAGAGAGCGGGCGTAGAGCCTGCTTAGCTAGCATGTGTTGGAATAGCGTGAGCTAGCATGAGTTGCATGAGCTAGAATGGGCAGATGCGAGTCGGTAGGAGAGGTTGAATACCGAGATGGCATAGTGTGCATGTGTAGAGATGGGTTAAGCGATCGAATGCGTCGGTATGACATTTCAGAGTGTGAACGAGAATAGTGTGAGTGGGCGTGGTGACTCTGTAGGCTGTGCAACAACATGAGAAATAACGTTTGGGTGTTGGGTAAGGGGAGGGGGTGCGGGAGAAGGGATAGAGCAGAAGAGGGGAAACGGATTAGAGGCTCTGCCTGTTGTGGGTAGAGCGCGAGAAGCCATCTAGCTCATGATGACTGAAAAAAAGAAAAGAAAGGATGGAGAGAAGATGCTGTGCATGGGGAATTGTGCAGCCTGCGAGACAGGGATAAGATGAACGGGGCGACCTGATCGAAGGTTGACACTAAGGGAGCAGGCACAGGGGGAGAAACAACCTGCCCCCTCTAGGGGGGGCTGTGGAAGCAGGCTGAGATGGATGCAAGAGGATTCAGAGAAGACTGCACAGTAGACAGAAGATATTTACCGGCCACTGGTGGTGATGCCACTTAGCCCCCAGCAGGGGGAGCTATGAGACTGTAGTAGAAGAGCGGTGGGAGTGATAACGTCAGCAGCTGCACGTGAGAGCCATGGCGGGAAGCCGGAAGCTCGTTCATCTCGTTTCAGAGCGCCAGGGTTATTTTCTTGACCTAAACGGTTGAAGGTCCTGTCCTGATGTGTTGTCAGCCTGAAGGGTTAGGTGGGTGCCAGGCGGTGCCGAACGCCGTGGGCGCCGGAGGCCGAGCGCCGTAGTCGGATGCCGGGCCGTGCCAAATGCCGT
The DNA here is from genome assembly GCA_029959045.1 of Taenioides sp. WSHXM2023. Lineage (NCBI taxonomy): Eukaryota > Metazoa > Chordata > Actinopteri > Gobiiformes > Gobiidae > Taenioides > Taenioides sp. WSHXM2023. The sequence goes on from CM057092.1 coordinate 950,388, forward strand.
GGTTGCAGGAGCCGGGCCGTGCCAGGCGCTGTAGTCGCTGGAGGCCGGGGCCGCGCCGAATGCCATGGTTGCTGGGGCCGGGCCGTGCCGAGCGCCGTAGTCACTGGAGGCTGGGCCGCGCCGAATGCCGGGGTTGCTGGAGCCGGGCCACGCCCAGCGCCGTAGTCACTAGATGCCTGGCCGCGCCGAATGCCGTGGTTGCTGAGGCCGCACTGCGCCGAATGCCGTGGTTGCCTGGGCCGTGCCGAGTGTCGTAGTCACTGGAGGCCGTGGCCGCGCCGACTGCTGTGGTCACTGGGAGCTGGGCTGCACCGAACGCCTAAACGAGGAGGGGGAGGCTGCCTAGGAGGACAACGAGGATAACCCGTAGATACCACCAGCTGCAGAGATGGTGACGGTGGACGCATGGTGCTCCTTGGAGATGGAGGTCCGCTGTGTAGGCACAACCCTGGAGCATTCGCTGGGCAGCGCGGACCGTGGGCCGGAACGGAGCGGACATGCGATGGAAAATCCTCCAGCTGCAGATCCCTGGATGAGATTCTCATGGGATCCGTTGCGGCATGAGGAATTCGCGGACTGGAAGGAACTAGGAAATGTGTGATAGGTCTATGTTTGAATCTGACGGGTTGTTTGCAGCCCTGGTCGAGAGAGCTGACGCCAACGGTGTTGTCGGGATAGGCTGTATAAATAGGGTTTCTGGGTAATTGAAGGCGTGGTCGAGATGAGCTGCGAGGAGGTTGGCTGGCGAGGAGGTTGAGGCGTGGTCCAGCTCCTGAATCTAAGTTAATCATATCAACTCCACATGTGACAGAGATACCCACTGTATGATTCTGCATGAATGTAAAAGACAGTGAAATGTACAGTCAGTATAGCTATATAGCTATAGTATCAACAATAGAACACTCTATGAACAATAGAACTCTACAATAGAACACTACTGAAGCTGGAGGAAGGCAGAGGAGCACGGTCACATAAACACAGTGAAGTCTGTTTCTTCATTGAGACCAGGATATTGTGAAGATCTTAAGGCACTGATCCAACAGGTGTCTCACTGCAGCAATTTTAAAGTCTGTCAACCCCATGGGCTCCATCTGAACTGTCTCTATGATGATTGTATTGAGGCCAAATGAGGAGGAACTAATTAGTGTTGGGTGGGACACATTATGAGAGGGACTATGTAGAATATACTGGGAACATAGTGTCATAAAGACACCAGTGCCCCCAGTGTGAAAAGTCTCAACATCCTCAAGAAGACATGATAGTACAATTATAACTTTGAGGGTAGTATTTGTGTGGCCCATGGTTTTAAAGTTTTGTGATCGGGTATTTGTGGATCGGGATATTGTGGAACCAATATAGAAACAGTCACACTCACAGTGAGGGAAATTTGTCCTCTGCATTTGACCCATCTTTCAGTGCAGCTGGAGCCCCTCATCAAGAGCAGTGAGCACTACAGTGCTCAGGGACGTATCTCCATGATCTGTTGTTAGTCTTGGTCAGGGCTATCTTAGCTGCAGGATTGGACCTATGGTGCATGCTTTAGGTTGATGAAGGAAACCAAAGGAAACCCACCTAGACACAGGGAGAACATGCAAACTCCACACAGAAAGGTCTGGGTAGTGTTGTGTTTTAGTTTTTGTTTTTCCTCGAGTGATGCAGAAAAGAGGGAGCCATTATCTGTGTAAATGTTCATGTATGTTAGCTAGGGGATCTTCTTGGATCTTCTGGGATCTTCCAGAACCTTCTTGCTGTGAAGGGTGAGTGCTAACCACTCAGCCACAGCTGCCTGGTAATGTTCTTTCCTGTTTGGAATCCATAAAGGGTTGTGTTCCCGTTCATAAGTGTGTTTGCCAGAGCCACACCTGAAAGTGCTGATTGGCTTGTTGAAAAATATGCTGAGTTTTGTGTGTGTGTCATATAAGTCCTCACAAGTGTAGGCTGACATTTGTATTCTCAGCCTTTTCAGTCCAAACTAATTGATGGATGTTTCCTCTTCTTTTCTTTGACAAGCACACAGGTCACAATAGCCATTCCCCTTGTTCTAACTTGTACTTAAGATCGTTTATACCTGTCACTGTCCCATAGACGGAATATATTCTTTGTTGCATTTGGCTTAAGAGCAGTTTCTTAGCAAAGCCATTTTAGTTATTAGCTTATCCCCAGGACATTGTTCTAATTCTAGTACAACTTGAATTAGCGGCAAAGGGGAACAGTTCTTTATTTGTATGGAAATAGTCTCTGGCGTGGGGAAAATGAAAGAAATCCTGTATGCTTTTGGGAGAGTCGAGTTTTGTCGACTCAAATATGCTGTTGGAATAATTCAGTGTCCTACCCTGCAAGGAATGTTCAAGAGGATTTTTTTTACATTTGAGATTTTTAATAATAAAGCTGCAGGAAAGACCAGAATGAAAATGGTTATAGAACTGCAAAAGTGTTCACCTGTCACCCTGAAAATAAGAGGTTTGATCCCAGCTCTATGGCATGTGATTGTTGTGTCATTTGGCAAGACACTTTTAACTTTCTGTTATAGGCAAAATTTTGATATCTTTTCACCATTCAAAAGGTAGGGTATTTTGTTTTTAAAGCAGACATATTGTGCTTGTGTGTGCTATATAGTTATAATCTATAGAATAAAGAGCACAGAGCAGTGGGCGTGTACCAGTGCCAGTGAAAACGTGCCGGTGAAAACGGGGGTTGAGCGGGGTTTACTAAAACATGCACGAATCACTCCAAATACAACTTCAGAGGGTAAATGAGAAGGGGAAACAACTAGAACATGGTTAAAAGCTCTAAAATGTCGAGTTTGCACAATAGATTAGCATTACATTGTTAATTGCTATGGTGACAATCCTAATTTTTCATCATCTTTAAACTCATGGATAGCCACACCCTTCTCAGTCTGTAGCCTACTTAGCTTCCAGCATGTAAGCTTGCAGGGTAGTGAATAAATAATGGATGACTTCACACGTCTACTCAAATTTAAAAAGATCCAAATACGCTTGTCTCTATTGTGATGTTACCTGGATTTTTTATAGGATGGCATTAAACTGTTCTATATTGCAATTTTCAATTGCAGGTTTTTGTATTGCTAAAACTAAAGGTCCTATTTTAAGCTCTTGTGAGCTTTAAGTCATATTAGAATGTTGTTACCTCCTCAAAACATACCTGAAGTTGTATTATCTTTCATTCACACATGTTTGAGTAATCCTTTATTAATATATATATGTTCCACCTGGCGATGTCATGAAGTGGTAGTTTTCAAGTTAACAGCTCCTTTTACCTTTAGTTCAGTAGCGAGTGGCAATTCCAGGGCTGAAATCATCCAAATGATTCTAGTGATGGTGTGTGGAGTTTAAAAACAGTGGAGCACTTCCTGTATTACCACATGACATCACATGGTAGAATAGAGTGTTTTCTGTTTACGAAAAGAATGCAGATATGCAGATATGCAAATATGCAAATATGCAGAGTGTGTGTGTTAAACATGTGAATGAAACAAAACACAACTCCAGGTATGTTTGTGATGAGGAAACTACATTAGAACATAGATCAGAAAATAGTGTAATATGGGCCCTTTAAGGTGAACACCTGGAGATGAAAAGTTTGAGCTCCTCTCAGATGAACAGTAGGTTTTCTTATGTATGAATCTTCTCCTCTTGTGCACAGCTCTTGTGTCTTGTGTCTCTAATACATTTTCATTTCATTTTCCACTCCTTTGAGGACAGCGAGGTCCAGATCTTGGCCAGAGAAAAGAACTGGTTTGAGAGGGGAGTTAAAGAAGCTATTTTTGTCAAGAAAGAAAATCCTTCCTTGAACAGAAATGGAGGTCTCAGACATCATTTGTCTCCCATCTATAACTCTATCCTCAAACCTAAATCAAAACAAACAGAGAAAACAATGGGACTAGCCAGGACATGTCCAGAGGTGTGAAAACACCCATCATGGCCCTGAATGGATATGCTAACTACTCCCCCACTCCCACTCCATATTGAATAGACACACCTGACTAACAGAAACTGTATATAAATATGTGTTGTCTCAGAGTAATTTTCATTGTAATTAAGCTCCTCCCTTCAAGCAGATATAAAGCAGTGTCCACCAGCATCTGACCAGAACTGAAGAAGCAGCTTGGATGAGCTGCGAAACGTATTCGATCAAATAAACTCTGTCCAGTTGACAAATTAAATTTCTCCTTTTGCTATGGATTCTACCTGGACGACTGAGGGATTCTACACACATTTAAAGAGTAACCAAAAGCACTAAAGTGCTTTCAGTACCTTGAGGGTGGAAAGTGCTATATAAAAAAGTATCCATTTACTGACTGTCTGGACATAACATCTAATATATAAGCACAGTTGCTTGGTCTTGGAGATGTTCATCTCCAATGAGCTGTAACCTGCAGCAGAGTGCGCACCTCCTGCTGGTACTGGGCGAGAGCTTCAGTGACCACCATGTGAGCCACCAGGACCATGGCGTACAGTTTTAACTCCAAAAAAATTAGGTGAAAGGCAATTATTCAGTCAGATCTAGTTTACTCAAATACTAAATAAGATATCCAAAATATGACATGAAAAAGAAGCAAGCAAGCAAAATCTAAATCTGGAAATTTAAATCTCTATTTTTCCAAAAATGAAAAACCGATGTATGTGACTAAACTACGGAGGGCGTTTCTGATAATAAATTTTTAGGTGTAATGATTGACCAAAAGCTAAGCTGGAAACCTCACACCAGATACACACAATCTAAGGTCTCGAAAAGTATAGCGGTAATCAACAAAGTGAAATACATTCTTGATCAAAAGACTCTTTACATATTGTACTCCTCACTCATACTTCTATATTTGACATATTGTATTGAGATTTGGGGCAACAATTACCAAACTTTACTTCTTCCCCTTTTCAAATTGCAAAAACATGCTGTGAGAATAATACATAAGGTCAGTTACCTGGATCATACAAACGACGTGTTTTTCAAATCAAAATTATTACAAAATTTTTGATTTAGTAAAATTCTACACTGCTTTGCTTTTGTATAAAGTAAACAAAAATTTACTACCATTCAATATCCAAAAACTGTTCAGTACACAAGAAGTACACTATGAATTAAGGGGAAGGGGTAAATTTAAAACAAAGAAGGTGAGAACAACCAGGAAGAGCAGGTGTGTATTTGTGTGCGTGTGTGTGTTTGTGTGTGTGTGTGTGTGTGTGTGTGTGTATCTGTGTGTGGGGTCAGTCTGTGGAATGGGTTGCCAAAATATTCACAGCTTCAAAAGAAATTATAAAGAGTTTTTGCTTTCATGTTATAAGGGTAAGTGACAGCACTGGGTGATTAAAAAAAAACAACAAAACCTTGGGTAAAAATGATATTAAGTATGCATAGTGTGTAATTTATTTTGCTATATGTAAATATTTGTAAAGTTTTGTGATCAATGTACATAAGCAACCACATAATCATAATTTTAATTTTAATTTTGAAACTATGTCATGAATAGGGGTGGGTTAATATAAGTTTTTCTTCTTCCCACTCCTTTTCGAGAAATGTGCTTTTCTGTTGTTTACAATGTATATATAATATGTATATGATTATTGTTTCTCTCTTGGCACAAACTCGAAATAAATATGAATCAATCAATCAATCAAAGTGAGATTTCAAAATTGAACATTTCTTCCTATTCACAGAGTCTCACCTTAACGGTTAAAATCTCCAAAAGTTGATCTGACAAAAAACAGGACCTTTTTAAAGCACTTTTAAGGACACATATTTCAGTGAATCACCAACAGCTGCTCTCTACAATGGCTAACATAATTCTCTCATTTACCTTGAGCCTGAATTGTGCTATGAAACTAAAAGAATCTCTGTCATGGTTAAACTAATCACTGTCATGGTTAAACTAATCTGTTTCGTCAGAGCGTGGAGGAGAGGTGGATTTCTCCACCTTCCTCACCATTATGCACCGGCAACTCCAGCAGGAGGCGCCAGAGGAGGAGATCCTGGAGGCTCTGAGGATGGCCGACAAAGAGCAGAAGGGCTATATCTTGGTGTCTGAGCTCCGGGCCAAGCTCACCTCTCTGGGGGAAAGGCTTACGGACATAGAGGGTGAAGACCACACAACCACACAACACTACACTGGCGTGTTTTTTGTAATTCAAGCAACATTTGATTTTGTTTCTTATTTTAACTGCAAAAAAGTTATTTTTCTTATCTTAAAGGTGCATTGTGTAACTTTTTGGTTGGAGGTCCGCCACCTGCTTGTTTTCATGGTTATGTCACTGCTCTGCCTGGAATGTTCCACAGTATGACATTAAACAGCTCTATCTTACATTTATTCAATTACAGGTGGTTTACAGCTCAAAAATACCTAGAAAAACTGTGAGTGGGGTCACCTCTCCAAAGATCTGACATGTAACGGTCTTTTTTGGTCTCCATGAAAATATAAAAAAATACAAAAAATACCATACCGTGCAACATTCCAGACAAAATAATAACATCTCCATGGAGTAAGGCATTTGACGGACCCTCCACCAGAAAAGTTACACAAAGTCACACAAGTGTAGCAATCTGTATTTTCATATTTTAAGTACAAAACGTCTTGTACTTGTCTTATTGGTAGATCATTTTACTTGTCAAGTGAAATGTACTCAAATCATGATAAAACTTTCTTAAATCAAGTAATCTTAACTTGGCTAGCTTTAAGTTTTTGCAGAAACATGTACCTCTACATACAGTATTACACAACTAGAAAAGACTAGGCAAGAGTTTTATCCACCAGTCCTTTGCGATGTTCTTCTTTTGCCTGTAATGTTCCACAGTACGACTTTAAACTTGCTGCTGTCATTTCATTGTGTGTGTGTGTTTATCACTCCAAAACACCTTGAAAAACCTACATTTTGTGAGTGTGTGACCCTGTAAGGTATAGGTATACGCACATCACTGGTGCAAGGCTACTATAGTAAACATAGAAAGTGAGACAAAGCCTGCATACTTATTCCCAAATTGCATTTAATGAATGACAACGTTTCGATCAGTGGATCTTCGTCAGGTCATGACCTAAATGTGCAGGCTTTGTCTCACTTTCTGTGTGACCCTGTACACACTGAGAGGTTTTTGAGCAATAAAAACAACATAAATAAACTCAAAAAATGTAATACAAAACTCTACACTCAAGGCAATGTAATCACAGCTTCATTTTATCTTTTATTATTTTTCTTTTTACTGTTGGAAAGGCAGTGCAAAGAGTGTACATAGAACTGAGTTTTAGAATGTTTTATAGGCTGTAGTTATTTAAAGGTATGTCATTTTCTGAGGCATGTCCTGTGTGATCCCAGGTAGCCACAGTGCTCGATTCCCGCTCAGACCAAGTTCTGTCGTTGCATCCTTAGGCAAGACACTTCACCCACCTTGCCCAGTATGAATGTGTCTGTAATTGATGGTGGTAATTGGTGGTATTTTAATTTACTTTTTGGCTAAAAAGGTACATGTTGTGGCTTTAATTTATCTAAAGAGGACATAATATGTAAAATCAACCATTGACATTTTATTTTTTTACCATGTTATAATGGGCTCTATTCACACTTACATCACAAAAGAGGAAGACGTTTGGAAAAATGCGGATGACGGGCTCTATTAGTGATAGTAACTGACACAATCTGGGAAAACTGAGAAAGTGGCCCGGTTTTCATCATCTAGATGTCATTGTATTCTTTTTTTCCTTTTATAAATTGCCTATAAATTTGTGTATTATAATTTGTCTAACTTAATTAAAAAAAGAAAGATGTCATTGTAGCATTCCGTTATGTTTGGCAGATCAACAATTACAACCAGCTGCCTGTAAGTGAAGATGCGATTAGTCATGCCCCCCATGGAAAGCTTTGGCAGGTTGTGAAGACTGTTGCTGCTGAATCCATGGTTTTATCACATGCCCAGTGTCGATAACTACACCGGAAATCGTTATCCGCATGTTTCCAAACGTCTTCCGGTAAGCGTGAATAGAGCCTATTGTTTCCCCTTCTCATCTGCCCACTCAGAGCTGCATTTAAAGTGATGCATGCATGTAGTCATGCATGTTTGACTAATCTTTATTCTTCTTCAAGATGTCATTGCTTCAGTCTACCCCTGTTTTCACCCCCGCCAGTACTCCAATTTTATTTTCTTTATCTGTGACACATGTAGGATCCAGTAATGTCGCCAGTGACATGCGGTCAGAGGAGGCAGGGGAGGCAGTGCCTCCCTTGTCAATCATGAAAAGAAGAAAGGATTTATTATAAATTCAAATAAAAAATAATAATTATCAGCTTGTATGTATATTATTAACCCCTTCTCCAGTCGAAAAAATGTTTTTTTTCTTGTTTCAATAATTGAATATGGCAGAATTTTCGTTTGTCCCGTTCAAATGCAAGGAGAAGGTGCGCCGTGAGGCACCAGCCTCCAGTGCCTCCAGCCGCTCGTCTGATCCCTAGCAAAGTGGCTAAGTTGGCTAACCCACTATATTGCCAATAAATGGCCCTCAAACTCTCTGATTATATGCTCTGTCTTTCCGGAATCTTTATAATGTATGAAATTTATTTCTGTAATGTGTTCAGGCTCGCAGATCAATCATAAAACCTCAGTAAAAAGCTCACCAGGGGAGGCAAACAGTACTCGTGCCTCAACATAGAGGGCGCTTGTGAGCACAGAGATTCTTGGCCTGCCGCCGCTATGCGCCAAAACAACTACATAATCTTCTTCGTTCTTTTTTATATTGCATTTAATCCGCCTCATCAAAATGGAAGATGACATTACCAAATTGAGAAAATTTGCAAATCTGGATTTTCAATCCAAACAAGAAATTATAACAAAATGGAAGACCAACACCAGAGCTGAGAGGATTATTTCTGGCCACCGGAAGGATAAACAGATCTTTTCAAACAGAGTGTTACAAACGAAAAAACTGGCTGTGTGTATGTTCGACGAGAAACCGCCTTTTCTGCTTTCCATGTCTTCTTTTTTCAGCGAGTGACAATGTCTGGACTCAAGGTGGATTTTATGACATGAAGAATTTGCCACGAAGCCTGAGCAGACATGAACAATCAGCGGCTCATATTCAAAGTCAGATAATTTTGAAAACTTTTGGGGTTTCTCGGATAGACTTGGCCTTGAATGAACAGCATCGCCTTAACATTAGCCTACACAACGCAAAGGTAAAAGAAAACAGAGAGATCTTAAAAGACCTCATCAATGCAACCTGTTACCTTGTGAAACAGCAGCTTGCATTTCGCGGTAATGACGAGAGTGTGGGCTCCGCTAATCGCGGCAACTACATAGAATTATTGCATGCATTTGCAGAGAGAGATGAAAAGTTGGCCAAACATTTAAGTACATCCACTGTGTTCTCTGGCGTTTCAAATAGAATACAAAACGATCTAATTGAAGCAATCAGTGATGTCATTAGAAATGATATTAAAAATGATATTAACGCTGCCTCCTTTGTTGGAGTAGAAGTAGACGAGACAACTGACGTTTCAAACAAAGCTCAGATTTCAGTCATTTTACGCTATGCAGCCAAAACTGAGGAATCTTGTGAAGTGAAGGAGACGTTTTTGGGGTTTGACGACGTGAGTGCTGACCGGCGCGCACCTGCCATTGCAGAATATGTTATGGGTGTGTTAGAGAAATACAGTTGCGCTGAAAAGCTAGTGGCTCAGACTTATGATGGGGCATCTGTGATGGCCTCAGACCTTAATGGGGTGAAGGCTAAAATAAAAAAAAAGGTTCCCGAGGCAACGTTCACCCACTGCTATGCCCACAAGCTCAACCTTGTGTTAATGCATTCAGCAAAGTCCATACCTGCATGTTGAATCTTTTTTAAAAGAGCTGAGGGACTAGGTGCGTTTTTTAGCAAGTCCACAAAGCGCAGCCACTTAATGGATGAGGTTGTTAAGCGACGATTGCCTAGAGCAGCGCCAACACGATGGAGCTCTAATTCTAGGCTGATTCAGACAATAAGCATGTACCAACAAGATCTACGAGCTTTATTCCAGATTATGGAGGAGAACCCTGAAAACTGGGACAATGAAACACTCATGATGGCTACAGGATATGATCGGTGGCTGTCAAAAGCATCAACATGCTTCTTACTCATGACATATGAAGACATTTTTTGGAAACTGATGCCCTTTTTAGAGTGCTACAAAGCAAAGTTTTGGATATTCAGTATTGTTGTGCGCGGATCAAGGACACACTTCAGGTTCTACAACGCAAAAGACTGGAGTTTGACAGTTTTCATGACAGTTGGCCTAACAGACACGGGACGCACAGAGTCAGTGAGAGATGAAAAAAGGCAAGTGTTCTTACAAATTTTTAAAAACGTAAGTGATCAGATGAACGCCAGGTTTGATAACTATGATGAGTTAGCTTTCCTTGATTTAGAGGATTGCATAAAATTCAATGAAATGTCACTACATTTTGACGACGCAAAACTGTGGAGCCTGTCAAAATATGCAAAGTTTTTTGATTTCGTGAGACTAAAGGCGGATCTCATCGGACTGTACAGTTCAGAAACTGTGAGGAACGAATGCAAGTCTCCTGGACAGCTTCTCAGCTTTTTGTGCAAGAATGACCTCATCCAAACAGTTCCTGAAGCATCAAAGTTACTGGAGTTGGTGCTCACAATACCAATAACAACAGCATCTGTTGAGAGATCATTCTCAGCATTAAAGAAAATCAAAACCTACAGTCGAAACAGAACTGATCAAGGGCGACTTTCATCCCTGGTGATGATATCCATCGAGTCGGAGAGACTTTTAAAGCTAAAGGCCGACAAGGATAACTTCTACAAAAAGGTTACAGACATTTTTGTCCAGAAGGAACGGTGCATGGATTTTCTGTACAAGTAAAGGTAAGGGTGAAGACCATAAACTTTTTTTACTTTTTTATTGTGTCTGTGTAAAGCAGCTGCTCTTTTGAAAAAATTCAAAATCTGTAAGACCCGCTTTCAGTATTTATGTATAACTAGTGCAGAGCCCATAGTGTCTCTCCTTGTAATTTATTTAATAAATCAACTGATAAAAATGTCTGCCTTACATGGCTCTTTTAAACAGAACACTACATGAACACTACAGTTTTTGAGAAGTTTGCTACTCTAAATTGTGCAGAATTAACTTCAGCCTTTATGTCCTCTAAATCCTCAACTTGTATGTTAGACCCAATCCCAAGTAGACTTTTCAAAGAAATTCTCCCTCTAATTATAGATCCTATTCTTAATATAATAAATACTTCACTGGAAAGTGGTTATGTGCCTCAGTCTTTTAAATATGTAGTAATTAAGCCGCTCCTAAAAAAGCCTAATCTTGATCCTGACCTCTTAGCCAATTACAGACCTATTTCAAATCTTCCATTTATTTCTAAAATTCTGGAGAGAATTGTAATTAAACAGCTTTGTCGTCATCTGCAGGAAAATTATTTATTTGAAAATTTTCAATCTGGATTCAGAACTCATCATAGGACTGAGACAGCCCTGGTTAAAGTAACAAATGATTTGTTATTGGCTGTTGACAATGGTCAGGTCTCAATACTGGTTCTGTTGGACCTCAGCGCAGCTTTTGACACAATCGACCACAACATTTTACTGCAGAGGTTAGAATGTGAAAGCATGTATTTTGTTCCTAGGCAAGGTTAACCTTCACCTGTTCTCACATACGCTAATTTTACCAGTTGTGGAAACACTTGGTTGCAACCAATACTTCTCAGATTCAGACCTTGTCAACTGTCTGGTATTTTTGGCTCACAAGGAAGTCCAACAACACTCCATATATGTAACACACTCTGGTTGTGTATTTTTCTTCAGCATATATAAAGACCGAACTGTGACCTCTTAGAGGCTTGCTTTCTATCCTCGCATGTCGTCTGTGTATCTCCTGCTTGTAACTCCCTTAAATCTGATCAGATAAAGAACTTCTTTTACGACTCTACCTGGTCTATTGTCTCTTACTGATTTCCAACCTTGACTTCAATTGGCGTTGTCGGCAGGATTCAGCCCTTAATACAGGTAAGCAATTTCTTTTTGCTTCCTTATGCTGGATCAAACCCGGGGTGGTTGGAAATTGTTTAATGAGACATTCTAATTGGTTTTGTATCTGAACATTTTCTCTGAAGTCTGATTACCATTTCTAAACTATTTCAGTGAATATCAGGACATACTTATATATATATAGCAAACAGGTGAAATCCACGTTGAATGATTTCGTGGTAGGATAATTAACCAAGGATTCACTGCGAAGTTTGATTTCGTAGTATTGGAATGCCAAGGGGAATTATGCTGGTTTTCCGGTAATTGACTGAGTTCTTACTGATGTCAGGGCTAATAGAGGGCTCTACGTGATTATATAGATAATACAATACGACTGAGTTTTCGTATTTAAAGGTTATGAATGGCATGGACCAGAAGTTCCATGTTTGTGTTAAAAGGCGTGGGCCAGAAGTTCCATGTTTAATTGAGAATAGTGAGATACATGTTGACCAGAAGTTCCATGTTCCATGTTTAAGATGAGCGGCATGTAGACTGAGTTCCATGCTTGAGAATAGTGCGCACTAGAATAGTTATTTATTACTATAAGCAAACAAGGGTTTTGCTCTAATATTATTTTATATCTCCTGTCCACAATCACTAGTAGTTTGATTTTCTCTTTCTCTCTCTCACTCTCTCTCTCACTCTCTCCTCATGCCCCCCTCCCCTCCCTCGTCCCACACACTTTCCGGTCTATGAATAACCTTTTCTCTCTCGCACTTCTGTCCTCTCCTCTTTCAGTGCCCCTCCTCTGGACTTTGCTGTCTCCTGTCTCTATCTATTTTCTTCCTAACAGTTTATGTTCAGAGGGTTGATCTTAACAGTTTAATTGTAATATTTTCACCTGTGATACCACAGGGTTTAGCATCAAACTGCAGTTTGATTGACGGTGTTTGCTGACTCTTTTGGAAATGGGTTGTTATTCTTCAAGAGGATATGTCCCAGAACGTTCAATAAATTTGAATAAATATTGAAATCTATATAAATATGAATGATCCACTCTAATGTACAAGTCAAACAAATTTTGTTAATGCAAAGGAATTGTAAAATTAATGTGAATTGAGTTAACGGCAACTTTACAGAACAACATATTTGACCATACATTTTTGGTGGCACTTTGGTAAAGACCAGGTAGACCGAGTAAAAAAAGGGTAACCGTTGTCTTGCATGATTGATTTGTATATACCGTCGTTATGGGGGGACTATTCAGTGTTCTGGTCAACAAATATGAAATTAAAGATTAAAAAATGAAGATGACCTACCAAAACGTGAAAGAAAGGAGTTTAAAGCCTTGTTGAAAACTAATCCGCAGTTGAAGTTAGTCCCTGATAAACCTGCTAATCGTCTCACACCGCGAGAATGGATGACTCGAAAATTAGGCATATATTATGCTGAACCGTTTATTTCTGAATTGGCGATATGGTCCGACAATGCTTTCCCAAGAGAAGGTAGTTTTACAAAGGATAAACTGAGTTTGGCCCGTGCTTACATTATTTATAAGACTAAAGTGGCAAATCCTATTTGGCAATCGAGTAATTATATGAGAGAAGTTTTATCAGCTTGGGAAAGAATGGCGGCACAATATCCTGGCAATTCTGGTTATAGTAGAAGACCTAAATATGGACTTCCATTCTGGCCAACCCTGTTAATGTCACAGCACATTGAAAACAAACCAGTTTCTCTTACAGACAAAAATTAATTCTACCCATCATTAGCAGTTGATGCGTCCGTCTTACACGCATACACAGACGGTGATGACGCGGATGAAGATGATGACATTGATTTGTGTATTGCGGGATTCACTGTTAATGCTAAACGTAAGAAAGATTTTAAGACACTTCCAATCCAATCGACCATAATATTTCCTGAATATGATACTGCGGATACGGATGAAACAGACTGGCAGAAAAAATGCATCAGGTCATGGTTTGAAAACGGTCAGCGTGCTTTGGAAGGAATAGCACGGCGTAAAGGGGATAATGAAAGAATTAAAAGAGATCAATTGACCTATGTACGTGAGTTGCTTAGAGCTGAATTTAAACGCATTTTCAGATTGTTAAAACACAAACAAAATCCGGCGATTGAGTTGGCTCCAATTTGTTCATACATAGTGAAGTGTTGGGGATCTTGTATGAATCTTTATCAAACTAAAACGGGAAAAAAGATAGATGTTGAAAAACCTATCGACAAAACAGTAAAAGAAAAGATTATGAACATGATACCGGAAGAGAACGTTCAAAACCTTCGGGATTTATTAATTGAATATGGTAAGGAATCACAAACAAAAAAAGATGCTCCGTCAGTACAACTTAATGCTCCATTGCTTACTTTTGATGACAAGGTCATGGACAAACCCTTATCTCTTGCAGAAATTTCTAAAATAACACGCGATGCTCCTTCGCCTTTGATAAAACCAACTGCCTTTATGAATTGGTATGAAACTCTGATAATGCATGGTTCGCTATCAGGAAAGGATGTACGCTATATATTGACAACGGTAATGCCGCACATGAAGATGCAATCTTTAATTGAAGAATGTGACACCCTTAGTGAGGACAATGACGGCCCTATTGATCATGAAACAATACCTGAAAAGAAGTTTCCATGGTTGAGTAAAAAACACAAAGAAGAACATATCACTGAGTTTAAAGAATTTCTGAAAAAGAATGCTACACAGGATAGGGATATTTCTCAAATACTCAATTGTAAACGAAAACATACTGAATCAATGTCTACTTTTGTGCAAAGGTTTCAAAAAGCATGGAAAGAGGATGCGAAATTAGAAATAAAAGACAGCGAAGATCCGTTATTTGTGTCAATGTTTTTGAATGCTTTGGACTCACAATCAGCATATACTGTAAAAGTGTCATGTCCAGAAGTCTTCACGCTCGCTCCTAATGATCTGTTGAAAAAGATTAGAGAGTTGGAATCTGTTGGTCTGTTTAACAAACCAAAGTTAATGGCAGCTGCATTACCTGTTAGCTCACCCCAGTCTCCAGTAAATACAAGAGAGTTTCACACAATAGTAAAACAGCAGCCTATAAGGGGTACAGGACCTGGTGAAATGCCTTACAATATTCCGTATAGACAAAAACGAGGAAGACTAAATAACAGAGGTCAAATGCCAAACTATGATGATGTTTGCTATCGCTGTGGTAAGTATGGACATTGGTCTCGAACCTGTAGGAATGTTTGCTATCGCTGTGGTAAGTATGGACATTGGTCTCGAACCTGTAGGAATGTACCACCAGGTAACGTATACAGAAATACTTTTCAGCAAAAACAAACTCCACATGCATCGTTTCTGGTAAGAAATGATAGATTTAATCAGGGAGATGTAAGAAAGGACTTACAAGTTTCAGAAAAAGGAGCATCCAATCCTATTTGGCAACAATAGGGGTACCGACAGGAGGACGCTGACAGTAAAAATAATTGTGTGTTAACAGCACCGCAATTTCAACTTACAAATAGCCCATCTGATCTACCAAGTTTTAATATTACAGTCTTATCTGTCGGTATAGCGGGCGTCCTACAATCGCAACCTCTAACAAAACCACTAAAAGTTGATATAAATCAACAACAAATGAATCATCCATTTTTGTTAAGTAACACAGTCCCGCTTTCACTATTAGGAAGAGATCTATTATGTAAATTGAATGCCACCATATCGTGTTCACCTAATGGAATGTTACTAAAGATTCCAGAGCAAACAGTTCGGCAATTCTTTGAAGATACACTCACAGGCGACCATAACTTCCAGACACATGTCAAAGTCTCTAGTGTTAATGTTATGGTGACCTTTGAGGATATCAAGAAATTGGCTAAATGTAGTGCTGCAGCTGCAGTATCACTTCTCGCACTTAGACCAATTAATAAGCCTTTCTGTTTGCATTCCAAAACAGCTAATGGTACATGCTTGAATATACAATGCTTTTTTCTATGCCCAGCAGGGTTTATTCTGTTAGACAAAATTGATGAAGTACATTGCAACACCTTCATTTTTGCAGTAAAAGATGATTTGTCTGACATCTCTTTCATTACAGATTCTCTCAAGAGATTACTAGAAATCTTACCTGATGAAAAGGAGGAGAACAAAGCTTATGTCGTCTGGTCTTATGCTAAGGTACCTGAACATTTCTTCATCAAATGCAAAAACATAACTTCTGTACCAGTCACAACAGACATTTCTTTTGATCAAATTGAAATATGCCCTATTTCAATTTTATCTAAAGTACCTAGACACTTGTGGGCTTTACATGCCAATCATGTGGGTCTTCTCCGGGTTCCACCATACCATGCCAAAATCGACTACAGCAAATTTCCAGTACATGTTAAACAATATCCTTTATCCCAAGAAAAGGAAAAGGGTATTAAACCAGTCATTGAGAGCTTACTGGAACAAGGTGTTGTTATAAAGAAAAGAGTTTCTTGTAACAGCCCTATCAATCCAATTGTGAAGCCAGAAACAAACAGGTGGAGATTTACACAAGACTTGAGAAAGGTTAATGAAATTGTTTTTCCTATGGCTCCAACAGTTCCTGATGTTAATGCTATACTGACAACACTACCACCACATTCTAAATTTTACACAGTAATTGATTTGTCATCTGCCTATTTCTCCATTCCAATAGATGAAGAGACGCAAGAGTTATTTGGTTTTCAATTTCTAAATGAGAGTTATTGTTTGACCAGATTATCACAAGGTTTTGTAGATTCAGCTGCATATTTCTGTAGCATTGTGAAATGGCACTTGTCGCATCTCACTCTCCCCGGGTCTTCTGTGCTAGTACAGTATTTTGATGACCTGCTCATTGCTTCACCAACAGAAAATGACTGTCTCAGAGACTCTATTGCGCTTTTGATACATCTGGCGGATGGAGGACACAAGGTTTCACTTGCCAAAATGCAATTTTGTCAAGAAGCTGTCAACTACCTGGGCTATGTCTTGAAAGACGGATGTCGTTTTTTGTCTATGGACAGAGTAAAAACGATCATGGACTTAAAAAGGCCTAGAACTAAAACTGAAATATTGTCTTTTTTGGGATTAATCAATTATTCCCGTTCTTGGCTTCCTAATGTTGCCTTATATGATTCTGTTTTGCGTAAGGCTACGTTGAAAGATAAAGCTGATACTGTGTTTTGGACTGATGAAATGAAACATGCTTTTCGACAAATCAAATACCTTTTGTGTAACGCGCCAGCGCTGGGATGTCCCGATTTTGAATTAACGTTTCATCTCTTCGTGAGCAACGACGAAATCGGAGCCTACGCTGTGTTAGCACAGCCTCATGGGGAAGGAATGCGACCAGTTGCATACTATTCCAAAACCTTGCCTCTCATTGTCCAGGGAATGGTTCCTTGTCTTAGAGCAGTAGCTGCTGCAGCAATGATGGTTGAAAAATGTCAAACCATCGTTCTAGGTTATCCTTTAGTGTTGCACACCACACACATGATTTCAATCATCTTAAACAATATAACCAATCAACACATGACCAGTCAAAGAAGGAGTAATTATGAACATATCCTGACAGGTACTGAAAATCTCAAAATTTCTACTGTGTCATATACCAATCCAGCTTTACATTTGCAATTCTTATTGTATGGCACTGGGTATGAACCGGAGAATGAATCACATGACTGTTTGAAACTTATTTCAGAATCCACAAGTATCAGAATGGATTTACAACAAACTCCATTAGCTCAAAATGATTTGATACTTTTCTGTGATGGATCAGCTATGAGACCAGATGATAAAACTGTGTTAGCTGGATATGCAATTGTAAATGATCAACAGACCTGCCTGGAAGCATATTGCTTACCAGTTAAGTCTGCTCAAGCTGCTGAATTAATAGCATTAACACGAGCATGTACCATAGCAAACAACAAACGGGTAACTATTTACACTGATTCATATGCATTTTCCGTAGCACATGATTTTGGGAAAATTTGGGAAAACGGGTTTCTTGACAGCCGCAGGGAAAGAGATAAAAAATGCTCAACCTGCTATAATGCTTCCAACAGAAATTGCTATCGTCAAATGTTCGGGACATGGTAAAAAAGATAATCCTGTGACTATTCACAATAATTTCGCAGACAGTTGTGCTAAACTAGCAGCTCAAAGTGACTCTTTTCCTCCCTGGCTACAAAAAACTTGTCCTCAGACTATTGCTTCTGACTCAGATTCACTCTCTCCCCCTTTCTCCATTGCAGATCTGCTTGCAATCCAACAAAACGCTTCAGAGACTGAAAGAAAACGTTGGATAAAAAAGGGATGTTTTAAAGACACCGATGGGTTATGGAAAAACACCAATTCCAAAGTCACACTTCCTAAAATGGCTTTCCATCCATTGATAGCCTATGTACATGGAATTACACATGCAAATTACCAAGCGATCACATCATATATCGACAAATTCTTTTTCACTACAGGATTAGAAAAGCATGTGAGGCGCTATATTCAACAATGTATGGTATGTGCGCGTTGTAACCCCGCAGTCAATCCACCAAGACATGAGATGTGGGCATCAGAGGAACTGCCCTCAGCTGGTTTAAATCCTATTTATCCGATAGGTACCAGTTTGTAAATGTAAACCAGAGCTCCTCACAGTGCTCTAAAGTAGCCTACGGTGTGCCACAGGGTTCGGTTCTGGGTCCAGTTCTGTTTACCCTTTACATGCTACCGTTAGGTAATATCATCCGAAAGCATGGTATCGATTTCCACTGTTATGCAGATGACACCCAGTTGTACCTATCAATGAAACCTGATCAGACTAATCAAATTGAAAGGCTAAGTGACTGTGTGAGGGACATAAAAACATGGATGACCTTTAATTATTTACTTCTTAACCCTGAAAAAACTGAAGTCATTCTATTAGGCCCTAAACACCTACGAGACTCTATTGTGGTTTTGTCCCGGCCTGCAGCTGGGCTCGATGTAAAGTTTGACTCTCTAACTGAGCAGATAATCACATTGGACAATGTCAGTGTAGCCTCCAGCTCCACTGTAAGAAATCTTGGAGTCCTATTTGATCAAGAGCTCTCATTTAAAGCACACATAAGCCATGCCTGTAAAACGGCTTATTTTCATTTACGCAATATAGCCAAAATTAGAAATGTACTGCCAAAAAATGATGCTGAAAAACTTGTCCATGCTTTTGTCACTTCGAGGTTAGACTACTGTAACTCCCTGCTTGCAGCTTGCCCTAAAAGCTCTATAAAAGGCCTTCAATTGGTTCAAAATGCAGCAGCAAGAATACTAACAGGTACTAAAAAACGAGAGCACATTACTCCAGTATTAAAAAATCTTCATTGGCTTCCGGTTGAGTTTAGAGTAAAATTTTAAATTCTTCTTCTAACCTATAAAGCTGTAAATGATATGGCCCCTTCCTACATTAAAGATGAAATAGTACCTTATCATCCTAACCGTTCACTCCGCTCTCAAAATGCTGCACTATTGGTGGTTCCTAGAGTCGCTAAAAGTACATTAGGAGGTAGAGCTTTTAGGTACCAAGCACCCTTGTTGGGGAATCAGCTCCCTGCTCATGTCAAAGAAGCTGACACAGTCTCTACATTTAAGATTAGGCTCAAAACGTTCCTCTTTGAATTAGCTTATGGTCAGGTCAGTTAGGAACAGAAACTAAACCCACAGGCCTAGTTAAGCTGCTCTTGGAGATATATTACTGGGGAAACTATGGCAACTTGAGCACTGTCCTCTGGTTTCTCCTACTTTTTCTCCTCCTACTGTTAAGAATATTCAATTACTAGTTCGTAGTCTGTTCTTTGCTATTCACATGTTGTCCCTGTCCCACTCCCCTTTTGGGGAGTGTAACTGTTTCAGATGCTGCTGTTCCAGTTTGGACCGCTGCTGTCCCCTAGTGTCGAGGACCTGGACCCCTCCTCTCCTTCCCTGTCCTGGATTAACTGTCCTCGTCCTGCTAGATTAGTAGTTTCATCTGCCTGTCCGTCCTTAGGAGTGGATCTCTCCTTCACTGTGGTTCTCCTCGAGGTTTCTCCGTTTTCCCATTGGGGTTTTTGGAGTTTTTCCTTGCCGAGGAGGAGGGTCTAAGGACAGGAGATGCTGGGACAATTATCCATTTGCCTGCTTGTTGTTGGACATTCTGTATTTTTGATTTATGAATGTTTCTTATTCTGCTTTATTAATCAACAATTTTGTGAAGTCTGCCGAGATAACTCTTGTTGTGATTTTGGGCTATACAAAAATAAATTGAATTGAATTGAATTGAATGAATTTAACAGGCCATAATACCAACAAGCTTTTGAAACAGGGATTGGGACACCTGTGTCTTTGATGACAAAGTCCACCAGTGTGCAGAGGGATTGTAAACAGTGTAACAATTTTCTTTGAGACGTGCTTTATTTTGATTTAACCTAAATGAAATTAAAAGTCCTGCTCACGATATGCGCGAGTTGACCCAGGACCCGCGGATCGGTAAAAGCGCAACTTGAGGAAAAGAAGAGAAATAGAGAAGGAATGTACTGTTTTCCGTGCTGATGAGCACCTACATTTTGTACAGTTTGTCCACAGCGTATCAATGAAATAACGTATCCAGCATGAACGAGGCAAGCCGCGTGCCTTCATGGATTTGTTTTCACCTGCTGCAGTGCACAGGAGAGATGAGGGTGCGCTCACGATGACACAGGCAGACTCCCAGCATGATCCATACTTATTTATTCACAAACTTTCTTAAAAAGCATGTTTTTCATGAGTGATTTGGAGATTTCAGGCAAGATACAAAAAATCCAAGTATGACGCGTCCACGTTACGCATAAATGCACAGCTACAGAGCGTGCGCGGGAGCTGCTTTGCTAAAAAACATATAAATTAGTCTATTTATTGCAAAAAATACCTTGTTCCCAGTTTTGAAATACTGAACAACAATCATATTTTATTTTTCCTTTTTTTTAATTGAAGTTTTTGTTCTTTTGAATTAAGAATATAGAAAAGCCCTGGTGTAAGTAAGTCTGCTGCACTGCTGCATATAATATATAGCTGTCAACCTCACCGCACGTCACTGAATGTTGCATAGTTATTTTGACAGCGCTGACCTGCATCTATCCCATTGTTGTATTGACCCTGCTCTGTTTGTGTGTCTTGTGTTCCAGTGGATGATCTGCTGAAGGAGGTGGGGGTGGGGGCTGATGGGAGAGTTCACTGTGAGCAGTTTGCCAAAGCTGTGGCTCGATCCTGCTCCAGGAGATGAACTGTGCTCCACATGGACTCACAAAGGACTCACAATTATTTCACACTCTTTAAAATAGATTTGTACTTTTCTGTAATAAATATGTTATGAACACAAAGTAAAATGGTAAATGTTCACATATGTCTATAGCACTTTTCTATCTTCAAGGCACTCAAAGCACTTTACATCAAGGAACCACTCACCCATTCACACACACATTCATACACCAGTGTACGCACACGACACTGAGGACGAGGGGGATTAAGTGTCTTGCCCAAGCACAAGAGCAGCATTAATGGGTGAGAGCTGGAATTGCATCGCCAATCTGTGGGCAAGTCTGTGGTCCAATCTGTGGACCAATCCGTGGGCCAATCTGACCACTCTACCAACAGTGTTATTTTTGTCAAGAGTGGGATTCGAACTACCAGCCTTTGGATCAGAGGTCAAGCTACTGTCATAGCTTGACCTCCCTGTAGTGAACCTCTATCCTCTGCATTTGGCCCATCCTTTAATGCCGCTGTGGGCCAACCTGTCAGGAGCAGTGGGTCCCATCTCCAGATCTTGAGCTAGTCTTGGTCAGGACTTCGTTAGCTGGATGATTTGACCTATGGTGCCTATTTTGGGTTGATGGGTGAACTCCTCAGAATAAACACACCCAGACACAGGAAGAACATGCAAGTTCTGTAGTGTTGTCATGATACAAAAATTTCAGAACCGAATCTGATACCACATTTATAATGAAAAAAAAAACAACAACAACAAAAAAAAAAAAAACTTGTTCTTTAGACAATAGAATGCCATTTTCAGATAGTACTTTCTTTTATATTTCCCATGTGGTCTTATATCTGTGTAATCCCTCAGTGGTCCAGGTAGGGTCCATAGTGGTCCATGGGCATATACTAGTCTATGTGCCCTTACTTGTTCTGCTACAGTTCAAGATCATTCTAAAGCTATTCAGGAAAGGTTCATTTCTGTCCTGTGAATGGGACTTGTTTAGTATCGCTACCTGCTCAAATGCGAATCTAGTTTCAACACTAGTTTTAGTATATAGCATTTAGTTACCTTATATGAACAATAATTCAAAAAAGGCATTTCATACAAAGTTCATGATGTCTGCTCAACATTTATGTTTCACCCACAATTCTCCAGCCAATTTGTCTTTTACACATTCAGTTTTGAGTGCGAGATAATCATGACCCAGTTATGACCCACATCGTTGCAGACATTTTCCATAACAGAGCAATGCTGATATGAGGAAGCAGTCGCTTCAACAGAAATTTGCCAGTTAGCACAACAGCTACATTTCACCTGTTGTCAATATGATCTATGTTATAATGTTGTTTCCTCATCACAAACATACCTGGAGTTGTATTTTGAATCATTCACACATTTAACACAGAAACCCAGAATATTTAGGCTGGATTCTTCTCTCAAACATTTCCACCTTGTGATGTCATGTGGTAATGCAAGAAGTGCTTCACACAACTTTGCGAGAATCATTTGGATGATTTCAACCCTGGAATTGCCAATCTCTACTAAAGTTAAAGTAAAAGGTAGCTGTTAAATTATAGCTTCATGACATCACAAGGTGGAACAGAGCATTTTGAGCTTTGGGAATACAGACAGACTATAAAGAGTTACTCAAACACGTGACTGAAACAAAACACAACTCCAGGTATGTTTTTGATGAGGTAACAACATCATAACATGACCTAAAGCTCACAAGAGTCAATTGGTGTTATTTAGGACCTTTAAACATTCAGGTACACAACACCACACACGTTTACAAAACAGTAAACATAATAAGATGGACTACACATCTCCACCTCTCTCCCTCCTCCAGTGCCTTTGTGAAGAAATCTGCCAAATATAACAGAAATTTTGATCTGTGCACGTCTCCGGTGCTTGTGACAGGAAAGTGACAGTGTAAGGTATTTGTGTGTGTTTGTGCTGGATTACAGCTCATTTACATAGAGCAGAGCAGTGTTGCCTTCAGGATGTTCGGATTACCTTCCAGTAAGAACAGGAAATGATTATGAAATAGTGTGTGTAGTGATAATCCACACTATGTAACATGTTTACAGAGCAAATATGGACTCAGACATAGACATCTAACAATGTTGTATAACTAAACTAAAATGGATTTTTATGTCATTGATTTTTATATTTGTCTTACCATGGCTGCAAGCTGAGTGGTGGCTAGCACCCTCACCTCACAACAACAACTATGTGGAGTTTGCATGTTCTTCCTGTGCACATTAAAAGCACAATCCTTATTTGTGCCTTAATTTCCTTAATTTCAACTGTTCAACTCACCCTTATGTAACAGATAACCCTATGTCCTGTCAATCTTGTATATAGCTGAGATTTTTTTTTTTTAACTTAATTTTCTATTTTATTTTGACTTGTGTATATACATTTAAATAAATATGCCTTATTGTGTCCAAATAATTTTCCTTGTGGATCAATAAAGTTTTTTTGTCTAAGTCTAAATCTAAGTCTGTCTATGGTATCTATGGTAGCCCTGACCAAGACTAGCTCAATATCTGGAGATGGGTCCCTGCTCACTGCTTCTGGTAGGCTGTCCCAGTGGCATTGAAGGATGGGTCAAATGCAGATGTCCAATTTCCATATAAGAAGACAATAAAATGAAACCTTTCCCTTATCTTTCCTTACCTTAAACTTCCATATGAGCTGCTACACCTGATCGTGATGGTGGATTGATACCGATATTTTGATATATTGATTCTGACTGGGATGATGAAAAGTACCTATTTTCATGTGGAAATATCAGTACTTAAAATTAATTAAACTTTTTTTTAAATCAAATTTTAATAAATTGTTGAAAATCATTGTTTATATTGTGGTTTATCTGCACATATAACATTATTATTATTATTGATAAATTGCAACTGGGGCGGAGCATTTGAAGTTAAAGGTACACTGTGTAACTTTTTGTTTGGGGTCTGTCACCTGCTTGTTTCTATGGATATGTGATTACGCTGCCTGGAATATTCCACAGTATAACATTAAGCAGCTCTACCTTACATTTAATCAATTACAGGTGATTTTATTGCTCAAAAATACCTAGAAAAACAGGTGAGTGGGGTTGCCTTGCCACAGATCTGACCTGTAACTTGGTCTGGTTTGGTCTCCATGAAGATAGAAAGGTTTAATACCATACTATGAAACAGGTTTTGAATTATCATTTTGACCCTAAGGGGGTCTCTATCTAAAATAAATAAATACATAAATAAATTAATTAATTATTTAAAAAAAAAAAAAAAAAACATTATTCATTCTGGCCCTCTCACATACACACATTCTCACTCTCACATACATATATTCTCATTCTCACATACATACATTGTCACTCTCACATACATTTATTCTCACTCACATACATATATTCTCACTCTCAGATACATACATTCTCACTCTCACATACATACATTTTATATATATAGTTTTTGAATTTATTAAGAACAGAAAACTAAGAAATCACATTTACATAAGTATTCACAGCCTTTGCCATGAAGCTCAAAATTGAGCTCAGGTGCATCCTTTTTCCACTGATCATCCTTGAGATGTTTCTACTGCGGTAAATTCAGTTGATTGGACATGATTTGGAAAGGCACACACCTGTCTATATAAGGTCCCACAGTTCACCGTGCATGTCAGAGCACAAACACCAAGCATGAAGTCAAAGGAATTGCCTGTAGACCTGCGAGACAGGATTGTTTCGAGGCACAAATTTGGGGAAGGATACAAAAAAATTTCTGCTGCTTTGAAGGTCCCAATGAGCACAGTGGCCTCCATTATTCGTAAATGGATGACGTTTGGAACCACCAGGACTCTTCCTAGAGCTGGGTGGCCGTCTAAACTGAGCGATCGGGGGAGAAGGGCCTTAGTCAGGGAGGTGACCAAGAACCCGATGGTCACTCTGTCAGAGCTCCAGCGTTCCTCTGTGGAGAGAGGAGAGCCTTCCAGAAGGACAACCATCTGCAGCAATCCACCAATCAAGCCTGTATTGTAGAGTGGCCAGACAAAAGCCACTCCTTAGTAAAAGGAACATGGCAGCCCGTCTGGAATTTGCCAAAAGGCACCTGAATGACTCTCAGACCATGAGAAACAAAATTCTCTGGTCTGATGAGACAAAGATTGAACTCTTTGGTGTGAATGCCAGGCGTCATGTTTGGAGGAAACCAGGCACCGCTCATCACCAGGCCAATACCATCCCTACAGTGAAGCATGGTGGTGGCTGCATCATGCTATGGGCATGTTTTTCAGCAGCAGGAACTGGCAGACTATTCAGGATAGAAGGAAAAATGAATGCAGCAATATACAGAGATATCCTGGATGAAAACCTGCTCCAGAGCGCTGTTGACCTCAGACTGGGGCGAAGGTTCATTTTTCAGCAGGACAACGACCCGAAGCACACAGCCAAGATCTCAAAGGATTGGCTTCAGAACCACTCTGTGAATGTCCTGGAGTGGCCCAGCCAAAGTCCAGACTTGAATCCGATTGAACATCTCTGGAGAGACCTGAAAATGGCTGTGCACAGACGTCTCCCATCCAACCTGATGGAGCTTGAGAATTACTCCAAAGAAGAATGGGCAAAACTGCCTAAAGATCGGTGTGCTAAGCTTGTGGCATCATATTCTAAAAGACTTGAGGCTGTAATTGCTGCCAAAGGTGGATCAGCGATCAAAGTATTAAGCAAATGCTGTGAATACTTATGTAAATGTGATTTATTAGTTTTCTATTTTAAATAAATTTAAAAAATGTAAAAAAAAAACTTTTTTCACATTGTCATAATGGGGTATTGTGTGTGGAATTTTGAGGTAAGAGATGAATTTAATATAATTTGGAATGAGGCTGTAACATGACAAAATGTGGGAAAAAGGAAGCGCTGTGAATACTTTCCGGATGCACTGTATGTGAGAGGAGAATGTATGTATGTAAGAGTGAGAATATATGTATGTGAGAGTGAGAATATATGTATGTGAAAGCAAAAAATGTTTGTATGTGAGAGGAGAATGTGTATGTATGTGAGAGTGAGAATATATGTATGTGACAGTGAGAATGTATGTATGTGAGAGGAGAATGTATGTATGTGAGAGTGAGAATATATGTATGTGAGAGAAGAATGTATGTATGTGAAAGTGAGAATATATGTATGTGAGAGGGCCAAAATGAATAATGTCTTGAACGGCCCTTCATAGTAGTGTCCTCCTTGAGTCTTAAAACTTTATACAGTGGAAGAATGCACTGCTATTCTCTTACCATTAGGGAGACAAAATGGAAGAAACTGCTCTGCTTTCAGCTGCTTGAGGCCTCCTTCCAAGAATCCAAGATGCTGATGTCCGGTGTCCTTTCTTAATCCATGATTTGACAAACGGCACTGGGTTAAGTTTCTCAATAGGGGGTCCATTCAAGTCGATGAACAACAAGGCAGTGAGGCTCGGAGCACGCAGTCTGTTTCTAGTTTTATCATCTGTATCATTGCAAGTGGAAAACGCCCTTTTCCACTCTGCAGATGTCAGGAGAACAGTACTGCTTGTGATGATAAGTTTATGTTAGGCAATTTAACACGTTCAACACAAAGTTATGGGTGCACGGTGATCAGAAATGAGTTTTATTTATGATTAAATATAACCTATTTGAGAGACCCCCCCAGATAATTGATTTTGCTGCTTTCATGGGAGCTATTGCAAACGCTATGGGAGCTCAGCTCCCACTGGCTCCCACGTAATTTGAACACTGCTGTGAAACATTCCACAGAAAGCAATAACATCTCCATGGAGAAAAGCATTTGATGGAACCTTCACCAGAAAAGTTACAGAATGCACCTTTAAAGGTAACCTCCACCAGGATAAAATTGTTCATAATAGATGACTCAATACATTTAAATATGGTAAAAAAAACAAAAAAACTGGCATCAGATCGAATCTGAAATCAATGGTATTGCCCACCACCCAAGCAATCACAGCTTTTACTTTTTCTTGAGTCGTTATTTTGATCATGAAAAATAGAATTTGATCATTTTAAACAGTTTGCGGTGGTCCAAATTTATTCCTCAATTACCTTATTTTCCATGATGAGATTACAAGCACTTTTCACAACGGGTACAGTGCCTTTAAAGGTGCACTTTGTAACTTTTTCGGTGGAAGGTCCATCAAATACTTTTCCCCACGGAGATGTTATTGCTTTGTCTGGAATGTTTCACAGTATGGCATTAAACCTTTCTACCTTTACAGACCAAACCAGACCAAGTTACAGGTCAGATCTGTGGAAAGTTGACCCGCTCGCAATTAGAATGCCTGTTTTTCTGGGTATTTTTGAGCTATAAAACCACCTGTAATTGAATATATGTAAGGTAGAGCTGTTTAATGTCATATTGTGGAACATTCCAGGCAGAGTAATGATATATCCATAGAAACAATCAGGTGATAGACGCCCAACCAAAAAGTTACATAACTTTTAATTATCTGGCTCTTATACCCTTGACTTGAGTATTATTTTGAAGTAACAGTACTCTTAATTTGTACTGTATGTCTGGTGAGCTTGTTACAGTGGAGTGTGACCTCTGGGTTAACACAGAACACAGTGTTAACAGTATTACACAGTGACTCATGACTTTTAAAAAAATGCTCTGTTCCACCTTGTGATGTCATGCGGTAATACAGGAAGTGCTCCACTGTGTTTTTAAACTCGCATACACCTTCACTAGAATCAATTGGATGATTTCAGCCTTAATTGCCTCTCTCTTCTAAACTAAAAGCAAAAGGTAGCTGTTAACTTGAAAAGTACCACTACATCTTGGCATCACAAGGTGGAACAGAGCATTTTGAGCTTTGGAGATGTAGATAAACTAATAATAAAGGATTACTCAAACACAGAAACACAACTACAGGTGTGTTTTTGAGGCCTTTTAGCTGCTACCGCTACCAAACAATGCAATTAAGCAGATGAGTTTGTGATCTGATAAATCAATATTGACTTTGACTTTTGGTGATTTTTACTATATGCTTTGGTTATTGTGTGTTTGGGATCCAATTCAATTCAATTCAATTCAATTCAATTTATTTTTGTATAGCCCAAAATCACAACAAGAGTTATCTCGGCGGACTTCACAAAATTGTTGATTAATAAAGCAGAAGAAACATTCATAAATCAAAAATACAGAATGTCCAACAACAAGCAGGCAAATGGATAATTGTCCCAGCATCTCCTGTCCTTAGACCCTCCTCCTCGGCAAGGAAAAACTCCAAAAAACCCAATGGGAAAACGGAGAAACCTCGAGGAGAACCAAAGTGAAGGAGAGATCCACTCCTAAGGATGGACAGGCAGATGAAACTACTAATATAGCAGGACGAGGACAGTTAATCCAGGACAGGGAAGGAGAGGAGGGGTCCAGGTCCTCGACACTAGGGGACAGCAGCGGTCCAAACTGGAACAGCAGCATCTGAAACAGTTACACTCCCCAAAAGGGGAGTGGGACAGGGACAACATGTGAATAGCAAAGAACAGACTACGAATAAACTAGTAATTGAATAATCTTAACAGTAGGAGGAGAAAAAGTAGGAGAAACCAGAGGACAGTGCTCAAGTTGCCATAGTTTCCCCAGTAATATATCTCCTAGAGCAGCTTAACTAGGCCTATGGGTTTAGTTTCTGTTCCTAACTGACCTGACCATAAGCTAATTCAAAGAGGAACGTTTTGAGCCTAATCTTAAATGTAGAGACTGTGTCAGCTTCTTTGACATGAGCAGGGAGCTGATTCCCCAACAAGGGTGCTTGGTACCTAAAAGCTCTACCTCCTAAAGTACTTTTAGCGACTCTAGGAACCACTAACAGTCCAGCATTTTGAGAGCGGAGTGAACGGTTAGGATGATAAGGTACTATTTCATCTTTAATGTAGGAAGGGGCCATATCATTTACAGCTTTATAGGTTAGAAGAAGAATTTAAAATTTTACTCTAAACTCAACCGGAAGCCAATGAAGATTTTTTAATACTGGAGTAATGTGCTCTCGTTTTTTAGTACCTGTTAGTATTCTTGCTGCTGCATTTTGAACCAATTGAAGGCTTTTTATAGAGCTTTTAGGGCAAGCTGCAAGCAGGGAGTTACAGTAGTCTAACCTCGAAGTGACAAAAGCATGGACAAGTTTTTCAGCATCATTTTTTGGCAGTACATTTCTAATTTTGGCTATATTGCGTAAATGAAAATAAGCCGTTTTACAGGCATGGCTTATGTGTGCTTTAAATGAGAGCTCTTGATCAAATAGGACTCCAAGATTTCTTACAGTGGAGCTGGAGGCTACACTGACATTGTCCAATGTGATTATCTGCTCAGTTAGAGAGTCAAACTTTACATCGAGCCCGGCTGCAGGCCGGGACAAAACCACAATAGAGTCTCGTAGGTGTTTAGGGCCTAATAGAATGACTTCAGTTTTTTCAGGGTTAAGAAGTAAATAATTAAAGGTCATCCATGTCCCTCACACAACTAACACTAAGCCTTTCAATTTGATTAGTCTGATCAGGTTTCATTGATAGGTACAGCTGGGTGTCATCTGCATAACAGTGGAAATCGATACCATGCTTTCGGATGATATTACCTAACGGTAGCATATAAAGGGTAAACAGAACTGGACCCAGAACTGAACCCTGTGGCACACCGTAGGCTACTTTAGAGCACTGTGAGGAGCTCTGGTTTACATTTACAAACTGGTACCTATCGGATAAATAGGATTTAAACCAGCTGAGGGCAGTTCCTCTGATGCCCACATCACATTCTAACCTCTGCAGTAAAATGTTGTGTCAAAAGCTGCGCTGAGGTCCAACAGAACCAGTATTGAGACCTGACCATTGTCAGCAGCCAATAACAAATCATTTGTTACTTTAACCAGGGCTGTCTCAGTGCTATGATGAGTTCTGAATCCAGATTGAAATTTTTCAAATAAATTATGTTCCTGCAGATGACGACAAAGCTGTTTAATTACAATTCTCTCCAGAATTTTAGAAATAAACGGACGATTTGAAATAGGTCTGTAATTGGCTAAGAGGTCAGGATCAAGATTAGGCTTTTTTAGGAGCGGCATAATTACCACATATTTAAAAGACTGAGGCACATAACCACTTTCCAGTGAAGTATTTATTATATTAAGAATAGGATCTAAAATTAGAGGGAGAATTTCTTTGAAAAGTCTACTTGGGATTGGGTCTAACATACAAGTTGAGGATTTAGAGGACATAAAGGCTGAAGTTAATTCTGCATGATTTAGAGTAGCAAACTTCTCAAAAACTGGACCAACTGAGGATAATTCAGATCCCACCAAAACTGAACATGAGTTTAATTGAGACCCTACTCTTACAGCTTGAACTTGCTCAGAATTAAAAGTAGGGGCAATTTCATTTATTTTATCTCTTATAGTAATGATCTTATTATTAAAAAATCCAGAGTACACACTTCTTCAGTGTGTTAGTCATTGGCAAGTCTCTCTGAGTCCAGATGGGTGTGAGTGACAGTAGTGATGTGATGGTCATAATGTTTTTTTTGAATGGTTCCTTAATGTGAATTATTTGAACTGGATCTCATTTTTTTTTTAAAAGAATCAAATCTTTTTCTTTCAAATTTGTATGTATTTTTACACTGATCCACTGAACCAACACAAGAGTCAGCACAGAAGCAAGAGTGACATGAGTGAGAGATGTGTGCACAAGAAATAGATTTGGCATTGTAATAACAGGTAGCTTTTTAATTATAATTATTGTAGTTGCAACATTTTATTTACATTCATTTTATTTACATTCTGCATCATTTCAAAGGGTAAAACACACTCCCACTCTCAGTTTGAACCATTTTCAACAGATATGAGCCTGGGTCACTTCTCTGTGATAGTTTGTAGATAAATGAGGTCTCACATTGGCCTGTGTCATACAAATTAACAGTAGAAGAGCCAGTCTTTTGAACAGCTCTTTGAAATGAACGGATCCAAAAGATTCAGATCTCATAAAGATGCCAAAAGTTCCATCATTAATGACAGGTGGATTAGCCAATCAAGGACACGCATAATTCATTCATAAATTAAAAAAAAAAAAAATATATATATATATATATATATATGTATATGTATATATATATATATATATATATATATATATATATATATATATATATATATATATATATATATATATGTGTGTGTGTACATAATTTTAAGAAAATACATTTTTGTTAATTTGTGAATTTTGATTTCAGTGTGGGCAAATATTAGCTAGTAGTGTGAGTGTGGTCAGAGGGCCGATGGTGCAGATTGGCAGCCTCACTTTTGTCAGCCTGCCCCAGGGCAGCTGTGGCTACAGTGTTAACTTAGGAGGAGAGGCAGTGCTTTAAGCAGGTTATAGTGAGTTTAGAGAGAGACGAGTTTCCTACATGGACAGAAGCGAGAGAGGAGGAGGAGGAGAGAGGAGCCAGTGTTCTGCAGAGTGCCCTGTGTGTGCTGAGCGCCATATGCCATATTGTGGAAGTTTTCACCCCATCAAAATATATGGAAATTTGGTGACTGCTGCATTTGACTTCATTATGGCCACAACAGTAAGATATCGGTGTATCTGATTTTTCTTAACATCTCTAAATGTTTTGCCATTTCAAAAACTGTTTTCATGACTTCTTTAGGTTTGAGGTGATTATTTCAGTAGAAACACCCCTCAGTGTGAAGAGCTGGTTTAATAAAAGGATCCCAGCTCTGGTCTTATCTGAGAGAAGGAAGAGTCTGCACTGTGGCCCTCGGGAAGAAGGCTGTGGAAAAAAAAAAAAAAAATTGCATGCAACTCTCCAAAGCGCACATCTGCTCTTTGATCTTCCTATACGCCTCCTCTTCCCCAGCATAGCCTTAGCAGTATATTAGATTAAAGCTGCACTGTGTAGCTTTTCTGGTGGGGGTGGTGGTGGAGGTGAAGGGGGTCTCTGTTGATGGTCTGTGCACGCTGCTTGCTGATTTCAATAGCCTCTCGTATCCATCTTTTCTATTTGTGCTCCTCTGTTCCTACTATTTGAACCCTGTCCCAGTCGATGACAGTGGTTTCCTCTTTTGCAGAGGTCAGATATTGCACTTGACTTTAGGTTTTCTTGCATTGCCTTTTCCTTCTCAGATCTTTTTAGTCACGTTGTTGTTTCTTTCTCGCAATAGAAACAACAGCTGATAAGAGACACACCACAACAGTAAGCTGACACCTGATGAAGGCAGAAGTGCTGCTGCTCAAATATGCCAGGTAAATAAGCTATTAAGGTTTTTACATATTTGTCTTATTAGAAGAAAACACAAAGTTTCGATATATCAGGAAAACAAAATGAATTTTCTAATCATTACATTTATTCAGTCATACCTCAGTTTTTATTGCTCAAAAATACATTGAAAAACATAAATTTTTAAGGCCAACTTTAACACAACTCTTGCAGTGTTATAAATGAGTGTTTACTCTGCAGATTA
Source organism: Taenioides sp. WSHXM2023 (assembly GCA_029959045.1). NCBI lineage: Eukaryota > Metazoa > Chordata > Actinopteri > Gobiiformes > Gobiidae > Taenioides > Taenioides sp. WSHXM2023. The sequence continues at coordinate 983,120 of CM057092.1, forward strand.
CTGATAAAATGAGAGATACAGTGAAAGTGTGAGAGGAGAGGCAGTGCTTTGAGCAGGTTATAGTGAGTTTAGAGAGAGAGATCCTTTTGTGGGTCACAGAGCAGAGACATGTCTGTACTCACCTCACAAGGGCAGAATGCTTCCTGTTTTCAGATGCAACGCCACATCCAGATTCAACAAACCCCAATTGCGCAGGGTCGAGCGCCCGGCATGTGCACCATATGCCATGCTGAGGAAGTTTTCACCCCATCAAAATATATGAAAATCCTTTTACTTCTTGGGTTCTTTTTTAAAGACAATACGGTAACGTGTATGTTACCATATTTCAGCTGCTAGCTGCAAGCCATCTTCGTGGTCAGTCGGAGGCGTGGTCAGTCTGAGTGACCTGCCAGGTCAATCAGGCTGACCACGCCTACAGGAAGTAACAACAGCTGATATACGACACGTCACCACCAACACCGGTGACAGTTCTGAAGATGACTTGCAGCTAGCAGCCGAAACATGTCAAAAAGGTAAATACATGTTACTGTATTGTCTTTAAAAAAGAACCCAAGAAGTTAAAGTACATAAGAAGAGCTGTGGCAAAAGGAGAAATTCAATATGTCAACCGGACAAAGGTTTATTTGGTCGAATACGTTTCGCAGCTCATCCAAGCTGCTTCTTCAGTTCTGGTCAGACGCTGGTGGACACTGCCTTATATCTGCCTGAAGGGAGGAGGTAACTACAATAAAATTACTCTGAGACTACCACACCATTTGTTTACAGTTTCTGTTAGTTAGGTGGGCCTATTCAATATGAAGTGGGAGTGGGGGGGTGTTGTTAGCATAACCATTCAGGGCCATAATGAGTGTTTTCACACCTCTGGACCTGACCTGGCTAGCCCTATTGTTTTCTTTGTTTGTATTGATTTAGGTTTGAGGATAGAGTTATAAATGGGAGACAAATGATGTTTGAGACCTCCTTTTCTGTTCAAGGAAGGATTCTCTTTCTTGACAAAACAGCCTCTTTAACTCCCCTCTCAAACCAGTTCTTTTCTCTGGCCAAGATCTGTACCTCATTGTCCTCAAAGGAGTGGCCTGTGGCTTTTAGGTGGAGATGTACGGCAGATTGAGGCCCACTCTGGCTCTCCCATCTGTGTTGGAACATCCTCTTGTGAAGTGGCTGTTTTGTTTCTCCAATGTCGCGCTCACTGTGGTCTTCACTACACTGAATGGAGTAGACCACATTGCTTTGTTTGTGGCTCGGTGTTTTGTCCTTTGGGTGGACCAGTTTCTGTCTTAAAGTGTTTGTGGGTTTAAAATAGACTGGGATTTCATGTTGTCTGAAGATCCTCTGTAGTTTTTCGGAAACGCCAGCCAGGTAAGGAATAGTTACACCCTTTCTCCTGGGTTCTGATTCTCTGTTGTCTTGTTTCTCTGGTTCTCTGTTGTCTTGTTTCTTAGTTTTATTGAAAGCCCATTTAGGATATCCACAAACAGAGAGGGCTTTCCGCACGTGTTGTTCTTCTTTCTCCTTTTCCTCTGTGCTTGTAAGAACCACTTGGGCCCTGTGTTGTAATGTCCGAATAACTCCAAGTTTGTGCGGCAGTGGGTGGTGTGAATCAAAAAGCAAATATTGGTCAGTGTGTGTGGGCTTCCTGAAGACTCTCTACCTGGAGTCATTGGTCTTCTCCTATCGTTACTGCACAATCTAAGAAAGCCAATGTGTTGTCCTTGGCATCTTCATGAGTGAATTTGATGTTCGGCTCTACAGAATTGATATGTGCAGTGAAAGGTTCCAATTCCTGAATTTTTATTTTTGAAATGGCCCCTTCCTTGACATGGCCCCTTCCTACATTAAAGATGAAATTGTACCTTATCATCCTAACCGTTCACTCCGCTCTCAAAATGCTGCACTATTGGGTCTAGAGTCGCTAAAAGTACTTCAGGAGGTAGAGCTTTTAGGTACCAAGTACCCTTGTTATGGAATCAGCTCCCTGCTCATGTCAAAGAAGCTGACACAGTCTCTACATTTAAGATTAGGCTCGAAACGTTCCTCTTTGAATTAGCTTATGGTTAGGTCAGTTAGGAACAGAAACTAAACCCACAGGCCTAGTTAAGCTGCTCTTGGAGATATATTACTGGGGAAAGTATGGCAACTTGAGCACTGTCCTCTGGTTTCTCCTACTTTTTCTCCTCCTACTGTTAAGAATATTCAATTACTAGTTCATTCGTAGTCTGTTCTTTGCTATTCACATGTTGTCCCTGTCCCACTCCCCTTTTGGGGAGTGTAACTGTTTCAGATGCTGCTGTTCCAGTTTGGACCGCTGCTGTCCCCTAGTGTCGAGGACCTGGACCCCTCCTCTCCTTCACTGTCCTGGATTAACTGTCCTTGTCCTGCTATATTAGTAGTTTCATCTGCCTGTCCGTCCATAGGAGTGGATCTCTCCTTCACTTTGGTTCTCCTCGAGGTTTCTCCGTTTTCCCATTGGGTTTTTCGGAGTTTTTCCTTGCCGAGAAGGAGGGTCTAAGAACAGGAGATGCTGGGACAATTATCCATTTGCCTGCTTGTTGTTGGACATTCTGTATTTTTGATTTATGAATGTTTCTTATTCTGTTTATTAATCAACAATTTTGTGAAGTCCGCCGAGATAACTCTTGTTGTGATTTTGGGCTATACAAAAATAAATTGAATTGAATTGAATTGAAATATTATCATCAACAAAACGATACCAATGTGTGGGTGGAGTGCCTGGATATGAGGCCAGGGCACTCTGTTCAAATTGTTCCATGTATAAGTTTGCAATGATAGGGCAGACCGGTGAGCCCATTGCACAGCTGTGGATTTGCCTGTAGAAGTTTCCTCTAAACTGAAAATAGGTGGTATTTAAACAAATTTCCAGCAGTTGGCAGATTTGGTCTGGTGAAAGTTTGGTTCTCTCTTCTAGCTTGGTATCCTGCATTAGTCTCTTTCTTGCTGCCTCCACCGCTACCGATGTAGGGATACAAGTGAAAAGAGAGGCCACATCAAAGGAAACCATTGTCTCATCCAGGTCAAACTGGAGATGCTTGACTTTGTTTACAAATTTGACTGTGTTCTCAATATGGTGCTCCGTGTTATCCACCAGAGAAGCCAGGATGGATTTTAGGTATTTTCTACAGGTAAACAAATACTTTACTACAGTCCTCCATCTCACGAGACAACTTCATTACAGAGGAGTATTTAAAGTTAATTTAGTTTTAGGAAAAGACATCGACTGGATAACAAATTTGAAAAAGCATGACATTTTGAAGTAACTTACGCTCTTTGAACTTGAACATTTATAGCCCAAATGAGCTGTTTGAGTGAATCAAAAAAATTCAAGAAACTTATCCCCCCATATATTTTTCAAATTAACAGTTTCAGAATGCAGTTTCCTTGTTTTTAGATAAACTGACTCTTGGTACTAACCAAAATTTGATCAATGAAGTATATGAAGAATTATGTTGCTATGTGTATAGTATGGCAAAGTAAAACAAATAGTAAACCCTATTGGAATAGAAGTTTGATAATTTGTGGAAAGATATGAGGCAAGCTGAAAAAACATTTTCTTTTGTGTAAAGGCATAAAAAACAACTTAGACTTGAATACAAATGCAAGCAGCACCAGTTTTGATAAAAGACAGTTTGATAAGAAGACAAAAAGGGTGGGCATTACAAATTGAATACAGTCAAACACATAATCCTCAGTAATTTTGGAGTTTGGTAAATAAACTAGGTCCACAAAAGGCTAAACAAAACCCTGTAGAGGTGATCTCAGATGACGCCTCTTTAGTTTTTTTTTTTTTTTTATATTAAAAGTGTTCTGAAAAAGTGGGAAACTGATATTGGAACTTTATTTGCAGGAAGTTTTGTCTCCTCTGAGTGGGATAATTCTTATTTGGAAATGACAATGACTCAAAGAAATCAAATGGAGATGCGTATACAGTTCACTTTCCCTAATCCTTATTTAAACTTTGATATCACAGAAGATGAAGAAAAAAAGGCCATTGATAAATCAAAAGGTAAGAAAGCCACTGGATTTGATAATCTGTCTAACAAACTGCTGAAACAACCTGGCATGTTCCCAGTGATTTACAGTCTTTTATTTACCTGTTTTAAGCAGCGTCTTGTCCCGTCTGACTGGCAAAAATCTATTATCAAACCAATCCCAAAGTGTCCAACTGCAGATCCTCGAGTCCCATGAACTATAGGGGCATCAGCCTTCTTAGTTGTGTGTATAAACTTTATTCTAGTGTTCTTAATGAGTGACTGGTCTGTTACTTGGAATCCTTTAATTTATTGGCAGAGAAACAGAATGGGTTTAGGAAGAAAGGAGCCTGTATAGATCACATATATTCTTTAACCTCTATAGTAAATGTTAGAAAACAAGAGAGAAACCCTACTTTTGTTAGTTTTATAGACTTTCAGAAAGCCTTTGACTGTAAATCAGGACCTGCTCTACTTTCAGCTGTTACAGATTGGTATTGATGGCAGATTTTATGACTCAGTCAAAGCTATCTATAACAGTCCCATATCTTGTGTCCAGGTTAATGACCACTTGACTCACTGGTTCCCAACACCATACGGCATAAAGCAGGGTGATGTGATGTCTCCCACATTATTTGCTATTTACATCAATAATTTGGTAAATGAAGTAAAAGAGGCAAGTGCTGGCTTTAATGTGGGAGATCTCAAAGTGTGTATACTGCTCTATGTTGATGATATAGTGCTTATCTCAAAAAATGAATGGGATCTTCAGGGGATGTTGAATATTGTTCATACCTGGTGCAACAAAATGAGACTGAAGATAAACTGTGAGAAAACTCAGGTGATTCATTTTAGAAATCAGAACCACAAACTGACAAACTTTCAATTCCATTTTGGCGCCACAATCTTGTCCTTCACAAAAAAGTACAAATACCTGGGACTTGTTTTAGATGAACATTGTACATTTGATGAAGGAATCAAAGCTCTGCCAGAGTCAGCAGGTCAAGCCTTAGGAGCACTGATAAACAAAGCTAAAGCATGCCGTACACTGAACTGTACGGGCCTGTGTCTGTCCTGTTCTGAAGTCTGGGGTTATTGTAAAAAGACCCACAGTGAGAAAGTTCAGTGCAGAGCTCTGAGGTACTTTTTAGGTGTGCACAAAAAGGCACCTAAACTTGCTCTGTATGAAGATATGGGCTGGGAACCATGTGAAGTGAGACACATTTGTGATATGGTGCGGCTATGGAATAGGTTTGTTAATATGCCAGACACAAGACTGACCAAACATGTATTTAACTGGAGTCTGTTAGATAAATCGTCCTGGAGTAGACAGGTTGAGAAAACTTTTGAGGATGCAGATCTCCAGTTTATTTATAGAAATAAGTTAAATCTGTAGTATCAGACAAATTAGCAAAATTTACTTTGACAAGTATACACAGAAGTGGCACAGTGAAATCTTATGTAAACCAAAATTAAGAACATATATTTTAATTAAAGACGGCTTTGGTCCTGAGCCTTATGCCACCCTGAACTTGAGCAGAGGTCAGTATGTGCCCAGCTGAAGTGTGGGACTCTTTCTCTGGCTCTGAAGATGGGACGCTTCCACTCAGTCTCAGAGAAGGAGAGCACATGTGCTCTGTGCAACTTAAAGGACACTGAAAATTAAATGCATTTTCTGTACAACTGTCCTTTGTATCATGACCTGCTCTGTCACTTGTTCTCTAATGTATCTTATTGTTTGTTTGCTATGTCTGAAGATGAGAGATTGGCTTATTTGTTTAAATGTAATGTTTTCAAGCTGGCTCAATTTGTATTGAAAGCCTGGGACCTCCGTAAGAGGTCACTTTATGTTTAATGTGTGATCTGTCTGCTTATTGTTTCATGTGTCCTATAAGGTCATGTGGGCTGGGCACCAACGAAATGGTGCATGGCACTAAATAAGTAAAATAAACTAAACTAAAAACTAAACACAAAGTCAAAAGTCCTCAAAACGGCACCCAGAGGAAAAAAAACAAACCAAAACAAAAAACAACAAACCAAAACAAACAAACGGAAAAAAAAAAAAATAAAAAAAATAAAAAAATCCATGTGACTGAAACAGGAACAGAACTTTGGAGGACCTCAACAGCACCCCTAGTGGTCCTTAAAAGGAGCTGTTAATCATGTTACAATGGCGTTCCCTCACCATTAGCTTAGTAAAAGTTGTAATTTAATTCATGCTTGTTAAGCAGAGATGGGAATGTTTAAGTATAATGGTTTTACTTTTACCAGTAACGCTTGTTATTTCACTGTGAATAGCAGCAACGGTGACAGATCAGGCGCAGTCTCATTCAGAGGAGCAGCAACTTTTTTCCTTTGTTTTGGGAAGTAAACAAGAATGAGACGAGGGATTAGAGACAGTGACTGGCTAAAACAGAGATCAACTGTAAATGTAGCCAATCAGAGGTACAGTGAAGCGGCCCCAAAGTTTTATCTGACTTTTCATTGGTTAAGCGCTAACAAGGGGGCAAATACTCACTGTTTTCAACACACATGAGGAAATATACAGCACAAGAGGATTTATGGATATACATCTTTATTTGGTGACTCTTTTGTGATGGGAGCACAAACAGACGACTACAGTGGGAGAGATGTGCGTTTGGTGTTTAAAGAACGCTAAAAAGACATCAGTGATAATGGACACAGCTCTCTGCTCACACTGCTTATCAGAAGTGCAGCTCATCTAATATCTGTTTGACGGTTCACCTCTGGTTTTACACATGTATAAGCTCTGTCATGTGGCATGCAGATGTTTGTACTGTACTGATATCAGTGCGTTTGGTAAATGCGCTGTTTGGACAGTCTGCTGCATAAAGAGGACAGTTGTTTGCTCTGTGCTTGTTGTGACAGTACAGGTGTTGTAACTGTACAGTTGTTGTGACAGTACAGTTATTGTGACTGTACAGTTATTGTGAATGTACATTTGTTGTGACTGTACAGATGTTGTCGGCTTTTGTGACTGTACAATTATTGTGACTGTACAGATGTTGTCAGTTGTGACTGCACAGGTATGAATCCGTTTCGGCGCTTTTGAGCTCTGTAGATGAGAATAACTTAAAACACTTGCTCTGGGTGCATTTGGTGATTTGCAGATGAAATAAGGCAGAATAGAGCTCAGTTTTACTGTATAAACTGCAAACTAATTGTTATTTTATCAGATAATTAGTTACTTTCATCAACCAGGAGCGCAGTTACTAACGCTTTGGGGGAAAAGTAACAGTAAAAAGTAACAGTAACTATAATACTAATTACTTTTTTGGAGGATCTTGCCCAACACTGATGTTAAGTAACCCTCAATGTCCTGCATTTCAATCTTGAGTCTTCAGAAAATTGCCATTTTCACCTACCCCCTATCTATGCCCACTCCTCAATAAAAATCAAACTCCGGGTGACAGGTGTAAGTTTCAGTAGTCACATAGCCATTTCCCAGCAATAAAAAACACTATCACTGAAATCTACAGTGAAATGCCAAGAGTAATCATCTGCGTATGTTAGAGTTTAATACTAAATAAACCCCCAAAATGCACACAATGTCAAATTTAATGAGATCAACAGTGACTAACTCCCCAGAACAAAACAGAGCCAGCTACAGCTCTGGGCTCCAGGCTAACACTGAAATATTATGAACCAAGCAGATAAAAACAACCAGAATCAAAGTAATTTTAATAGGTTATGAGTAAGATAGGGACCATGACTAATTTTTTGGCTATTTTAAGATGTTTTATGTTTGGAAATGAATGATTAAAGTACTCATATGTGCTACTTCACCTTTTGCTGGACCATAGTAAAAACAATGACTGGAAGTATCTGAAAGGTATCTGTTAAAATTTAATGGAATAGGGTACAGTTAGTTCCTTGAGATCTAATTACCGTATTTTCCGGACTATAAGCCGCTACTTTTTTCTCACACTTTGAACCCTGCGGCTTATACAACGATGCGGCTAATATATGGACGGATTATTCGTCTATGAACACAGCGGATGCGCGCGCAGCTTGAGTGCAGAAAGCGCCGCTGTCTGTGCGGTTAACATGGGTTAGGGTTAGTTAGAACACTCGCTAGCGCTGTTGTCAGCACTAAAACAGTTTATCGCTGCGTGATAAAATAAGTTCTGCTGCTAAATGAACATTAGTGAGTGGGATACGTCTTAATGACCCGTATGTGTTAAATGCAGGTGAGGCGTAAATGACGAGACGAAACGTCTCAAACTTCAGTAGCTGGACATCCACTCATACATGATCGATACAACTAACCCCGACCCCCGGGAGAGCCTGAAATCCTGTTGAAATCCTACAAGACACTGACATGATACAAGATAGGACAGCGGCTCTTTCTGCTCGAGACATGCGCTGTAGAGCGCCAAGTGACGGGCGCAAGAGCGAGACAGACAGGTGAAGAGATGATGTGCTGAGGAAGATGCTCGTTTGATTTTGTTTTGAACAGTTATTTTGTGCTTCATGCATACACCCTCCTCATGGAAAACATACGAAGAAATGCATATGATGCAGCTTTGAAGTTAAAGACAATTGATCTGACTGTCAAAGAAGGAAACAGAGCTGCTGCATGTGAGCGCGGCATCAATGAGTCGATGGTGAGACGTTGGCGACGGCAGCGTGACGAACTGACTCAATGCAAAAAGACGACAAAAGCTTTCAGAGGCAATACAAGCAGATGCTCGCAACTTGAAAACTTCTTGAAGACGTGGACACCTGCGGCTTATAGACAGGTGCGGCCTATATATGTACAAAAATAAAATTCTTTGAAAATTTAGTTGATGCGGCTTATATTCAGGTGCGCTCAATAGTCCGGAAATTACGGTACTCCAACAATCAAAAGGTACCTCTTCTAGTCATGCCAATACTTACAATATATCTGTTATGTAATAAAATCACCATGACATTCTCCAGAAAAATTATCTAGAGCAGAACAGCGCCTCCAGTATTTTAGAAAGTACAAACTCAAACTGAACAACCATGACCTTGATATTAGAAGATATTACATTGGTCTCAGTGTTGTTATTGCTTTCCTGGAATGTTTCAGAGTATTATATTAAACTTATGTACCTCCATGGAGCCAGCCTAGCTAAGTTACTGGTCAGATCTGTAGTTTGATAGATAGATCAACCAGTCAAACTTTATTTCAAAAGTCTATGGCTTGTATTGAAAACCTATTTTAGTAATTTAGTCATGTTAAACGGTTAGATACAAGTCAGCTTAGAAACACAAGTGGCGCCCAGGTTTTCACTTATGGAGGTGGATTAAAAGACAGTTTGGGTAAAAGTGTCCCTCTCTGGCTCTCAGGACTGATGACTCAAACCTCAGTTTTGTCCTGATTAAGGTGGAGAAAGTTTTCTTCCATCCAGGGTTTGTACCATCCAGTTATGAGAAACTAGGATACTCTTACTGGGTTTTTCTAATAGTATCCAGGATACTGTGGCATTTAGATGCAGTATCCTGATTTTTCAAAACTGGAGCTGTACTGAGCATGTGCAAACTCAAGTAACATGGTAAGAGGAATTACTTTCTCAAAATGACTCAAACTCCTAACAGGACCTTTTAAGTAATAATATTGTATACTTGTAAACAAAATAAAACAGTCTACTATTTAATACAACCACATTTTAACACCAGGCTCACCTCTGTGGTGGTTTGTGTTGCTCTTGTACTAAACTGATGCTGTGAGGCTCTGTTGTATTTTTCAACTGTTAAAACCACCGGTTACTGACGTTGTGACAGAGCTCCAGTCTCATGATATTACTTGACTATAAATCTTTTTTGTGGTTAGAAACCAGTTAAAAAGGTTTAAGTTAGCAGAGTTGGTACATGCTTAGGTCCTTGCCATATCTGTGCCATTAGTTATCATAGGCAAAAGGAGAAATTCAATTTGTCAACTGGACAAAAGTTTATTTGGTCGAATACGTTTCGCAGCTCATCCAAGCTGCGAAACGTATTGAATTTCTCCTTTTGCCAGAGTTCAGCTATTGTTGTAAATTCCCTAACAGAACTGTTTATTTGGTCAGGCACTTGCAGGCAGCTCAGGGGTCCTTAAGCACCATGGTAACACTGTTGCTAAAAAACAGTGTTGTCATAGTGCTTCTGGGCTTTGTTGTGGCTTCCTGTTTTGTGTCTGCATCTGTGACAGAGATACCAGCTAAAAGGATTAAAGACAGGACATTAAATCTCCAAAAAATACGCTCCTGTGTCCGTTTCTACTCTCTCATCGGAGTATTGTTCTGGATGAAGTATCCCAGTACACATATACAGTCCTCCTAGAAATCTCCAATATAGAATAAGCAGTTGTATTCCCCATGTTACAGTGCACAGGTTTGAGCTAATCTAAGCCAAACGCTGAACCTTTTGGGGCCAAAGCAGCTATGCAGATGATATGCAGCTTTACATCTCCATGTCTCCTGATGACACCAGGCCAATGGATCCTCTTTTTAACTGCATTCTAGATATCAAATCCTGGATGGCACAAAACTTTCTCCAGCTTAACCAGGACAAAACTGAGGTTTTAGTAATTGGTCCTGAGGCCCAAAGAGAGAAACTTTTACCCAAACTACAAGTAGAGTTTTTTTAACCCATCTCTTCTAGTGAAAAACCTGGGTGTCATTGACTCTGAGCTGACTTTTATCTATGAAATGCTCTTTATAAATAAAGTTTGATTTATTGATTAAATCATCACGAGGGCTCGGCCTGGTGTGCTCCTCCTCCCATGCAACCTCCGTGGGCTTGCGACTGCCTTGGCATGCCACTCTCTCTTCCCAACAGTCTCCCAGACCGACAGCTCATCCACCAGAAAAAAAAAGTAAATTACATAATACACCTTTAAATATGCACCTTTAAATATTTTTTTAGGAGTCTTTATGACCCTTCTGGCGAACCATGAAAAATGCCCAGTGTCTGTAATATATTTTTTTTGCTTCTAGTCATTCATTCATAAAATTAATCCTCAAATTTGCACAGATCCTCCATCAGGAAAATTACACAGTGCTGGCCAGGATGTGAAAAATAACCCATATGTGTAATGTGTGTATATATATATATATATATATATATATATATATATATATATATATATATATATATATATATATATATATATATATATATATATTTTATTTATTTATTTATTATTTTTTTTTTATTATTATTATTTTTTTTTTGCCTGTAATCATGCATAGAATTTAATTCCTCAGTTTGGTACTAATCCAATAAAGTTGATGTTTCATGTCTACTATAAGTATACACTTTCCATATACTTTATAGTGTATTATAATCAGGCTGAGATCACGCATTAGTGATTAAAATTTCAGCACGATCGGATATAGCATGTGTAGTGACATAGCAATAATAATTTTTAAAATATTTGTTTGGGGAGTCTTTGCGCTGCTGCTGGCCAATGATGAAAAAGGCTCCATGTCCATAATATATTTTTTGCTCATAATCATACATACAATTTAATCCCTGAATTTGTTACAAATCCAATAATGTAGACATTTCATGTCTATGGTAGGGGGTGCTATAGTGTACACTTAATATATTTTCTAATGTATTATATTCAGGCCGAGAGCGAGCATTAGTGATTTAAATTCCATGACAAATTTTGTGACATGTGACAAATCTGAGTTCATTTGGACCAAAATCAGAGACTAGATGCATTTTGCAAACATGCAGTCAAAATAGCGGCAAATTTTTGATCCAATATGGCCGACTTCTTGTGCGTCATAGGGGTATGCGCCAATTCATTTTTTGGCTTGTCTTATTGTAACCCAACAGGGGCCACTTAAAACACAGGTAAGAACTGCAGGTGGTGGGTAAAATGAGGAACTGAGACCAATTAAAAAATCTATCTCTATATATATACATATATATATATATATATATATACACACACACATATACACTAAGGGTTATTGTTAAAACAGGCTACGACCAGATTTAAATATGCCTAGGGTGGGCAGTAAACACAAGGAGGCAGAGCACCCACTGGAGCTTCGTGAAACACAGACACACACAAACTAATAAACCTTAAAAGGGTAACCAAAAACGTGCAAAGTGAGGACATGAAAAATATACCACAAACAAGAGGAGTGATGAGCCCAAAGCAGGAAACTCTGTCACCAACCCTCCACCAAATGGGGCGACCACGCTGCACCAGGCCCTAGAGGAACACAGAATCAGTTTAAAACAAAGCACAGGGCAAAAGCTAGCCACACAGATACACTAGGGTCACTACGTAGGGCTAAAACTAACTTATTTAACCCAAACAAAACAGCAGTGGCTGGCGGCGTCTATAAGACAAACATATTGTTAGTGATAGCATGAACCCCTTTAAAATTAATTTAGGACGCTACCTAAAACAGAAGCTTGTCAGGGGCCATAGGAAGCACGCGACACAGGCGACAGGCTGTTAACAGCATCTAAAAACACATAATACAGCCAACGCACAAACATACAAATTACCCACAGATAAAAACAAATATTCCTACAATAGTGGCACCTACCAGGCAGCTATTGTCTTGATGCAAGGGTGAAGCCAGGCAGCAGCTTACCTATACGCCCTACACCCTGCGTATAAATACTGTGAGTAATTTGGCAATACAGAAGTGAAACGGGGGGGTGGGGGTGGGGGTGGGGATGCGTGCCCGCTAGCACTATACCACTATGTTGGCTGGCAATGGCTCAACTATGTGCCGCTACATTATTGTTCTCTATCTCTGTCCCAGATTTAGACTTTCAGTTTTGATAAATTCCAGGGGCACTGTTGAGTCGGTTCCAAAATTCGATAAAATGGGCACTGTCATGATGCCCATTTTCACCTAACCAATCAATCAGTCACTCAGTCACAGACTTTTTGTTGACATTTAGGCCCTCAAAATTGTGATTGTAAAATAATAATAATAATAACAATTTATTATTATTATTATTATTATTATTATTATTATTATTATTATTATTATAAAAGAGTGGAAGAAACCACTCACAATTGGAGATTCTATAATGTGATGATGTCTTATGCCAAGATGAGAGACAAGAGTCATTTTCCCTATTTTGTTTACACTGTATTCTTAAATGATAACTGTATTACAACAAGAATCTGCATTTTAACAATATTCATTTCACCTGCCCCCATCTGGATTCAATATATGATTGCCCTTTTGAAAGAGTCGTCATCTGAAGCCACCAATATGTTCAGTTTAGTTCAAATAAAACCTGATTAGTCCCCGTGACCCCTGTATGTGATCACCGCATAAAAACACACACAGGTCAGTTTCTTATACAGTCTGGACACAGAGCAGAGCATGAGAGCAAATGAGGCAGAAGTGCAACAGTAGCTCAAAGTGCAAAGGCCACATACAAAACAGAACTATTAAAGCAGACCAACTGTGCTTGTGTCCGCTCTATAGCTACAATCTATGACACCCGTGGATCATTTTGTTATAATTTAGACATTTTAAATCACAATATTGATCTAAAACGACTTAATAAAATAAACAAGTCCACTGACTTCCGCATTATTTGCAGTAAATGTCATCACAATGGGTGTGTATCTCTGACCAGTGGTGTCGAACTGAGGGGTAAAAGGTACTGTTTACCCAGGGCCCAGAGCAGGGAGGGTCCCTTCACAAAATCTCTAATATGTCATTTTCATATACAGAACATGTAATGTTCACCAAATTGATTTGCACTCAGGGCCCAGAATTTTGTACTACACCCCTGCTGGTGGCGGTGAAAACAGGATGAATCATGAATCATGCTAAATGCAACTTCAAGACATGAAAAGGGAAAAATATAACATGGTTAAAAGTGGTAAAACGTCGATTTTGCAGAATATGTCCACAAAAAAAACAAAAAAACTTTGAGACTAAGCCTTATAACACAGCTGTGTTTAGGGGCCGATTAGCCAATTGCAGAAGGATACTGGGGTTAGCTAGCTCATCTGTTTGTTTTTCTGCTGGGTGCAAGGTAGCTCACCCCAGAGGACATCAGGGAGGATCTCTCTTTTAAAATATGGTCTGTGTGAATGATGTGTGAGTGTATATCTTTGTATTACAGTGGCTTATGAAATTCAAATCAGATTTGGGTCTGATTCATAATAATATAGGCCATAACTTACATCAATGTATGTGACAGAAACATGAAATGTTCCAGAATATTCTGCTTCTCTCGTGTCTCCATAGAGAAAAGCTTTTTCTTGGATGTTCCACATTATGGCATTATACTAAGTAATCTCACATGCATTGCATTTGTTTTACTGTTCAGTAATACCTTCAGAACTTTTTTCATCTGACCTGTAATTTGACCTTGAGGAGCATCTGGTTGGTAGAAAGGTTTCCATGGAGCTCAGCAGGGCCCATACCCTACACCAAAAAAGTTACACACTGCACATTTAATTATCATGAAATAAATCTAAAATCACGAGTAATTCTCCTTGAGAACAATAGATGTCAGAACATTCCCCAGTAGCTATTTTATGTGAATAGAGTCTGTACAATAACCTGGAGGAACAGTTCAAGGAAATACAACACATGCTCTGATGCTATGATACTAGGCTAAGTGCAGATTGAAGTTCTTATAGTATGCACATGTTACGGTTAGTTGTCACCTGCAGCAGTCCGTTTAATGTACGTATGGTATATGAGCAGCCCTCTTAATGTATGTATGGTTTATGAGCAGTCCCTTTAATATATGTATGCTACTGTATATGAGCAAAGCCTTTAATGTATGTATGCTATATGAGCAAAGCCTTTAATGTATGTATGCTATATGAGCAAAGCCTTTAATGTATGTATGCTATATGAGCAGTCCCTTTAATGTATGTATGCTATATGAGCAAAGCCTTTAATGTATGTATGCTATATGAGCAGTCCCTTTAATGTATGTATGCTATATGAGCAGTTCTAGTCTTGTTTGTTCCGTCTCCATGGATTTCTTGGATGTGTTTGTGTAAAGCAGCAGCTACTGGACACGTTGATGTGGAAAAGTTGACCTGGTTAACCCTGAGTGTCCCTGTTTAGTGTCTGTGTGCTGTGCTCTGTTTGAGCTGTGAGTTAGACCAAAGTCCAGCCTACTGCGGCACTGTGGAACTTTTCTGGTAAAGGTTTTGCCACCTGCTTGTCTCCATGGGATTGTCTGTGTATATTTTGGTATTAATTAAAAGAAAAACAAAAACAAACAAAATTGGATTAATTCATTTATCACAGTTCAATGGTTTGGGCAGTGATCCCCCTAACCTGCAACACTGCACCTACAGTATGAAGCCTGTAAAGTGCATTGAAAGTCTAACACATTATTTATTCATTAATTTTTGCATTGATAATACTGAGGGCTCAATACCTTAAGCTACCTGTCGAGGCAGCAGCACATAATCTATTGTTTTGAAGGGATAAAAAGATGTCACCTTTGCCATAAAAATTGACAATTCAAAACTAAACATTATATTTTCTGAAGGGAAACGTTGCTCAAAATGGCATGAAACCTAGGAAAAGCACACATTTCATTGAAATGAACAGGTTCATTGGTTCCACTCACAATAAAGACTCATTTCTCCTCTATGCTCTAGACACATACAGACACACTGGAGGTTTCTGTCCATCTTCTGTGTGGTTCTGACTATACTTTGGTCTGTCTCCTCAGAATATGTGGAATCTTAGCAATAGAGCAGTACATGAGCTCACCACTGGGGGCAGTAATGAACACAGCTCGCTTTATTTTGCCATTTTAGGCAATTCCCAAACTGACCTTTAGCGCCCACTGGTGGTTGTTTAGCAGCACACAGCCTTGACATTAGAAACATGTGGAAGTATAAATACAGTGATGGTTACTACACTTGGAACGCGTGGATCTGTACTCCTGATCATGATGAACCCACCCATGGGTTTCAGAACGATGAAAAATGCCACCGTTACAGTAGTGATTAACAATTAAAAACAAAATATGATTAGAATAAGTCCTCAGAAGTCCTCAGAATCACCCTGGCACTGGTTAAAAATGACTCAAATGCATATAGAACATTTTCACAAACAAATTCTGAAATTTGTAAAGCATTTTTCCTATGTATTTTACTACTACTTCACTGCTACTTTTTCCATGTATTTCAGCAAACTGTCTTACCCCAGTACAGATATTATATAACCAGCTCTTGAGGTCAAAATAAGTCGGTTTTCTGCATTTTAGCTAAACAAATGACAAAATATTCCCTCTTTACTATTGGTAGGTATCAGATTGGTCAAAATAGGGACACCTGGAATATTTCTTGTACAAACTTGGACAAATCACTGGTTTTGGGACAGAGGACACAGAGCTCAAAACTGGGACTGTCCTGAGTAATAAGAGCATCTGGTCTATGTCTCCATCTAGTAATAAACTGTTCTCTTGTCTGGGAATCAGGTTGTACGCAGCTGACATGCTAGTTGTTGCGAATAATTAGGATGCTCATAATGCATAAGGTAAATGAGGAATAACTTTGGACCACTGCAAACGGTCCTACATTACAGAAAACTGACTATTCTGAGCTTGTTAGAATGTTATTACCTCCTGAAAAACACCTGGAGTTGTGTTTTGCTTCATTCACACGTTTGAGTAATCTTTTATTATTAATCTGTCTACATCTCCAATGCTCAAAATGCTCTGTTCCACTTTGTGATGTCATGAAGTGATAGTTTTCAAGTTAACAGCTCCTTTTACCTTTAGTTCAGTAGATGGTCAGTTCCAGGGCTGAAATGATCCAAATGATTCTAGTGAAGGTATATGGAGTTTAAAAACACTTCCAGTATTTCCACATGACATCACAAGGTGGAAAAGTGCTTTCCGTTTGCATATGCAAAACACAACTCCAGGTATGTTTGTGATGAGGAAATAGCATTATAACACAGATCAGAAAATAGTGTAAAATGGGCCTTTTACAATGAAATAGTTCTGTTTTTGACATTTTAAGACAGTAAAAATGAGGTACAGCACCTTTAAAAACATACTTCTACTTGAGCCAGCTCCAGTCTGTTTGCAGTTTGTGTCTGTGTTGTAGTCCGAGGATGAACAAAGTCCACTGGTGTATTTTATAGTCCCTTTAACAACCTTTGGGACAGCACGTCTCCAATGGTTTTATGTCTTTCCAAAGATCTGGGTTTACAGTGCTTTATGAGCTTCTGGCCCAGGTACAGAGCAGCGGGGGGTGGGCTGGGGTGGCTTATGGCGTACGGAGCTGTGACAGAGATACCATTTTATCTGAAGCAAGCCCAGAGACGCCAGGAGGTGTACAGTTAGCTTACAATCATAGCTTTTAGCACTGCTGGAGGAAATCACACATATTCCTTATGATTCACACATGTTGAACCATATGGTTTTTGTTAAAGATTGGATCCACAAACTTACTGTATGAATCTCAAGATTTTAAGACCTTTCAATTAAAAGGACATAAAACCTATATCTTCAGAAAGTGGTGCCATTATTCATCTGGAGTTGAATAAAGGCACCACCTTCTGAAGATATAGTGAGAAATATTACACTTTAAACGTCCTATATTACGCAAAATTGACTCTTGTGAGCTTTAAGCCATTTTAGAACATTGTTACTTCCTCAAAAACATACCTGGAGTTGTGTTCACACATGTTTGAGTAATCCTTTAATAATTGGCTGTCTATACATCTCCAAAGCTCAAATGCTCTGTTCCACCTTCTGATGTCATGAAGCTGTAGTTTTCAAGTTAACAGCTCCTTTTTTGTTCAGTAGAGATACAGAGTAGGAAATTCCAGGGCTGAAATTATGCCAGTGATTGTAGCGGTGTACGGAGTTTAAAAAACAGTTGGAGCACTTTTTTCAGTTTTCAGTTTGGGAGAAGAACTCAGCCTAAATATGCAGGGTTTGTGTGCTGTGTGAAACAAAACACAACTCCATTCAACTCCACGTTTGTGATGAGGAAGCAACATTATAACATCGGTCAGAAAATAGTGTAAAATGGGCCCTTTAAAGTGACAGAGACAATGTTGAACTTTGTACCAGATAGGGCCAGTATTTACAGATATATTAACCATAAACCAGGTCAACTCACCTGCAGCCTCTAAGTTTGTTTTCTAAGTTTTTCTGAGCCTTCAAACTATATAAGACATTTTCAATAGACATGCAGGTGGTAATAAATGTATATTCTGATTATGGCAGCCTGTCACAACTCAGAATCTCATTTGAACCCAGTAGAGTTCATGTTTCACACTTCATATTGAGAAGGTTTGACAGGTTCATGTGTAAAAACATCTGATTTGAATAATGTCAGGTTCAAGGAAACTAAATTTGAGAGAACACAGTTTATCAGAAGAAATGCTTTCGTATTTTTTTCACACTAAAACACATTTGATCTTTGAAAAACTACACACTAGTGTGTTATATAACCTCACTCTTACCTTTTTCCTAAAGGTGTTGTTAGGCCAAACTTTGACTTTTACCAACCCTCATCAAAAATAAACACAGATTTGTATTTGCTTCATTAATCATGTTATGCTGGTTCTAGTTTATACATGGGTTATACCTGGTTTAGACCTGGTTTAGACCTGGTTTAGGCCTGGTTTAGACCTCTTTTAAACCTGGTTTAGACCTAGTGTATAGCTGGTTTAGACCTGGTTTAGGACTAGTTTAGGTCTGGTTTAAACCTACTTTAGGGTGCTTTCACACTGACAGCATTTGGTGCGCACCAAATGGCCCATTCAAACCAAAAGTTCTTAGTTCGGTTCGTTTTCGTTAGTGTGAATGCAATCTCGGTACTTTGGTGCGCACCAAATCAACCGGTCCGAGACCGATAAAAAGGGGTGGTCTCGGATCGCTTTATCTGCCCTACTTTGGTACGGTTCATCTGGTGTGAAAGCAACCAAACCAGCCTATGCCTCTCTGTATTCAAAATGTGATGAAAATGTGTGACTAGACTGTGTTGATAGACCAATGGAATACCTGATGGATCTGCAAGAAGATCGCCGGCTAGAGACCAAATGATAATTCAGGAGGAGGGCACGTCTCTTCTCCCTGAAGAGGCGTGCAATGCGCCGTTGGCGAGTCGAATAACTTATAAGTTGTCTTTGGAGTCGCAGCCGCGAAACATGTTCGAAATTAAGTACGTGCAGAAAATTACCTACACGTACAAAATAATGTATGACGATCAGCGCCAGGAGCGCAAGGCAAAGCTGTTCCTCCATGGTGATCGAAAGCGCGTTTTTTAGTCCGGTTCCGGTGACGATGGTCTTCGCGGTCTGTTTTGGTTCGTTTAGAACTATGCATATGTGAAAGCAAACCGTACCCACGTCTGTTTGCTACATTGTAACATTTTTCTGACTAGTGCGGACCAAAGCAATCGAACCATAGGTGTGAAAGCGCCCTTAGATCCACTTACTCCAGACTCAAACCAGGACCAAACCATGTTAAGTACAAGTTTATATTTACACTTTACAATAACTACTCCTTGTTTAGCCTGTATACAGACTTCATTCCTAATGAACAAAGCTTCTTAAGAATGATTCAGGCTTAGTCACTTCATTAAAGGGTTAGGAGTCAGAGTTAGGCTTAGGAGTCAGGGTTAGAGTCTTAACTAGGGGGGGAACTATCTAACTTTTTTTATTAGGGTTCTGCCACCTGCCTGTCTGTCTCTTATGAAGGTGTGTTTTGCCTGGTATGTTCCACAGTATAGTATTAAACTGATCTTACATTAATTCAATAACAGATGTTTTAAAGCCACACAATATAGGCTCGCCTTTCCACAGATCCCACCTGTAACTTGGCCTGTTGGCATCACTTGCTGTTCTCTGATAGTAAGTTTAATACCAGGCTGTGGAACATCTCCATGGAGAAGAAACAGGTGGCAGACCTCCCACCATAAAATTATGTAGTGCACCTTTAAGTAGTTACTAAGCCTGAATAATTCTTACTAAACCATTTGTACACAATGAATGAAGTCTTTGTTCACACTTCTAATAAAAGACTCATCAGCTGCTGTCATTCTAAAGTGTTAGATATATAGATGACACATGCAAAGCGGAGGCCGTGGCCAGATCCAGCCCTTTGTAAATCTTTATTTGTCCACACAGACATTTGGTTCAGAACAAGAGTCTGTGCAGCTGATAGTCAGACAGAAGCAAACCATAAGAAAGAACAGAAGAAAAGCACACCTGTAACAACAATGTAACCAGTCACGTGAACCATACAACATGGGACAGTGTGCAAAAGACAGGGGAGGTCAAGCATTCATTGACTGAAAGATTGAAACAAAATGATCAAATCTGAAAGTTATAGAATGTCTTATGTATGTGACTAAGGCTGTGTTCACACTGGTTCTTCCTTATGTTGATTTAGTTTGGTTCTGTTCTAGTCCAAGTTTAGTTCTGTTGTAATCCAAGTTTAGTTCTGTTGTAATCCAAGTTTAGTTCCGGTCTAGTCCAGGTTTAGTTCTGTTGTAATCCTTGTTTAGTTTTATTTTAGTTATTTTATTTTAGCAAACATGTTCTGAAATACATGAGATTCTTGTATTAGTCCAGCCATCAATTTTTCAGTCTTTTCTCTATTGTTACTGCTCCTGGATGGGTTTAAAATAGACACTTTGTCATGTCAAGATTAAAAAAAAAATAAAATGAAATTTAAATTGGAATATTTGTAAAATAAGAAAAAAAAAAAAAAACAACTTAAATTGTTCAACCATAGTCATTAAGAAATTTGCATTGTTTTTTTCACAGTGATAAAAAGTTCAAAATCTTTGTCTCACCTTTTAGAAGCAGTTTTTCTAAATCTAAATCACAAAATCTAGTTATATTGATTCATTTTTTTATTGAAATCATAAACAACTTTTACTTCTCCATAAATTCTCACAACTTAAAAATCTTCAAACCTGTCTCAGATTCCCTTCAGTCTTTTGCACAGCACACGTATATAAGACAAAAACATTGACCCTTCATTTACAGAACTCACACTATATACTTTTTGGCACCAGTTAAAATAAATAAATACAATTATATTTAAAAAAGAAGAAAAAGTTGTAAAATTGTGCTGTGTCTCTGTAATTCCATTATCTTTTGCATTCTTGTGGCTAATTTAAAGCTATGGGTAGCATTAAATGAGGCGAGAGTCACTGTTCTGTCTTCATTATGCAAAAGGCAAACCCAAAAATGTTGAACCATATCACTTTCATAACCATAAACCATGATCTCACTAATGTAAAATCAATACAACAAGAATTTTGACTATTGGTAATTTGCCTGAAATCATCTTAAAGGCACACTACGTAATTTTTCTACTGGAGGATCCACTATATCTGCTTGTCTTCATAGAGATGTAGATGTTGATTTCTTTACCTGGCAAATTCCACAGCATGGCATTAAACTTGTATATTTCCATGGAGACAAGCGGGTGACACTATGAGGCCAAGTTACAAGTCAGATCTGTGAAGAAGCGACCCTGCTCACAGTAAGAATGTATGTTTTCCTAAGTATTTTAGCAATATAAACTTACACTGACAGTCAATAAAAACTTTGAGGGGACAAGTTTGTATTTTCTGGGTAAATATGAGACAGAGGTATAATCCATTTGGCTTTTTTGTTTCCGTAATGTATGAGCATGATTACAATTGATGAGTTGTTGCTTGGTCATACGTCACTGCACATCTGGAGATTATTTGACAAAAGCTTGACCACATGCCAGTTGAGCAATAAGCAATCTGGTGCAAAATTGTATTTGGCAGTCGCCATATATTCTGGTTTATTTTGGTGAAAAAAAAAATGCTTTTGGACACCTATTCCTTTAATTATTTTTTTACTGATATGATATTGTTGTTGTCTGTTCATATGAAAGTAGCTTTGTGTTAGGGAAATAAGTATTTGTCAATTTTGTCCCTCAAAGTTTTTATTGACTGTCAGTGTACAAGATACAGTATGTAATGCTGTATTGTGGAACAGTCAAGGCAAAGTAAAAACATTTCCATGGAGACGAGGTGGCGAGCCCTCACCAGAAAAGTTACATATTGCAGCATTAATAACAGACCTATACATTGTGTTATAATGTGAAACCATTTGGTTCTATTGTTTTCAACATAAAGTTTGAAGAAGTGAACATTAAAGGTCCTATACTACACAAAATGGACTTTTGTGAACTTTAAGTGATGTTATAATGCTATTACCTCATCAAAAACATGACCAAAGTTTTGTTTTATTACCAGCATTATTAGTCTGTGTAGATCTCCAAAGCTTAAAACGCACCGTTCCACCTTGTGATGTCATGAAGCAGTGGTTTAGTTCAGTGGAGATTGGCAATTCCAGGGTTAACATGATCCAAATGATTCTAGTGAAAACATAGTGCAGCACTTCCTGTAATATCACATGACATCACAAGGTGGAACAGCATGTTTTCAGTTTGAAAGAAGAAATAAATATGCAGTGTTTGTGTGTGAATGAAACAAAAACACAACTCAAGTGTGTTTGTGATGAGGAAACGTATAACATAGATCAGAAAATGGCATAATATGGGCCCTTTAATACAAATTTCATTGTTTATACCATCAGTTAAACCCCACCTATATTACAAATATATTTTATATACTGGATAATGCCAAAAATATTTTCATTGTTCCTGAAATTACAAAACAGTTGAAACTGATCAGCTGTACATTGACATCAGCTGGTTCATAGTATAAAAAAAAAAATCGCTGTTCAAAATCCACTTGAATTTTTAGCATGTTTTCAGCATAAGCAGTTTCTTACCATCCCACAAAGAAAGGAGTAAGAGCAGCCACACATTCTGGGCACTCCTACTTTCAGGTGTGAAACGGAGGTATATATGGCACCACATTCAAATGCACACGTTATATTTAGAAGATTAAAAAAAAAGAAAAAAGTAATAGAAAAAGGGAAGGTGCAGTATTTCAACTATAGTAAACCCAAAAATCCGAACGGGCAGGGGACACCAAATGTAAAAAATACGACGTTTATCGGGGCACACAACCTTTGTCCAGTTGAAAGAATTAAATTTCTTTTGATATGAATTTCACCTGGACAACTGAGGGACTACACAGACTCTTGTCTTGTGTATTACGCCAGATGCTCTTCCAAGACTACAGTATCCTCCTACTCCATGTGCAAAATTACTGAACATTCCCTTTAATGCAATTATCACCAATGTACTGTAGTGTCAATCACATTTCAGAACAGTAGTGAACATTAGTGCTAGTGTAATGTATGAACAGAGGTGGGTAGTACTCAGTTACTTTTACTTTTTGAAGATACTGTACTTTTCAGATGCCATTATTAAGTCTGCTTGAGTAATAATTAGTTTGAAGTACTGGACTCATTTAGACTTCTTAAACCTTGCCTTTGTTGTAGTATTTTGTGTCTACTTTTTGAAAATACCACAATCTGTACATTATGTATTAATATTTTTTCTCTTCAATTACATTAACTCATACATCATACATCAGGATTTAAATAGCCTTCATTTTGCAGTTGCAGTTTTTCAAAGTACTTGTCACTCTTGAGTAATCAGAGTTACTACTTCTTACATCTACCTGAGTAATATTGTTTTAAAGTAATATTCTCTTTGCATTTGGGCTTGAATTAAGAAAATTTTATCATGATTTGAATAAATTTCACTAGACAAGTAAAATAATCTACCAGTGGAACAAGACATTTTGTACTTATGAAAATATGAAAATACATCTTGCTACACTTGTACTTAAAATAAGAAATAAACTCTTACTTGAGATCATTTTACTTTGAGTTGAATCTAAAATAAAATACAATGTTCTTAATTTAAGCCACTTTAACTAGATATTGCTTTTGGCAGTATAGTCATTGTACTGTACCTCCTCAGTGTGCTTTAACTGGCCCTTGTGACAACCACAGTGACCTGTAGTGACCCACCTCTGTTCATAAAGTCATATGCCTGGGGATAATAGATTAGCATGAACACAGATGTCTTTCAATTGTGCATTTACACGACTGAAAATAACCATGTCAAAAAGGCCCCTAGTTCTAAGTACACTGTTAATAGCAAAATACACTCTGAAATTAAACTGGTTTTTAGCTTAAGTGAAAAATAGATTTCTTTTATAGCCCGTGAATACTCCTTCAGTGACTGCTTGAGTGAGCTGTACAGCCATAACTGGAGGTGACAAAAAATTAAACTTTTAATTAGCAGAAAATGAGACGTAATCGCTCATTGGTCCAAGGTAGAAAAGGTAAAAGTGGTCATCTGGTCATCATTCCACAGAGAAGACATGTAAAACTTCCGGATGGCAGTCAAAATGTCATTTCTAAAACGCTGCCCAGATGAGCAGCTCTGAAACCTTGTCTACTTTGCAGAAAACGGTGTGTATGGTTTGAAAACAGAGCATCCATGTCCGCGTGAACAGGAACAGATGTAAACGTTTATAATAAACCAGTGAGCAGTGCGTGTTGCTTTACAGCAGCGTGTCTCTGTGCGGACAGATGAGAGGTGAGAGGTGCTGAGATGAGGGGCAGCGCTGACAAGAGATTTTTCCTTTTAAGGTTTTCATGGTATTTTTACATTCACGACTCAAGCTTTACATTGAAAACACCAGCCACAACAAACACCGAACAATCCACAAGACGACGTCACAGCAGCGCGCGCCTGAATGAGTGTACCGCGCAAACCGAACCGGCTTCTGCTTCTTTTTTTTGTGCAGTCCGAGGGCCACGCTGATCCCAGTTAAATCCGTTTGAGGCAGAGATGAGAAGTATTTGAGGCTTCGCGTGCGCGCCAGCTTGTCACGCGCATGAGACGGCAGTTTCACCGGGGTCCTTGAAAGTCACTTTGGGAGCGCCTCGGTGTCGCACGTGAGCACAGACAGACGGCAGTTCTCCGTATCCACGTGATGCAGGGGGATCACGACCTGCGTGTCCTCTGGCTCCGCGCGCACTGTGCCCGAGAAGGGCCGCAGGGGGCACGTGCCTGCGCCTGGGGGTGACGACATACTCCAGAACAGATCCTTCAGCTTCTTTCGGAACTCGCGGCGCATGAGGCAGTAGAGCACCGGGTTCAGGCAGCTATTGGTGTGCGCGAGGCACACGGTAAGCGGGTGCACGTACGTGTGCACCATGTAGTACGTACGGTCCCAGTTCGCAACGTTAAACTTTACCAGGACCCCCCAGAGAGTGATGGCGTGATTTGGCATCCAACAAATAAAGAAGGACAGCACCACAATGGTAACCGAGCGCGTTACGCGCGAGCGCCGCTTCACCTGGTTGTTGTTCATGCTCCGCGTGCGCACGAAGCGCAGCAGCATCAGGTAGCACACAGTGACGATGAGCATGGGGAACACAAACGCCACGAGGATCTTCTGCAGGTGGTAAAGCGCGAGCCACGACTGTCCATCAGGAAACCCTAGCAGGCACAAGCGCTCCCCCGCCACGTTACGCACAGTGGAGAACACAGCCGTGGGTAGCGAGGCCACTGTGGCGGACACCCACAGCCCCACGATCACCCACCGCACCGGGCACACGCGCCGCCGCGTGCGGTCTTTGAGCGCAGAAGCCACGGACCAGTACCGCGTGACGCTCATGGCTGTGAGGAAGAAGACGCTCGCGTACATGTTCATGACAGTGACTGACAGGATGATCTTACACATGGCGCCGCCAAAGGGCCAGCTGAAGTCCAGAGCCGTGTCCACAGCCCAGAAGGGCAGCGTCAGCACGAACTGGAAGTCCGTGACTGCCAGGTTCAGGATGAACAGGTTGATACTGGAGCGCTTCTTGCGCCCACGCCGCGCTTTCATCAGGAACAGCACCAGGAGGTTCCCCACGAGCCCCGCGGCGCACACCACGCTGTACACGATAGAGATGAGGATTCGCAGCGCGGGAGAGCCATCCGCGGGAATGTCTATGTCCTCCAGGCTGCTGAAGCGGTTCGGACCCGCCGTAGAGCGGTTCCACGAGCTGTTATTCCACTCAGTCATCTTGCGACCCTCTGGGGTCCGCGCGCATCACCTCGCGCCTGTTGTAAGAAACTCTGGAGTCTTCATGTCTGCACAGCTTTTCTCAGAGCTGCGCCTATGTCCGCAGCTCAGCGGGAACAAAGCTCCGTGCGCGCGCAACGCACTTTATGTAGGACAGTGGCGCGCGTGAGGCGCGTGCCTGTTCGGGGACTGTGCTGATCCACGTGTGTAAAGGAGAGCGAGAGGAGAGAGAGCGGGAGATTGTAATTGTCTACACACGGCTCAGAGCACAGTCTGCAGGCGCTTCCACATTCTGCTGTGAGTCTGTAACAGGGTCATCACAAACACACTGTGATATCACTGCACGATCGGTGTCATTGTCTTAAGACTGCACAGGGTTCAGATCACTGTAATCACCTGAATCCAAATACTGACACATGTGACGGTCTGATCCAGGCTCACACTCACACAGAGGCATTTAATCGTGCTGCGTTCTGTCTCAAATCTCTCAGAGCTTTTTGTCTCTCACTGGCCACTAAAAAGACCAAAGAGGAGAGTTATAAATGTACTGAAAAATGAAATATGAGGCTGATAATTCATTTGTTCCAAGTTTCCAAAACCCCCTGCACTCTTCTATTTAGTGCGTATAATGTATTGCATTTTTATTCTTGTAAATGTCACTTTTAATATTTCCCTCTTTAGTTTGAAATGAGCAGGGATGTGCTGGAGTAGGTCTAAACCTCCTGAGGTCCAGTCCCAGAAGAATCC
Source organism: Taenioides sp. WSHXM2023 (assembly GCA_029959045.1). Taxonomy (NCBI): domain Eukaryota; kingdom Metazoa; phylum Chordata; class Actinopteri; order Gobiiformes; family Gobiidae; genus Taenioides; species Taenioides sp. WSHXM2023. The sequence goes on from CM057092.1 coordinate 1,009,820, forward strand.
TGGATTCGGTCTCTCTCGATGGCCCGACCTGCTCCTGTTTGCTTCTGTTAGCTCCTGTAGCTTTTCATTAGTGTCACAATGTCGGCTCCCTCACTGGCCATTTAAACCGCTCCAGCTCAAACACTTCTGCAGACACGCTTCACACTCTCTAAGCACAGTGGGTGCTAAAGGGCTCCAATAATGAGAAGAGGATTGGTTCAGAGTGGACACTTGTGAACAGGTCCTCTCTCTGGGCACAAATAGACATGAGTTTGCAGAAGCCAAATGCCTGCAGCTGTGTTTTTCCCATCAGCCTTTGCTTGTGTGTAGAGTAGCCAAAAATGTACTTAAGAAAGAGTACCAAATTACTTCAAAATACAAAAAACAAAGTTGTAGTTCAAAAAAAATTACTCAAGTAAAAAGTAAGTAAATATAACTTAAAGTGTATCTGTTGGAACGTAACATCTGATTTATAATGTGAAGTTAATGTAACTGGAAAGACAAAAAAAAAAAAAAAAGAATAATAATAATAATAATAATGATAATAATAATAATAATACAGAAGAGTTTTCCATTTTCACTACTTTTGACCTTTCAAAAGACATACTATATAGGTTTGAATAGGTAATATGTAAATTATAAACTTCAGGTTATAGGTCTCTGTGTCTACTATTTCATGACTATAAAAATGTCATGACTTTTGTACCAAATGCACAGGTCTGGGTGAAATACAGCTCTGTAGAAAAATTCACAAATGTTCCATTTTCTCCCTCACACCACAGTGGTCTGAGGCTGTGCAGGTGTGTACTGTACATGTGTGTCATTGTGTGAACCCATGGACCTGCACTGATCAAGTACACACACAGGCAGTTTGAAGTAACCCACTCTAAGGCTGCGTCTCAATTCTACCCCTTAGCCCTCTGTCTTAGCCCTACCCCTCTGTTGTGCGCGTTCACGAGAGACAGAGGGGTATCCCAATTCTCTTTTCTGTAAGGGGAAGGGGTAAGGGGAAGGGCTATGATACCCCTCTGCGCAAAGCGTTTTCAGATGCACCCTTTGCGCAAAGGGGATAGGCGTGGCTTAACGCAAGTCGGAGCAAAAACCAACACGGAAATCGGGAAGTGTCGGCAATCGGGAAGAAATTGGACAAATGTGAGTATTTGCACTCAAGAACCTCATAAAAAGTTGTATAAAACTGTAGTAACTTTTGAAAAGTTGTAGGTATACTCATGGCGCCTGCATTTACGCTTTCTGACATATACGGCTTATCGTAACATGCCCGGTTAGAACTATACGCTTGTTACGGTATTACGAACATGCATGGCCTAAAAGAACTATATACGCATATATGTCAGACTAGAATGTGTCAAATATATCGCTGTATTTCGCCTCGTAACTCGTCTCATGCGCGTTTAGAACTATACACACGTTACGGTAGAATGTGTCAAATATATCGCTGTATCTGTATATGTTTTCATTTCGCCTGTGTAAAGTATTACGAACATGCATGGCCTTAAAGAACTATATACGCATATATGTTAGACTAGAATGTGTCAAATATATCGCTGTATTTCGCCTCGTAACTCGTCTCATGCGCTTTTAGAACTATACGCGTTACGTAGAATGTAAAGTATTACGAACATGCATCGCCTAAAAGAACTATATACGCATATATGTTAGACTAGAATGTGTCAAATATATCGCTGTATTTCGCCTCGTAACTCGTCTCATGCGCTTTTAGAACTATACGCGTTACGTAGAATGTGTAAAGTATTACGAACATGCATGGCCTAAAATATTATTGTTTCGTTTCGCCTTGTAAATTATCCCCTATTTAATGACATGTTATTAATCACATTTGTATTTCTTGTAGGAGGCTGGACTTGTTGGAGTTGTGTCAGCCCAACAAGCTTCAAAAAAGTGGGAGAATTTGAAAATAAAATATAAGGTATATTACATTCTATAATATTTGTAGGTACCAGAACAACTATATGTTTATGACTATGTATTCATTTTGTTTTCTTTTTTGTGTGTACCAGGCATCCTCTACAACTCCGTCCACCTCTGCAGCATTTTAATTTTGTGTTACAGTTGATTAAAATTTGATTTACATATGTTGTACAGAGTATAGTAATTTAAAAAAAAATAAAAAATTAAAAAAACATTTGACTTTTTGCAAAGTTCATTTAAAACAAACTCAAAAGGAGCACAAAACTTCAAAACTTTAAAAATAATGTCATATTGTTGCGACTGCAAAGGGGTGTCCCATTTCTAAGGGGTTAAAACATACCCCTTTGCCTTACCCCTCTGTTTAAAGACAGAGGGGTAGGGCTAAGGGGTAGGGCTAAGACAAAGACAGAGGGCTAAGGGGGAGAATTGGGATTGGGCCTAAATACATGCCAAACCCGGCCCACACTGAGTGTAACCCAGAGTAAGATACAAGTATAATTGTACATGGGCTATATAAAGTTGTATCAGAGTTATCAGTCAGGACACAGGGTGCAGACTGAAATGTTCTGAGAAAGTTCCATCTGTGGAAAACACCTAAAGTCAACATCAGAGAGAATTATTTCTCAACCCAACAGTTTTCTGTTCCCCCAACAGAGCAGAGGAGGTACTTTTATAGGACACTGCAAATCAATACTTAGTTTATAGTACTTGATTTTGGGACTTAAAAAAATGATATTATGCAAATTAGACTTTTAGACTTGAAGCTCTCAACCATGTTATAATGTTGTTCCCTCATTAAAAAAAAAAAAAAAAAAAAAAAAAACTCCTTATGATTAACAGTGCGAGCCTGTGCAAGACTCACAAAACTGATGCGATGTGCAGTAGTTTCATTAGCAGAATGCTCGCTGATTGTGTTGTGATCATGCTCTGAAGGGGGAGTGACTTAGTATCTTGTTTTCAGCAAATATATCATTTTCTAAACAATAAAAGTGCTGCTCTAAATGTCTTATGTCTTCACAATGAATACCCCACAGAAGCACAGAAGCATTCGTAACAAAGCTCCCTGTGTTGCCTCTGGTGTTACATTGACAAAAATTATTGAAGTAAAAGTTTTGTCATTCAGAAACATTGTTTTGAAACAAGCTGAAAACCTCCAGCACAGTGAGACAATCAATCAGAACACAACCCTTTTGTTTAACAGCCAAAATATAGAGTTATAAAACCCACATTTAACTTCAGTCTGACTTATTAAAAACATGGAAGTGCCTCACTGCAAACCTGAGGGGTCAGAGGTCAGCAGTATAGTCTTTAATGACTATGGATTTGTAGTTTCTGAGAGCCTCATTAGACTCTCTTTGTGTTCAGAAGTTCAGTAGTTGCGTCTTTGTAGAGAACAATAGATTTGTTTTTATTGAAGCGGAACCAGGCTTATTCAGAGGACCGCCTGGCTAACCAAAATACACACACGTTTTATCCCATTCAAGTCCAGTAGTTTCAGTAGCTTGCATTGAATCTAATAAATTTTGTGAAGTACCATCCTCAAATGTTTCATATATGACTCAAAACGGACTCTTGTGAGCTTTAAGCCATGCCATGTTATAATGTTGTTACCTGCTCAAAAACATACCTGGAGTGTGTTTTGTTTCATGTCTGTCTACATCTCCACCTTGCGGTAGTTTTCTAGTTAACAGCTACATTTGACCTTTAGTTTAGTAGAGATTGGCAATTCCAGGGCTGAAATTATCCAAAGGTTTAGGAGTTTAAAAACACAGTGGAGAACTTCCTGTCTTACCACATGACATGACAAGTGGAAATTAGGGTTATCTGTCTGAGAGACGAACTAGACGCAATTATGCAGGATTTGTGTGCTAAAAATGTGTGAATGAAACAAAACACAACTTGTAGTGTACAGTGGCAGAGTGCGTTAGTGCTTTAGCCTCACAACAAGAAGGTCCCAGGTTTGCAGTATGAAGGAAAATTAGACGCAACCTAAACCTAACAGAAAAAAACAAAAACAAAAAAAAAAAAACAATCAGTGAGATCGTCAGTCATAAGATAAGGTCACTACTCAGCCAAAAACAGTTACCCTTAATACATATCCTTCTATGCAACTCATACCAATATTTCATACTTTTAATAACGTTCATCAATTCCTTTATATCGCTCAAATACTTTTTCTGCAACACTTTTATGTTTTGTATAGACCACTGGCCTTGCCATAACAACACAAAAGAAAAATAACGTGTAATGAGATCCACGGAGCTACAACTTCTCTGCAAATGAGATTTCTAGTGGGATTATCAACCAATAGTTAGGGTTAGCTCATCCTGCTTTCTGACTGGATCCTTGACTTGACCATTACGTACAATGTTTTCATAATTGAGATTATTACGTAAAACTTTTTTGTTAAGCCGTGTTAAAATGTTGTTACCTCATTAAAAACATACCTGCAATTGTGTTTTGTTTCACTCACACATGTTTGAATAACACTTTGTTATTAGCTTGTCTACATCTCCAAAGATCAAAATGCTCTGTTCCACCTTGCGAAGTTAACAGCTCAGAGACTGACAATTCCAGGGCTAAAATTATCCAAATGATTCTAGTGAAGATGTATGGAGTTTAAAAACACAGTGGAGCACATCGTGTATCACAACATGACATCACAAGATGGAACCTTTTCTGTTTGAGAGAAGAACTCAGCATAATTATGCAGGGTTTGTGCGTTAAACATGTGTGAATGAAACAAAACACAACTCCAGGTATGTTTGTGATGAGGAAACTACATTATAACTTAGGTCAGAAAATACCACAATATGGACCCTTTAAGTTTACATTACAACTGTTATCAGCAAAGTCTCTATTCAAACATGTTTTGCTCATATCTGCATTTAAAATAAAAGAATACAGGACCTTTTCACCACATTTTAACAAGAGCTTAGATAATGTAGGAGTTAAGATAGTTCAGATGGTAGCTGAGGTCTCTGTTGTGGTGTAACTGCAGTAGAACATGCTCTTCGTCTGTTCTATGAAATATTTAGTGCAGTGGGGGTGATTTGAGTTTGTCCTGGGCGACGGATGCAGAAAGCTCAGTCACGTGAAGGTCATTACAGAACTAACCAAGAGCCCAGGGGGGAAAAAGTAAAAATTATTGAAGCTCCATTATATAACTTTTCTGGTAGAGGGTCCGTCAAATGCTTTTCTCCATGGAGATGTTATTGCTTTTTCTGGAATGTTTCACAGTATGGCGTTAAACCTTTATACCTTTACAGACCAAACCGGACCAAGTTACAGGTCAGATTTGTGGAGAGGTGACTCAGAATGCCTTTTCTAGGTATTTCTGAGCAGTAAAACCACCTGTAATTGAATAAATATAAAGTAGAGCAGTTTAATGTCATACTGTGGAACATTCCAAGCAGAGCAGTTATACATTCATATAAACAAGCAGGTGACGAACCACCAACCAAAAAGTTCCTTAGTTCTAAGGTGAGACACTGCAGGTGAATAAGAAAAAAATCTGGGGATATCAGTTTGAATCTTGTTTGGTAGTTTGGTCACATAAATGTAAGAAAAAAAAATGTATTACACGTTTGTTTGTTTTTCATTATGTATTGTTTTCATATAAAAATGTAAATGTAAAAATGGCCAAAACTGACAAATTTTAGGATGTTCAAAACAGAAACATGGAAAGAGCCAGGGTTAAATGCTTCTTTTTGTTGACATATTAAATACAAAAAAAATGTACAGAGAGGATTTTGGAGATCTTATTTAAGATTTGAGTAAACTTGATGTGATTGAAAATTTGCTTAAAAATTCAAATTTTGTCTCATGTTTTAGAGTTCAGTCTTTAACAAATGAGACTTACAATGAGATTTTAAAAAAGTCCATCTGCAGGTGCTACTTTAAATGCTGATGCTTATGTCCTTATAGGGGAAATGCATTTTGAGAAAATAATCTTTGAAGTATAACTCTGTGTCTACAGGTTGATTAAATGAAATATAAAACATTTTTCTGTGCAGAATTCTGCAATAGAATTCTGTTGCAGATAGAATTCTGTTTTTTCCACATGAAAGTTTGTATGCTAAGAGACCAAACTGACCAAAAAATGAAAGTAAAAAAAAAAAAAAAAAAAAAAAAAAGTTTTGATTGTAGTGTTGATGGGATATTATGCAAAACTGACTTTTTGGAGACTTCCATGTAATAAGGCTGTTCTCTCATCAGAAACCTGCCTGAAGTTGTTTTATGTGTCATCCATACATGTTTGAGTCATCTTGAGGTCTCTCCTGGGCCCTATTCAACCCCTCCTTATGATTAGCTGCAAGATTCTGTGCAGTGCTCCGCCCACAAGCCTACATCACCCATGCTCCCACACGACAATTCTCCATAAATATACAAAAACACAATAAAAAAATTGTACACAGCAACTTGACAAACATGATGTTATGTGCAGTAGTCTCATCTGTGAAACACACGCCAACTGTAATCTGATAGTATTCTGAAGAGGGAGTGATATAAGAGTGTAAAAAATAAAACTGAAACTTATAAAACATGTTAATACATTATCTATGTAATGTGTTACAATTAATACACCATTCAAGTGTAATTCCCCCTCTTTAAACAGTACACACACTCATCACTCTTCTGATGGCAGCAGTGTCCACTTTCTGTTTTGTAAAAGAGTAAATTTGAGTTGTTTCCTTCCTTGAGTGAATTGTAAAACATGAAACAAAAGAGGCAGTTGTATTGTGAAATATACAGCAGTTTGGCTTTGCCATGGGGCCTTTCATGTGCTTTAGTTTTGATCTTACATGCTGACGTTTGTGACCAAGCTGACTCTTTTGAACAGCTCCTTAATATGAACAGTTCAAACCAGATTTTTTTTTTTTTTTTTTTTTTAATAATCAAATATTTTTATTTCTGATTTTATGCCTTTTGATCATGCTGGTCTAGAATGAACCAATACACAAATAAGCACAGAAGCAGAGTAGGCAACATGAGTGAGAACTTTTACACAACATATTTGGTATCATAATATATACTCTTATTATTTTCTCTAAATAAATATAAAAGAGCCAGTCTTTTGAACGGCTGAAAGGAGCAAATTCAAAAGTGTTTTTTTTTTTTCATAGAATGGCAAAGGAAGTGTAGTCTCTAGTAGTGATTGGCTGCCTTCTTCTTCAGTTACAACAGGCCTGTGTCTGGTTATGGTCAAACAAAAGGCTCAAATGGTTCAGTTAAGAGTTAGCCAATCAGCAAAGACACTGGCACTCACAAACTGGTTTCCTTGCTACACTGTAAAACTGGTTAGGGCTACTGGAGGATTTGACCATAGACTGTATACTGTATACAAGTGTGACAGAGAGCGGAGGAACCCAAGAGCAGACACAAGTCAATGGGGAATCAGTAGGCGTTTATTACAGAAAAAACTTCCAGGAATATTACAGGTCAGGGCAGGACGGAACAGGACACTGGAGCAGGCTGGCGAAAGAGACTCGATTAGGAGACTGGAGTGGATCGGAGCTGGAGACTGGAGCAGGTGACTGGAGCACGGCGATCTGAGGCAGATGGACAGAGAGGTAAGTAATGCGAATTACAGGTAGGTAAATCAAGAAGTAGCTGGAACATAGCACTGACTGAAGGAGTTCTACGATCTGGCAGCGGTGAGCTGGTGAAAGTGGTTCTTAAACCCTGTTGATTATAGAGTGGGCCCAGCTGAGTTCGGCTCCAGCACACCTGTCTCCACTCCTGAAACACAAAAGGGGAGGGGAAGGAGGTGGCCACTCAGGGAGTGGTAGATGAGGTCAGAGGAGCTTGAGGGGGTGTGACAATAAGGTAACCTGCTAGCCGCTGCATTCCAAACTGGAAGTTATCATGGACACCCTTCTGACTCCACTGGGTTTCTATTGAAGAACCATCCCCCTCTCTCTGTAACTGCTGCTGTCAGGCTCCTCATCAGGCTTTAACATGATCCTGTTGTTTTTATTTTGCAATTTTATATCTTTAATAACAGACAAATTAAGTGCCTTCTTTCCCATGAGGTCGCTCCCACTAGCGTTAGCAACAGGTTTGATTGACAGTATTAAGCACAAGCTAACCACAGCCTCCCTGCTAAACCAATGGTGCAGGTGGGAAGCACCGTTACTTTCAACAGCCTCGCTCCTGATTGGCTTTTTGGTTGATGTGATACTCGCAGACAGAATTCTAAATACTGTATGGAACTTGGCTCCAATCTGCCCCTAGAACTGCTAGCCTCGATGAACTTCATTTGATTGGAACTAAACTCTATGGGTGACGTCACAGTCACTTAGTCCCTTTCTTTATACAGTCTGTGGATTTGACCTATTATGCAGGAAGCAGTCTGGTCCCCACTCCCTCTGTCTTGTCTTGAGCCAGGCCCAAATACGGTCGGCCAATCAGATTTGTTTATTTCAGCAATGCATGTAAAACAAAGGAGCTTACTGGTCACCAATCATTTTGAACAAAATGAGGTTTCTCTCACCTCAGATGAACAGAGTTTAGTGCTTTACTCATAGATTCTGCCGAACTTCGATTAACCTGATAGTTAATCTACGTGTTATTATTATTATTATAACATGTAGATTCCTCCAAGTAAACTCCACGACCTGATGTGGTGTGAAAGGAGAAGCTAACCACTCTGCCACATGTAACATTCATGTTAATTGTGGTGAGACTGTGTAATATTTATCCTTCAGAGACTCCAAAGCTCAGAGAGGAGCGTGCAGCTTCATTAGCTCTGCTCCACTGACGATCATTAAGCAAGCACTGATCCACAGCCCTGCATTTTTCATCATGAGACTGAAACATTCAACACAAACTCAACCTTTTCAGAATAAAACACACGAGACCCTCTCTACCAACCCACCAGTGTCCTCTAAATTCATCCAGAAAAGAGACAAAACAAAGAGAAACCAGTACATGAAATGTATTTATAATTCACAGATATTTTCTGTATAGACTTGTATGACCTTTTAGAGGGTCCCCATAAGCTTACTAGTTGCATTTGGATAGATTCAGGCATATTTGAGTGACCCTGCTATCTTGTATTCAAGGCTTGAGTGCTCTTCAAATTTCTGCTTTCACCTACCCCCTATCTCCGCCCACTTCTCTGTACTTACTTGTGAAACTGACATGTTACATAGCCTTTTTTTTCAACAATAAAAAAAGTAAATAAAATCTGCTGTTTTAGATCAAAATTGCCATTTATAATGAACAAAATGTAAAATAAGAATATACTTACTTTTAGCACAGTTTAATTCTAAATACCCCAAAAAGCATAATATGTCTTCTTTAAAGCAGAACTAAGTCACATTTTATCTCATTAAAAGTCATTGTTAGTCCCTGTGATGGATAAATTAGTATTTTTGAGGCATTTGAAGCATCTATGGTCTCGCTCTGTCTCCACATGTGTGAAAAACCAGCTTTGCAATATGGCCACCACAACCCGAAGAGGAAAACCCTGGCTCTTTTTTATATTTGGCAACATTATATATTTTTTGTGTGATGATCCTGCCTTATTTCAATAAAATGAATAAAGAAGAAAAAGAAGTGCTTTTGAATCTGTTTCCTGACAATGTATTTACAGAAGAAAGCTGCAGGGATAGCTCTATCGCTCAAAGGTACTTTATGACTTTGAGTACCGTTTTCAGATAAAATTAGATAACTGATGTTAAATGTTGTTTTATATCAATGAATTTGTTTAAACTTTAAACATTTTAATTTCAGATTTTTTTTTTTTTAATTAGATTTTTATATTTAGGTTTCTTGCACTTTCAGACGCTTTGTCATTTCCTGCACACTGTGCCAGTACTTTTCCAGGATGTTCATTTTGCTAAGAAATTGTTCAATTTTTTTCTTACAAATCCACAATCCCCCTGGGTTCAACTTGTGCCAAAATCTGAAAGACAAAACCAGAGTCTGTGAGTGTGTGAGGAGAGAAGATCAATGAGCTCCTCACAAACGGCCAAAAGCAGCAGAGAGAGACGTAGAGTTCTACTTCCATTTTGGACATTCAGTAACAGCCTGGGCAATGTTCTGGATGCATTTGTTTTGACAAGTTTTGCTTTTTCTTGCTACAGTAAATTAAAACTCTGCCTACAACCACATTTCAAATACAACTGCTGACTTGGGAATGCTGTATTTGTGTGATCTCAGAAACTCAGAAGATCAAGATCAGAATTTCAACTCGTGCAGAATCGTTGGACTCTGAATTCCCCAGTTTAGGTCACTGTGACAGGAGTGTATTTGAGCCAGGAGGACAGCATGGTGACAAACTGAGAGGGACTTTGTTTTATTTTATACTGATGGTTTTACGTCTCAAATGAAACAAGTTTAAGCCCAAATTCAACTGGTTATTTTAATTAATCAAGTAATCAGCAACACAACTTTGCAAAACTATGCAAACTAAATTAGTTTATCTGCAATTTGCACGAAACAACAATTTATTCACTTAGGAGGACTGCAGAAAAGAGTGAGTGGGGGTCTTCAAACGCCGCCCCTTCAGCTAGGTGTTTGTAATCAGAAACACTTGGCTGTAATCAGGGCAGTCTTGCATGATGTCACCAGCTACTTGAAAAAATTTGAGGCCACTGAAGGCAGCACAAACTTGGATTTAGGCGTTTTTGACCAGGAAGTTGCAAATTTACCCAGTTTGTATTAAAAGTTGCCAAAAAAAAGTGGCAATTATCTACTGGGAACAGTAGATAATGCTATTCAAACACCATATACACAGTTTAGTAACAAAGTTCCATGTTGCTACTGAGTTCCACTTTAAAGGGGACATTGTTAGAGAAACTGTACTGCTGTGCTGTACCGAGGGCACTCACTTCCAGCTCAGTCCTTATTATCTTGATCTACGTCATCATAGGTATTATACCCCCTACAACAACAGCAGAGCCAGACTGCACCAGACTGGACTGCACCAGACTGGATTGCACCAGACTGGACTGTACTATACTTGACTGCACCAAACTGGACTGTACTAGACCAGAATGAACAGTATCACAGTGTCCTGAGATTAAATAAACTTCTTCTGTGTTAGAACATCAGCCTCAGGCCTCTTCTCTTCAACTCTCAGACTACTACAATTTATTCTACAACACATATAATATATAAAATGAACTTAAAACATGTTATAACAGTGTTCCCTCATCATTAGTTCTCAAGAGTACGCAAAATTATATTTTTCTTGATCATCTTTGAGTAATTGTTCTGTATTCAAGGCTTCTTTTTTTTTTTTTTTTAGAGATTTTGTGTACTATTTCCTTACTCCACTGTCGTATAAAATTACCACACACAATTTATAAGGTCACACTAAGTATCCTCCCACAAATATAGAGTAACAAAAACTGTACTACACACTGCACTGTTTCCATAATTTGAAATATATTTTTTCATTTCGGCTTCTTGCAGTACAGAACCATTTTCAGTTTAATCTCCAGTTGGCTCCACTGTCACAATATTTTCCAGGATGTTTATTTTGCCATGAAATTCTCTGTTTTTTCCCTACAAACTCCCTCTGGTCTCAACCTGTGCCAAAATCACTAACAAAAATCTGAGTCTTGGAGGACAGACAATCGATTCACCCTCACACACACTGGCAAAGAGCAGTTCAAGTGGGATGTTTCTCCTTATATTTATTGACCTCAGTATCAGCCTGGACACAGTTTTGGGAACGTTAAGTCAGCTGGACACTTGAGAGAGTTAAAATCTTCAACCATTTTAATACACACCACAGACATGAGGACATCTTGCTACAATTTTGTTTTACACTTTTAGATTTGCTACAGCCACAGAATGTATAAAGAAGTGGACTAAGGGAGTGTGACGTCAGCCGTAGCATTTGGCTCCAGTCAAATGAAGCTCACCAAAGCTAGCCGCTATGGGGTAAATTTATTTTACATAATAGGAATAGGAATAGATTTACGAACAAAATAGCAAAATTAAATATACAGTGGAGGAAATAAATAATTCACCCCTTGCTGATTTTATAGTTTTGCCCACTGACAAAGAAATGAAGAGTCTATAATTTTAATGGTAGGTTTATTTTAACATTGAGAGATAGATATCTCCATTCTCTGGCGTTGCCAGCGAGAAGCGCTGGTGGGCAGGTGTAGGCCTGCTCATTGCCCCACAGCTCAGCTGTCGTGTGTTGGAGTTCACCCCGGTGAACGTGAGGGTTGCATCCCTGCGCCTTTGGGGCCGGGACAGGTCTCTCATTGTTGTGTCGGCCTACAGCCGACAGCAGTGCAGAGTGCCCGGCCTTCGTGGAGTCTCTGGGAGGGTTACTGGACAGTGCACAGACCGGGAACTCCGCTGTTCTACTGGGGGACTTCAACGCCCACGTGGGCAACAACAGTGGCACTTGGAGAGGGGTGATTGGGAGGAACGGCCTCCCTGATCTGAACCTGAGTGGTGTTCTGTTATTGGACTTCTGTGCTTGTCACGGTTTGTCCATAATGAACACCATGTTCAAGCACAAAGGTGTCCATCAGTGCACGTGGCACCAAGACACCCTAGGCTGGAGATCGATGATCGACTTTGTTGTCGTATCATCTGACCTCCACCCCGCTCTTCACTTTGGTGAAGAGCGGGGCAGAGCTGTCAACCAATCACCATCTGGTTGGGAGTTGGGTCCGCTGGTGGAGAAGGAAGCCAGAAAGACCTGGCATGCCCAAGCATACAGTCTGTTGGGAACGTCTGGCAGAGCCCTCTGTCTGGGTGACCGTCAACTCACACCTCCAGGAGAGCTTCTCCCAGATTCCAGGGGAGGCTGGGGACATGGAGTCCGAGTCGGCTTTGTTCTCGGCCTCTATTGTCGATGCAGCCGCTCGTAGCTGTTGTCGTAAGGTCTGTGGTGCCTGTCGTGGCGGCAATTCCCGAACTCGGGGTTGGACACCGGAAGTAAAGGATGCCGTCAGGCAGAAGAAGGAGTCTTATAAGGCCTTGCTGGCTCGTGGCCCAGCCCGAGCGGTTGCAGAAACGCAAAAACTCGGGGTTGGGAGGAGTTCGGAGAGGCCATGGAGGAGGACTATCGGACGGCCGCAAAGAAATCCTGGCAAATTGTCCGACGCCTCAGGAGGGGGAAGCAGTGCTTCACCAGCACTGTTTACAGTGTGGTTGGAGAGCTGTTGACCTCAACAGGGGATGTTGTCGGCCAGTGGAAGGAATACTTTGAGGATCTCCTCAATCTCCTCACGTCGTCTGAGGAGGAAGCAGCGGCGGACTTGTCCATCACCCTGGCTAAAGTCACTGAGGTGTTTGGCAAGCTCCTCGGTGGCAAGACGGGTGGATGAGATCCGTCCTGAGTATCTTAAGTCTCCGGATGTTGTGGGGCTGTCTTGGCTGACACATCTCTGCAACATCGCATGGCAGTTGGGGACAGTACCTCTGGACTTGCAGACTGGAGTGGCGGTCCCTCTGGGACCGGAGGGTGTGTACCGGGGAATCACACTCCTCAGCCTCCCCGGTAAGGTCTATTCCAGGGTACTGGAAAGGAGAATCCGACTGATAGTTGAACCTCGGATTCAGGAGGAGTAGTGCGGTTTTCATCCCGGCCGTGGAGTACTGGCCCAGCTCTATAATCTCTATCGGGTGCTCGAAGGTTCATGGAAGTTTGCACAACCAATCCACATGTGCTTTGTGGACCTGGAGGTATTCAACTGTGTGGGGTCCTGTGGGGAGTGCTCTGGGAGTATGGGGTCCGGGGCTCTTTGATAAGAGCTGTCCCATCCCTGTATGACCGGAGCAGGAGCTGTGTTCGCATAGCTGGTAGTAAGTCAGACCTGTTTCCGGTGTATGTTGGACTCCGCCAGGGCTGCCCTTTGTCACCGGTTCTTTTCATTGTATATATGGACAGAATTTCTAGGCGCAGTCAGGGGCCAGCATCATCTGCTGTTTGCAGATGATGTTGTCCTGATGCCTTCATTGGACTGGGATCTCCAGCATGCACTGGGGCAGTTTGCAGCCAAGGGTGAAGCGGCTGGGATGAGGATCAGGTCTTCCAAATCCGAGGCCATGTTTCTTGACCGGAAAAAGGTGGCTTACCCTCTTCGGGTGGGTGGAGAGTCCTTGCCTCAAGTGGAGGAGTTCAAGTATCTTGGGATCTTGTTCACGAGTGAGGTGAGGATGGAGCATGAGATTGACAGGCCGATTGGTGCAGTGTCGGCAGTGATGTGGTTGCTGTATTGGACTGTTGTGGTGAAGAGGGAGCTGAGCCGAAAGACAAAGCTCTCGATTTACTGGTCAGTCTACATTCCTACCCTCACTTATGGTCATGAGCTTAGTGTAATGACCAAAAGGACAAGATCGCGGATACAAGTGGTCAAAATGAGTTTCCTCCGCAGAGTGGCTGTGCGTTCCCTTAGAGATAGGGTTAGGAGCTCAGTCACATGGGAGGAGCTTGGAGTAGAGCCGCTGCTCCTCCATGTTGAGAGGAGCCAGCTGAGGTGGCTCAGGCATCTGTTCCGGATGCCTCCTAGGCGTCTCCCTCGGGAGATGGTCCAGGCATGTCCCACCGGGAGGAGGCCCAGGGAAGACCCAGGACATGCTGGAGGGACTATGGCTCTCGGCTGGCCTGGAAGAAGTGTCCAGGGTGAAGGAAGTCTGGGAATTCCTGCTTAGACTCTTGCCCCCGCGACCCGGCCCCGGATAAGCAGAAGAAAATGGATGGATGGAGATAGAATATCAAAAAGAAAACCCAGAAAATAACTATAAAGAAAATATATAAACTGTTCTGCATTCCACTGAGTGAAATAAGTATTTGAACCCACTAACCAAAAACGACTTAATACCCTTGTTTGCAAGCACAGAGGTCTGATGTTTCTTGTAGTTTGCGCATATATCAGGAGGAATTTTGGTTCACTTTTCTTTGCAGATCATCTCTAAATCGTTAATGTTTTGCGGCTGTCGTTTGGCAACTCGAAGCTTCAGCTCCCTCCATAGGTTTTCTATAGGGTTAAGGTCCGGAGACTGGCTGGGCCACTCCATGACCTTAAGTGCTTCTTCTTGAGCCACTCCTTTGTTGCCTTGGCTGTATGTTTTGGGTCATTGTGGTGTTGGAAGATCCATCCATAACCCATTTTCAGTTTTCTGGTGGAGGGGAGGAGGTTGTCACTCAGGATTTTAACAGTACATGGCTCCGTCCATCCTCCCGTTGACACAGTGAAGTTGTCCTGTGCCCTTGGCAGAAAAACACCCCCAAAGCATAATGTTTCCACCTCCATGCTTGATGGTGGGGATGGTGTTCTTGGGGTCATAGGCAGCATTTCTCTTCCTCCAAACACAGCAAGTTGAGTTAATGCCAAAGAGCTCGATTTTGGTCTCATCTGACCACAGCACCTTCTCCCAATCACTCTCTAAATGATTGAGGTGTTCATTGGCAAACTTCAGGTGGGCCTGCACATGTGCCTTCTTAAGCAGGGGGACCTCTCGAGCAGTGCAGGATTTTAATCCATAGCGGCGTAAAGTGTTACCAATGGTTCGCTTAGTGACTGTGGTCCCAGCTGCCTTCAGATCATTGACTAGCTCCTCTCATGTAGTTCTAGGCTGATTTTTTTATTTTTATTTTTTATTATCCTTTACTATCTCTGTAGGGAAATTATCCTCTACATCTCACCCATCCTTTCAGGAGCAGTGGGCAGCCCATTAAGGTGCCCGGGAACCCATCTCCATGATCTTATTGCTAGGCTTGGTCACCTCAGCTGGAGGATTTTTACCTATGGAGCATGTTTTTGGGTTGATGGGGGAGGAAACCCACCCACACATGGGAAGAACATGCAAACTCCACACAGGAAGACCCGGACAACCCGGGGATCAAACCCGGAACATTCTTGCTGTGAGGCGTGAGTGCTAGCCACTCAGCCACCGTGCTGCCAAATTTTGATTTCTCACTGTTCTCACGATCATTGAAACCCCCCGAGGTGAGATCTTGTGTGGAGCCCCAGACCGAGGTCGACTGATGGTCATTTTGTATTTCTTAAATTTTCGAACAATTGCAACAGTTGTCTCCTTAACACGCAACTTCTTGCTTATGGTTTTGTAGCCCATTCCAGCCGTGTGCAGGTCTGCAATCTTGTCCCTGACATCCTTTGACGGCTCTTTGGTCTTTCCCATGTTGGAGAGTTGATTGACTGATTCTGTGGACAGTTGTCTTTTATACAGGTGACTAGTTAAAACAGGAGTCTCATTCAGGTGATGAGTGGATTAGGAGAGTCTAACTGGTCTGTGGGAGCCAGAACTCTTAATGGTTGGTAGGGGATCAAATACTTATTTGACACAATAAAATGCAAATCAATTAATATATTTTCTATAATGTGATTATCTGTATTTTCTTTTTGATATTATATCTATCAATGTTAAAATAAATCTACCATTAAATTATAGACTGTTCATTTTGTTTGTCAGTGGGCAAACCTACAAAATCAGCAAGCGATCAAATACTTATTTCCTCCACTGTAACACCAGGATTTAATATGAACATTTTAAGACCAAAATGACGAGTCTGACAACAACACTTACAAGAGAAAGGGGCAATGTTTTTTTAATTTAAAGTGATTTGGTCACGTAATGATGGAACCTCAAGCGCGCCCATGCTCACTTCCTATTTGGAATGGCGGTTCGCAGGTTAGCTATGCCCATTTATATATAATCTATGCTACAAGCAGAGTACAGCTTAAGAGTCACATGATCAAACCGGTGTGCCTTTTCATGTATTATTATTAAAAAAAAAATTAACAAAAACTAGAAATGTAGATTAAACAAGCACTGTATTCACTCCACAGTCTAATTAGTAAGGAGTCTGTTGCGTTGTTGTAGCTGTGATGATGTAATGGAAAAGTTCGCACTTCATTTTGGTGTTCTCCATGAAATTTCTACAATTTATGAGGCGTCACTAGACAATTGAGCCAAACACATATTAACCTTACTCTGCCCACCTACTTTTGTCTCCAAATGCTAATAAACCATTGTTCATTGTGGTAGTATTTCTGGTTAAGCAGGTCTCACATTCATTTATGGAGAATTTGAGAAAAGTTTTGCCGATAAAATATGATGTAAAGTAGGTTGATTTGTGTAAAATGTTCACTTTTTATGTGCACCAATGAGTCAGCAATGCACCGATTCTCTGAGAGGCGTTAAAACGGTTTTGGAGTCCGTAGAGAACTTAATTCAAAATCAGCAGCCCTGTGCAAAATAATACAACCTGAACATGGCAACTTCCAGACTAACGTGAGGAATAACTCTGAGGTAAGTGAGGAACAACTTTGGACCACAGCAAACCATTTAAAATGAACTAGTCCTGTTTTACATGTTTTTAAGACAGTAAAAACAACAGCTCCAAATGTTATAGCTATGTTATAGTTATAGTAAAGTAGACTTCTTCATGACACAAGGTCCTCAGTTCTCAGCAGAAGTTGACCTTGGGTTAAGTGAGCAAGTACAAAAGAAAGTACATGTATTGTGAGAGAGAATGCCAGAGGAGGGCAGAGGTGAAAGCCAAGGCACCGCAAGAACAACTATAATGTACTTCTACGACAGTACACAACTAGAAAAAAAAAAAAAAAAAAAAAAATCTTCTTTGTTTTCATTATTATTTACATTGTAGATTCTCACTGAAGGCATCAAAGCTATGAATGTCACAGGTGTGAATGGAAAAGCATCTCAGGAGACTTGATCATGAAGGTGACTGAGAGAATGCCAAAAGGTTGCAGCTCTGTTGTCAAAGCAAAGGGTGGACATCTTGAGCATTTGAATATAAAAGTAATAGTAAAGAGTAATTTCAGGCTAACTTTTGTTCCTTTGCTACACAATTCTATGTATCTTGCACCATATATTTGATATCTTCTCTGTGTATATAAAATGTAGAAAGTAGTAAATATAAGAAAAACTTTGTGACTTTGTGAAAGGTGCAGCATAGTCGTTGGTTCAATTCCAAGATTGTGAGGTTGGTATGGTTAGACTGTATGCCCCACTAACAGAAAAAAAAAATAGGCCATATATTATATACAGTATATATGAATAAAATAAATCTCCATTATATTAAAACAAATATTATTTGAGTTGGGGTGTGTTCTTGATTAGTTTAAATAAGTGATACCAGTGAAATAGTCATAGGACTTGTGTAGATTTTATCAGTAAACAATAGGCCACCATTATTTCCTGTCTTTTGGCAGCTCAGTGACTCATCTGCCACCCCTTAATCCCCTTTTGAACATGCTTTCTCAAATTGGGATAAGTATTTCACATTTTCTAACTTAAAATAATAAAATAATGCCTACATTTGGAAATCACACTTTAGAAAAGTACTTTTTTAAAAGTACTTTTTTAAAAGTACTTTTCCACCTCAAAGCACTTTACACCAAGGACCCATTCACACACACCGTTCATACCATACCTAGTGTACACAGACATGAGGGGGGAGGTGGGTTAAGTGTCCAAGGACACAACAATGGCATTCATCTGAGGGAGCTGGAATCGCACCGCCAACCCATGGGTCGGTAAACAAGCACTCCAACTGAGCTACTGTCACCCTATTTCCAATGAGACACTTAAGTATTGGAGCTCCTGCTGTCAGAAATGGGAATTAACAATGGGAAAATCTGTGCATAGGAAATGTGAATGCTGTGCTAACAGAACCATGTGTTCACAAATGACTGAGAGTCCAGTGATGGTTTATGGGTTGAAAACGGCATAGCAGAGCATTTTTGAATGCTCAGAGAAGACAAGTTTGGATTAAGGGATTCATGAAACAAATGTGAATAAAGCAAAATACAAGGTGAAAAAAGTCCACATACTGTATGTTTTTGATGATCGGACAACAATATCACACGGTTAAAAGCATAAAAAACAATTTTGTATAATATGTTTCCTTTAAATTAAGCTGTCAGATGCACATGTTTTGTCCTAATTTATGGCATTATCTCTGTAAATATTAAGCTTGTTTACATGACACTAAAGACTAAATTAAATACGGTATTGCAAAGCATTAGTGCATTGTTGTCATCAGTTGAAAAAAAGTTACCCAATTATGGCCAATTTGTGGACCCAATTTCTCATTAAAGTTCTCACAAAACAGTCAAAGAAAAAAAAAAGCTGGCAGTGTGCTTGAATCAAGGACAGTCTAGCAGTAAACAATAGAAAAACATTATTTCTGTGTCTCTCAGCACTGAGCCTCTGATGCCCCTTAATTAGAGATTTGCTCTTTTGTATTTCTCTGAGTCTTTTGGCAGCTCAGTGAATCATCTGCCCCCGTCTGAAGAAAGCCTGGATCTGTGGGTCGGATGTTCTGTTTAGATATGAAACGTTTTTAGATCTGGAAAAGGTCAGCAGTGCCCCAGAGAAAAGGATTACTTAAATACACAGGAATGAAACAAAACACTATTCTAATAATCACAATTTGTAAGTGTGAGTTTTGTGAAAGATATTAGTAATAGAAAAAAAAGAAAGGTTAGTGTGTTATTTTAATATTCTAGGACAAAAGAAGAACACAATTGTGCAATTATGTCTTGAATACAGGAAAATAAAGATTAAATAAATAAACATGCATGAATCTCTCTACAACTTGGATATGTAAATGAAAAAGTCAACAACTTTTACTTTGTTTAAAATCTCAGAAAAGTTGATTTTGCACAGTAAATCTCCTTTAAATGTTTCCCCTTGTCTCAACACAAGGTGAAAAAAACACAGCCGAGCAAGTGCTAATGATGTACTTATTTTTAATAACATATTTTCCATCAATATAAGCTTTAAAATGCTAATTAGTTGTTAACAGTCTGTGTTTCAGTCAATATGAGGTCTATTATAGTGAAACAGGGCTGAAAAAGGCTGTAACTCACTTCTTTTATAAAGTGATAGTGCTGCTTAGGAGCAATTTAAAATAAGTAGTTCAGAGTTGGAACTGGTAGATACATAGACTGTATATATAAATGGACATATCTAACCTGCTAGCCGCATTCCGAATATGCAGTGAGCATGTGCATGCTCCTGCTCCATCGATTCTTTGTACTGAAAACCCATAGCCCCTCTTTCTGTAACTGCTGCTGTCAGGCTCCTCATTTTGGTCTTAAAATGTTCATAATAACCCGCTCTACAATCCTGAGGGTTTTATTTTGTTATTTTGTCCCTAAATCAACATATAATTAATAACAGACAGGGGCTAAGCAACAAGGCTGTCAAGATTCAAGATTCAAGTATTTATTGTCATTGTCACAAAAGAACAACGAAATTGCGTTTGGAGCATCCACATGCGTAGTTGATAAAGTGCAAACCCGAGTGAGATAAATAACCCCTAAATAACCCCAGTGTAAACATTTAGCAATGTACTTTTAGCTAATGCTAGCGGCACTTCACATCCATACACAATGAACTATTTTATTTTTTATTTATTTATTTGACAGGGACAGTGTACATTAATGACCATTTCTGTAAATGTACCAGATTTAACCACATGGCTAACTTTCATTGGTAGTCCCTGGACAGACATTACATTACATTGTCAAGTATTACGTCCATTTATACATGTCTATATAATCATGCATTTCTGCGGCTTTAATTACCTTTTTACCATGCTTTTAAATGGTCTAATAACTGTAAACTGAAATACATAAACCCCTGTAATGTTATATTGTTGTATTCCTCATCATGTCAGGATTCTTTGTTCCAAATGTCATGACTATGTGACACTGTATGTGACTATAGTATCACTTTTGACAGACTCACATAATTTCACACAAGGTGAGTTTCAAAAAAGGAGTTTTGGGTCCTGAGACCAAACAGGGCCAAGTTGAAACAAAAGACCCTGGACTCGTAATGTCCCGTGGTGTGACTCATGAAAAATCATAGTCAGAAAAAGGAGCAAAATAGTGGCGGTGGAGGGGTCTGGCTTTTTGGGTCACCTTGGGATTAGTTTATTGTTGTGAACATAATTTGAGCACACTGATTCTGGTGATGATTTATGGTCTTAAAAACTGCATAGGAGAAATCTGGAGTCTTATCTATGACACAACAAAACAGCCCAAATGAGAATGGAACATTTTTGAATACCCCGAAAAAACAACTTTGGATTAATGGATTTGAGGTGTTGGCACATTGTCCTTACACAGGTATAATTGCTACATGATTATGGCCAGTGTGGGACCAAAAGTACAGTTTTACATAAGACAATACACATTTCAATGATCTGTTGCTAGTGCGCAACTTAGTAAACCTGTACACATAGGTATATTTAGTCAAAGAGCTCAAATCTGTGAGATAAATGAACACAAGAGCTGATTTTGATTCATCTGCACAGAGCAGGTGTTGTCTGGGGCAGAAGTCAGGCAGAACATTTTGGCTTGAGTTCCTGAGTTGTTTTTCCAACTTGTGCTAACTTCAGGTGTAAAAACACTTCCCCGACTTCCCAAGGAGCACCTGAACACAACATTAGGTATGAATTACTTAATTTTTTGTCTAGTTTCATGCTTATTAGTCCATTATGTCCACAATACACCTGTCTATACAGGGCTTTAAAGGGGTTTAGAGTCCAGAAAAGAATGTTAAAATGTGTACACAGAAGAAGTATAGTTTTACATAAGACAAGACACATTTCAACGACTATGTGAGCAGCTCTGGCGCAACTTCAACCACAGCTTCATAATCCTTTTGAACATGTTTGGGTCAGGTCAAAGGGAAGACAGTGAAGAGAAACTGAACTGTCCGAATGCTACAGAGCCCCCTGCACCGACCGAGGCTTTGGTGTGAGGTCTGACAGAAGTCTAACGCCAGAAAGCCAGACCAGAGAACAGCAGTAACACACGATTATTTAGACATTTAAAAAACTGTTTCAGAAAACCAAAATTCACAAAGTTTTCGAAAGGCTTGCATTCCTTAATTTTTCATCTCATGTCTAGCATCTTAATTGCCTGTTTATACAAAGAAACGACACTGAAGCCAGGGACAGTTGTGGGAGATTGAGATTTGAACTGTGATTACAATTTTTGCTCCATTCACTCACAACAATAGTGTAATACAGAATGACATGAAAAATAAACATCACTTATTGTTCTGAATAAGACTTGCCTCTGCTTGACTCTGCTCCAGTTGTCTAATCAGTGGATTTGACCCTGATCTTTAGGGCTGATTCAAGCTGTTTTTCAATCACTTGGAGACCAGACAAACTAACATTCTCTAGGTTTTGCCTCAGCATTCTGTCCTGTAAGTCAGAAGAAACCGTGCTTTTTGTAAATATAAAAAGTAAAGCTGAAACAATTTCCATTTAAAGTTGAATGAAATAGAACAAGTGAAGTGTCTGGACTCCTCTGGCACACTATACATGAAAAAATCTTTTCATAAAGGACGATAAAGGATCTCTGAATGTTATCTTTATTTATTTATTTATTTATTATTATTATTATTATTATTATTATTATTAATTTATTTATTTTTTTAATACCTTTTATTGGAATATTTGTTTTAAATATTTATTTTATGCAACAGAACTGAACTGATAGACACAAACTTGTTATCCACCCACTACTCCTTTGCACCAGCATAATATTGAGCATAAACTAAAATTATGATGTAAAATCACAGAAACTATATAGAAAAGCAATGTTTATACTTAAAAGAAAAATAAAGACACAGGTTACCAAGGTTTACCATTTTTTTATTCAGTTTTAATCAGATTATTATTATTTTTTTTTTTATAAAATTATTTTTAGTTTAAAAGTGCACTATGTAACTTTTTGGTTGGGGGTCTGTAACCTGCTTCTTTCTATGAATATATCATTGTTTTGCCTGGAATGTTTCACACTATGAAGTTAAACAGTTCTGCCTTACATTTATTCAATTACAGGTGGTTTTATAGGTCAAAAACACTAAAAAAAACAGGCATTCGTACTGTGAGGGGGGTCAGCTCTCTACAGATCTGACCTGTAACTTGGTCTGGTTTGGTCATCATGACAACTGAAAAGGTTTAATACTGTACTGTGAAACATTCCAGACAAAGCAATAACATCTTCATCAAGGACGTCTGTAGTCATGAAGTCATTTGAGCGCCTGGTTCTGCCTCACCTCAAGTCCTTCACCTCCCCCCTCCTGGACCCTCTGCAGTTCGCCTACAGAGCAAATTGGTCGGTAGACGATGCCATCAACCTGGCCCTCCACTTTATCCTTCAGCATCTGGACTCCCCGGGAACCTATGCCAGGATCCTGTTTGTGGACTTCAGCTCTGCATTTAACACCATCCTCCCTGCTCTGCTCCAGGACAACCTAGCCCAGCTCAATGTGCCTGACTCCACCTGCAGGTGGATCACTGACATCCTGACGGACCGGAGGCAGTGCGTGCGGCTGGGGAAGAATGTCACGGACACTCGAACTATAAGCACAGGAACTCCACAGGGCTGTGTACTTTCTCCCCTGCTCTTCTCCCTCTACACCAACTGCTGCACCTCCAGCCACGACTCTGTGAAATTGGTTAAGTTTGCGGATGACACCACCCTCATCAGGCTCATCTCGGACGACGATGAGTCTGCCTACAGGAGGGAGGTGGACCAACTGGTGTCCTGGTGCAGCAGCAACAACCTGGAGCTCAACGCCCAGAAGACAGTGGAGATGATCGTGGACTTCAGGAAAGTCACAGCCCCCCTGCCTCTCCTCACCCTGACAGACTCCTCCATCACTACTGTGGACTCTTTCCACTTCCTGGGCACCTGCATCACCCATGACCTCAAGTGGGAGCCGACCATCAGCTCCCTCATCAAGAAAGCTCAGCAGAGGATGTACTTCCTGTGGCAGCTGAGGAAAGCCAAGCTGCCTGCCCAGATGATGGTGCAGTTTTACACGGCCATCATTGAGTCCATCCTCACCTCCTCCATCACTGTGTGGTATGCTGGGGCCACTGCCAGGGACAGACAGAGACTGCATCGCATAGTGCGCTCTGCTGAGAAGGTGATCAGCTGTAGCCTTCCATCTCTCCAGGACCTGTATGTCTCCAGGACTCGGGGGCGAGCAGGCCGGATAGCAGCTGACGCCTCTCACCCTGGACATGGACTATTCCAGCCACTTCCCTCTGGCAGAAGGCTACGGTCCATACGGACCAGAATCTCTCGCCATAAGAACAGTTTCTTCCCCTCTGCCGTTGGACTCATGAACACTTTATGAACACTTTATAACACCTGTACTAAGGACACTTTATAATACCTGTACTAAGATGGACACTTTATAACACCAGTCACTTTAAATAAGTCATGCCACATCACTTGATCTTTTGCACTGTCAGTTTGCACTGTTGTTCTGATGCTTCTGTATATACTATACATTTTTGGAAAGCTCTGGTCACTATGGGCGAGTCACACTGAGCCATTTCACTTCCCAGCCACTAGGAGCATCACTTTGTGATACTAATAGTCCTTCACCAGCTTCAGGCACTCGGTTCTAATAATAATAATAATAATAATCATAATAATAATAATAATAATAAGAAGAAGAAGAAGAAGAAGAAGAAAGAAAGAATAATATTCTGTTCTGCTTTTTTTAGGCTAACAAACAATACATTTTCGGAAAGCTCTGGCGCATTCCTATGTCATGGTGAGGATCCCTGGTCACTACGGGCGAGTCACGTTGCGCCACTAGGAGCATCGCTTTGCGATATTAACAGGCCCTTCGCCAGCTTTGGGTGCTTGGGCCTAATAATAATTGTGCCATATTTGACACCTGTCTCTTGCTATTTCTGATACTTATTTAGAATTTGTATCTATTTATTTTACTACTTTACCACTATTTTTGTTCTTTCTTATTAAACTGTAATGTGTGAGCTACTGTGTCCAAATAATTTTCCTTGTGGATCAATAAAGTTTGTTTAAGTTTGTCTATCACTACTACTACTACTCATACTACTACTACTACTACTACTACTACTACTACTACTACTACTACTACTACTACTACTAATAATAATAATAATAATAATAAGAAGAAGAAGAATCTAGATGGGACCAAATGATTAGTATTCAGCATCTGTATATTTGTTTTGAGTAGAAAATGTTTCAAAGGTAAGTCATGTGGACACTGTTTTTGAAACCAAGACATTTGGGCTCCCACACAGAGGCCATTTTTTGTTTGACCAGTGCCATCTGATTGGAAATGGCTTCTGGATGAAAACCGAAATGTCTTGAATTTAAAAAAAAAAAAAAAAAAAAAGCTTCCACATGACCACCCATGAGGGATTAAACTGTCTCTACAGGCTCTTCATATTGTGTTACATAAAAAATAGTTTCACTTGAGATCTGATTTTTGGATCCTATTTCTTTTCACTTCCACTTGAGTTATATTATTTTTAAGATGGCATATTGTGCTTTTTCAGGTATTAGAATCAGAATCTAATATTTTGTTCAGTGTAATATTGCTCTAAAACTGCATAATAATAGAAATGGTTTCATTGATTTCCTGTGACGTTTCACCATAGCAAACAAGAATCATTAACATTTTTTATGGTTGAAAATGGTCAAATTAGTATTTTTCTGATCCTTAGTTAGAATGTTTGGAATAATCAGTAGTGAATGGGTGTTAGGGAAAATAAATGTTGTACTAACGAGACATAGAGTTGTACAGTGATGCAGAGACGCTGTCTGAGTCAGGAGAAGTTTATTTACCATCAGTCCTGGAATACTTGAATACTCAACACTGTACGCTAGTATTGGCTATTCAAGCCTATGTTTCCACGCCAGAGTGAACCACAGAGAAATGCCAACAATGAACTGGAGGTGTCCGTGCTAAGACAGTGCAAGGGATGCAAAATTCCTCAACAGCGTGATGCAAATGCATGAATCAAGCAAAAATACAAGTTAAAAACACTGGACGTCTGTCACTTTCTTAAAAATGTGAACAAAATTGGAACAGTTTGCGTTTGTTTAAGTTATTCCTCACTTACCTTATGCATTCGTAGCATCTTAATTATTCACCACTATGAGTTTAAAAGCTTTTTTTACAACTTTCCAAGGCTGGGGCTGTCATGGTAATGCTCACAACAACTACACTTAGATGTAGACTTAGACAAACTTTATTGATCCACAAGGGAAATTACTTGTAGCTCACACATCACAATATAT
Organism: Taenioides sp. WSHXM2023; assembly: GCA_029959045.1. Classification (NCBI taxonomy): domain Eukaryota; kingdom Metazoa; phylum Chordata; class Actinopteri; order Gobiiformes; family Gobiidae; genus Taenioides; species Taenioides sp. WSHXM2023. The sequence continues at coordinate 1,035,844 of CM057092.1, forward strand.
TATAATAACATAAATAGCAAAAAAGACAGCCAGAGACTGATGTCAAATAAGACATAATTAGATAAATGTATACTGTATATAAATAAGTATAAAAATAAATAAATAAGTAATAAAAAATCTCAGCTATATACAAGAGGTCGTAAGGAAAACAGCGCAAAAATGATATAATGATTGACAGGACATAGGCTTAACTAGCAGGCTAACTGCACACTTCCTGATTATTGACTGTACACTATCTGTGTTGGGGCAAAACTTATTTAGCTGTAATACTTGGATAATCAGGCACAGGCCCTTTCATTATGAGACTATAACATGGTTAAAGCTTGTAAAAGTTGCTGTTACATAACACGTCTCCTTTAAAAGTCCCAGTGCTCAGTTTTGAGTATGCTGCTTCCTCTCTCTGTGTGAGTGTATTTGCATGGGCCCTGTACGCTCTTGTTAGTGTCAGCACTGGGCAGTGTGTGTGAATGGGCTGTCCCCCTGAGTGGCAGCCCGTCTCTGTGTGAGGCCACAGCCTGGGCCAGTGCACTATAACCAGCATAGGCCAACATGGTGTCTGTGGACAAAGGAGGCCCATGGAGATAATGGGAGGAGAGACACGTGCTGCAGGAAACACAAAAACAAGATTCTAATGGATTCATAAGTCTGTGCAGATCTATCTATATACTGCTGTTTTTTTCTATTTGCAGTTAATTAGTGTCAAAAAAGTTTTTAATGAGCCAAGAAGAGTGAAACTATCTCAATAAATAGTCGCTAACATTGTATATAAATATTTATTCATGATTATGTAGTAGTTTTCTTCCTATAGATTTTTTTTTCATGTTGTACAAATATACTGTAAAAGCAGCTCTTGTTTGAGTTTATTATTAGTCTGTCCACATCTCCAAAGCTCAAAATGTTCTGTTCCACCTTGTGATGTCATGTAATGGTAGTTCTCAAGATAACAGCTACCTTTTGCCATTAGTAGAGTAGAGAATTCAAGGCCTTAAATGATCCAAATGATTCTAATGAAGATGCATGAAGTTTAAAAACACAGTGGAGCATCTCCTGTGTTACCACATGACATCACAAGGTGGCGTTTTCGTTTTAGGAGAAAAACTCAGGCTGAATATGAAGGGTTTGTGAGTTAAACATGTGAATGAAACAAAACACAACTCCAGGTCTGTTTGTGATGACGAAACAACAATATAACATACTGTAGATCAGAAAATAGTGTCATATGGGCCCTTTAAGGAAAGTGAGGAATAACTTTGGACATTTTAATATGAACTAGTTATTTTTTCACATTTTGATGACGATAAAAATCTGCATTCACTTTCATTTTGCTGTTGACTGCATTTTCCCTACACTGTGCCATAATGCGCTTAGCCTCCATTTGATGTCCACAAACCTCACATTATAAAACATTTGAGTTTAACTTAAAACTAAAATTGATCAACTGATAAAACAGGCTTAACTCACATCATAAACGCCATTGGGATTTCAGAGTGCTATGGATTGAAAAAAGATATAAAGAAAAACATGTGCATTAAGAAAATCTATACTGCGATCTGATGTAATGTGCATACACTGTCGAAAAAAAAAGGCACTAGATCCATATGTATTGATTTGTGGTATAATTTATTTAATACCATATTTTATTACAGTTTTGCTCTTTGGTGCCATATTGCCTTGAGAATCTCATCTGATCTTAAAAGCTAAGCGGGGCTGGTTAGTACTTGGATGGGAGACTGCAGGGAATGCCAAGTGCCTCACTGGAGCAGTTGTGGTTATACTTTTGTTGTGTCCTTAGGCAAGATACTTTATCTTGCCTATTACAAATGTGGTGTGTTCTGAGTGATAGGTGGTGGTCAGAAGAGCCAGTGAGGTCAAAATCAGACAGTTTAGCATTGTCTGTATCTTATCATAAAGTAGTTACATCTATTTGTGCTTTCCTGTTATATGTGACATTTTAAGAACTTTTCACCATTCAAAAGATATAATATTTTATTTTAAATTATTAATTGCTATGACAACAGTCCTTTTTGTTAAACATTTTGAAACCCATGAATAGTGAACCCAGAAGTAGTGTTGGGGTATTGTGTAATCATGATCTGTTGTGGCCAAATAAGAACATAACTGAAATTGAAGTGAGAGCCATGTATGGTGTAACCAACAGAGCTAAAAATATAAATATAAATTATTACCATAATATCAAGATTTGAAACAACAAAACAAGTACTCAGTGTAAGCTAAGCTAACAGGCTAATATGGGCAGAGATAATACAAATATTTTAGTGGGATAAAATGCTCTAAAACCAGGGATAGTCCACTTCAAGTACACATCCTCCCACTCTCGTTCTGTAGCTGGGACACAGAGCAGAGGACAGCAGCACAAAACTGTAACATCCAGATAAGGCTCAGTAGGGCACTCACAGACCTCCATTGTGTAGGGTCCACCGCAGACTCACCTCAACCGCTGCCCTCAGGAGATGCGCCACCTCTGGTCACAGCTACACAAACACACATCACACAGACGACGTTCCTACAGCCCAGGCAGTCCAAGTGGGCACATCATCTCTCTCAGGTGTCCGATGTCTCTGTGTCCACTCATGCTGCCCTGGGCACATACTCCTCTGTGTCCTCCATTCCTCGTCTTCTGTGCCCTCATTCTTTTCCCCCTCTCCTGCCTGTACCTAGTTTGACTCATGTTGCGTGCCAGAGTGCAGGTGATGGTGATTGTCTTTGTAGGAGATTGGAGAAAAGTCACGTGGCAAAGGGGCAACAACTAGGAGTGTTGATATAAACTGTAATCGTCTGAAACACAACTAAAAGCATACACAAAATAAAAGTCACATACAAGCACTATTTCTACACCTGCGTAATCTAGTTGTTTTTGCCTCTGAAATTTGTGAAACAAGTTTAGAAAGTCATTGCAGTATGATTTGAGAATTGGTAATATAAAAGTTAGATGGAGTATGCAGCAGACACAGGCCTTCTAAGGATCATACCATATACCGTCACAGCTGTGTCTGATCAGGGGCCTTTGAATGAGTCCCAGACACTGGCAGATGTGTGATTCTCTGCAGATCTGTCCCTAAGGCGAGGAACACCTGTTTAAACCAGGACAAGTGCATTTGTTTCACAGCGGAGCTCCAGGGGGTTGCTGGTTCAATGCCAGGTTCAAACAGGAACTCAACCCAAAATGACTAAAGACATTAAATGCACTGCACGATTCCACCTGTTTTTATTTGTGAGCGTGAATGCACCACAGGAACCTGAAATGACTATCAAAGACAACTAACAGAGAATAAAAACATTGTGATGCATTTTTCACTCCTAACATCTGGCTCATAATTTGTAACTTGAAAGACAAAATATTAAATAATTGACATGTTTAAAGGGTATTTTGAAATGATAGACAATGCAAATGAGACAAACTAAATTGTATCTGAAGGGGAGGTGCAAGAAACACAAATGTTCAGATCATTTAATATTGTGAACATTGTAGACGTATTGACTTATTCACAGAGAGAAGCGTAACTGTAATTTTACTCAAGTACTGTTACACTGTCAAATATATTACTAAAGTAGGTGTAAAAGTATGACTCAGAGAAGTACAGTTTGGTAAACATAAATATAAAAAGGTTAAAACGTGGTTGAGTACTACCTATCTGTACACCCTTTCTTCAGTACTGTGCAGTGGAGTCTGAGCCCAATGTGTTCTGCCTCTCAGACATGACTCTGGTTCTGATGTGGATCACAGACTCGTAAACACTCACAGACGCCGTCACATTCTACTGAGCACCACAGTTTGACTTATTTCACTGCAACACTTCAGTTGCTTTACTCACATCAAGCCACTCACAGGGAATGTGGAATTATTTTCTCTAAAGCTTTTATTTGTTTTTTTTTATATACAACAGAAATTATTCATGGGTTTCAGCCAACATTTTGAGGACTTTTTCCTCATCAAAAAGACACACACAAATTATATATAATATACTGCTTTTGCCCCTTTTGCCCTCCCCTGTCCCTCCACTAGCTCCCCTGTCCCTCCACTTCACTGGCTGCCACACACACACACACACACACACACACACACACACACACACACACACACATGCACGCACACACGCACACATGCACACACACTTTGCTCCAGCTCCTCTGCCAGCCCGTTTGGTCCTGCTCCTGCTCCATCCCCAGCTCCAGCGAGTTCAACCCTGCCTTTCACACTTACCTGCTGTAGGAGCCATATGTGGGTTTTCTATACTTTCCCTTGTGTGATTAATGCACATGCACTTTAGTTCTGTGCACTACACTGTGGTGGCTGGGGGTGGCATGGTGGGTGTGGTGTGGCCTATATGTGAACGTGCTCACCTGCTGAGGGTTTTGGGCCTTGGATCATGGCGGCAGGGTGAGCATGGGGAGCAACTTTCTGTTGAGTAAGTGCTCGTGCGCGTATGCCTACCATCTTAAGCAGATACCAAATACATGTGCATTTGTTCTGAGTTATGCGTCCACAGTGTTTTACCCCGTGTCTTAGCCTGCCGCGGCGTGTGGGATAAGCTTTGGGTTACCTACGCCGCAATACCTGCTGTTCCCGGATCTGCCTCTCATCCTTGCAATATTCCACAATTCCTGTAAATAAATCATTATTAAACCTTCCCTGGATTTTGTCTGCTTTTGGGTCCTCACCTTGTTGAGTTGTGACAAATAGTCTATAAATCCATAATTTTTCCAGAAGTGTCTCAATAGCTTCAAAGGTGGTCATCTGTTTTTTTAACTCAATGAAAAAAAATAAAATAAATAAAAGATAAAAGATAACTAAATAAAACTGCCCAGGTGACTACTGTTGACACTATAGTCTGTCTGTCTATCTATCTATCTATCTATCTATATTTATCTATCTATCTATCTATCTATCTATCTATCTATCTATCTATATATATATATATATATATATATATATATATATATATAGACATAGTAACACACTAACTGCTGCCTTACAAATAGTGATCATGGGCGCGACCAATGGTGTGGGCGGGAAGGAGCGTTACCTTCAACAGCCTTGCTCCGGATTGGCTCTTTGGTTGCTATGATGATCATGGTCAGAACACCAAATATGAAATTCGGCTCCAAATTCACCACCTAGCCTCAATGAGCTTCATTTGGTGAGCTTCATTTGACTGGAGCGGAACATCCACTTCTTTATGCAGTCTATGATTGAAACCTTCTCTACAAAATAACATCTTCTTGGACTCAAGCTGGTGACACTCCCACCAGAGACTTTCTTCATGCAACTTTAAGAAAGCTGATATATTAGAAAAACATTTATTTTCCCACCTTAGCTGTCACAACAGTAGTCTGAACTCTTACCCAGACCCTAAGGCACAGTATGTCTGTTAACAAAATGCCTGCTCAGATTAAACTGAAGCATGTTTTTTATGGATCTAAAATGTGGTGATGTGGTGGTATGTCTCAGCCCAAAGCAAAACAAATACAACTAGAAAAGCACTCAGAGAGCGCAGACCTCCGCCAAGCAGCTCAGTTTCCCCTAAATTGTTTCCCTGACAACCATTTCAAAGCATGTTTACATTCAAAATAAAGTCGCCCTAAACATTTTGGCTGCTCCATTACATAAAATCACCAATATCACCAGTAGATGGCAGGATAACACTGGAAAAGCACTCAGCGCAGATGTCCGCCCAGCAGCTAACGAAATTTTCAAAGTGATCCAGAATCCAGGATTTCTTCTGGATCATCACCAAAATTTAATCATCTGTTGGATTTACCATTCTGAACATTTCCTGAAAATTTCATGAAGATCCGTCCATAACTTTTTGAGTTATTTTGGAAACTAACTGACAAACACACGAACACACAAACAAACAAACAGACAAACCCAGACGAGAACATAACCTCCTTGGTGGAGGTAACAAGTGAATAGCTGCAAGGTTCATGGACAGTGCAACAATTCTCCATAAATATACAAAACTGTACACAGCAACTTGACAAACCTGATGTGATGTGCAGTAGGTTCAGTAGCAAAATGCAAGCTAATTGTATTCTGATGGTGCTCTGAAGGGATAGTGACTTAGCGTGTGGAACAAAGAGATGTAGATTAGTTTTGATGGTAGATCCATTATCTTTCAGTCAGTTCATATTATCATTGGCTTTAAAACAAGACATGCATTCCACTTATACATGTTGTTTGGATACTTAAAGACTTAAAGTTTATATGGCATTATTAATTCACTCTGTATAGGCAAGGCAGGTGAAGTGTCTTGCTAGAGGACACAACAGCAGCCCTATCCCAGTACTAGCCAGGCCCAGCCCTGAAGATAAAAAATTACAATATACAAACTTTAAAAGGGCCCGTATTATATTACGCTGTTTTCTAATCTGTTATAATGTAGTTCCCTCATCACAAACATACCTGGAGTTGTGTTTTGCTTCATAACACACAAACCCTGCATTTTTAGGCTGAGTTCTTCTTTTTTTTTTTTTTTTTTTTTTTTTTTTTTTTTTTACTGCCCAGAGGAAAATTTTGCTGCTCAATAATGGCTAGTGTTAAGCTCAGGAGAAACAATTCAGTGTTTCTCATTTGTTGCTCCTAGTGAATTTTAGGAGCAATAGATGAGACAAAGAGGATGAGACATACTGGAGACACAAAGGAGAAACAGTTAAGGTATGTCTCATTTATGTCTCATTCATGTCTACCAGTGAGACAATAATAATAGTCTCATATAAGCTACCAAGGAGGAACAGTTAAGGTATGTCTCATTTATGTCTACCAGTGAGACAATAATAGTCTCATATAAGCTACCAAGGAGAAACAGTTAAGGTATGTCTTATTTATGTCTCATTCATGTCTACCAGTGAGACAATAATAATAGTCTCATATAAGCTACCAAGGAGAAACAATAGTAACACTTTTTAAATTCCAAAATAGGCTTTTATTAAACTTTTGCCTCCAATACAATAATCCAACAGATTTCAACACCATAACAACAAGGATTCAGATTTATATAGCGTTGGGATAAGGATTTTTCCCTCTTAAAATAAATATCAGCTGAACTTAAAAAAAAAAAGGATATACACATTCTTATGTAAACAGAAAAAATAATAATATGAAAGAAAAACATCCAGTCTTCACCTACAACATGTTGCTTTGAAATAAAAACAGCATCTCAAATGTTTCAGTCCTTCACCAACAGGATCTTTCATTTAAAATGGAGGCTTCTCAATAAAGTCCATTACTGAACATTTAAGCATTCACAATGCTTTTAACGGCTCTCGCACGGCATTTGTTGATCAGCGCTTTCTTCAACTTTGACTTCTCCACCGGAGTCCAACCAGGCAGCATCGAACAATGCATGATGTAGGCTGTAGAAAAAAAAGGGGTAAAATTAAGAACAATTAAATGATCATCTGCTGCAACCTCCCCACTCGTATGGACCATAAAACCCACTGCATTTCATAAAATGACATTGCATTACATGTAGCTAATTTCCCATTTATTATTGTAAGTGTGTTACTGAATAACTGTGAAAGTAGGGCTGGGCGATTTGGCCAAAAAATAAAATCTAATTTTTTTTTACACAGAGTGGACGATTACGATTTAAATGTTTTTATTTTTTTTATTTTTTTTTAAATACATTTTAATAGATGTAAACTTAACAGAAACTGCAGGTCTTTCAAATTTTCCTAAAAATGCTCACAGTCAAATTCTTTGGTCATTTGTTTCAGGCTTACACAAGGCTACTGCAGCAGGAAGCACTTCTATTCCATTCATCTATTAGAACTGACTGATCTGTATTTTAATTTGGCCTATATCATTTATATTTATGTAGCAATTGTTTTAAAGTTTGTCTGACTTTAATCTGCCTGATCTGCTCTTAGCAGTTAAACTTGTTCATAATAATAAGTCTGTGGGAGATGAGTTGTTTTAGCCCTACTAATAAATAATAAAACTAATAATCTTACCCTCCCTTCCATCTTTTGGGGAATCAGGATATGCTTGGTAGCAGTGATCTTTTTTGGGCGATAGGCGCAGCCTTTTGGGGATTTCCTTCTTCAGGTTCTGTATTCTGAAATCAAGATGAATGAAAAAATAAATGTTAAGCATTTGTTTAATATGAAATGGATATGATATGATATGATATGATATAATATAATATAATAGGTGACCACTGGCATGACTCTGAAAATTAGGACACTTAGGCCCAAAAGTGAGGACACTACTGGAATCATTATCATTATTATTTATTATATTTTATTAGTATTATGATTATAATCATCACACTTATTATTAGGGCTGCAGTGATACCACTTTTTTAAAAACTGACACGAGTACAATGATTTCTGTACTTGCCGATACCGAGCACCAATACCAATACTTTACCAATCTTAAAAAACAACCTTGAAATGTCCTCTTTACCCACCAGGCTGTCTCCCTAATAATTTTGAACTTTTCTTTCTTTTTATTATTGTTCTTTAATTTAGCTTTGATTGAGAGTGAGAAACATTATTTCATTTATTCATATGTGAATATGAACCTTTTTGAATCTTAATTATAATGTGTTTAATGCAGTTTGCGCACTTTTTTTTTTTAAGTCTTAGAGAAACGAAACTTAAAACCACAAGGCTAATTATGCATTATATATTTGCGCTGAGAAAAAAAAAAACTGCTGTCAGCATCTGCTAAAGGACACGATTCAGTGGATTATATATGTTTTCTTTCTGTGACAGAGCACTGCTGAAGGTGAGTCTGTTCTGTGTTTCTATCGCGTTGTTTATGGTTCATGTAAACATTTTCAGAGCTCACACGTGTGCAGCGCGGCTCTTTCACTTCTGTCACTACAGTCGCTTTATTTATGTTGGCTCCCGGTTTCTCATAACCGGGATATTGGTTTATTCAGGGTACTGAAACCGGAATACTGTGTAATGTGTCGTGTAATAGTGGTAACGGTGCGTGGTATCAGCAAGTGTTTAACGAGTACTAGTATCGCAGACCATCGTAGCATCGCAGGTGTAACATGAGCGTGGATTTGTGGTGATGCGCCGCGCGCAACGGTGGCGGTCGAGGGTCCGAAATGAGGACAAAATGTCAAAAATGAGGACACATAACAGACAGAAGGCTCTAAAACCGGACTGTCCGGCCGAAATACGGACGAATGGTCACTGAATTAGCCAAGTATAAGCGAGGACACCATTGAGCTTAAGTTAGCTGTTAGCTGTAAAGCTAGGTGGCATGCATGCATGAGTTTCGCATTTAGATTGTCGTTTTGTACAAGCTGCTGCTAAAGTAAATTAGAGAATATCTTAAAATAAGGACCATAGAGTGAAAAAAACTGGATGAGCACACCACTTACCGTCTTTTCTCGGTTCTTTCCGTGCTGCCTCTTCCTGTGCTTTTTCTTCCCGGGCGACTGTTAGCATCTTGCATCTGCCGATGACCGCTAATTTCCCAAACAACCAATCAGAGGCCAGCTCTGAAACAGACAGCTTGCTTAGCCAATGATTGATCTGAAACTGACACCGACAATATCGCGCTTAATTTAAAATCTCCCAATCATAGATCAGCATTTGAAGCAGACAGCAGCTTAGCCAATGAGCGATACGATATCGCATTTCATTTTGTTCAATGCGAGTTTACTGTTGGATTGCTTATGTTTCATGGTGTTTGCAAACGTTTCTGGTGAGTACGGATTTTGTTTTCTTATACCTCATTCACACTAGGTGACAGAATTTATATTGAATAAATATGTGATTTTCAACACACCTGTTTAGAACAGGGCATCATGTCTCCGTCAAGTCTTAGCTAGTTTGCGTTTTTCAGGATATTAGACAGTTTATTTTTAATGGACTCATAGTGTCATCTATGAAACGGAACAGGGTTTTAACCCAGGCAAAAGGAAAAACACAAGATATTTGACCTATTTCACTCTACTGTCTAGGCGGAACCCCATTTATTTGTTTCTGTTGCACAGTTAATAGTGCAACACCAGTCCCATTTTATGACAAAAACATCTCAAATAAAACGATAGCATCATGTTGTGTAGCCATAGTAACGCCAGGTTTCTGACCACACGCAGATTAGATGGTAGTTGTGCTGACAGGTCTGATCTTTTAAAATTCTAAATAGACCCATTCATAGATTTTGATGTCTTTTGTTTGTTTGTTTTTTTCAGTCACTTGCTTTCAGTAATGGCGGACAAGCTGCCAGATCCACGTTGGAGGAGAATAAATAAGGAACAAGAAAATACTTCTAAAAGATACAGAAGAAAGGTATTTTCTACTTAATTAGATTTCATTGTTTTATTTAAAGAAATCTGTATTTGTTATTGGGATAATAATTATACATTCCATGATAGTGGTTCTCAAATAGTGTAGCCCTCATAATCCTGTAAATAAAAATATTTATATAAAAAGTTTAAAAATGCCACTTAACATATCAATTGTTTTTAATTCCAAAGTCTGTTTTAGCATTAGTCATCCTGTTATAAGTAGCGATCATATCACTGACTCATTAAAAAAAAAAGTTATTGAGACTCTAGACCTACTTGTTGAGAAGCTGTATATATTGTATGTATTGTAATGTATGTATTTTTTCCCCCCCATGTATGCAGCGATGCCATCAGTCGCAGGACCCTCCAGGTACATGTTCACTAAGAAATATTTTGCTGTATGAATGGTGGGTAAGGTAGTAGAGTCAAAATATTTAATCAACAAAGCAAAACAAGGATGTTATTTTAGTGAAAATCATTCAAATAATCAAATTAGATTTAAAATTGGATACATAAATATTTTTGTAAGATGGAAATTACAAACTAAAACTTTGTTTAAATGTCAATATGAAGATAGTGACAATCATGACTCTCAATGGTAGGTGTAAGTATGACTGAACTAGGAGTAAACAGTGCACTTAGAAAGAAATAGTTCTAGAAGTACAGTTACTGAGCAGTCTCATCAATACATGTATTTGAGTTAATGTTTTTGGGTACAACCTGCCTCTGGTGAGTGACTGGTGGTGGTTTTACAAGCCATTTGCACAGACCAGCAATTCCACTGAATTAAAATTTGGGGTCTCATATTCCGATCAGGAGATCAGGTTGAGTTCAGTTTTCAGACTATTATAATGATAGAATGTTTTGGACACTGCAAACCAAACGAATTGTTTAAATTTTTACTATTTCATAATATGTATATGTTTTGTTTTTTGTAGAATCAACACATGGACTGGATGTGAATGAAAAAGACACAGTTTCTGAGTTGGATCCTTTTCCCCAATCCCATGTGCTGCCATCATGTATAAATAAATAAGTAAATCATGTATGAATAAAGAGAATCAGTCATTGATTTTGCTTCCTACAATTTCTTAAAATTGGTATCATAAACCTTTTAACAAATCAATATTATGTAACTGCCAAAGGTCTTTGGGGAACATTTCCTTTTCTTTAGTACAATCATAAATTAGCTCATAGCTTGTTATGCATGAGTGTGGCTCCATATTTTTGTCTTTGTTGTGAATACATACATACATTTTGCTGAAAGACCAGTAGGTCTAAACAATCAATTTTGCTGCTGAATAGGGCTGTCAAAAATTATTATTTTTTAGATTAGCCGACTAGTCAAACGATTATTTTATAATGCTCTTTTAAGTATGTTTGAGTACAAGTTACTAATTTCCATCATCTTAAAGTGTAAAATAAGATGAATGAGAGTGTCTGGATAAAAAAAATTATCTAAATAATGACTTTATTTTTAAAAAATATTGCAAAAAGTGTGTTTTTCTATGACTCTCTATGATTTTCATACAATAATCCTTCTGACCTTGTGATATAATCTGTTTTATGCTGTGAATGGAACAGATAAAGATTAATTGATTACAAAAAATTTGGTCAACTATTTTTTATAGTTGACTAGTCACGATTAGTCAATTAATCGTTGCAGACTGCTGAAATAACATGCACAAAATATGAGGAACACATGAGCTTCAAGTGAGACAACTTTCAGTTTCATGTGAAGTCTCTCCAGTTTCTCTGGTTGAGACAAAAGTTAGACGCAGCTGTGGTGACAGTTTCAGATTTGGTTAAGAACAAAGTGAGATCTCTATTACATCTCGGCAGGAGTCTAATCTGAGATTTTGTGCATTCTTTAGCTCAGGAGATAAAACTGAGAAACAGGAGCAATAAGCGGTTGGCTCAGATTGGTCTTAAACAATGCTCAAAGTTGTCTAGGAGAAATAAATGAGTTACTTTTGAGATCTCTTTTTGAAATACCCTTTCCTCTGGGTGTGATGTCATGTGGTAATACAGGACATGCTCCACTGTGTTTTTTAAACTCCATACACCTTCACTAGAATCATTTGGATGATTCCCTGGAACTGCAAATTTCCTCTAAAGATAAAATGCAGCTGTTAACTTGGAAACCACTACATGACATCACAAGGTGGAACAGACCATTTTAAGCTTTGGAGATGTAGACAAACTAATAATAAACATGTGTGAATAAAACAAAATACAACTCCAGGTATGTTTTTGAGGAGGTTATATATTCTAACATGACTTAAAGCTCATAAGAATCCATTATGTGTGATATAAGACCAGTGTATAGTGTAATTCACTGCAGGTAGCTTTTGTATATAGTCAACAACCACATTACATTACATCATAAGATTTTTAATGGCCCTGTTTCATTGGATCATTGCACCCCACTATTTCTAGCCAATTCTATAATAAATATGTATTTTCATCTGTCTGCATATGTTTGCTCGATAAACTTCCTGACAGTAATGCCTTTGTTCTATCGGGCCATATTTCCCTATTCACTAGACTGTCTTCAGTTCCCTTGCATCTGCCATCTTTATTCTTTTGCTGCTGTGCTTTGTGTCGGAGCAGGGCCGAGGTGACTAATAACGTACCTATTCAAAGTAATGGACCCAAACTTTACAAAGTTTGGGCACCCCTCTGAGGTTGTATAATAATTGATTCTGTCTTCACAGAAAATGATCACAGTGGCATGCCATTCATTTTCCCATAAAAGCCGAGGACTGGGTGGTTTTCCAGACCCAGATTTTAAGTGTAGTAATATTCATTTGTATGGAATTAAATCAAATGTGAAAAAATAGGCTGTGCAAAAATGTGGGCAACCTTGTTATTTTGTTGCTTTGAATACCTGTAACTAATCAACACAGAGTAACTGGAACACAAAATTGGTTTGATGAGCTCATTAAGCCTTGAACTTCATAGACAGGTGCATCCAATTATGACAAAAGGTATTTAAGGCGGCCAAATGCAAGTTGTTCTTCTTCTCTTTGACGCTCCTCTGAAGAGTGGCAACATGGGGGCCTCAAAACAACTCTCAAATGACCTGATAACAAAGATTGTTCAGCATTATGGTTTAGGGGAAGGCTATGTAACACCTGCTTAGATTGCAATTAGTTACTTTTGAAGGATATAGAGAATGGAGGAGGAAAAATCAGAAGAATAGTTCGATCACTAGGAGGAAGGTGAATGAATATTTAAATGAAAACCAAACAAGGGTATGTGGTGCTACCAATGTACCAAGTGTTATTGAAGGAATATGTACAATATTTACAGAAACAAGTGCACTTGTACATAGTTACAATTTTTGACAAAAGCACAGTAGAAGTTCATCAACTTAGTTAAGGTTGGTAAATCCCAGGCACGGTAAAAGTTCGTACAGCTCGGTTCCACTGAGCGCTAGAGTTGAGTTTGGGTTGCAGTTAGTTAAGAGTCCAGTGTAGTGTCCAATGTCTCATAAAGAGTCCCAGCCAGAGCGCGTTGGAGGTGGTGGAGCGAGTGAACCAAAAAAACTACAGAGCCTCCTACCGCACACTGAAGTGTAGGCTGATCCAGGTCAACAGGTCTTAAGTCGGGCTGCTGGCCCTTTGATTAGCAGCAGCAGGACAACCCAACAGCAGTCCAAAAACCTGGCCTGTGCAAGAACATGCATGTATAAATAATCTATGTACACAACAATAGATGCCTAATAAATAAATAAATAAATAGCAATGAGTAATATAGATTGTAAGCAACTTGAATGTACATTATCAATAGAAAAATAATTCTGCAGCACCATTTCCCTAGTAATAAAGTGCATAGTGCTTAATCACAATTGCATATTATTATTATTATTAGAGGCAAATAATCATGATTAAAAAGGTCAGTGAATATTGATTCAGTGTTTGAATGAACTGGATTCATTAGACCAAGGCCATTCAATGGAGTAATGGTAACTAGTCACATTAGCACAAAAGACGTCAATAAAGTGTAAAGTTACTGCTTAAAACGTAACAGCAGGACTTTAGCATTATGCACCTTTAAATACAATTCAGTCGATTGATTCATTGAATAAATCGGTGCTTATAATCACATGAAATCACTTCTACATAGTAGATGCTCAACCAGTGCTAGCGCCGGTTAGCATTAGCGCTGTTAGCATTAGCATCAACACAAACACTCACCGATTCCCTCAGTTACTTTCGCACGGATCAGTCAGTGTCTCGCTTGCAGTGGAGGCATCTGCAGCCTGCTCGCAGTCCTACTACCCACACACCTGGCAGCCGAGTGAGCACCTAGCATATATATAGTGCAAAATATAGACCTGGGTTACACCTACAAAAAGCTATCTCAAAGATTTCAGCTGTCAGTCTCCACTGTGAGGAACATAGTGAAGAAATGGCAGGCCACAGGCACAGTTCTTGTTAAGGCCAGGTGTGGCAGGCCAAGAAAACAGAGTGGTCAAAAACAACCCACAGACCTGCAAGGTCATCCTGCTGCAGATGGTCAACAATACAGCCCAATTTGCCAATTTGCACAAGGAAAGGCTGTACGGGAGAGTGATGTGGAAGAAGCCTTTTCTTCACAGATCGCTGAGGTATGCAAAAGCACATTTGGCCAAGCCAGCTTCATTTTGGAATAAGGTGCTGTGGACTGATGAAACAAAAATTGAGTTATTTGGTCATAACAAGAGGCAATATGCATGGCGGCAAAATAACACAATAACAATAACATTCCAAGAAAAACACTTGCTACCCACAGCAAAATTTGGGGGAGGTTCCATCATTCTGTGGGGTTGTGTGGCCAGTGCCGGTACTGGGAATCTTGTTAAAGTTGAGGGTCGCATGGATTCCACTCAATATCAGCGGATTCTTGAGAATAATGTTTAATAATCTGTCACAAAGTTGAAGTTACGCCGGGGCTGGATATTTCAACAAGACAATGACCTAAAACACTGCTCAAAATCTACTCAGGCATTCATGCAGAGGAACAAGTACAATGTTCTGGACTGGCCATCCCAGTCCCTAGACTTGAATATCATTGAAAATCTGTGGGATGATTTGAAGCAGGCTGTTCATGCTCGGCAACTATCAAACCTCACTGAACTAGAGATGTTTTGTAAGGAGGAATGGTCCAATATACCTTCATCCAGGATCCAGACACTCATTAGTGGCAGAAGACACATCCAAGTTTGTCTCATTCTCAGTATATGGGAGGGTCAGACCCTCCAGAATTCCCTCCCTGAGCTGCAAAGGCTGCACTAGCACTGATTCATGACTGGCTGCAGGTGCTGGGGTTTAGGTAGTGACCATGCAGATCAGAGAGAGGCATTTTAGGTTTAAACAAACCGGATTTCAGCTTTACTTATTTTAGTCATTGAAGGCCATTTATATACGAAACCTTACTTGAAAAATGTACATAATAACTTAATCCATTTATTCTTATATTTACGCCAGGAGACTACAGAAGTAGAGGTAGATATCTCTAAATGCAAGATTAGTGCAGAGTCTTATCTTAAGTTTGCAGACTTAAAGAGGAGGGCTAGTGAATATATGGGGAGGATGCTCAGGTTATATAGAGCTGCAAGGAAACAGGAAGTCTAAAAGAACTATTATTCAAAGCATAGTATTTTTAACCATGATTCATGATTCATAACCTGGAGGAAAATGCCATAAATCCAACTGCATGGCATTACTAAAAGACTCAATCACAATCCAAAATAGGTTTAAGTTTCCGTGACATAACAACAGTCTAAAGAGCATGCACCTCAAACAGAGCAGTAACAAAACTGCCTCTTTGCAGATTTTTGACCTGGTTATAGCTGCTTTTTTGTTCCCAAAAACAAGGATTGCCAAACCGCCCAGGGCTTTTTCTCTGTATGTATGAATGCGGCACTCCTCCGGTGACACAGACCCACCCCCTCCCCTCTCTCTCGCACAAGTAAAAGTTTAAATCTAACCTAATTTTGGATAGAGGTCTTCTTTTACAGCAAGATGGTTTCAGGTTTGACTTGCATTTTTTTGCCTACATTTTTTGTGTTTTAGATGAAGTGTGCATCTTCTTTCTGTGTCTGGGTAGGTTTCTGGCAGGGCTGCACAAGAGACCCTATTCATATTTACCAGAAGATGTTTGGAACCATGCAAATGATGACTTCCAGTGTAGTTACCGACACTGGGCATGTAATAAAACCATGGATTCAGCAGCAGCGGTCTTCACAACCTGCCAAAGCTTTCCATGGGGGACATGACTCAATCGTGTCTTCCATGTCACTTACAGGCAGCGAGGCTGTGGGCCTAGGGAGCGCTGCAATTTCAAATCCTGTGTGTGCAACCTGTCCATATGGTTTTTTACAATAAAGCTGACTTTGAACTTTGAACTTTGAATTTGGTTGTAACTGTTAATCTGCAGAACGAAATGCTACAATGACATCTTATTATTATTATTATTATTATTATTATTATTATTATTATTATTATTAAGTTAGACAAATTATAACGTGATGTGAGATTGACAAGCGGATCGGTGCAGCGTCGGCAGTGATGCGGTTGCTGTACCGGACCGTTGTGGTGAAGAGGGAGCTGAGCCGAAAGGCAAAGCTCTCGATTTACCGGCCAGTCTACATTCCTACCCTCACCTATGGTCATGAGCTTTGGGTAATGACCAAAAGGACAAGATTGCGGATACAAGCAGCCGAAATGAGTTTCCTCCGCAGAGTGGCTGGGTGCTCCCTTAGAGATAGGGTGAGGAGCTCAGTCACACAGGAGGAGCTTGGAATAGAGCCACTGCTCCTCCATGTTGAGAGGAGCCAGCTGAGGTGGCTCGGGCATCTGTTCCGGATGCCTCCTGGACGCCTCCCTCAGGAGGTTTTCCCAGATTTACTATCGCCAACAGAACCTGCCGGAAGTCATCATCCACATGTTTCCAAACGTCTTCTAGTTTTGTGATGTAAGCATGAATACAGCCCATAAGAGAAATAAATTGAAATTTGTCTGACATTTGTGATTAGATTTGTGATATGTTTTAAATACTGGTGTTCTGTTTTTTCTCCATATTTGAGCAAAATTTCTCTTCCCTGTACGGATATACTATATATATATATATATATAAGCAGCTCTTCATTTCAAAATAAGTCTGCTGAGTACTGTCTGCATCAAATTAGTAAGCAAGTGTCTTACTTGCTGATAATCAGGAATTGTGCACTTTGTATCATGTTTTTGTATATTTATTGTTGTTAGCTTTACAATGAAAGTTGTGAAAAGCGCTCATAAACTCATCATAGTGAATAATTAGGATGTTCAGAACGTAGAATGTAAATGAGGAATAACTTTGGACCACTGTAAACTTAAAAAAAAAAAAAAAAAGAAATTGTTTTGTTTTTAATGTTTTAAGATATTAAAAAACTGAACTGAAGAAGCAGCTTGGATGAGCTGCGAAACATATTCAACCAAATAAACTCTGTCCAGTTGACAAATTAAATTTCTCCTTTTGCTATGGATTCTACCTGGACGACTGAGGGATTGTACACACATATTAAAAAAAAGAAAATGAACTGATAAAGAAATACAAGAATCCCATGCATTTCAATATGTTTCACATGCTACAATAACAATAGCATTTTTGTAATTTGATAATTGCACCAACTCAAATTTTAATTCAATTGTGAGTAACTCAATTGTGTGCAATACTAGCAAAAGGTGAGTCCACTCTAGACCAATGCTAGCTAAAGATCCTGACAGCTCCTGACAGCTTGCCCCAGCAGTATTAAAGGATGGGGCAAAAATATGATGTCGACGAAGACTATGAGGAAAATATTTCACTCAGTGAATCAATCAATGAATGAACACTGCACACAAAAAGTTTATTTTAATGAAGAACATAGGGGGCACTCCAGAGAGGACAAATAAAGGATAACCAAAGACATAATTAAAGGCACTGTGCCTTGATTTTTACAATGTACTATAAGTGGGCTTAGAGTGGCTAATCTGCAACCAGGGCCCATATGTGGAAATCCAAGTGCAAAACCAAAGAGCCAATCAGGAGCGAGGTAGTTGGGGTGGTACACATTCCTTCCTGCCCACACCATTTGGCATAGGTAGCCAAATGAAGAAGCAAGCAAGAAGAAGCAACAAGAGAACTGTCTCAGCGCACCCCCTGTTCTTACACCCTCCCTCTTGACAAGGGGGAAAAAAGGAAAAAACCTGGAGGACAACCACAGTGAAAGTGAAGTAAGTTCTAAACAATAATAACATTATTATTAAGAATAATAACATTATTATAACATCACATTTGACATCAAATACTACACAGTAAACTTGAGAACAACAAACAAAACATTACATTTAGCTGTAGGATTTTCTAAAAGTTTTGAGTTTTTCTTTAAAATTCACCGACTGTTCATACTTTTGTGCTACAGTGAGTGAGAACAGGTCCGTGAGGTACATGTGGGTGTCACTGTGACTGTCCAAGATGAGGTGGGGTTATAGAATAACAGGCAGAGGGGGGTGTTGTGACACAAGAGTGAAACAGAGGTGCTGTGGAGCTGGTGAGAGGCTCCTGTTTGGATGACTTGTGTTTTTGACCCATTCAGCTGCAGGACATCATGACTCATCCATGCCCTTTTCTTCTCCTCATATTTTACTTTAGAACCACTATAACAGTTATAAGGTCCTGTCTCAATGGGTCATTATATTAGTTAAGACCAGAATTCACTTACAGATTTTCATCTGTCTACATATTTGTTATAATAATAATGCCTTGCACTTGTAATGTGCATTACAGGCTTTTCAAAACCACTCAAAATGCCACGCTGTGTCATTATTCATTCATTTCACACTTGGTGGTGGCAAGATATTATTGTAGCCACAGCCGCCTTGGGGCAGACTGATGGAAGCGAGGCTGCCAGAGAACGGCGAACACGGCTAGCGGCAGCAGCACTACTACAGTCAGCTTCGGTCTTCTTAACACCCGCTCTCTGACCAACAAGGGCCATCTCGTCCAGGAACTTCTGGCGGACCGTAAGTTAGACTTTTTGTGCTTGACGGAGACGTGGCAGCTTAAAAATGACTTCAGTCACCTCAACGAGGCTACTCCCCCGGGGTTTGTTTACCTCTCCCAGCCTCGTGTCACCGGTCGAGGGGGCGGTCTCGCGGTAATCTACCGCGAGAGTTGGAAAGTAGCTCCTGTGACTGTGCCTGTCTATCAGTCATTTGAGGCCACTGTATGTCAGCTCTCTGGACCAACTCCTACTATCATTGCCACCATCTACAGACCTCCAAAACAAAACAAGGATTTTATAACAGACTTTGCAGCTTTTTTAACACATGTTTCCACACTCTCTTCCAATGTCATACTATTAGGGGATCTAAATATTCACTTGGACATTGTTAATAATTCACTCACCAGCGATTTTATATCCTGTCTGGACAGTTTTGGTTTGCAACAGTTTGTTAATTTTCCCACACACTCAAAAGGACATACTCTGGACTCAATCTGCTGCTCAGGCGTTACACCCATGGACTGCAAAGCCAACTTCATCCCATTTTCCGATCATATGCTCCTTACATTTTTTGTCAATCTGCCTTTTTCCAAATACAACCCCACGCGCACCATAACATTCCGTAAAATTAAGGACATAAATTTGGACAATTTATCTTTTCACATCAATAATCTACCCAGTACAGACAGTTTTGCAACTCCTGATCAACTTGTGTCACACTACAACACCCACCTCCACAACATCCTTAACACACTTGCTCCACCCAAATCCAGATCGGTCTCTTTCACTCACACTGCACCCTGGTACACCCCCACTCTCCGACAGTTAAAAGCAAAAGGCCGCCAACTTGAAAGACTTTATAACAAAACTGGACTAACTATTCACAAGGACATGTACACACACCACACCCTCCACTACAAAGATTGCATCTCCAAAACTAGATCTGCATATTACTCCGGTTTAATCAGTACTAATGAAGGAAATTCCAGGACCCTCTTCTCTCTTGTTTCAACCATCACCAAACCTCCTGACTCCCTTCCATCTCATCTCTATTCATCCGACTTCTGCAATACCTTGGCTTCATTCTTCACCACAAAAATCCACACTATTCACCAACAGCTCACCCCCTCTTCTGCTCTAACTCTACCTGTCATTACATCTCCTATCACCACCACCCCTTTCTCATCATTTACTCTACCTTCTATCAATCAAATTTCCTCTTTTATCCAAAAATCCAAAACCTCTTCATGTCAACTTGACCCACTTCCCACTGTCCTTATCAAAGCCACACTTCCTTCTCTTGCTCCTTTTATCACCAACATAATTCATGCCTCCCTCACCTCTGGTACTGTCCCCTCTCCTCTCAAAACTGCTGCTGTCACTCCAATTCTCAAAAAACCTGGTTCAGATCCCACAGACCTCAATAATTTCCGTCCGATTTCTAACCTTCCATTCATCTCCAAAATTCTTGAAAAAACAGTTTCTGCTCAACTTCACTCTCATCTGTCCTCCAATAACCTGTACGAGTGTTTTCAGTCTGGCTTCCGTCCTCTCCACAGCACTGAAACGGCCCTTCTCAAAATCACTAATGACCTTCTTCTCTCTGCCGACTCTGGTTTAGTATCCATCCTCCTTCTGCTTGATCTTAGTTCTGCCTTTGACACCATTTCTCATTCCATCCTCCTGAACAGACTCTCTTCCATCGGCATCTCTGGCACAACCCTCACCTGGTTTCACTCCTATCTTTCCGACCGCACTCAGTTTATTCAACTCAAATCTTTCACTTCTTATCCTGTCCCCATCTCCTCAGGTGTTCCCCAAGGTTCTGTTCTCGGTCCCCTCCTTTTCATCATCTACCTTCTCCCCCTTGGTCACATTTTCCGGAAACACCACATTCAATTCCACTGCTACGCGGATGACACCCAGCTCTACCTCTCCGGCAAACCAAACTCCACACTCCCACCCTCTTCCCTTGTCAACTGTATCAGTGAAATAAAATCATGGTTCACCTCAAACTTTCTCAAACTCAATAGCAATAAAACTGAACTTCTCCTTGTAGGCACCAAATCCACCATAAGCAAGATTAATCATTTCTCCATTCCCATTGATGGCTCCTCCATCTCTCCCTCCCCTCAGGTCAAGAGTCTGGGTGTCATCCTCGATAGCACCCTCTCCTTCACCTCCCACATAAACAGCATCACTCGCTCCGCCTACTTCCACCTCCGCAATATCCATCGACTCCGACCCTCCCTCACTCCACAGTCCACTGCCGTACTCATACACAGCCTTGTCACTTCCCGTCTAGATTATTGCAATTCACTTCTGTTTGGTCTCCCACAAAAAACTCTCCATAAACTTCAACTGGTTCAGAACTCTGCTGCTCGCATCATCACACACACACCTTCTATCCACCACATCACACCCGTCTTACAACAGCTCCACTGGCTTCCCATCACACACCGCATTCAATACAAAATCCTGCTCCACACATTCAAAGCCATCCACAACCTCACACCTCCATATCTCTCTGACCTCCTCCATATTGCCACACCTGTTCGCTCTCTTCGCTCCTCCTCCTCTCTCCAGCTCTCTGTCCCCTCTGCCCGTCTTGTTACAATGGGGAGCAGGGCATTCAGTCGCTCTGCTCCCCAGCTCTGGAACACTCTCCCTCCTGACCTCCGCAACACAGACACTCTCACACACTTCAAATCCAAACTCAAAACTCATCTGTTCAAACTGGCCTATTCATTATAACCACAACTGCACTGTCTTTTCATATGCCTGATTTTAATGTAGATTTTAACTGTTGCTTTTACTGTTATAATGTTTATATTTTTTATATTGATGTATAAACTTGTTGTGAGGCGACCTTGAGTGCCCAGAAAGGCGCCCTATAAATAAAATGTATTATTATTATTATTATTCTCGGCATCATCTGCTCTGACCACCACCAACACACATGCACACATCACTTTCATTAGGGAAGGTGGGTGAAGTGTCTTGCCAAAGAACACAACAAAAGAACTTGGTCCAGGTGGGAATCTTTGGGTTGGTGGACCACTTCTGACCACTGAACCACTGTTGCCCCTGGTCCATAAACATCCTGACAGTAAAGCTTGTGTACTATTTGAGCATATGTTCCTATTCACTTGACTGACTTGCAAACCCAAGGCAGGAGCAAAGGTAGAAGCAGGTGCAGCGCAGAGGCAGGTATAGAGACAGGTCCAGAGGCAGGGGCTAAGACAGGTGACTCTGGCAGAGGGGGATTCTGTGAGGATGACCTTGAGGTATTGCATGGCGTCAGCACAGCAGTGAAATGAATACCTGCTGACAACACCAAGAGGAAGTCTGCACAAGGTGAAGAGAAATCCTTTACAATAACATTCCAACACTGCAACCTTTTTATCAAAAGTAGTCTAAAATAAAAACATGCTTTTATTTTCCTTTTGGATTTTTTATTGCACTGAAAAAACCTGACTTAAGTGGAAAACCTAAAATCAGTGATATCAAACCACTGCAAAGAAGAAAATTACATAATGGACAGGGAAAACTCCATAATCACAACAGAAGGACAATGCCAACGCTGGAGACAGGAGGCTATTGAAATCAGGAAACAGGGAACAACAACTCTAAAACAGAGATGAAAGAGCATTTCACCAGGCAGAGGTGACCTGTCAGGTCAGACTGGCCACATCCTGCTGATCAGTGACACTGTCAGAGCAAACGCATGATTCTGAGGAAATTGACAGATGCTCACTGAAACAAAAGAACACACAAAATCACCTCCATTGGACCACATGATCTGTTGTCCAGTGTAAGCAATTGAACTGTTAAGTTTTGTATTTTCTGTATTTGTTCGTAGTCATACTGACTACTAAGAGGTCAGGACTGGATAATTAATACAACATTAATGTTGACTATAATAAAAGGCAGAAACACTGTTAGGAGAGCACTGCACATAAACAAGGCAGAAATAATTGGCTTTTCCATAATAGTATACTTGTATTGATTGTGATTTGCATGAAGATGTTCTTCTTCACCCTGGGACTAACTGTGCAGCTGGAGGAACTACACTGTGTTATTCACTCAAATGTCAAATTTACTCTTTGTACATTGATTAACTGGCACACTGTTAAGAACAATAGGAACGCAAGCAGTTAAATATACATCTGTACCATATACTCACTGTCCTCCTCTGTACCATACAGTTCCTGACAAAAGTCTTGTCGCTTATCCATTTTGTAGAAACAAAAGCTTATAACCTGACTTTAAATTAATCGATTGGTTTTAGAAATGTCTCATATGAAAGCTAAAACCCTCCCAAATTATGCTCAATATACTAAAATAAATTTGCTTCACTGAAGAAAGATTGATCATTTAATGAACACAGAAAGGTCAGATTTTGGCAAGACAAAAGTCTTGTCGCCTTGTCATATGATGCACCCAATCCTAGATTACAGCCTCACCTGTGATCAGTTACTGATCAATCAATTAGTGGGTGTGTATAAAAAGAACCCCGGCACACCAGACCTTCATATCAACTGCCACTTGACCTCTGACAACATGCCTAAGATCCACCCTGAGACCAAAGCGTTAATTATCAAGAGGCTGAAGACCAGATCCACTGCTGAGGTGGCTGACACCTTCAATGTGTCTCAGCGTCAAGTACAAAGAATAAGAAAAAGATCTGAAAAGACTGGAGATGTTTTTGACAAGCCCAGGTCCGGCAGACCCCGCAAGACAACTGCTTGGGAGGACCGTTTGTTGATTCGAAGATCCAAGGCCAGCCCCTTTTCCACTGCAGCAGAGCTCCACCAGGCCTGGTCACCTCAAGTCCCTGTGTCAACCAGAACAGTTTGTAGAATTCTGTCTCGAAATGGCCTCCATGGTCGAATCAGTGTACAGAAACCAGCACTAAACAAAAGGCAATTAAAAAACCGTGTGGCATTTGCCAAGGCCCACAGCCTGCTAAAAGGATGGACACTGGAAAAGTGGCAGAAGGTGGATTTCTCAGATGAATCCTCGGTTGAATTACATCACAGCCGCCGCAAATATTGCAGGAGACTTACTGGAGCCCGCATGGATTCAAGATTCACCCAGAAAACAGTTAAGTTTGGTGGCGGAAAAATCATGGTCTGGGGTTACATCCAGTATGGGGGTGTGCGAGACATTTGCAGGGTGGAAGGCAATATCAATAGCCTAAAATATCAAGAAGTATTAGCTACCTCTTACATTCCCAACCATAAAAAGGGTCAAATTTTGCAGCAGGATGGTGCTCCATCGCATACTTGTATCTCTACATCAAAGTTCCTCAAGGCGAAGAAGATCAAGGTGCTCCAGGACTGGCCAGCCCAGTCACCAGACATGAACATCATTGAGCATGTCTGGGGTAGAATGAAAGAGGAAGCATGGAAGGCAAAACCAAAGAATCTTGATGAACTCTGGGAGGCATGTAAGACTGCTTTCTTTGCTATTCCTGATGACTTCATCAACAAATTGTATGAATCATTGTTGAACCGCATGGATGCAGTCCTTCAAGCTCATGGAAGTCATACAATATTAAATATGGATCTCACAGCACCACTACTTAATTCACTGACATTATGCAACATATTTTTGTATTTGAAGTAAATTATTTGTTCAATTTTCTGTAGGCGACAAGACTTTTGTCTTGCCAAAATCTGACCTTTCTGTGTTCATTAAATGATCAATCTTTCTTCAGTGAAGCAAATTTATTTTAGTATATTGAGCATAATTTGGGAGGGTTTTAGCTTTCATATGAGACATTTCTAAAACCAATCGATTAATTTAAAGTCAGGTTATAAGCTTTTGTTTCTACAAAATGGATAAGCGACAAGACTTTTGTCAGGGACTGTATACTCACTGTCCTCCTCCAGCATGAGAATAAGTACCATATAATCACTCTCCCTCCCCTGTACCATATACCGTACTTTCAGCTTTTCTATATTTAATCACTGTAATTTAGATTTAGGTTACATCGTAAACATATATGTTTCTGAACCACCTATAGTCATTTATAGGATTATTCACTGTCTGCCTGCAAAATCTATAATGACATAAAAAGAAGCACAATTGCATGGAGTCAACATTCTCCCCAGGTTGTGGGTTTGATTCCTGATCTCTCTGAATGGAGTGTGCATGTGCTGTGACTCTTAATATTCAACAGCATTTCGCTGAATTTAAGAAGATTATATATTTTTGGTGGTTCTTGGTGCCGCTTTGTTACTGGTATCTTACAAGTACCAGTAACAAACGAATGTCCCCAGTAGAACAATGCAATAAACCCCATTTGAATCGAGACCCTGGTGCATTCATTTCTAATGGTAAATGACTCAGTAAAAGGATGTGGTTTGGAGCAGATGGAAGACTTTTGAGGAAGGAGTTTGACACACACACACACACACACACACACACACACACACACACACACACACACACACATATATATATATATATATATATATATATATATATATATATATATATATATATATATATATATATATATATAATTTCGAAATCCCTTGGTGAGCTACTTGGAAGGGGGCGGAGAGCTACTGATAGCTCCTGAGCTACAGGTTGGAGACCCCTGGTCCAGGACATAGCAATTACAGCCTTGAATTTGCAGACATCATTCAGAACAAATTTATTTTACCAGATATTTAAGAATTTAGAGCTTGCTAGTTCTCAATCAATCAATTTATTTTCTTACATGTATCAGTCTTAACCATGATGCTGTTTCTCTGTCCTCTGTGATGTCTGTGTAAATCTATCTATCTATGTCATCCAGGTTGGATCCACTGCAAAAGAAAACTTTAACTCTGTCAACTGGCCAAAAGTTTGTGAAGATGTTACTCTAAAACTTTTGTCTAGACAGAATTTAATTTTTCTGTTGCTATGGTCACCTTCAAGAACTCTCAAGACCTCTATTTAGAACATATTTTAACATTTAACTTTTCTTAATATGATTCACTGTTTTAATCTTTTTTTTTTTTTTTTTTTTTAATCTGATTATTGCTCTTTTGACTGCTTTAATATGTGTTCTGTGAAGTGTCTTTGAGTGTCCTGAAAAGTGCTATGTTAATAAAATGTATTATTATTATTTATTTTATCTTTTGTAAGCAGACCCTCCCTCAGAGTTACATAGTGCACCTTTAAATATTTGGTCATTAAGCAGTTCAGTATATTAAAAATAAAACATGAAGTCTTCACTGTTCTTTATAGTTTTGATTGGAATATAGAACAGATCATTCCTTTGTTGCAGACTGTTCCCGCTTTGCATTTTATCAGTGAATTCAATATAAAATGCTCCAGTCCTGTAGAATGCAGTTTCAGGATCTTTTAGATAAGATTCAACTGCAGTTTCAAAACATGACACATCACTCCTCAAACAAAAGCTTGGAAAGGAAACAGAAAACAGTGAAAACTTCAGATCAAAGCAAACTGAAAAGACACCTAGACACCAGTGTTTTCAGTTAGCAGCGCGTTGAGGCAGTCACTGTGGATTAAATCTGGAAGATAAAAGAGTTTTTGGAGTAGATGACAGTAGTGCAAAAAGTTTGATCATGATTTTCCATCTAAACTATTACAAGATGAAAATAAAACAGGGAAGATTGGGACAAATCAGTCACATTCTGTACATAGCTATAAGTAGCTATTGCTTTGAGAATAGGAGTTATTTGGTACAGGACTAGTACTACAACTTACTTTGACTATGCTTATCCAGGCTCAAAGTGGTTCTGTTTAGCTGTGCATATGACTGAAAGGTTTTTATTCCGCACTCTTCTCTCTTCTCTTTTAATGTAAATTTCATGATGATTATTTATGTTTTGATTTGTTTGTATTGTGATTTCAATGTCTTTCTTATTCTGTAAAGCACTTTAAATTACTTTGTGTACAAACTGTGCTATACAAATAAACTTGCCTTGCCTTGTCGACTAGTATAGACACAATTACGACCCAAAATAAACAAAACTAGAGCAGTTTCAGTGTAACCCCCCCTTTCCCCTTAGGTCAGAGCTCATCCACCTCAGGGCAGTGTAAACGCTAGCTCCTCAGACCAGTGCATTCAGATTAAAAATAGGGATGGGTGATACCACAATGTTACCATGGTGACACAATGCACACCAGCAAAACAGCTGGATACATTTTAAGATTGGATAATGCTAGCTAGTTTCTTACTGTAATGTAATTTGAGAGGGACCTGCTCAAAAGGCTCATATTACGCTATTTACATTTCTACGTTATCATGTTGTTTCCTCATCACAAACATACCAGAGTTGTGTTTTATTTCATTCACACTTTACTGTATTTTTAAACTCCATACACCTTTATTAGTCATTTGGATGATTTCAGCCCTAGAATTGCCAATCACTACTGAACTAAAGGTAAAAGGAGCTGTTAACTTGACAACTACCACTCTATGACAACATAAGGTGGAACAGAGCATTTTGAGCTTTGGATATGTAGACAGACTAATAAAGGGTTACTCACACATGTGAATGAAAGAACACAAAGCTCCAGGTCTGTTTTTGAGGAGGATGACTTAAAGGTGCATTATGTGTAATTTTTTTGGTGGAGGGTCTGTCAATGCTTTTTTCCATGGAAATGTTATTGCTTTGTCTGCAATGTTTCACAGTATGCTATTAAATTCATGAAGACCAAACCAAACCAAGTTACATGTCAGATCTGTGGAGAAGCAACCCTGCTCAGTCAGAATGCCTGTTTTTCTAGGTATTTTTGAGCTATAAAGCCACCTGTAATTCAATAAATGTAGAGCTATTTAATATCACACTGTGGAACATTCCAGGCAGAGCAATGGCATATCCATAGAAGCAAGCAGGTGATGGACCCTCTACCAGAAAAGTTACACAATGCACCTTTAAAGCTCACGAGAGTCAACTTAGCGTAATATGGGACCTAACAGTACAAAATCAGCTCACCTTGTAGTTGTAGTTCCAACTAAGTCAGTTCTTTTAGATTATGTTAAAACAAAACCCAATAACAGAGCTTCAGACAGAGCAGTTTCTTAAGCTTCATCCCCAAAGGGAATATTGATGACATCAGCTGCAAAGTATCAGTATCACTAAAATGTTGGAATTTCCACAAAATAATGGTCAGCATGTACCAACTTCCATAAGCCCTACAGCTTGTGCTTTCTCGACATAAACCTCCTTTCAAACTCTCCATTACAGTGGAGTTCAATCTAAACCCCCCAAATCCTCTATATACTCAGTGCTATATGTCCCCACGCAGCTCTAACCCGATTATCTCACCAGGGAAGTCACTTCATCTCTCTGAACCTGAGCCTCCAGGCAGAATGAACCCAGTAATTTGGTCAGACCCTGCCTTTGAGCAAGACACTTTGAACTTACTGTATAATATATTTCTGGTTTGATGCTGGTATAGACCCCGCTCCCTCTTGGTAGCATTCATTGGAAATGAAGTGAAAGGGTTAAATGCAGAAAAGCTGTGTAGGCTCAGATAACAAAGGATGAAAGTGCATTCCAGGAGACCACAGTGTGTAGAGGACATCATCTCAAGGGGACTCTAAAAGGAACCTTTCCCCTCTGGAGTCAAAGTCACAGATTTTAAGATGTTTTAGCAGAGGGATATGTCCTGTTCACTGAAAATAAAATAAATTAAATAATACACTTTGTCAGTTGTGTGAGGTGGTAAAATTAGAACGAATCCACAGGTGATTAAGTGTATCAATATTTCACTGTATATTTTACTAGCAAGGACCACGCCAACAACATAATGCGATAAGATATTTATTAAAGGATGAACGATGGGTGTCTGGACAAATGAGGTAGTGATGGCTGGGTTGAGACTCAGGGTGGGGGCTCTGTCTCAATCGTCAATTGGCCCAGCCGGAACGGGACCCCCTCTTTGTAGATGTCTTATAGCTGAAAGACAAACGAGATAGGGGGTGGGAAGGAGGGGTTGAGTTAGTTGAAACAAACTGGGATGATGGGATAGGCAGGTACAAATGGCTTCTGGGAAATTAGAGGTGTGGTTGCAGTGAGCTGTGGTTCGCTGGTGAGGAGAAGAGGGCGTGATCCTGCTCCTGAATCTTGTAAATGAGGTTAACTCTGGAGAGAAGCCTGAATGGTGGAGACACGGATGTTCCTGGAGTGGTGTGAGGTGATGAAACTGCAGATGGTGGTGACTGTTAAGGAAGGAAGACTGGCGGACCCAAATATGCAGAGACAAAAAAAAGGATTTATTAACAAAAATAGGTTTTCGGGGCAAGTGGGTTTCAGGGACGGGGCAGGACGGTTCCAGGTTGGCTGTAGACGGTGGAGGTAGGTGAAGGCTGGAGCTGACCGGAGGAACAGGACTGGTGGTAACAGGATGTAGCTGGCTCCGGGAGAAGAAACTGAAGAGCGGACAAAAATAGGTAAGTATAAAAATCAGAATTCACAGAAACAGAGATTAAGTCTAAGCTTGATCACCACAAGACTGACGGAACGATCTGGCACTGGAAAGCAGGTCAGCAGGGCCTTTATTGCCGGAGTTGATTGTAGAATGAGTTGCAGGAGTGGAGCACAGCAGGTGACGGGTGATTGGGATCCGCCCAGGAAGGACCAAACAAGGTGAGAGTGAAGGGGAAGAGGGAGCAGGAAGGGAGGGGGTAGGAGCAGCCGGATGACAACCCTCACAGTACCCCCCCCTCAACGGGCGCCTCCTGGCGCACCGCCAGGCCGATCAGGATGAGCACGGTGAAACTCTTTTACCATGTCAGAGTCCAGGATCAGGGCCCGACCAACCCAGGACCGCTCTTCAGGTCCGTACCCCTCCCAATCAACGAGATACTGGAGCCCACGTCCGCGCCGACGGACATCCAAGATCCGCCTCACGGTATAAGCCGGGTGATTATCAACCAACCGGGGGGGTGGAGGGGGCTTGGAAGGAGGGCACAGGTTACTAGAGTATACAGGTTTAATTTGGGATACATGGAAGGCTGGGTGGATACGTAGAGCTTGTGGAAGTTTAAGGCGAACACAGACAGGATTAATGATCTTTTCAATTTCAAATGGTCCAATGAAGCGAGGTGACAGTTTCTTTGATTCTGTTTTCAAAGGGATATGCTTAGAAGATAACCAGACTTTCTGACCTGGAGTGTACAGGGGGGCTGGGCGGCGATGACGGTCAGCCAAGGACTTATTTTGGGAAGATGTCCGTAACAGTGCTCTCCTGGTCTCCTTCCAGATTTTGCGACACCTCCGCATATGGGCTTGGATGGAGGGTACCGCAACCTCCACCTCATCCATGGACAGGAGGGGGGGTTGGTATCCAATGGAGCACTGAAAAGGGGAGAGACCAGTAGCAGAGGAGGTTAGAGAATTGTGAGCGTACTCTACCCAAGGTAAGTGTGAACTCCAGGATGTAGGGTTGCAGCTGGCCACGCAGCGGAGAGCAGATTCCAGGTCTTGATTGGTCCTCTCAGTCTGACCGTTTGTCTGTGGATGGAAACCAGACGAGAGGCTGACAGTGGTACCAACAGACTGACAGAATGCCTTCCAAACCTGGGAGACAAATTGGGGACCCCGGTCAGAGACAATGTCCGCAGGGATACCATGGAGGCGGAAAACATGTAGAACCATGATGTCTGCGGTCTCTCGAGCTGAGGGCAATTTAGGAAGGGCCACAAAGTGAGCAGCTTTTGAAAATCTGTCAACGATGGTCAAGATGACAGATTGACCATTGGAGGGGGGCAGACCAGTTACAAAATCCACTGCGATATGAGACCAGGGACGGTTGGCAACAGGTAGGGGTCTGAGCTGACCTGAGGGAGGTACGTGAGAAGACTTGTTCTGGGAACATACAGTGCAGGCAGATACAAAACTCCGAGTGTCGGCTTCCATTGTCGGCCACCAAAAATGACGCCTGAGGCTAGATAAGGTACGCCTCACCCCAGGATGACAGGCGAAAAAAGAGTTATGGGACCACTGCAAGACCTCACTGCGAACAGTGGATGGAACATAGAGCCTGTTGGGAGGTCCATCTCCTGGATCGGGCTCGGCCTTCAGTGCCTCTCTTACATTGGCCTCCACCTGCCAACAGAGAGCTCCAAGAACACTGTTTACCGGAAGAATAGTGTCAGGGTCAGACTGCTCTGATGGGTCAAACTGGCGAGAGAGTGCATCAGGTTTAGTGTTCTTGGAACCCGGGCGGTAAGTGATAGTAAAGTTAAACCTTCCAAAGAATAGAGCCCACCTGGCTTGGCGTGAGTTTAACCTCTTAGCTGACTGGATGTAGGCTAGATTCTTATGGTCAGTCCAAACAATGAAGGGTTGCTCCGCGCCTTCTAGCCAGTGCCTCC
Organism: Taenioides sp. WSHXM2023; assembly: GCA_029959045.1. Lineage (NCBI taxonomy): Eukaryota > Metazoa > Chordata > Actinopteri > Gobiiformes > Gobiidae > Taenioides > Taenioides sp. WSHXM2023. Next base: position 1,067,483 of record CM057092.1, read on the forward strand.
ATTCCTCAAGTGCAAGTTTGACTGCCAGGAGTTCTCTGTTGCCCACATCATAGTTGCTCTCTGCAGGGGTTAGGCGTCTGGAAAAGAAAGCACAGGGGTGAAGTCGTCCATCAGAGTCGGAGCGCTGGGAGAGGACCGCTCCGACTCCCACATCTGAGGCGTCCACCTCAACAATAAACTGTTTAGACGGATCAGGCTGAATCAGGACTGGAGCTGTTGTAAAAAGTCTCTTAAGTTTGGAGAAAGCACCCTCTGCCTCTGGAGTCCACTGGAAGGAGAGTCTTGGAGAGGTGAGACGGGTGAGAGGAAGGGCGACCTTGCTGTAATCTCGAATGAACCTCCTGTAAAAGTTGGCAAAGCCGAGAAACCTTTGCAGTTGCTTCCGATTACAGGGGATGGGCCACTCAGAGACCGCCTTAATCTTCAGAGGGTTGGCCCTCACTTGTCCAGCTTCAATGATGAAGCCCAGAAAAGAGACAGAACTGACATGGAACTCGCATTTCTCAGCCTTCACGAACAGTTTATTCTCCAGGAGCCGTTGCAGGACTAGGCGGACATGTTGAAGGTGTTCAGATGGGTCTCTGGAAAATATCAGTATATCGTCAAGGTAAACAAAAACAAAACGATTCAGAAAGTCCCGAAGGACATCGTTAACCAGAGCTTGAAACACGGCAGGTGCGTTTGTGAGTCCAAATGGCATGACGCGGTATTCAAAATGGCCCAGAGGTGTGTTGAATGCAGTTTTCCATTCATCGCCTTCCTTGATGCGGACGAGGTGGTATGCATTACGCAGATCCAGTTTGGTGAATACGGTGGCACCCTGTAATGGTTCAAAAGCAGAGGAAATAAGAGGCAGGGGATATTTGTTCTTCACTGTAATATTGTTTAAACCTCTGTAATCTATACATGGTCGTAGTGAGAGATCTTTCTTCCCCACGAAAAAGAAACCGGCCCCCAGAGGAGATGAAGATGGACGGATTATACCTGCAGCTAGAGAGTCTTTGATGTAAATTTCCATAGCCTCTCTCTCAGGTCGGGACAGGTTGTAGAGGCGAGCAGGTGGCAGAGTCGCTCCTGGAAGTAGGTCTATGGCACAGTCATAGGGCCTGTGTGGTGGTAATGATAGCGCTCTCTCTTTGCTGAACACCTCCCCAAGGTCATGGTATTCGGGTGGAACAGAGGTGAGATCCGGAGTGGGCACAGGTTGTTGGGACTTTGTGTCATCAGAAGGAGGAAGAGCAGACTGCAAACAAGACTGGTGACAAAATGAGCTCCAGCTAACAATCTTATTCAGAGACCAGTCTATGACAGGGTTATGAGTCTTTAACCAGGGGTAACCCAAAACTAACGGAGTCTGAGGAGCAGAGAAAACAAGGAAACGCACCTCCTCATGATGATTACCAGACAGGATTAAATGGAGAGGTACAGTGTGGTGAGTAATTTGGGCTAGAACTGCACCATTTAAAGCACTGACCTGGATTGGCTCTGAAAGAGGTTCAGTGGAGATTCCTGCCTGCAGTACAAGACTAGAGTCCATGAAGTTTTGCTCCGCCCCTGAGTCCAACAGTGCCTGAAGAGGAAGTGATTGGTTATTGTGACAGAGGGTTGCCGGTAACAGTAGTCGGGGTTGGTCAGTGGGGACTTTAGAAACCTCGCCCATCAGTACCCCCATTACTGATGAGCGGGCTCTGTTGGGGCGAGGCACAGAGGATGTGCGAGGATCTCTCTCTCGTTCTCTCTCCCGCAGCCTGTTGTCAACACGGATTGAGAGAGAGATTAGTTCCTCCAAGGATACTGGGTCATCACGAACAGATAATTCATCCTTCATAGTATCATTTAACCCCCGCCAAAAAACTCCTCTTAAGGCAGCTTCATTCCACCCAGACTCTTCTGCCAAGATCCGAAACCGAATGGAGTAATCCGCCACACTTCTACTTCCCTGGTGTAGCTCAAAAAGCCCCTTAGCAGCATTAGTTTCACAATCGGGGTGGGCGAACACTCTTTTAAAGTCCGCTACGAAATCGGAATAGCCGATGTTCTCAATGCCTCTGCCACCCAACATAGCCTCAGCCCAATCAAGGGCTCTTCCGCGCAGCAAGCCGGTAATAAAAGCTACCTTGGAATGGTCGGTGGAAAATGTCACAGGCTGGCAGGTGAAGACTGTCGCACATTGCAAGAGAAAACCTTTGCTTTTACCCAGGGCCCCATTGTACGGCTCAGGATGTGGTACTGGAGTCTCCCGGGGAGGGGGTTCGGCAGCAGCAGCGGCAGCAGCAGTAGCAGAGGCAGGTACAGAGGTCGGGTTACTGGGTTGAGAGACAGACTGGGCAGAGAGTTGATTGGAAATGTGCTCCACCAACCTGGTTACGTTTGCAACTTGGAGTCCAATATTCTGATTAGTTAGCTGCAGGTCCTGTAATGACTTGTGGTGTTGGCCGAGTAGATATCCTTGTGTGGTCACAATCCTCTCCAAATCGTAGGGCTCTGCTGGGTCCATGTCTTGGCCAGATCGTTACTGTTAAGGAAGGAAGACTGGCGGACCCAAATATGCAGAGACAAAAAAAAGGATTTATTAACAAAAATAGGTTTTCGGGGCAAGTGGGTTTCAGGGACGGGGCAGGACGGTTCCAGGTTGGCTGTAGACGGTGGAGGTAGGTGAAGGCTGGAGCTGACCGGAGGAACAGGACTGGTGGTAACAGGATGTAGCTGGCTCCGGGAGAAGAAACTGAAGAGCGGACAAAAATAGGTAAGTATAAAAATCAGAATTCACAGAAACAGAGATTAAGTCTAAGCTTGATCACCACAAGACTGACGGAACGATCTGGCACTGGAAAGCAGGTCAGCAGGGCCTTTATTGCCGGAGTTGATTGTAGAATGAGTTGCAGGAGTGGAGCACAGCAGGTGACGGGTGATTGGGATCCGCCCAGGAAGGACCAAACAAGGTGAGAGTGAAGGGGAAGAGGGAGCAGGAAGGGAGGGGGTAGGAGCAGCCGGATGACAACCCTCACAGTGACATCGAATGAGCTGAGGGGGAGTTGATGAAGATTGAGGAAAGCTTTGAAGTTGTTCCACCCGGTCAGGTGGGTAAGCGAATTTGGGGTGAGACTGTCGAAGATCGCATGTTGTGAAGTAGAAATGAGAGGGGCAAGAGCAGGGTAGCTTAGTTGAAGATTGTGGCCGAAAATGGAGGAACCGGAACCGCCTGGTTGTCCGAGTGTGGAGCCAAGCTTCTGAATCTCTGAAAATCAAAATGAGAGAGTGAATCAGCAATGGAGTTATCGTGACCCGGAACGTGGGCGGCGCAAACAAATGAACACTGTGAATGAATAAGAATGGGCCTACTAGACCACTTGTGCCCCTAAAGAATGGCTGCGATGACAATGGGGTAGAGTTCCAAAAAGGCGGACGAGCAGTCTGCTGGCCTGAGAGTGAGGAGCTCAGGGGGCCACGCAGAAGCAAACCACCTTCCCTGATAAAACCCTCCGAAACCTACTGACGGAGCTGCGTCAGTGAAGAGTTGAATGTCTTGTGCATTTCGGTCCTGCAAGCTTCGTTCAGCGGTATTGTTGAGTGAAGGGAGGGGACAGATGCGGCTTTCGTGAGAAGACATGAAAGGAAAGGCTTGCCCTGAGGAACGATGTGGATAGCATAGTTGAGGTGACCGAGAAGCACGAGGAGCTGTCTCTTGGTGCAGGAGGTAGCCAGAATGAAGTTGGAGAGGAGCAGCGAGATTCACTGGACCTTCTCGGGAGGAAGAAACGCTTGGAATGAGACCGAGTTGAGAGTTATGCCAATTAAATCAATTGTTGTGCAGGGGCCGAGGGTCTTTTCCTTGGACAAAGGGACTCCGAGGTCGGAGAACGCTTCGACGAGTGACGATAGGCCGAGACGAGGGGGGGAAGACACAGAGATCATGACCAAGAAGTTGTCCAGGAGGTGTAGGACGTAAGGAAGTTTGAAGTTGTTGATGAGAATCCAACACAAGGCTTCGGACAAGGAATCAAACATTTTAGGATTGCTACGGCAGCCGAAGGTCAAGCGCATGGTGAAGAAATACAACCCTTTCTAGGAGACTCTGAAGTAATGCCAGAAATCAGGGTGGATTGGCAGGACTTTGAAGGCGCTGGTGATGTCAGCTTTAGAGAATTACGCTCTGTAGCCTGCGAGACGAATGAAGGAGATGGGGTGATTGGTAGTGGCGTACTGTATGGAAAAATCTGGGGTGGAAATGAGACTGTTGATGCTAGGAACGTCTGTACCATGAGGAGAAGATAGGTTGACGATGAGCCGTTTTTTCCCAGAGTACTTGCGCATGGCGATGCCGATGGGGCTGATACGAAATGACTTGAAAGGAGGACATTTGAAAGGGCCGATCACGAATCCTTCGGCAACTTCTTTTGCCAAAAGGTTGTCCACAATGGTGGGATCTGCGAGTGTGGACTGGAGGTTCCTACACGAGTGTGAAGATTCTGGCAGAACTTTGACGCCAGGGTGAAAACCGTTACTAAAACCATCGAGCAAGAAACTGATAAAGTTGTGATCAGGGTGATCGCGGAAAGCAACGAATAGCGCATTTACCTTCATGGGGGTGGTAGCGTTGTAGAAAGCACTCTTTTCATTAACGTTGACTGGATTGTGCGGGTAGGAGAACCTGGCGTGGGCGCTGCCACAGAAAGAGCAGATGTGAAGAAACCTACAATTGGAGACGTCCGCACTGATCCCTGCCTCTACTGATGGGTATGAGGGCGGTGGGGCGGTCTGAAGAAGAATGGCGGGGGATCACGGGTGGAGGGGGAACTGCGGAAGACAGGTGATTAAAGACTCGATTCTTCAAAGCTGGGAGACGATTGCGAGAGGGCATACCCACTGACCAAAGAAAAGCGGGATGGGAGGGAGCTCTGCAGAGATCGCACGAGAGAGCGGTGCGAGCTGCGAAGACCCTGCAGTAGAGCTGGTCCTACCATTGCAAGGTCGACTCCCTTGGGCGGCTCCCGGATGAGTGATGAGTGGAGAGTGATGAACGAGGAGGAGGAGAGCGAGGATCCCGCTGACAGCGGAGATGTTTGAGGCAGAGCTCCGCGGTGGCAGCGTGGGGGAAATGGCGCTCGGAAGGCTGGAGGAAGCGCGCCGGGCCACTGCTCGGATCACGGAGCGAACTAAGGATATATATATATATATATATATATACTAAAATAAAATAAAATAAAATAAATAAAAATAAAAAATAAAATAAATAATAAATATGTTTTTATTTTTACTTATTTTATTTTATTATTTTTTACTCCTTTAAATGTGTTGAATATTTACCACTTTAAACTTGGAGGCTTTTGACAAGTTTAGAATTATTTACTTATTGAACAGATATAATCTATTTTGTTTTTCCCCTAAATTTTCTGATCATGAAAGGCAAATAATCATGCAAATGTTATTGCTTTTCCTGGAATGTTCCACAGTATGGCATTCATGATTCTATCTAGCATAGACTTAGACAAACTTTACTGATCCACAATGGAAATGATTTGGATACAGAGAGTAACAAAAATAGATGGTATAGCAAAAACGATAGCAAGAGACAGGTGTAAATAATAAAATATTATATATATATATATATATATATATATATATATATATATATATATATATATATATATATATATATCGCATCTCACCCATTTCCGCCTCATTGTTCCAGTAGCCCATTTTTCATCAAGGTGCTCTGGTTCCCCAGCACCTGACACAGACCTTGTTTGGCCGGGCGACGTCTGAGCCGGCATCTCGTAACTGTTATTATCTCCCATCATTGTATGAGGTAGGCAGTACCGTGAAGGGCCCACACTGGTTGCTCATTGCCCCTCAGGGAGGGATTTGAACCCGGGTCCCCCGTGTGAAAGTCGGGAGCACTCGGGGCTGTAACCCCCAAACTGGAAGAGTGGCTAAAGCAGATACCCGGAAAAACATCGGACATCTCAGTCCAGAAAAGCGCAGTACTAGGAACAGCAAAAATACTGCGCAGAACTCTCAAGCTTCCAGGACTCTCGTAGAGGGCCCGAGCTGATGAGGGTGAGAGAGACCAACCACCGTGGAAGGTGAGAAACACATTTTTTATATATATATATATATATATAATATATATCTATATATGTATATATATATATATATATATATATATATATATATATATATATATATATACTTTCTTCTTCTGGCTCTTGGCGAGGGCGGACGCGTTTTCTCTCCTCTCCTGCCCCTTATCTTTCCTGCTCTGCTCTCTGTCTTGTCTGGTCTAGTGTCTAGTCTTTTTTCCCTGAGTGACTCTCTCCGCTCTGCTCTCTAAAACCAAATTTATTATGGATCTGATAAATTGGTCTCTGAACGCTATTGACACCATTTTTTCAACAAGACAAGCAGGATCGGGTGAACCTGCGTGCCCCGCCGGAACTTACGCTGCCGGATACATGATGGACAGTTGGGACAGAGTGGCGTGTTGTGTGTCTGGCTGCGCTTTCCGTTGAGGATATAGAAGATTTATACTTATTCGGAACCATGATTACAGGACTTTTGCTGATTGGATTAGGCGTGGCCCTGTCTTTTAAGAAAAATCAGAGCACCGAGGCAGCTGTTCAAAGCCCCACTTGGCTGCCCGGATTGATCGGAACGATGGGCAAAGCTGCCGATACTCAGACTGTGACTTTGAGCCGTATCTTGGAAAGTCTGGTGGTCTCGCACCGCACTTTGGAAAAGACTTTGGAAAACATCTCGGAGAGGTTAGCGACTATGGATCGCAGACTGGATGGAACTTTGGCTCTAATTCGCAACAGGGATAACATCTAGGAGAATTTTGGCTGCTCTGCATAGAGAGATGATGACCTTGAGACCAATTGGACAAACAAGAGCAGTGTTTAAAGAATTGGTGCAGCTGCTCGCTCTAAAACCATAACAACGCAATCTTATCTTTTGGCCTCCCCAAGCCAGTACTGGTCACGACCAAGGCCGGGCTGGTGTCAAATCGCCCTGAGATTACAGCGGAGGGAGCCTGGCCCCTCCCTAACCCCCTCGCAGCTTTGTACCCCCGACCGGGTGGGCGGGTCCGTTGTATAAGCGCCGTCAGTGGCTGCAGGATCCGGATGCTGTCTTGCCTGAGTTGGACTTTCTTACTCCTCTCCCCTCCCCTGTTGCTTGTCCTGTGAAATGTTTGTACTGTGTTTTGACTATGTTGCTGATGCTCGGAGGTGTTTTTATTTTGTGCACTCATTCCATATGATGCCCCTGTCAGGAGCATGGTCTGGGGTTGATTCACTTTTGTTTTTTCTCCTCTCCCCCCTGTCCTCATGTGATGCTGGAATTTCCCCACTGTGGGACTAATAAAGGCATATCAATCAATATCAATCAATCTATATATATATATATATATATATATATATATATATATATATATATATATATATAGATAGATAGATAGATAAAATCACAGCTATATACAAGGGACAAGAACGACGTCAGATAATATGCTGACTGACAGGGCATAAGGTAATCCGTTACTTAAGATTAAGTTGTTGTACAGTTGTAGGGAGTATTATCTGTTACATAAGTGTGGGTTGTTGTACAGTTGTATGGAGTATGGTATGAATGTAGTCCTGTATCTCTCACTGTTTGAGCAAAGCATTTGTACATTATTATTATTTTTTTGTTACAGTGCTTTTATTGCTCAGAAATATTTTTAAAAACATGATTTCCTACTGTGAGTAGAATTGCTTCTCTGCAGATCTGACCTGAAATTGATCTGGTGATGCTAACTGCTTGTATCCAGAGAGGTAGATAGATTTAATGTCATACTGTGAAACATTCCAGGCAAAGCCATAACTCCTATCTCCATGGAGACTAGTAAGCAGTAGACTCTCCACAGCGCACCTTTAAGTCATATTCCTCTTTTAAAGTGTTGTGGTTAGCATCAGAAATGTCCCTGGTGCGGCGGTCCCTGTCTCGGCACAGAGGGGCAGAGGAGAGAGAGCACTGAAATCCTGAGATAGAATCAGATCCTGTGGACATGTTTAATGTCCAGGGGGTATTGCACTTTTATGGGGTATTAAAGGTCCTATATTACAAAAAAACTTTCACCCGACCAAATCTGTCAACTGCTGGAAATTTGTTTAAATACCACCTATTTCCAGTTCAGAGGAAACTTCTACAGGCAAATACACAGCTGTGCTATGGGCTCACCGGTCTCCCCTATCATTGCTAACTTATATATGGAACAATTTGAACAGAGTGCCTTGGCCTCTTATCCAGGAACTCCACCCACACATTGGTGTCATTTTGTTGATGATAATTTTTCAAAAATCAGAAGTCAAGATTTGGAACCTTTTATTGCACATATCAATTCCGTAGATCCGAACATCAAATTCACTCGTGAAGATGCCAAGGACAACACATTGGCTTTCTTAGATTGTGCAGTAACGATAGGAGAAGACCGGCGACTCCAGGCAGAGGTCTTCAGGAAGCCCACACACACTGACCAATACCTGCTTTTTGATTCACACCACCCACTGCAGCACAAACATGGAGTTATTCGGACATTACAACACAGGGCCCAAGTGGTTCTTACAAGCACAGAGGAAAAGGAGAAAGAAGAACAACACATGCAGAAAGCCCTCTCTGTTTGTGGATATCCTAAATGGGCTTTCAATAAAACTAAGAGAGCCAAGAAGCAGGACAACAGAGAACTAGAACCCAGGAGAAAGGGTGTAACTATTCCTTACCTGGCTGGCGTTTCCAAAAAACTACAGAGGATCTTCAGACAACATGAAATCCCAGTCTATTTCAAACCCACAAACACTTTAAGACAGAAACTGGTCCACCCAAAGGACAAAACACCGAGCCACAAACAAAGCAATGTGTTTTACTCCATTCAGTGTAGTGAAGACTGCAGTGAGCGCTACATTGGAGAAACAAAACAGCCACTTCACAAGAGGATGTATCAACACAGACGGGAGAGCCAGAGTGGACCTCAGTTTGCCGTACATCTCCACCTAAAAGCCACGGGCCACTCCTTTGAGGACAGTGAGGTCTAGATCTTGGCCAGAGAAAAGAAGTGGTTTGAGAGGGGAGTTAAAGAGGCTATTTTTGTCAAGAAAGAGAATCCTTCCTTGAACAGAAATGGAGGTCTCAGACATCATTTGTCTCCCATCTATAACTCTATCCTCAAACCTAAATCAAAACAAACAGAGAAAACAATAGGGCAGCCATGTCAGGTCCAGAGGTGTGAAAACACCATCATGGCCCTGAATGGTTATGCTCACAGCACCCCACTCCCACTGCATATTGAATAGGCCCACCTAACTAACAGAAATTGTAAACAAATAGGTGTAGTCTCAGTAATTTTCATTGTAATTAGCTCCTCCCTTCAGGCAGATATAAAGCAGTGTCCACCAGCGTCTGACCAGAACTGAAGAAGCAGCTTGGATGAGCAGCGAAATGTATTCGACCAAATAAACTTTTGTCCAGTTGACAAACTGAATTTCTCCTTTGTTTTAATTTTGCATAATACCCCCTCTTTAAGGACCATCACAGGAGCACAGCAAACTCAAAGACATCAATCAGCAGCATAATCAGGTTTGGATTACTGCCAGGGAGCAAGAGGCAGGAGGCTGTTGTGACATTCAGAAGGTCAAAATGTAAACAGACAATCAAATAGAACAAGCTGCACATACATTTAAAGTGCATATGTTCTACTAAAATGATTCTACACAAGTTTTATCCTTATCAGACAAACTTTTCTGGTGGAGTGTCTGCCGCTGCTTGTCTCCATGGAGATATTGCTGTGCATGGAATGTCCCACAGTAGTAGTAATGGCATTAAATCTATCCCATTATGAGATTTGATCATTATGGTTTTGCTTTTATTTGATTTTTAGGACCAGTATGATCACATTTTTAGCAGTTACTCCTTGTTTTTTCTTTTTATGATCTCTGTGCAGCACTTTAGGAAATTAGTTTGGAAAATGTGATGTCGAAATAAAATGGATTTGGATAGGATCTCATGGCAAGCAAGTGGCACTAGTGTTTTAGCTCACGCATCATGTATTCTCCTTTCAATGTACACCCAATTACAAATACACACAGCCATTATTTGAAGTGGAAGTATTTTAAGTCTGCTAAAAGGTTAAAAGGTTAATACATAAATGAATAAAGTTAAAGTACAAATACCTTGAGTATTATAATAACCAAATATTTTGAGGATTTTTCTCTTTGAAAATATATGTTTTGTTTTAATTATTAATCGCTATGGCCTAGCTAGCCTCTCATATTTCTGAAAACCACGGATAAAGCATAATAGATTAAATATTTCACAACATTTACTTGTGAGCTTTTAGCCATGTTATTATGTTACCTCCTCAAATACCTGGGGTTGTGTTTTGTTTCATTTATACATGTTTGAGTAAACCTGGTTTGTTAATCTACCTACATCTCCAAAGCTCAAAATTAACGGCTACCTTTATCTTTTTTTTCATTAGAGATTGGCAATTCCAGGGCTGAAATGATCCAAATGATTCCAGTGAAGATGTATGGAGCTTAAAAACACAGTGACACACTTCCTGTATTACCACATGACGTCACAAGGTGGAACAGAGTGTTTTCTGTTTGAGAAAAGAACTCAGCCTAAATATTCAGGGTTTGTGTGTTAAACATGTGAGAATGAGACAAAACACAACTCCAGGTCTGTTTGTGATGAGGAAACATTATAATATAGATCAGAAAATAGCATAATATGGGACCTTTAAATAAAAAGCTTCAGCTGGAAAGGTTTTCTTTTTTCTTACATTCTCACACTCTCAGCTCTCCCACTGTTCAATCCAAACTGCACAGAACCACGGTGTAATGATGTACAATAACAGGCCTTAAATCATTGAGAAGGGTCCTGACAGCTTCACAAAATGGACTCAGGTTCAGGGGGGAGAGTGAGCTGGGAATGGTGGATATAAGGCTCTGGTTAGTTCCACTTGTCAGCCTCACAGTTCACAGACGCCCTTAAACCCTCCAGAAAACATGCACTCCTCCCCAAGCATGAAATGTACAGGAGAACAGGATTTTTCATGTATTACAACAAAAGTGCACAGGACAGGATGTAGTCAAATATGAAAAATGTGCTTTGTTTTCATTGCTTTTCCCGGTATTCTCTTAAAAACATGAATAACCAAACTAGCTTATTTTAAATGTTTTTTAACTGTATTACGCAGTTACACAGTTGACTTATTTTGACCTCAAGAGCTGCTTATACAGTTTGTCTATACTGGAACAAGACACTTTTAGCTCAGATACATGGGGAAAATCTGGTACAGGGCCTTTAACAATATCTGTCTTCATTGTGTTTCATTACACATGTATTACTAAAAACATAAAACCATGCATTTTTACTGTGGGCGGGGTAGTCTTTCCACAGAACTGGCTTTGTGGCAAAAACTGCTTGTCTTCATGGAAATAGATTTTAATACCATATCGTGGAACATTATGGGAAAACCATCATCTCTATGTAGACAAGCAGCTGGCCAGCTTTAATTAGGCAAGCAGGGCAAGAATGCCAAGAACACTGTAACATCACTTGGACTTGGACTTGTGTATTAGAGGTGTTATATAGACAGATGAGTTGTCTTTCACTGTTTTTCACATGGTCAGTTAAGTGGGCTTTAATGGACATTTTAAGTATTTTAGCTCTAAATCTGCACTAAATGAGCTTTGATGAGAGCCTGGCATTGTGCACTGAAGCTCTACGTGTTGTGGTTTAAATAAAGCACTCAGGTTCATTTGCAGTGTGTTGTGTTTAGTGGGGCTGCTTTAGTCTGAAAAGACTTTACACAGCTTGATAGAACAGGAGGCTGGACTATAGGACCTGCTTTTTCTGCACCATTCTGAGGGCATCATTATAGGCTGCTATTTACTGTAGCCTTCTTATAGTTGCACCACACTGGGGCTGAATACAAAGGTCCACAATACATCCTGAAGAAGAGAACTTTCACACTGTCTGAGCCATAGACTGTATAAAGAAGTGGACAAAGGGAGTGTAACGTCACCCACAGTGTTTGGCTCCAATCAAATGAAGCTCACGAAGGCTAGCAGTTATGGGGGCAAATTTGGAGCAGATATACAGTGTATGGTCTATGCATATGTGAAATCTCCTATTTCCAATATGTTTTGAAATACCTATGATCCACAGTGTTTCTTATCATTATTTGGAAAACGATTGGCTAAACTCATTTTAAGTTCTTTCAACTGACAACACTCTAGTCTTTGGGGTCGAATAGTGGCACCTCTTTGTGAAGATATTATGAAAAAAATCATTTCACTGTTTATTTACACTGACAGAGAAGATACTGTGTGACAGCATTTGTTTCATTTGAATAGACCCTGTAAATTGCAAAGATGTGAACCATAACCAGGTCAACAAATCTGCAATCAGACAGTTCCACTACAATCTCCACCATGTGTTCTGTCATCCATCACAGTTTTGTCTTGAGCATAAGTGTCCTGCCCTTGGGTCCTTTTTGAAAATGGTTTTGAGAAGCTCAATTTATTCTGAGAAAGCCTAAAAACATGCACCAGGGTTAAAGGTGGAAATTAGCTCTAGTGCTACACCCCTGCACAATGCATCTCTCCTGTTAAGGTTAATGTATATTGTGCACTGTCCATGTATCATAAATAAACTAAATAAACAAATAAAAGAGAGTTTTTTATAATGCCGCACATGGAAGATGGTGAAGTATTGTGGTCTGCAGTATGGTTGCCAAAAATACATGAACTAGTATCAAAACAATGTGCAATGGGCTCACCGGTCTCCCCTATCATTGCTAACTTATATATGGAACAATTTGAACAGAGTGCCCTGGCCTCATGTCCAGGCACTCCACCCACGCACTGGTATTGTTATGTTGATGATAATTTCTCAAAAATCAAAATTCAAGATTTGGAACCCTTTACTGCACATATCAATTCTGTAGATCCGAACATCAAATTCACTCGTGAAGATGCCAAGGACAACACATTGGCCTTCTTAGATTGTGCAGTAACGATAAGAGAAGACCGGCGACTCCAGGTAGAGGTCTTCAGGAAGCCCACACACACCGACCAATATCTGCTTTTTGATTCACACCACCCACTTCAGCACAAACTGGGAGTCATTCGGACATTACAACACAGGGCCCAAGTGGTTCCTACAAGCGCAGAGGGAAAGAAGAAAGAAGAACAACACGTGGAGAAAGCCCTCTCCGTTTGTGGATATCCTAAATGGGCTTTCAATAAAACGAAGAGAGCAAAGAAACAGGACAACAGAGAACCAGAGCCCAGGAGAAAGGGTGTAACTATTCCTTACCTGGCTGGCGTTTCCGAAAAACTACAGAGGATCTTCACACAACATGACATCCCAGTCTATTTCAAACCCACAAACACTTTAAGACAAAAACTGGTCCATCCTAAGGACAAAACACAGAGCCACAAACAAAGCAATGTGGTTTACTCCATTCAGTGTAGTGAAGACTGCAGTGAGCGCTACATTGGAGAAACAAAACAGCCACTTCACAAAAGGATGTAACAACACAGACGGGAAAACCAGGGTGGGCCGCAATCTGCCGTACATCTCCACCTAAAAGCCACAGGCCACTCCTTTGAGGACAGCGAGGTCCAGATCTTGGCCAGAGAAAAGAAGTGGTTTGAGAGGGGAGTTAAAGAAGCTATTTTTGTCAAGAAAGAGAATCCTTCCTTGAACAGAAATGGAGGTCTCAGACATCATTTGTCTCCCATCTATAACTCTATCCTCAAACCTAAATCAAAACAAACAGAGAAAACAATGGGATTAGCCAGGACATGTCCAGAGGTGTGAAAACACCCATCATGGCCCTGAATGGATATGCTAACTACACCCCACTCCCACTCCATATTGAATAGACACACCTAACTAACAGAAACTGTAAACAACTCCATATTGAATAGACTCACCTAACTAACAGAAACTGTATATAAATATGTGTGTCTCAGAGTAATTTTCATTGTAATTAAGCTCCTCCCTTCAGGCAGATATAAAGCAGTGTCCGCCAGCATCTGACCAGAACTGAGGAAGCAGCTTGGATGAGCTGCGAAACGTATTCGACCAAATAAACTCTGTCCAGTTGACAAATTAAATTTCTCCTTTTGCTATAACTTGAATAAGAATTAATAATGAAAAAAAAAAGAAAAAAAGAAAAAAGAACTTCCTGAATAGTTGTAGAATGGTCTCAATTAGGCCTGTAACAATTAATCGACTAATAGTGACTAGTTGATAATCATAATGTGACTAGACTCACACAAATGGCTGAATAAAAATGGCTATAGAAACATGCCTTGTACCTGGTTATAGCGAAACATGCTAATCTCCCCCTGTAGTGCCTGGACAGGTCAGTGGTTCAATCTAAAGAAGTGAAAGTGAATGTGGATGGATACTTGACCTGCATCAGTGCAGTTCAGTTTATTTATCCAGTCAAAGGCTAAAGTCACACAAACAGTGTACTTAAAGTCTAAACAGGACCAGGCAGAGGCCTGCCCCTGTACATTATAATACACTTAACATAAAGAGCTGCTGATAAGAACAGCATAGACTGCTCAGTCCACAGTGTCCTTAGTCTACAAAGTAACAATATAAATACATTTGGTGTATCAGCATTCACTTTCAACAGATGTTTAATTAAATTAATTAATGTAATTAATAAAAAAAAAAAAAAAAATTGGCTGAGTGGCTAGCATTCACGCCTCACAGCAAGAAGGTTCTGGGTTTGATCCCTGGGTTACCCAGGCCTTTCTGTGTGGAGTTTGGATGTTCTTCCTATGTCTGGGTGGGTTTCCTCTGGGCACTCTGGTTTCCCCCATGAACCCAAAAACCTGCACCATAGGGTAAAAATCCTCCAGCTGAGGTCCTGACCAATCCTAGCAATAAGATCATGATCCTCAGGTGCCTTCATGTGCTACCCACTGCTCCTGGTGAAATGCAGAGAATAATTTTCCTATATGTATAATAAAAGATAATAAAAAAAAAAAAAAAAAAAAAAAAAAACTAACCTAACCCTAACCCTAAAAAACAAAACAAAAAAAACCCTACATCAGAAATACAACGTTGCATTATATTTGTCCTAGTGGTTAGCACTAATGCTTAACAGCAAGAAGGTTTTGGGTTCGATCCCTGTGTCGCTTGGACTTTTAAGCGTGGAGTTTACATCAAACCAAAACATGCCCCAGATCCTCCACCTGAGGTCTTGTCCAAGCCTGACTACAAGCCCCTTAGTGCAGGACTGCACGTACACTGCTCCTGATGAGGAGGCCAAGTTTCCCTATGAGAACAATAAACCGTACCTAAACCTTTTTTAAAGATCATGCTCTCTAAAATGATAAACACTATCCCTCTTCTGAAACTAGTCATCAATATGAATAGGGAGTTGATTATTCTTTATTGTATGTTATGTTATTTTATGTTTTGAGTTCAGCTAGGACCTTGAGTGTTACAGCTTTTATTCTGAATAAAAATTTGCATGCTCTCTGTAAGATACTTTATTTACCATCACCCTTTTTGGAGAATCATCATACATACATATTTCATTTAATAAAGACAAACTACTTAATCCACTCCTAAAACTTCTCAGGCATACATTTTACTTGAATACAATTTTTGGCCACTCCATCCACCTAAAAGACAAACAGAAGACTGACACAAACAGATCAGTCCATTAGCTGCTGGTGAAGATGTTTGACACAAAACGATTAAAAAAACAAAACAAAACCCTAACCTGTCTAAATGTATGCCTATAGCATTTAAATGTGCATATGTTAATTACTATCCATATTTGCATTGTACTCCCATCTCCAGTATGTAGCCACCAGCTTGTCAAAGCCTGATCCAGTCAGATCTCAGAAGCTAAGCAAGGCTGGGCCTGGTTCGTACTTGGATGGGAGACCGCTGGGAAAATCAGGTGCCACAGTGGGGCGCCAGTCACAAAAACTGTCATTGTGTCCTTATATCTGAACCACATCAGGATAAACATTTACCTTTCCTGAATAGTTTAAGAATGGTCTTGAATTTTAGGAGACAGTTAACCTTCCACAGCAAAATGGTATTCTGATATTTGTAAGTTCACAAACTCACAAGAATCCATCTTGGTGTGTGCCTACGGTTAATCGGGCTGGAGGACAATCACCTCACAGCATTAGGGTTTGTGCAGAAGCCAAAGACAAAGCACAAACAAACCAAATACACATGACATCACAAGGTGGAACAGAGCATTTTGAGCTTTGGAGATGTAGACAGACTAATAATCAAGGGTTACTCAAACGTGTGAATGAAACAAAACACAACTGCAGGTATGTTTCTGAGGAGGTAGCAAGATTGTAACATGGCTTAAAGCTCACAAGAGTCAATTTTGTGTAATATAAGACCTTTCATGTACTAATTATTATTTTTCCAAAGTAAAAATTGCAGAATGCATTATTCCAAGGCCTGAGGTCCTTCTGTCTTTTCCCACAGTCTTTCCCTGTGACCGCCCCCTACCTCTGATTGGACAGTCAGTGATGGATGGTGTAAATGCAGAATAAAACATCTCCACTGGGACACAAGAAATGGGAGTAATGGATTATTAAAGTCTGACTCTGTATCCATAGTGATGAATGGTTAAGGCTGACGCTGTGGTCTGTCTGTGATGATGGTCATCTCTTTAGAAGGTGTGGAACTGGGGATTTGAAGCTTCATTTGCAGTCATGGCATTTTGGTTCAATCCAGAAGCCATTTTACATTTGATGGTACAGGTCTGAGACTAGGATTTATACTATTAGTTATCTAAGTCCAGACCATAGTCTCTATAAATGGACGTAGCTAACCTGCTAGCCGTGGTGTGGCCAAATAGGAAGCAATCATGGGCCGTCTTCCAACTCCATCAATTCTGGCTCCAATTCACTTTCTATTGAAAAATGGTGGCAACTCTCTGTGTAGCTGCTGCTGTGAGCCTCGTCATTCTGGTCTTAACCTGCATGTCCATATTAACTCACTCTACATGATCCTGGTATTTTGTGTTTTGTATTTTACTCTTTTGTCTATAAATCAAGATATGAACATTCATAACAGACCCCCGAGGTTACTCCTGCTAGTGTTAGCCACAGATTTGATTGACAGTGTTGCTAAGTACCCGCTCAGCAACAATACCTTCAACAACCTCGGTCCGGATTGGCTTTTTGGTTGCTATGATACTCGTGATCAGAATTTCAAATATGGAACTCAACTCCAAATTCATGCCTGTAAGTGCTAGCCTCAATGAGCTTCATTTGGGTGACGTCACACTCACTCAGTCCACTTCTTTATACAGTCTTTGGTCCAGCCCCAGGGAGGAGTTTTCCTTTGTTTACTCATACATACTACGTTTTGTCAGTCTGCAATTGTCAGTCTCACATTCACTATACAGTAATGAGTACATAACCTTGTATTAGGCAATCCTTTGATGATAGGGCACTTCTCTTAGGTTATGTCGTGCTCTGGTTTGGACCACAGATCTCAAAGCAGGTCTGAGGAAACGCATACCACAGTCTGCTTACAATACACTATAAACAGTCATAAATCCCACAAATTTGCTGTATTTTACATTTCCCCATAAACATGAACAATGATGACCTACAAAGATAACACAAGATAACACGTTTCCACTGTCTCTGTGTAAAGGGTCAAATCTGTAAGACACACAATTACTTTACAACATCAGGCAAATATTTTTGTAAGATCTTCATGTTTCTTGTGATTTTTCTTGCATCATGAAAAGCACAAATGATTTCCTGTTTCTTCTTGTCATAATTACACAAATAAAAATCATTATCAACAGTTAACAACTGTGAACTGCATTCATTTGTTTTTACTACAGCAATGTAGAAGCAATGGAAAGAAAAGTTAAAAACTAAAAATGTTAAAACCATACTTTGGAACATTGTCCATGGAGATAGATACTGTATGTGTTATGCCATACTGTGGAACATTATAGTATGGTTTGTAAACATAACAGCTATTTACAATTGTGTGTGACAAGTTAATGTTATGTTGTGTGTGGGGTGTGTGTGTGTGGAGTGTATGTGTGTATACGTGTGATTTGGAGGAGGTAAAATGGGGATAGCTATAGGGATGCACCAGTCCAGCTTTTTTTCTGTTCCAGTACCAATACTTTGTGTTTTATAATTACAGAACAGCTTTGTAAAAACACAAGTTTAATATTATGAGACGTTTTGTACCAACATTACACCAGCTTATAGACCAAAACGGGATATCGACCGAACCGATATCTTGGAAGCCGATATCCAATTCACCAACATTTTCAATATTGGCATAGATACGATACCAGTATTGTATCGGTGACAGCTGAGGAGAATTCTGGTACTAATAATTCATAAGTAACTCTAGATGAGCAGGCAGCATCCACACGTGCTTTGTCACTCTTAGCCTATACTCACTGTTGAAGAGTTACAAAAACACTGCATAAGATTACTGCTTAAAAATAAAATTAAGTGTAACAAAGATTTGGTGTGATAAAATGTCTCCTAAAAGAACAGTGTATTTGTAAAGTAACTCCAGTAAATGTAAATGATCACTCCACATGCTTGACATATTGTGCTTGGCTTCCCTCCACACTGGAGCTGTGAGTGTGAATGTTTACAAAAACAAAAAGAGCAGACAGGAAAGAGAGGAGAGGAGAGAGAGGACAGGAAAGAGAAGAGAAAAGACAGGAGAGAGAAGAGAGGAGATAGAGGACAGAAGAGAGAGGAGAGGAGAGAGAAGACGGGAGAGAGGACAGGAGAGAGAAGACAGGAGTGAGGAGAGAGAGGGCAGGAGATAGAAGAGAGAACAGAAGGTAGAAGAGAGAAGACAAGAGAGAGGAGAGACAAAGGACAGGTGGAGAGAGATGACAGAAGAGAGATGACAGGAAAAAGAAAGAACAGGAGATAGAGAACATGAGGAGAGAGAGGACAGGAGAGACAGAACAGGAGAGAGGAGTGTGAAGAAAGGCCACTGAAGTGACAGTAAAACAAAAGAACCATGTGTGCTCCAGAGGTCACGCTCTACACTGGTCTGGTATATGTCTATAACACACTATTGTTAACATTTAACTGTAAGTACTCAAAGTGGTCCAGGGGTTTCAGAATGATGAGAATCTAGGACTGTTACCGTAGCGATTAACAAGTGAAAATAAAATATTAAGCCTATATCTTTTGAATGGAAAAAGCACATTTTATCTGTGGGTTTCAGAAAAATAAAAATGAGGACCGCTGCCATGGTGACTAAAAAAAAAAAATTTATATATATATACATACATACATACATACATACATACATATATATATATATATATACATATATATATATATATATATACATATATATATATATATATATATATATACATATATATATATATATATATACATATATATATATATATATATATATACATATATATATATATATATATACATATATATATATATATATATATATATACACACATATATATATATATATATATATATATACACATATATATATATATATATATATATATATATATATATATATATACACACATATATATATATATATATATATATATATATATATATATATACACACATATATATATATATATATATATATATATATATATATATATATATACACACATATATATATATATATATATATATATATATATATATATATATATACACACATATATATATATATATATATATATATATATATATATATATATATATATATATATATATATATATATATATATATATACATATATATATATACATATATATATATATATATATATATATATATATATATATATATATATATATATATATACATATATATATATACATATATATATATATATATATATATATATATATATATATATATATATATATATATATATATATACACACACACATATATATATATATATGTGGAGGGACCATCACCACCTCCACACAGCACATTCAGAAGAGCTTAATATGGTTAAGAGTCATACTGTAAAGACACAATAGTGGAAAGTGCAGTGTGGCACTCATTTCAAACTCATTTAACCCAATAGTCAGATATAAGAATAGTCATTGTATCTGACAGTGTACACTTAAAAAGGGAAAAACACTGAGCCTATATTTAGTCCACTATCCCTCTAGGTTAGGGTTAAATAGAGGGTTTTAAATAGATAAATAGACTAACTGCCAACATGTAATTAAATACTGTAATGAGAAAGTGTCCAGTCCAGTTAGAACAAATGGAGCTGAGATGGTGTGAGCAGATATTGATGTGTAGCTCTTTGAGGTAATTGCTTTAGGTCTTCCTGTCTCAGCTGGGTTAGCCATGAGTCTGGTTGCCTGGCTCCTCTGTTTAAACTGTTTAAAGAAGATGTATTCTGTTTTCTGTATTTAGTTTTAGTCATAAACTGTCACACATAGATTCATAATTTAATGTCTCAGTAATAGAACCACATCCATTAACTTTCTGAAAATAAAAAGCAGGTTCAAAATGTCACTGGAGAAGTTTTTTTCCAACACTAAAAACAGAAAATCTGCTGCGTGCTACAGTGAAATGCCACTATGAAGAGGCTGTCCGTTCTCTCTATTATCAGACCCTTTTGAGAGATTGAGAGCCAGTATCATGGCTTAAGAAAATTAAGAATTAAGAAACTAGCTAGTGAAGGCTAAGTGACTGTATGACCTTTGTATGTTCACATTTTAATGAGAAATGATCACTTTAAATGACATGACTTAACCAGTGGCAGGTCATTACAATAACCTGTTACAAGAGCAAAGCTTTTTGTGGTTCATGGGCTTCAAATGGTAGATATTTCCTTTTAACCTGTTTATTTTCAATTAATCTAATTTGTTCAAAGATTAAAGGTCCTATATTGACTCCTGTGAGCTTTAAGTCATGTTATAATGTTGTTACCTCATCGGAAACACACCTGGAGTTGTGTTTTGTTTCGTTCACACGTGTTTGAGTAATCCATTATTATTAGTCTGTCTACATCTCCAAAGCTCACAATGCCCTGTTCCACCTTGTGATGTCATAAAGCAGTAGTTTTCAAGTTAACAGCTCCTTTTACCTTTGGTTCAGTAGAGTTTGACTGTTCCAGGACTGAAATCATCCAAATGATTCTAGAGAAGGTATATGCAGTTTAAAAAGCACTTGGAGCAATTCCTGTATTACCACATGGCATCACAGAGAGAAGAACTTAGCCTAAATATGCAGGGTTTGTGTGTTAAACATGTGTGAATAAAACAAAACACAACTCCAGCTATGTTTGTGATGAGGAAACAACATTATAACAGATCAGAAAATAGTGTATGAGGAAAAGACACAAGGAAATTAGTTCTAGTCATAATCTTGGTAGACCTTATTAACCTTTACAAACCGTTCATTTCTTAAGCCTTCACAGTATGGCTCAGGTGAAATTTGACCTAAATATACTATCCCACATTAATAAATATATTTAATATATAAATATAATATTTCAGTAGGAAGAGCTTATTCTTTAAGTTTTACAACACTTGTTTTTGGAGAAAAACATCTACTATTACACAGTATCATCCTGTTTTACATAACACATAAACACATTAAAGCCATTATGTGTGTGGAATCCCTCAGTCGTCCAGGTAGAATCCATGGCAAAAGGAGAAATTCAATTTGTTAACTGGACAAAAGTTTATTTGGTCGAATACGTTTTGCAGCTCATCCAAGCTGCTTCTTCAGTTGAAGCTTGGATGCTTGGATGAGATGCAAAACGTATTCGACCAAATAAACTTTTGTCCAGTTGACAAATTGAATTTCTCCTTTTGCCAAAGCCATTATGATTGATAGATATATTATATAGAACTGTTGGAATTTACAATATATCCACTGCAACCATTATGGTTATTTCATACTAGTCAATGCATTCAAAGCAGTGGTAGGAAACTTTGCATGTGTGGGACTTGCATATGTGTTTCTCACATTTACAGCAGGTTTGCTATCATTCTCCTCATATTGGAAGAGCAGATCAAGGGCCTGTTGTATAGTAATTCTTGCTGCCATGATGTCAGTCACCAAAATGGCAGGTATCCTTACACCCCACCCGCTCCCCTCCTACCATCACCCTCCCAACCCAAATTGATTCAAATGTGCTATTATTTTGTTACATTGCAGGTGCTTGTGCTTGCAGGTGCAGATCTTGTGTCTATTTCAAGGCACCCTCTGACCTCCAGATGACTTCTATTCCTTATGTGCACCATATACAGGATGATCACGCCTTTCACTGTTTTGAGATTCTCCCATGCCCCTTCAAAAACCAACAGGAGTCTATCTCTGGGAACCTGGGGCATGGGGGAAATCTCAAACAGTGAACTCTTGAACTCTGTCATCACTGTCCCATAAAAAATATACACAAACATGGCCCGTACAGTTTCACAATTTCAGTATTCTCTAAAACTTTGATTTTCCTTCATTTGACCTGCACTGATAGATCTAAAATCCATCTCAATAGATATGGGTCAAAATTGACCGAAACCAGCCTCGTTGTCCAAAAATTTGTAGCACCTGTACAAAAGTATAACATTTTCAAATATTTTCATTTCTGTGTGTTTTGGCAAAATTTTGGAAAAGTCATCAAATTTCAGGATAAAAGAATGATGCTTAGGGTATTTTTACAGCTACTGAATGTCAAAACGGGTCAAATTTGACCTGATTAGTATGTAAGGGTTAAAATTCTGTCCTGGCGCCTGATAAATTACAAAACTCAAACATAAAACTTCTATGAAATGAAAAGGTCAGAATAAAAAATAAAATAAAAATTAATGGATCAAATTTTTAATTAAGTGGGGTTAATATGATTAACTTAGATTCAGGAGCTGGACCACGCCTCAACCTCCTCGCCAGCCAACCACAGCTCATCTCAACCACGCCTTCAATTACCCAGAAGTCCTATTTATACAGCCTATCCTGACAACACCGTCAGTGTCAGCTCTCTCAACCTGGGCTGCGAACAACCCGTCAGATTCAAACACAGACCTGTCACACGTTTCCTAGTTCCTTCCAGTTTGCGAATTCCTCATGCCGCGACGCATCCCACGAGAATCTCATCCAGGGATCTGCAGCCGGAGGAACTTCCATCGCATGTCCGCTACGCGGTAAGAAACAGGCTTGCGCCTACACAACGGACCTCCATCTCCAAGGAGCGCCGTGCGTCCACTGTCACCATCTCTGTACCTGGCAGTATCTACGGGTTATCCTCGTTGTCCTCCTAGGCCGCCTCCCCTTCCTCGTTTAGGCGTTCGGCGCAGCCCGACTCCCAGCGACCACAGTATTCGGCGCGGCCCTGGTCTCCAGCGACTACGGCGCTCAGCACGGCCCAGCCCCGCAGCGCGGCTCGGCCCCGGCAACCACGGCATTCAGCGCGGCCCGGCATCCAGCGACTACGGTGCTCAGCGCGGCCCAGCCCCAGCAACCATGGCATTCGGCGCGGCCCGGCATCCGGCGACTACGGCGCTTGGCCTGGCCCGGCTTCGGCAACCACGGCATTCGGTGCGGCGCCCATGGCGTTTGGCACCGCCTGGCACCCACCTAACCCTTCAGGCTGACAACACATCAGGACAGGACCTTCAACCATTTAGGTCAAGAAGATAACCCGGTGCTCTGAAACGAGATGAACGAGCTTCCGGCTTCTCGCCACGGTTCCTGCTCACAGCTGCTGACGTCATCACTCCCACCTCTCCTCTACTACAGTCTCACAGCTCCCCCTGCTGAGGGCTAAGTAGCATCACCACCAGTGGCCGGTAAATATCTTCTGTCTACTGTGCAGTCTTCTCTGAATCCTCTTGTATCCATCTCAGCCTGCTTCCACAGCCCCCCCAGAGGTGGCAGCTTGTTTCTCCCCCCGTGCCTGCTCCCTCAGTGTTAGACCTCGATCAGGTCACCCCGTTCGTCTTATCCCTGTCTCTCAGGCTGCACAATTCTCCATGCACACGCATCTTCTCTCCATCGTTTTTCTCTTTTTCAGTCATCATGAGCTAGATGGCTTCTTGCGCTCTACCCACAACAGGCAGAGCCTCTAATTCGTTTCCCCTCTTCCCTCTTCTGCTCTATCCCTTTCCCCTCACCCCCTCCCCTTACCCAACACCCAAATGTCATTTCTCATGTTGTTGCACAGCCTACAGAGTCACCACACCCACTCACACTATTCTCGTTAGCACTCCGAAATGTCATACCGACGCATTCGATTGCTTAACCCGTCTCTACACCTGCACACTACGCCATCCCGGTATTTAACTCTCCTACCGACTTGCATCTGCCCATTCTAGCTCATGCAACTCATGCTAGCTCATGCTATTCCAACACATGCTAGCTAAGCAGTCTCTACACCCGCTCTCTGCTATTCTGATATTCAGCACCCGTCAACTCGCGTCGCTCACTCTATTCCAGGTCAAGCCAATCATGCAATTTTGACGTACGCTAGCCGTCTTTACACCCACTCGCCATTAACTCATATTCCGGCCTTTGTTGTCTCACGCTATTACAGCTCGTGCAGCTCACATCATTCATTACATGCTAGCTTAAGCCACCGGTAACCATGTGTCACACTATACAGCCCTCCCAGCACTGCCCTCACCCTGGGTTACACCATCTCGGCTCACCACCTCTTACCCAATCAAGAATTCTGCCATCGATGTCAGCTCACGACTTCTCCACTGTTCTATCCTCATACACTGCCTCAGCGACGCTCTTGCCATCTCGCCCTCACCTCCCCCTGCTCATGCTACATCACCGTAGTCCTTCATCATTCTCTCCTCATGTTGCGACGACTTATACTGTCTCCACATTCGCCCTCTCTCATCCATCCAGCGTTCAACCCGTAGCCGCCCCGCCAACACCCCCAGCATGCACCTCCACCCTCAGGTCCCCGGCCGACCCTCAGCCTTCCCACAGGTTCCGAGCCGACCATCCTATGACAGGTCCCCCCCTCTCTCCCTCCTGACCCACGACGGCCCCCCCCCTTTCCTGACCCACAACGGGCCCCCCCCCTTCTGACCCACGACGGGTCCCCCTCTCTTTCTCCCTGACCCACGACGGGTCCCCCTCTCTTTCTCCCTGACCCACGACGGGTCCCCCTCTCTTTCTCCCTGACCCATGACGGGTCCCCCTCTCTTTCTCCCTGACCCACGACGGGTCCCCCTCTCTTTCTCCCTGACCCACGACGGGTCTCCCTCCTTCCCTCTCTCTCTTCTGACCCACGACGGGTCCCCTCTCTTTCTCCCTGACCCACGACGGGTCCCCCTCCCTCTCTCCTGACCCACGACGGGTCTCTCTCCTTCCCTCCCTCTCTCCTGACCCACGACGGGTCCCCCTCTTTCTCCCTGACCCACGACGGGTCTCCCTCCCTCTTTCCTGACCCACGATGGGTCTCCCTCCTTCCCTCCCTCTCTCCTGACCCACGACGGGTCTCCCTCCTTCCCTCTCTCTCTCCTGACCCACGACGGGTCTCCCTTCTTCCCTCCCTCTCTCTCGACCCACGACGGGTCTCCCTCTCTCTCGAACTACAACAGGTCTCCCCTCCCTCCCCTCGACCCACGACGGGTCTCCCTCCCGCTCTCCTGACCCACGACGGGTCTCCCTCCTTCCCTCTCTCTCTCCTGACCCACGACGGGTCTCCCTCCTTCCCTCCCTCTCTCTCGACCCACGATGGGTCTCCCTCTCTCTCGAACTACGACGGGTCTCCCTCCCTCCTCTCGACCCACGACGGGTCTCCCTCCTCTCCCTCCCCTCAACCCAGCCATCACATCTATTCACCGTCAATAAATATCTTTATCGTATTTCATTGTTGTGGCATGGTCCTTGCTAGTGAAGTGGAGTTAATATGATTACCTTAGATTCAGGAGCTGGACCACGCCTCAACCTCCTCGCCAGCCAACCACAGCTCATCTCAACCACGCCTTCAATTACCCAGAAGTCCTATTTATACAGCCTATCCCGACAACACCGTCAGTGTCCGCTCTCTCGACTCGACTCCCTCCCTCCCACCCCGTGTCTCTCTTCCATCCTTCAGTCCGAAGACATCATCGTTAAGGAGGGGAGGGTTCTGAATCAGCTGGGTGACCATTTTGGATTGGAGACGGAGCCCCCACCCTGAGTCTCCCCCCAACCATCACATCTATTCACCGTCAATATAAATAAATATCTTTATCGTATTTCATCATTGTGGCGTGGTCCTTGCTAGTGAATTGAAGTTGTAACAGACGGTTTGCAGACTGAGGACAAAGATTTAAAGCAAATTCTGGAGGACAAAGTTTTTGATTTTTCTAAAGGATAAATCAAACGAGGAAAACTTGAAAAGCAGACAACCTTTAGACGAGCAGCCTTATGAGCAAAGGACCGGACAGGTGGCATTATAAAGCTATATTTTGTAACTTTTACAAGAGCAGACTGGAGAGCCTTTAGCAAATGGACTGATGTGGACAATAATTAGCCAAAGATAATATACTAGCTAAAGGGATATTTGTTGATTTAGTTCATAGAATGAATAATAACATTGTATAAAGTAAAGGTTATGATATACCTATAAGTATATTACACAAAACTGACTTTTAATTGAAGTGTTAGATTGTTGTTACCTCCTCAAAAACAGACCTGGAGTTGTGTTTTGTTTCATTCACACATGTCTGAGTAACCCTTTATTAAGTTCATGAATTGGTAGTTTTCAACATCCACAATTTTACATTTAGTTTAGTAGAGATTGGATATTTCAGATCTGAAATTATCCAAATGATTCCAGTGAAGGTGTATGGAGATTAAAAACACCTTGGAGCACTTACTTCCACATGATATCACAAGATTGAACTCAGCCTAAATATGCAGGGTTTGTTTGTTAAACATGTGGAAACAAAAAAAAAAAAAAAAAAAAAAAAAAAAAAAAAAAAAACAACACACACACACACACACCTCCAATAATAATATGGGCAATTTAAAATTTCTTATGTTGTTTGGTACATCAGTTTTACATCAGTCAAGTGGCAATTTGTGAAGGAAATTTGAAAATAAAAAAGTGTGAGTTCTATAAATAAAGGTACTCTCCTTACATTTTATTTATAAAACAATAACCACTGTGTAAATGGAATGAGTTTTGGCCCTTGTTCACAGTGTGGTTAACTGTTATTAAATTACCTTTATGTCACATTTGCTGCCTTTGTCCAACCGGGTATTAAAATGATAATATTTTCCAAAACTGTGGACGTAAAAACTGCACAGGAGACCTCTAGACTGTTATCTATGATATAACAATCCTAGGAAATTAAAAATGTGTGTTCTTAGAGGGAGAGGACTTACTGCACAAGATCCATCATACAAGCTTGAATGAAGCAAAATATAATTCCATGTATATGTTTGATATTAGGGAACAACATTATAAAATGGTTATAGCTTGAAAAAGACAATATTGCATAATATTTGTTCTTATGTTGTTATGAAATGGGCAATCTCACTTATAATATGCACTTTAGGGTCAAGGTACAGTCTATTTTGGAAAAAAATTGTCATCTGCATTTGACCCATCCTTCAACGTCACTGCATTGGCTTAAAGAGGTATTTTATGGGGTTTAACTGCAAACACATAACATATTTAGATCACTATGTTACCGTTTTTGTTTTGAAAATGCAAAATTTCCCCAAAACTACATATTAACATGCTGGTATGTTACAGCTCAGAGTCAGAAATCATTCCCCCTTCAGAGCGTTATCACATTACAATCTGTGTCAATTAAATTACTGCACATCGGGTTTGTCAGGTTGTTGTGTACAGTTTTGTATCATGTTTTTGTATATTTATAAAAAAAATTGTCATGTAGGACATTGGGTGACATAGGCTTGTGGGCGGAGCATTGGGCAGAATCTTACAGCTAAATGTAAGGAGGTTCTGAGTAAGGCATAGGAAACATAGTAGAAAGCTCTCAATTTTGCATAACAGACCCTCTTTAAATCTGTCAAGAGCACTGGACTGTGTCTGGGGAATCTCTAGATCTTGAGTTAGACTTGCTCAGGAGGTGATTTCAATTTTGTCCTTTGGAAATTCAGATAAGCCAGAACCAACCCAGCTGCAATCGCTACAGAAATATCACTCAAAACCATGCTGTGAGCCAAGATGACTATTTTCACCAACATACCTATCTAGCCCCAGACACTTCACAAATCTGTTCAACTTAAGGCTTCATTTTGCAGGTTACATCTTCAAACTTGCATCTTGTGAATAACTCGTGTTAGTTTGTGAGTTTCCTTCATGTGCTCCCTGTGGTGTGGCGTTTGTTTTATTCATCCGAGCGTCTCCTCCCCTGTCTCTCTCTCTCTATCCTGTGTGGACCATCACCAGAGCTGGTTACCAACGCAGTGTGGATATGAGCTATGAGGGAGAACATCTAATTTACCACCTGCTTTCTTCACACATCACAGATACAAATTCTGTTGGGGTTTTAGTGTTGTCTTCAAACTTTTGCTTTGTTACCATTAGAAAAACCTAGCTGAAGTCCAGTTTTGTGGGATTTCCTGGTAAAAATCTTATATTTCTGGCTTGCCCATTCCAAAAAGCACTGACCAGTCATCAAGTGCTCTATTCGTGAGTATCAGTTTCCAATATATGTGACATTTTGAGGACTTTTCACCATTCAGAGTTTAGATGATGTGATTGACAGGTGGATTAGCCATTCAGGGACACACATGGTCGGTCCATATCAGTACAAACATGGCTGCTTACGAAAAAAAAAAAAAAAAAATTTTCAGGGGACTATAATAGCAATAATATACTGAACCTCAAAAAAAACATCACCCTTTTTCAAAATTGGTAATCAGTTTAATTCACATAAATGTAAACAACAAAATAATTGGCGGAATGATTTTAAAATGGACATGTTTGATCATCAGCATTTAGAGATAAAGTTCCATGAGTTTCAAGTGAAAGTGATGACAGGTGGCGCTACAGCGCGATCTCAAAGTCAATAGCGTATATGACCTCCCTGGGCGTTGAATACAGCGTTACATCGTCTGTACATGGAGTGGATGAGACGGTTGATGAAGGCCATAGGAACTTGGGCCCATTCTCGCTGATATGCCTGAGTGAGTTGAGCTGCAGTTGTCGGCCTTGGTCGAACGTCATTGAGTCTCCTCTGAATCTCGTCCCACAAGTGTTCAATCGGGTTTAGGTCAGGAGTGAGGGCAGGCCATGGAAGAGTCTGTATCCCATGTTGACGGAGGAAGTCTCTCGTTGCTCTGGCAGTATGGACACGAGCGTTGTCCTGCTGGAAGATGTGATTTCCATGATGACCGAAATGGGGTATGATGAAGGGTCTCAGCGCTTTTTCGATGTAGCAGGCAGCTGTAACACCGTTGCCTCTACCATGACCGATATTCTGGAACACCATAGGGCCTAGTTTGTGGTTCAGAGCAATAGCACCCCATACCATGATGCTGGGACCTCCCCACGGGTCTCTTTCCTGTACACACCCATCTGCAAAACGCTCCCCTCGTCTTCGCCACATTCTCACTCTGCCATCAGCTGTCGAGATGCTGTATCGGCTTTCGTCAGAGAAGACTACAGTCCGCCAGTCCCGGTTACGCCAGTTCCGATGCAGTGTAGCCCACTGGAGGCGAGCGCGACGATGTCGAACAGTGAGGATCGGAGCCCTGTAAGGCCTGTGACATCTGACATTTCTCTGCCTCAAACGCCTGCGCACTGTGTCGTCGCTGATTGGTCTCTGATGACTGCCAATAGTTGTCCATGCAGTTTCTGTAGCTCTGGCGAAGCGGTTTTGCAGGTGGTGTCGGACGATCTGTCGATCTTGCCTCAACGTTGTAACAGGCGGTCTGCCACTACGAGGATGATCGGCTGTGCTTCCAGTGGCTTGGACACGTTGCTGCAGGCGGTATATTGTTCGAACATGAACATTGAAGTGATTGGCAACATGTCTTGCAGTCTGGCCGGCATGGAGTCTTCCCAAGGGCTTGGTCTCTCTGCTCCCTTGTCAGTCGTGGCATGTCGCGGCAGTCGAATCGCGAGTGATTTGGGGCATGTTCGGTGGCTCTTTTTATAGGGATGACACCTCAGAATGCACGTGCATTGTCACTTTCAGGAAAAGCGCACAGCAACCGTACCCCATCATTACTTTATTGACTGTGTATTGGCGATGTGTTTTTGATATCAATTACAGAATCTGAAAGCAAATTTTCCTGACCAATAGCTTCAAACCACGTCTAGTAAGAACATAAAATGATTTTAAAAAATCAAAATTAAAACGGAACTTATATTACCAAAACTTTAGTAGGGTGACGTTTCTTTTGCGGTTGAGTATAAAATGAGCTAAACACTAAATTGTTAATATGAGGTGAGAGAAATTAGATTTTGTTTGTAAATTGCTATAGCAACAATATTCTAAAACCCACGGCTCGCTCTCCATTTTTGAAATAAAATCATGTAAATGCTGAATTCTCCTCATTCATCACAGATCTGTGAGTATAAAATTACTTCTTCCAAACAGCTGCAGATTTAAACTTCCTTGCTGCCGTAGGTATATTCTGTATATCATAGTTATAGATTTTGTTTTAGTCAAACACTGACAGTACTATTCAAGACAACAAAACAACTGAAAAGTTTTTTGTAAATTAAAATGAAAAATCTGTCAAAGAAAATGACTTTTGTTTGAGAAATGGCTGCAGATGTGGATAATTCACACCCACTTTGACAGTAGTACGGATAAGTGTAACAGGTTCATGGACTACTTCACTCACAAGGTTGACACTATACACTCTGCGTTTCCTCCTCTGCCGTCACCACGCCCAGAAAGTACAGTCTTGAAGCCTGGGAACATCCTTTCTCAGTTCAAGGATGTCACACCAACAGAAGTAGAGGGCATCCTAACCAAGATGAAGGTATCCACTTGCTTGCTGGACCCCCTGGCAACACCTTTGATAAAAGCCAATATTTTCGCCCACTTATTGTCTCTGTCATAAACACTTCACTGCAATCCAGCCAAGTCCCACAAACTCTCAAAACTGCTGTCATTTGCCCTAAACTGAAAAAAACCCTTACTAGATCCTGAGAACCTGGCAAATTATCGTCCCATATTTAACCTACCATTTCTGTCCAAGGTCTTGGAGAAGGCCATTGCAGCCCAACTTCATAACCATCTTCATACTCACAACTTGTACGGAAAATTCCAATCTGGTTTCCAGTCAGCACACAGCACAGAGACTGCTCTGGTCAGAGTGACAAATGACCTGTTGATGGCTGCAGATCAGAGATCGCCATCCCTTCTTGTCCTTCTGGATCTGTCGGCCACTTTTGACACTGTGGACCACGACATCCTGCTACACCAGCTCCAGTCTGTTGTGGCACTCAATGGCACCACCCTTATCTGGTTCCAGTCATACCTTGAAGGACGCGAGGAGTTTGTGGCCCTGAGGGAGGCTAGATCCCAGCCTCGCATAGTGACTTGTGGAGTTCCACAAGGATCAGTCCTTGGACCGGTGCTCTTTACCATCTACAAGCTCCCCTTGGGCCAGGTCATGAGGAATCACCAGGCCTCTTTTCACTGCTACGCTGATGACACTCAGCTGTACATGAAGATCAACTCCACATCTTCTTCAGCCCCTACATCTGCCCTCCATGCCTGCCTGGAGGAGATAAAGGCATGGATGACCAACAACTTTCTCCAGTTGAACAGCAGCAAAACTGAAGCCATCTTGATTGACACCCCACATCAAATCCAATCACCCTCCATAACCAATATCACTGTTTCCAGCCATAACATTTCCCTTTCCTCCTCTATTACAAACCTAGGGGTAAAAATGGACCCACATCTGTCATTTGAAAACCATGTTCGCCATCTCTCTAAAGTGTTTTTCCACCACCTGCGAAACATCGCCAAACTCCACCCCTCCATTTCCCAGTCAGATGCTGAGAAACTGGTACATGCCTTTGTCTCCTCCAGGCTGGACTACTGCAATGCTCTCCTCATCAGGATCCATAGCAGGAGCCTGCTGAATCTCCAGCACATCCAGAACTGTGCTGCAAGGATCCTGACAAGGAGGCGCAAATATGACCATATCACACCTGTTCTCCAGTCACTTTATTGGTTGCCCATCCACTATCGTATCCACTATAAACTTTGTCTCCTCACATATCAGTGTGCCCATGGAACAGCCCCAGCCTACCTCAGTTAGCTCTTCACCCTCTCCACCACCTCCAGATATCTCCGGTCCACCTCCACCAACTGCCTTCACCAGCCTCGGACCAAACTCTCCACAATGGGAGATAGAGCTTTTCAGGCAGCTGCCCCTGAGGTCCTGAGGGCTCCCCAGAGTGTTTAGGCCTTTAAAAAAGGTCTAAAAATGTTTCTTTTTAAAATGGCCTATTAAAACACTTTTATGATATGATAACCATTTTATGTATATGTAGTGTTTTTCCTTTTTGCATGTTTTTTAATTGTGTTTTATGTAATTTATCTGCTGTGTAGCACTTTGAGATTTCTTTGAAATGTAAAGTGCATTACAAATAAAATGTATTTATTATTATTATTATTATTATTATTATTAGCTGAAGTAGTAGTACTTTAAAGAGCACATAGTATGCTTTCTTGTAGCTTTAATTCACTTTTAAACATGTTTGGGTCACTTAGGGATAAATCTTTCACATTTTCTGGCTTAAAATAAATAATGTTTGAGTTTAGAAAATATACTTTATAAACTGCACATGCGTTTCTAATAAGGCGTTTAGGTGTTGGAGTTTGTTGTGAACATAATTCAACCTTAAAATGAGTCCAGAGATGGTTTATAGACTTAAAAACAGTGCAGGAGAAGTCGATTATTGACACAAGTGTGAATGGAGTACACTCCATTCACAACTCCAGGTATGTATTTGAAGTGAGGGCAACAATAAAACATGGTTAAAAACTTAAGAAAGTCCATTTTGTGTTTTTACATTCAGTAGGTCTTGTGAATGACCTGTTTGTTTAGTTTAGTTTAGTTTAGTTTAGTTTAGTTTATTTAAAGGACAGTGTGCAGTTACATTAAAAGATGGCTGCACCAGATTTAGCATAATGCTACTTTCCATCTGTAGTCCTAAAACAACAATTAACACAACAATTAAACAACAATTAAAACAACAATTAACACGTACAGTGTAAAAACAATACAATACAAATCAGTGCAAGAATTCAAAAGTACAAATTATTCAGTGTTCAGCACAGACTAATAAAACAAGTAGTACAGCAACAATAAAATAATAAAATAAAAGTAAAATTGCAGCAGTTACTTAAAGTGCAAGGGGTCAGTATTATTTAAAGTACAAGAGGTAAGTAAAGTGCCTCAGTATGTTTGCAGTGCATCAGAAAAACAGTGCAATAGCTACCGGATGTACCCACGAGGGTAACACCCGGTAGCTATATATCCAACTGGTGTGGAATACGGCAGTGTAATAACAGTCATAATCTGATAGTCTGGGGCCAAATACCCGTCTGGTATTGTTAGTGCGCACAGGACTGGTGCTCTAAGAGCCAATCTTTGACGGCCCGTGAGAAGCTGTGAAAATCTGCCATGTTCTTTAAGTTGTCTGGAAGCCCGTTCCATTCTTTGATGGCTTTGTAGGAAAAGGCTGATTGGGAAAAAGCAGACTTTCTTTTGGGAACATTGCAGTCACCCCTTGAGACAGACCTTAGCGCTCTGTTAGTAAGTTGAGCACGTGGCTGTACAAAAGTTTTTAAGGGGGGTGGGGCAGCGTCATGAAGGATTTTATGCACCAGGCGGATATCAGAGTATCTGATCAGATTGTCAAAGCTTAAAATTTTGTATTTGTCTAATATATTGCAATGGTGGTATCGCCGGGACTTTTTATCAAGAATTTTGAGTGCCTGATTGTACAAAGATCTTATTGGGATATGGGTTGCTTTGGCTTGAGACCAGGACGACATGCAGTACAGGATGTGAGAGATTATCATTGCATTGAAGTAAGATTTTGCAGCTTCCAGTGATAGAGAGTTCCTAATATAACGGAAGTTTGTGACATTATATTTCAAAACCTTACAGACCTTCTTAACATGCTTCTTAAAGGTTAGTCTGGGGTCCAAGATGACGCCCAAGTACTTGACTTCCTCAACGTTTTTGAGCATGTAACTGTCCACATAAATATTTGGAAGAACACTGTGATTTTGTTTGTTAGAGAAGTACATTGTGACCGTTTTTTCTGTATTCAGTGAAAGGTTCATGCCGTGAAACCACTCCATTGCCTTTTTCATAACCTCAGAAAGTTTGACTGCCACAGAGTTTGCATCTGAACCATGTGTAAAGAAAACCGTGTTGTCAGCGTACATCAAGACCTCCACATCCTTGCAAATAGACGGTAGGTCATTGATGTACAAACTGAACAGCAACGGCCCCAGAATGGATCCTTGGGGAACGCCTGTTGTACATAATCTGCATGGCGAGGTTTTGTCATTTATCCGTACACATTGGTAGCGGTTCACAAGATATGATTGGAACCAAGCGATGGTGTTGGCAGAAAGATTAAAATTTAGCAATTTTCTGAGTAGGATTGAGTGATTAACGGTGTCGAAGGCCTTACGCAAATCCAGAAAAACGGCCCCAACCACCCCTCCCTTGTCCAAGTTAGATTTGAGCACTTCAATAAAATAACAACATGCAGTATCGGTGGAATGTTTAGATCTAAAGCCAAACTGCATGGGATGTATCATATTTCTTTCATCTAGATGCTCTATCATCTGTTCAGCTACAATTTTTTCGATCACCTTGGAAGCGGCTGGGAGAATACTGATGGGTCTATAATTTGTGACAACCCCTCTGTTTCCTGACTTAAAAATAGGTGTTACTATTGCTGTTTTAAAAACTTCTGGAAATAGACATTCAATAAAAGACTGATTGATTATGTGCATAATTGATGCTGCAAAGACGATTTTGTGTTTCTTTAAAAAGAGCGGATCAAGACCCCATGAGTCCTTTGCTTTTGAATTTGATAGTGCAGAGATAGTTTTAATGACCCTATCTTCACTCACACACATCAGGTCCATTGCACCCTCCAAAGAGGATGGAGGTCCTTCCATGTTGCCCTGGACCACAAATCCATCCTGAAGTACAGGAGGCAGCTGTGGATCTAAGGGAGGACATAGATCTTGGATGGAAGCAATGAAATAGTTGTTGAACATGTTCGCCACAATTAAGCTGTCCTTTTCAGTGGCTTGTCCCACCGGTGGGAGTGTATTGTTGTTAGAGGTTTTATTAAGTTCAATGGGTTTGTTACTGGTCCGCTCTCTCCCAGATAATTTGTTGATACATCTCCATATAATTTTACTATTTCCTTTAGCTTGTTTAATAATTTCTAAGAAGAAGTCTGCTCTTGCTTTTCTTAATTGACCTGTTACTTTATTTCTGAGGCTCTTGAACATCATTCGGTCTGATCCCAACCTAGATTTGAGATACCTTTTAAGAGTGGCATCCCTTTCCTTCATTAGAAGCCATAAATTGTCATTAAACCAAGGAAGGGCCTTTTTACTTTTAAATTTTCTCTGCTGCGTTTTTGTATATTTTAAAAGAATTTGAGCAACTGCATTTTTGAGCGTGTTGCAGGCCTGTTCTGTGTCCTGGCCACTGACAAGCTCATTATGCACAGTGTTTTTAATATCAGTGTCAAGTTGCTCCATGTCACGTTTCGGGATAAAAGAGGTAAAAACTTTTTCTCTGTTTTGGTTTCTGTAACGACTTTTGGGCAGTTTTCTCGAGACCAATGTTAGATTATGGTCTGAAATACCTGTTATTAAGTTAAAAGTTTTGCTGACGCGGTCCTGTTTGTTCGTGAAGATTAAATCTAACAGTGTTTTCGTTGAGCCAGTTATCCTGGTTGGATTTTTTATTACTTGAGTTAGGTTAAATTGCTTGGCCAACTGCCTTAATTTACTGGATCGCGTTTTGTCTAACCAATTTAAATTAAAATCTCCCATTATTATCGCTTCCTTGTTTGTACAAATTTTAAGTACATCTTTAAACCAGTCAAAAAACACATCTTTCTCATTTGGAGGTCTATATAACACGACAACATTAAATGACATTTCAGGAGATAGACTAATTGTAACTGCCACACATTCCAGGCCATTTTGAGGTAGATCAATCCGTTTACATTGGAATTGTTCTTTGACGTACAAGATTACTCCTCCACCTTTTTTATTTGGTCTGTCCCTTCTAAAAAAGTTGTAGTTGGGGATTTTATATGCACCTGTAGGGGTGTTTTGTTTCATCCACGTCTCAGACAGTCCTAAGAAGTGCAAATTAGAGTCGATTAATAATTTTTCAAGTTGTTCAGATTTAGCTGGAAGACTCCTGATGTTTATATGCCCACCAAAAAATCCCCTGGGCTTAGCATTAGGGTCCCAAAGTATTTTTGCGTGGTTCACAGTTTGTAGCAGTTTGGTTTGTTGTTGTCTGTTAAATACCTTTGCTGTTGTACATATCTGTGGAGGAGGCAGGAGTTCTGTCCTACTTCCCGCAGCCGCTGGAGTTGGCCCTGGTTCTAAGCCGAGGTCCGCCGCCGCTGGAGTTGGCCCCGGTGCTAGCACGAGGTCCGCCGCCGCTGGAGTTGGCCCCGGTGCTAAGCCGAGGTCCGCCGCCGCTAGAGTTGGCCTTGGTGCTAAGCTGAGGCCCGCCACCGCTGGAGTTGGCCCCGGTGCTAGCCCGAGGTCCGCCGCTGCTGGAGTTGGCCCCGGTGCTAGGCCGAAGTCCGCCGCCGCTGGAGCCAGCCCTGGTGCAGCGGCCAGAGCTAGTGGCAGTAGCCCATGCTGTAGCCCAGGTAGCTGTGGTGGTAACCCAGGCTGTAACCCAGGTAGCTGTGGCAGTAGCCCATGCTGTAGCCCAGGTAGCTGTGGTGGTAACCCAGGCTGTAGCCCAGGTAGCTGTGGTGGTAGCCCAGGTAGCCATGGTGGAGGCTCGGTTAGCTGTGGTGGTAGCCCAGCTTGTAGTCCGGTTAGCTGTGGTGGTAGCCCATGCTGTAGCCCGGTTAGCTGTGGTGGTAGCCCATGCTGTATCCCAGGTAGCTGTGGCAGTAGCCCATGCTGTAGCCCAGGCAGCTGTGGCGGTAACCCAGGCTGTAGCCCAGGTAGCTGTGGTGGTAGCCCAGGTAGCCATGGTGGAGGCTCGGTTAGCTGTGGTGGTAGCCCAGCTTGTAGTCCAGTTAGCTGTGGTGGTAGCCCAGCCTGTAGCCCGGTTAGCTGTGGTGGTAGCCCATGCTGTAACCCAGTTAGCTGTGGTGGTAGCCCAGGTAGCCATGGTGGAAACTTGGTTAGCTGTGTTGGTAGCCCAGCCTGTGGCTCGGTTAGCTGTGGTGGTAGCCCATGCGCTGGCCCGGTTAGCTGTGTTGGTAGCCCAGCCTGTGGCTCGGTTAGCTGTGGTGGTAGCCCAGCCTGTGGCTCGGTTAGCTGTGGTGGTAGCCCAGCCTGTGGCTCGGTTAGCTGTGGTGGTAGCCCATGCTCTGGCCCGGTTAGCTGTGTTGGTAGCCCAGCCTGTGGCTCGGTTAGCTGTGGTGGTAGCCCAGATAGCACTGGTTGTAGTCCAGATAGCAGTAGCTCAGATATCTGCTGTGGCCTAGTTAGCAGTGGTTGTGGCCCAGGGTTTACTTCTACATCACCAGCCAAAAGCAGTATTATGAAAAGATGCAAAATTCCAAGAGAAGATTTAGTTTTATCTGTCTGTTCATGTTTACCTGGAGGTGACCTAGCATGACCATAATCCAGTAGTCTTGAAAAGAGAAGATGTTGACTCATCTTAGAGGGGTGCAGGATTTGATTATTCCTTTTTTGTGGAAGTGTGAAAC
Source organism: Taenioides sp. WSHXM2023 (assembly GCA_029959045.1). NCBI lineage: Eukaryota > Metazoa > Chordata > Actinopteri > Gobiiformes > Gobiidae > Taenioides > Taenioides sp. WSHXM2023. Next base: position 1,105,416 of record CM057092.1, read on the forward strand.
TCACAAGAAGGTAAAAACAGACGATGGTAACAAATAGCCACGTTGATGGTAAAAACCGAGGCCTTTTGATGTTATTAAATGGCTTTTTGAGCAGACACACAGAGGCTGCCAAACTGTGTGCATGCACCTCGGCAGCCATCTTGATGCGCAAAGCTCCTGCTTTGTGCATTCTCAAAGCAGGAGCAGCAACCAGGCTTTAGAATTTTGATGTATAGTTTGACTTCCGGCCATGACATTTAGATAATCCATACTGTGCCACTTAGTCTACAACATTTACATAGGACTTTGCCCATGTTTGTTGTTCTGGGATTAGATGTGTTGCGCCCTCCGGCACTGGCACCAGAACCCCACTTCTCTAATTACCACTGTGCTGTTCTGTCTATGCCCCCTCCCCTTCTCTGTATGCTCCCTCCCCATCTGTATGCCCCCTCCTCACCTCTGTACACCACCTCCCCATCTGCAGGCCCCTCCCTGTCACTGTACACCCCTCTGCCTATACACATACATTTAATATAACCAAGGTTTGTGAATGAATGCAGACATTACCCAGAGATGCCCTGTGGCTATTTTCAGTGTAGGATTACACTGCTATATGCATTATGTTAGGCCTGCATTATGTTAGGCCAAAACACATTTTCTATTTAAAGTGCATTCAGAGTCATATGTTTTTTTCTAATTACTACTTGGTTTGATAGGATAGGGCCTGTGGTCAAAATTCATCATAATTTTACATCAGTTACATGGCAGTTTGTGAAGAAATCCATCAGCCTGGATCTGGGCCCTGGCTCAAGCCTGCTCTGCTAGCCTCACCATCAGCCTGGATCTGGGCCCTGGCTTAAGCCTGCTCTGCTAGCCTCACCATCAACCTGGATCTGGGCACTGGCCCAAGCCTGCTCTGCTAGCCACAAGCCTGCTCTGCTAGCCTCACCATCAGCCTGGATCTGGGCCCTGGCCCAAGCCTGCTCTGCTAGCCACAAGCCTGCTCTGCTAGCCACAAGCCTGCTCTGCTAGCTTCAACCATCAGATCTGGGTGCTAGCCCAAGCCTGCTCTGCTAGCCACAAGCTTGCTCTGCTAGCCTCACCATCAGCCTGACTCTGCTCTGCTCAATATTACCAGCCCTCAACACCTAATTTTCACTAACTCAAGGTTTGCTTTTGCATCATTTTTTCATTTTGTTTAATTTCATATGTGACTGTATAAAATGACAAAGTCTTTGATAATATTACTTTTAATACTTGTTTTTAGCCATAAGTACTGTGATAGGGACACAAATGAAAGTACATTTATAAATAATGTCTACTCAAAGTCCACTTTAAGTGTTCAGATAAATAATGAGCCCCGTCCAAATTCACACACCAATACATGATTGCATTTCCAGGTCTTCAGATTCGGGATGAAAAATCTCTTGTATTTGTTCATTATAAAGAACCATTTCTCAATGGGTGTAGGTACTTTTTACAAATCAAACTCTTTGACTAAATGTGTCTTTTCTCAAGAGCAAAATATTCAAAAGCGAAGGTTTCTGATTCTTTTACTTTTATTGATATCTGGAAATGTGCAGCCAAACCCAGGTCCGGATCTCCAGATGCCATCCGAACTTAAATCAAATTCTGGTCTAAAAATTATCCACCTAAATGCACGCAGCTTGCTGCCCAAAATGGACTTTGTCAAAATTTGGGTTCGTTCAACAGCAGCTGATATTATAATTATTTCTGAAACATGGCTTAAGAAATCTGTGTGTGACAGTGATATTTCGATTAGTGGCTTTAATGTATATCGTTGTGATTGAGCATCTGGGAGGGGCGGTGGGGTGGCAGCTTACGTTAAATCATCTTTGCATGTTGAAATATGCAATATTACATCTCTTCCTAAACAAATAGACTTGCTTGCACTAAAAATTGAACTTTCCATAAATATAATTTTAAACGTGGTAGGTGCTATAGGCCACCATCGGCTCCACCTAGTACATTAGAATCTTTAAAACAGCTTTTGGTTGAGTTAAATACTAGTGAATTGGTTTTGATAGGAGACTTAAATTGGGACTGGCTCAGCCCAATATCTGATGAATTTAAATCCTTATGTGATTTTCTAAACCTGACCCAGCTCATTACTTCTCCCACTCGTCCCAATCCAAAGTGTTATGAGAAATCTACTTTGATAGATCTTATTTTGACCAATGCTCCCCATAAATACAGTGCCACTGGGGTGTTCTGTAATGATTTAAGCGACCATTGTGTTGTGGCAGCAGTCAGAAGCACAAAAACCATTAAAAGGAAACCACGTATCATCATAAAGAGGGATTTAAAACATTTTTCAGAGCAAGGGTTTCTTCTTGATTTAGGAAACTGCAACTGGAATCATGTTTGTCTAATTCCAGATGTTGAATTGGCTTGGAATTATTTTTATGACATTTTTAACAACGTTGTTAATGCACATGCTCCATTCCGGAAATTCCGAATAAAAGGAAGGGATAATCCTTGGTTCTCATCTGAGCTTTCAAACATTATTTATCAACGCAACAAAGCCTGGGCAAAAGCAAGAAAGTCCAGTCTTACTGATGATTGGCTTACCTTCAGAAGGTTACGAAATAGATGTTCTTACTTAATTAAGAAAGCCAAAGCAGAATATTATTTATCTATTACTATTGATAGTCTGAATGACCCAAAACGTTTTTGGAAAACAGTGAAATCTCTTTCTGTAAGTGATAAATCTCAGTCTTTGCCAACTTTCATTGTTAATGAATCTACTGTTGTTCGAGACAAACATGAAATGTTAAATTGTTTTAACAAATACTTCATAGCTTCTGGGTCAAAACATTCAAACAATAATGTGGCAAATGATGGCTATTTTCTTCCAGCTTCTAGGCCTTCCTCTTTTAACTTTCAACCTATCACTATTGAGGATGTGCATAAAGAGCTGAAACATCTTGATATTAAAAAATCACATGGCCCAGATCTTTTGGACCCCTATTTTTTTTAAATGGCAGCTGATTCTATAGCAGAGCCGCTTACACACATCTTTAACTTGACCTTGTCCACTTCAGAAATCCCTAAAATGTGGAAATCTGCTTTTGTATTACCACTTTTTAAAGGAGGTGACCAAAGTGTCTTAAGTAATTATAGACCAATTTAAAAATTGTCGGTTATTTCTAAAATTTTAGAGAGTCTAATTAATGAACAACTAAAATTATATATGGAAACTTGTGAAATCCTTTCCGAATTTCAGTCGGGGTACAGAAAAAAGCATAGCACCATGACAGCAGCACTGAAGGTTGTAAATGATATTTGCTCAGCGTCCGATAAAAAACTAAATTGTGCTTCTATTTTCATTGATTTGTCTAAGGCGTTTGACTCTGTAGATCATCAATTACTAATGCGACGACTTGTAAGCATTGGACTCTCGGAACAAGCAATCAGATGGATTTCAAATTATCTTTGTGACAGATCTCAAAGGGTTAAATGTGATGACGAGTGTTCAGATGATCTGCCTGTTATTCGAGGTGTACCACAAGGGTCTATTCTGGGACCACTTCTCTTCACTATATATATAAATAATGTGGGACAGAATGTAAAAAATGCAAACTGCCATTTTTATGCAAATGACATGATTATATATTGTTTTGCACCTTCACTCACTGAAGCCATTGACAAATTGCAAAATGCATTTAACATTGTTTGCCACAGCTTCTCTGAATTTAAACTCTGTCTTAATGCAAACAAAACCAAAGTAATGCTGTTCTCTAGAAGTAAGATCACGCAAAATGTTCCTCCAGTTGTTGCACCTGATGGCTCAGTTATTGAAGTTGTTCATGCTTTTAAATACTTGGGTGTCATAATTGATGATGGACTGTCTTTTAAGTTTCATATTGACTCTCTTATCAAAAAGTTGCGTCTTAAATTGAGTTTTTACTTTAGAAATAAGTTGTCTTTTTCATTCAACGCCAGGAAGAGACTTGTTGCTGCAACATTCCTCCCTGTGCTGGACTACGGGGATCTTTTGTATATGCATGCCCCAGCCCAAGCCCTGCGGTCTCTGGATTCAGTATTTCATGCTTCTTTGCGCTTTATAACAAACTGTAGTGCTCGGACCCATCATTGCGAACTCTACTCTCGTGTTGGATGGCCCGCTTTAGCGACCCGGCAGCTCACACACTGGTACAGACTTATTTACTGTATAAGGGACTTGTTGGGCGGCTTCCTCAATACCTTAGTGTGTATCTTCAGCGTAGGCCTGATGGACCCCAGAATTTACGTTCACAGGATGTTCACACACTGACTGTTCCTACCGTGAGAACAGAGAAGGGAAAACTGTCTTTTCAGTATAGTGCTCCAGCTGACTGGAATTCTTTGCAGAGAGTTTTAAAACTAAAAACACTTGTACCTATGCCTTTTTTTAATACTCTTTTGAAGGACCTGGAAACGCAATCGATGATATGCCAATGTTTCTAATTGTGTCCCTAACATAGCATATTATCTGTGTTGATTTTATATTGAATTGTTGTCTTGTGGGTTGTGTTGTGTGGGCCTCTTGCCAGGACTCCTTTGAAAAAGAGATCTTTGAATCTCAATGGGACTTTCCTGGTTAAATAAAGGTTAAATAAAAAAGAAGAAAAAAAAAAGAAAAAAAAGCAGAAAACAAAAAAAGCTGGAAAATACAGGAAGTTGTGGAGGGTTCTAAAAAGGAGTCCCTCTATGGCAGCAACTGTCATCAATGCATGACACAATTTATGCAGAAGGAAACAGTATAGATAATATTAGAAGTAGAATAGCAAAAGCAACTCCCATCATGTGCAAGCCAAACAACATCTGGAAATCAAATAGCTTCTTTGACACAACCAAACTAAAATCCTTCAAGACAAGCCTCATGTCCACTCTTGTATACAGCTCAGAAACATGGAAGATGACAAAACAAATTGAGAAACGCCTGTCTAACTTCCAAAGCAAATATTTGAGAATAATCTTTAAATTCAGGTAGTTCCAACACATCAGCAATGGAGTGCTTAAAAGAGCCAAAATGAAACACATTCTAAAAATAGTGAAAGAAATGGTCATATTGGGGACATGGGACTGGATATGGTGAAATAGAAGACACAAAAGAAGGCCCCAAGAAACTCTATAAAGAACAATGAGACAGGACACACACCCTGGGAGAGGGCAATGGAACAACAAGGATAGAGTCTACTGGAGAGCCTTCTGCTGTCTGCATTATGTGCCAAAAGAGGCACAGGAGGATGATAAGTGAGCAAGCATTTGACACTTTAAAAATTCATTTAATTAATTAAATGTGTTGTCATTTATTTTTATTAGTCAAATCATAACCTTTGTGTAATTTGTACATGTTTTGGGCCCTGTTAACATTATGCTTGCTATGTAGTTCACATCTGCTGCCCGTGTCCAATTAGGAAGTAAAATAAAAAATAAAAAAAACTACACAAAAGATTTAGTAAAATCTTCAATCTAATCATATTAACTATATGTTTTTGAGAAATGAGTCATTTGCACTTTAACTACTTGAACACAACACTTTTACAAATATTCTCAAAAAATATTGCCTTTGAATGTAGCTTCTTTTGAATGTGAAAGTTATACAGCTGTTCTTCTCAAAGTCTATGCTTGTGTGGAGATTATAGGGTAGAGCAAAACTTGTGTTTGGATAGCCTATAATCAGTTTGGTTTTGAAACACTGGCTCAGATTACTCATTTAAGTGGGGAATAGGATCAAGTCGGAATGCAAAGAAATAACAAAGTGGAGACATATGATTTTAACTGTGAGTGCTGAGAATGAGACACCGCAGCGTGAATGGCACGATCAATTTCTTTTCAAAATAGCTAAAGGCATTTGATTTCAACAAATGAAAAGCTACAACAAGAACAAATATGTGATGCATTGCAAGGAGACCTTTCTGTTTCTTCACCCTTGATGAGAACAATGCACAGTTATGGACAGGAATCAAACCTCGTTAAGGCCTGATTTTGTCCATGTATTTAAGCAAACTTTGTCTAGCCTCAGTACAGATATATTGTATAAGCAGCTCTTGATGTCAAAATAAGTGTGCTGCGTGCTGTCTGAATCTAATTAAAAAGCGTTTTATTGTCCGATAATCAGGAAGTGTGTGTTATTTTCCTAGATGTTGTTTTACTGTCACAGCTAAATTCCGCTCTGGCCATACTTGTGAAAAGTGCTTAGAAACTAATTTGAGTGAATAATTAGGATGCTCCTTAGGTAGGTAAGTGAGGAATAACTTTGGACCACTGCAAACCGTTTAAAATGAACTGTTTTTCACATTTTTAAGACAGTAAAAATCAGTTTGTAAAATGGTAAATGGTCACTTTTTTATATAGCACTTTTCCACCTTCAATGCATTTAAAGCCCTTTACATCGAGGAACCACTCACCAATTCACACACACATTTATATAACAGTATATAGAGACACTGGGGACGAGGTGGGTTAAGTGTCTTGCCTAAGGACATAACAACAGCATTCATCTGTGTGAGCTGGAATCGCACAGTTCAACCAATGATGTTTATGTCAAGAGCAGGATTTGATCCACCAACCTTCTGATCGGTGGACAAAAACTGTACAAACTCAACTATCATAATGCCTTCCAGAACCCTGTCAGAACCCTGTCAGAACTCTGTCAGAACTAAAGAAGCTGCTTGGATGAGTGGCAAAATATATTCACTCTAACACTATCCCATCGTCATTTGTGATTTTGCAGGTCCGTTAATACAATACTCAGTGTAATGAAAATAATCCAAGATTGTGAGCCTGTGGTGGGACAGTGATGTATGTGTGAGCTCTCCTTGTGCTGGCTGCAGCTCAGAGACAGAGAAGTGCTTTGGGCTGGAGTTTGTCATCGCAGCTTTTCTCATTAATCACATGAGTTTGTCTCCTACTCAAGTCTTTAAAAAAAAACTGCTCAAAACACTATGGTCTGCAATGGTTTGTAAACACAAACAGGCAGAATAAACAGTGCCAATGACACCACAGACACTTGATTTTAAAGCAGCAGTGTGTAACTTTTCAGGTCTAGAATCGTCCTTCTGCTTGTGCCCATGGAGATTGCTTTGCCTGGAATGTTCCACAGTGTGGCATAAAACTAATCCTCTCTTTCATTTATTCAATTACAGATTTATTTGTTGCCAGAAAAATACTGTGAAAAAATGTCCATTCTTATTGTGAGCATGGGCATCTCTCCACAGACCTCCACAGTGTTAAGCTAATCTTCTATATGTATGAATCCCTCAAAATACTTGCATCTCTCTATTTTTTTTAATAAAGGTCTCCACGTCCTCTTTTGCGTCCAGTCAGCTTTGTTTATTTCACTGGTGCATTTTAAATGAAGGAGCTCATTGGTTACCGATCATTTACAAAAAAAAAAAAAAAAAAAAAATCAACAAAATGATGTGTGTATTGTAAGTCGCAACCAATCAAAATACAACACACTAAATAGATGATGAGAGAAAGGAATTAGCATAGTTAAAAGCTCATTAAAGTGAATTTACTTAATAATATGTCTCTTTTAAACGAACAGTAGAGGGCACTAGCTGTATCTATTGGTGCATTGAAAAGGGAAGACTTTATAATTCTAAAATCAATGGCAGCTAACATCAAAACTGCGAAACATCCTTCTGCCACTATTGTCAATGTTATGACAATAGTATGGCATTTAACTAATGTTCTAATTTTTCATGTATATAATTACCAGTGTTTTTATTGCTATAAATAAATAAATAAATAAATAAATAAATAAACAGTGAAAAGTGTGTATTCTTACTGTGAGTGGAGTCACCTCTCCATAGACCTGACCTGTAACTTGGGCTATGGCATTAAAATAATCTTCTAGTCTTTTAATCGAAATACACTGAAAAGGTAAGCAGTTTTATGGTTCTAAAATCAATAGCAGCAAGCATCAAAACTGCTAAGCAAAACAATGAATGCAGTCAGAGCAGTGGCATGAGTCAGGTGAATGTGCAATAAGTTTAAAAACACAGAGGAGAAACAGATCAAACCTCAAATGAGCAGTGACTGGATTGGAAAGGGTTTTTAGTGGTTTCTCGGACCTGGCAGTTTTTTTTTTTTTTTTTTTTTTTGTAGCTCAGTTGGTGCTGAGGGTTTGTCCACTGATCCATAGGTTGGCAGTTTGAATCCCGCTCTCAGTATAATCATCAGAGGTAGAGTGGTGTCTGTGCACACCACTCTAGTGGTTTCATGATGTAAAGTGCTTTGAGTTCCTTGAAGATGGAAAAGCACTATATAAAAATGTGACCATAACCATTTGGAGGTCAGGGAGTGTCTTTCTGGTGGCCAGTCCAGAAGCTCACCTCATTGTCAAGTGTTATTATACAACTGGATTTCCAGTTTTTAAAGGCAGTGGGTGATCTGTAGTTGGTTTGCCTGATTAAAGACAGTTAAGATTTACACAAGTTTATGTTTAAGCATGTTTATTTTTGACCTATACATTATTTAATCAGGTTAAGGTTTGGGTTAGGCCTTAAAATAACAAATAAATTAAACATGACCAATGTATCTAAGGTTTGTTAATCAAATAAATGTAGTTAGAAGCACCATCAAGTGGATGAGCAAACATGAATCTCAGCACTGGTCTCCACTAAACACATCCAGATTGACAGTTTAAAGGTGCACTGTGTAACCTTTTTGGTTGGGAGTCAAACAGCTCTACCTTACATTTAGTCTATTCAACTAACTCAAAAATATCTAGACAATCAGGCATTCTGACTGTGAGCGGTGTTGCCTCTCCACAGATCTGAACTGTTACTTGGCCTGGTTTGGTCAATGGTTTAATGCCATACTGTGAAATATTTCAGACAAAGCAATAACATCTCCATGGAGAAAAGCATTTGACGGACCCTCCACCGGAAAAGTTATGCCAGACACCTTTAATCTCCCCAAATCTTTACTAGTATCATTTATTATTGTGCATGAAATGTATTAGAACAGTTAAATCAACATATTAAGTGCATATTTTATCCTTGTTAACTACCAAAAGCCCACTGCCTTCAGCTCACACACTGGTTTTACACAGAAAAGCTTCACCAAAGCCAGTATTAGATAAAAAAGACACTCTTTGATGTCAGCCTCTCTCTGACAAATAGTGTTTTTGATTGCATTCACATTATAAAAACTTTATTTTAAAATTAATTCTGTTTGTGTTACTCTTGTATACTCTTAATCTTGTACCACTGAAAATACACAGCTAAGAAAATATTTCATTGAAGTCATAGTGTACATTGTGTCATTGTGGAGATGCAGTTAGCCACTGTTAGCAACTGGACCCTTTGAACCAGAACGGCCCCACCACATCCCCACGGATCACCCACAAACACCCACTGAGCTCTGGATAAATAATTGCCATGGCTTCCTTCTAGTTGTGTGCACTTGCCACATGAAAAAGACATTGTTAGTAGTCATCCTTTGTCAGATTTCTAGTGGATTTCACAGCACACAGAGCTTTGAGTTAAAACACACTGAATAATTGATGGTACATGCCCTTTATTCAATGCCATTCAACACTGTGCTTTGTGGGAACATTATACTGACTTCCATTCATTTCATGGAGACTAATCCTAACCTTAACCATAATTACTACTTGCCTAATTTTAACCTAAACCCTAACCTTAAATTGAAATAAATGTTAACTTTGAATCCTTTTGTTAATCTAATTGATACTTTACATCTGATTTCATCAACATTCCCTGTGGGTGTGATGCTAACTGTAAGCTCTGTCTGAGGCTTTGTTAGCATTTGATCTGAGCTTTAATTTAACACAATCTGATAAAAAAAGAACTGATTTAGCTGGACGTACATCAGGTGAGCTACCTCTCAAATAACATTACAGTCACAAGCTAGCGTTAACCAACAGTTTTTCAGTTAGTCACTCTCATCTTTTTTTGTTGAGAATTAAATCATGATCACAGGATCCTGAAAATGTGATGATTAAATCCATTTTGTATTTTTTTCTCTTGAGTTTATTTTATGGGGTTACTTTTGTCTCATTAATATTCACAAATGCACAGAAGGTGATATACAAACAGTAATTGGTTTGTTCATGTGTTTTGATATCCACAAATCCAAATTTAATATTTGTAATTTGTATTTGGTCTTTTCAAATAGATGTGTATTTGTAAATATATAACACAGATTTCCTCTATGACACATTTTTGATACACTCTTTTTGAGAAATCCACAAACACAGACAGATGCACAAATAGCCAACCAATTCACATACACAGGCATTCACTAGATGGCAGTTTTGTTATAGGCGTTAAGTTAAGGTAGCAAGAGACAGAGGTATGCTAACACATGTAATAATTTCGTAACACATATCATAATTAATAATCAATAAGTAATTGGCCTTGTAGACAATTCATTAATGTTACATACTTATCTCATACCATTCATACATACCTATGTAACATTAATGAATTGTCTATGAGGCCAATTCCTTATTATTAATTATGATGTGTTGTTACGAAATGATGACGTGTTAGCATACGTCATAGTATCTTGCTAACTTAACTAAATTTGGATTTGTGGATATCAAAACACAATTACAAACCAATGACTATTTGTAGATCGAGCAATCTACAAATAGTCATTGGTTTGTACTTGCATTTGCATTTGTGAATATTAATGACACAAAAGTAACCCCATATTATTTGGCATTGTTTGTTAATGTGTGCATTGTGAGTCCAGGGTACCTTGTATACATTCTGCCATACACATACAAGTAGCACACCCCCAGCTTGATGTCACTGCAAAGTATTAATAGTGAATGATATACCCCATTGGCACCTAGCATTACCACACTTACCATGGCAACACAATTCATGCATTTGAAAATAGTTGTCTTTAGATGGTCTGAAAACATAAAAATAAAAATACAAAGTTCTCTTTCAAACCGCGAAATAAAGAAAAGTCTGTGTTTAAATTAATAAATCCTAGCTTTCTCTACCCGCTTGTCTCCATGGTGATGTTATTGCTTTGTCTAGAATATTCCACAGTAATTTAATCCACAGATTAAACCTATTTATAAGATGGTTACAGCACTATACATTACAAGTCAGATCTGTAGAGAGGCGCCCCTGTTCACAGAAGGAAATACTGCATTTTTGAGCCATAGAAACACCTGTAATGAAGATAAGATAAGATAAGATAATCCTTTATTTGTCCCACAATGGGGAAATTGCAGTATCACAACGCAAGTTACAGAAACAGTAGGAAAATAAGAGCATGCATCAAATCAAGATAAATAATAATAAGTATTTACAATCAACTAAAAAACACAACACTGTAAGCTAAGCTAAAAGGCACAGGAACATTGCACAATAAGTGTTTTTGATTCTGAGATGATTGTGTACAGTGCAGTGATGGACAGTGGTGGGTAAATAAATAATAGCAGGTAAAGTGACTTTAAATAATATTGCACATTGTTCTGTTTCATATATTTATTAGTATGCATACAGAACTGATCGATTTACATAGTAAACTTTAGAATATCTGTACATCATACTTGTTTTTTAAATTTTTTTCAAATAATAAAATAAAATGGAATGATAATAAAACTAAATAATCAAAATAGGGTAAAGGCACTCGATATAAGGCATTGGTGAAAGAACATAATACGGATCAAGGGAAAAAAAATAAAAATAAATAAATATATATCTATATATATATCTATATATCTATCTATCTATCTATATATATATATATATATATATATATATATATATATATATATATATATATATATATATATATATATATATATCTTCTCCCTTTCTCCTTTATACATCTTTTTTTTTTTTTTACTTTGTTTATATTATTATTTTATTTTATTTTAATTGTATATATATATATATATATATATATATATATATATATATATATATATATATATATATATATATATATATATATATACAATTAAATATACAATTAAAATAAAATAAAATAATAATATAAACAAAGTAAAAAAAAAAAAAAAAAAAAAAAGATGTATAAAGGAGAAAGGGAGAAAGGGAGAAGAGAGAAGAGAGAAAAGACAAGTAAGGGGGGGAGGGGGGTCAAGTGGTTCCAAAACAATCAATAAATGGTTGCCATTTTCTATAAAATTTTTCCAGGTTACCCTGTCTCGAATACCTTATTTTTTCAACTTTTAAGAAGGACATGACTTCAGTCTTCCAAAGAGTAGGGGATGGGGAGGTTGTGGCTTTCCAATGGAGAAGAAGATGTCGTCTCACCACTAAAGAAGTGAAAGCCAGAACCTCAAGCTCTGCCGACGTAAATGTTGTATAATTCTCAGGAAGTCCAAAGATTGCTATGTGGGCTGAGATATTAATGGTTTTAAGAAGTACCTTTGACATCATTTCTGAGTAATTCTGCCAAATATTTATGAGAGCTGGGCATGAAAAGAACATATGCGTGAGGTTGCAAGGTGAACCAGAACAGCGATCACAGGTGTCTACTGTGTTAGGGAAAATTTGAGCTAATCGAGTTTTAGAATAATGACATCTAAATATTACTTTAAACTGTATTAAAGTTAAGCGGGCACAGATTGAGGACTTATGAATATTACACAATGAGGCATCCCACCATTCTTCTTCAAAATTCAAGCCTAATTCACGCTCCCAGGCTTCCTTTGTTTTCGTGGTTAGATAATTATCATAGGACTGTATAATGCCATAAATTTTCGAAAGTAATGATCTTTGTGATGGATTAAATTGTAAGAGTATCTCCCATGGTTGCGCTTGTGGGAGTTGAGGAAAGCCAGGAAACAATGATTTTGCACAGTTTCTTGCCTGAAAATACCTGAAGAGATGGGAGGGCAAAAGATTAAATTTGCGCGCTAAGTTCGAGAAAGAGCAGAAAACTCCTTCCGTATAGAAATCTTTAAAACATGTTAGGCCCTTGTCATGCCATACTGTAAAAACTGAGTCAGTAAGTGCTGGTTTGAAGACATGATTCTTCAGTAAAGGTGATAAAGTAGAAGAAGATATAAATTTGAATTGCTTTCTGAATTGAAACCATACTTTCAATGTGGAGACAACCACTGGGTTGGTAGTAAGGCCAGAGCGGTTAACAGACAGACTGCCAATCAATAAAGCTCGTAAAGAAGATAAGGGACATGATTGCGCTTCCAGATTGCACCAAGGAATATCCACTGGTTTCAACCAGAATGCAATTTTCACAATGTTCGCAGACCAGTAATAAAATTTGAAATTTGGCAGGGAGAGGCCCCCATCAAATTTGCAATTCTGAAGCACTTTTAATCTAACTCTGGGTGATTTACCGTTCCATAGGAATTGAGATACAACCGAATCAATATTTCGAAAAAAGCTCTTAGGTAAGAGTATAGGTAAGTTCTGAAACAGGAACAGTAATTTTGGAAGAACATTCATCTTAACAACATTAATCCTCCCAATTAAAGAAAGAGGGAGAGATGCCCACTTTTGAAAATTAATTTTGATTTCGGACAGGAGAGGGGAGTAATTTGCTGTAAAGAGAGATTTGTAAGACGTGGCAATGTTAATGCCCAAATATTTAAAACCAGAAGCACTCACTTTGAAGGGGATATCTGACTGAGAGATCAGCATCGCTTGGGCATTAATTGGATAGTATTCGCTTTTTAAAGCATTGACCTTGTATCCAGAAAATGACCCAAATCTACGGAAAAAAGATAGAATTTTGGGACATGATTTGCTAGGGTCTGTGACATATAATAGTAGGTCATCTGCATATAATGAAAGCTTAAATTCAATACCAGACCTTGTAATACCATTAAATATAGAAGATGACCTTAGGTAGATAGACAGAGGTTCTATTGCAAGAGCAAAAAGGAGGGGGGACAGTGGACAGCCTTGTCTGCAGCCGCGGTTAAGGGAGAAATAGCTGGACTGGATGTTATTAGTTGTAATGCTAACAATTGGGGATGTATAAAGCAGGCGTAACCAGGATATATAAGTATTACCAAAACCGAATTTTTCTAAAACCGCGAACAAATAACTCCATTCAACCCTGTCGAACGCTTTTTCTGCGTCGATGGATATTACGGCTTCTGGTATAACCGTAGTTTCTTTTGAATAAATAACATTTAACAAAGTGCGAATATTATAAAAAAGTTGACGTCCTTTTATAAAGCCAGTCTGTTCCTTCGAAATGATGGTTGGAAGTACTTTTTCTAGACGACATGCTAAAGCTTTAGAGAGAATTTTAGTGTCCACATTCATCAACGAGATTGGCCTGTAGGAAGTGCATAACTCAGGGTCTTTCCCTTTCTTGAGAAGAACTTTTATAGATGCTTGTCTCAATGTGGCTGGAAGAGAACCTTTTGCTAAGGATTCGTTATAAACCGAGTGTAGTAATGGGACAAGTTGATTGTGAAATGCCTTAAAGAATTCAATGGGAAATCCATCCGGCCCTGGGGCCCTATTATTTTGCATACTTTGTAAGGCCAAATTAAGCTCTTGAATGGTTAATTTGGAGTCTAGTTGATCAATCATATGTGGGTTAATTTCTGGAAATTCCAAATGCCGCAAGAATGTGTGCATATCGCTCACATCTAAGGGAAACTCTGAGCTGTACAAGGATTGGTAGAAGGATGAAAACACAGCATTAATGTGAGACGGGTCCTCTACTAATATTCCCGATCCGTCTTTGATGCGAGGTATTAAACGTGAGGCTGCCTGCCGACGCAATTGATGGGCTAGTAATCTTCCTGATTTGTCCCCATGTTCATAATATCTAGAGCGTGAGTGTAGTAATAAACGTTCTGCTTCATTTGTAGTAATCAGATCAAGTTCTGTTTTTAGAGCTACACGTCTTTTTAATAAGTCCGGAGAAGCGTTAATAGCTATTTGCTGATCTATTGATTTTAAACCAGTAAAGAGTTTTTGAATATTTGACATTCGCATCTTCTTTAAATGGGCAGAGTAGGAAATTATTTGACCTCGTAGAAAGGCCTTTAAAGATTCCCATAAGAGGGCCTGTGAAATGGGTTCGGAGTCGGACTGGTTAAAAGAGATAAAATCATCGATAGCCTTTATGATATACTTGTGGAAATTATCATCAGATAACAAGGAAGTATTAAATCGCCACTGGCTACAATAGTGAAGATCGGAAGAAATATTAATGTTTAGGGATAAAGGTGCGTGGTCTGATATAGTAATAGGGTGATAAGTTGTGTCTGTAACATTGGGTATTAGACTGGCATCAATAAAAAAGTAATCGATGCGGGAAAAGGTCTGGTGTACATGAGAATAAAATGAATACTGCCTACCAGCAGGGTTTTGAAGTCTCCAAGGGTCAACGTAGCCATTATCAGACATAAAATTGTGGAGGGTTCCAGCCATTTGTGATCGACCCAAGTTAGGCCTAGATCGATCTAATTTAGAGTCTATGACACAATTCATGTCCCCTCCAAAGATAAGGCTTACCTCATTTAAAGAGGGTAATTTTTCAAATAAACTATTCAAAAAGGAGGGGTTGTCAAAATTCGGTGCATATACATTGACAAGTAACACGGGAACACGACAAATCCTTCCTAAAATAATCAAATATCTGCCTTCCCTATCCGAAATAACTTTACTTTGCTCAAATGGGACAGATTTACCAATCAGAATGGCAACCCCCCTGGCCTTAGAGTTAAAACTCGATTGGAATACCTCTGCAACCCAGGGACACCTCAATCTAATTTGGTCTTTAGTTCTCATATGGGTCTCCTGTAGAAATACAATATCAGATTTTAGACGTTTTAAATGAGAGAGCACCCTTGAACGTTTTACAGCACTCCCCAGACCTTTAATGTTCCAGCTAACAAATCTCACACTCTTAACACTAGTCATGAAAATTTATACTTGGAATTGACTGCAACCAGATCCCCATTCCCTCCATAGGAGAAAACGAAAGGAAGAGAACGAGGGGGAAGAAAGAGAGAGAGAAGGAAAAGAAGAAGAAAAAAAAAACCAAAACACAACATTGTAAACAATACTGTGTGATCTGGAAAGATGGAGATTGTGGAGTCTCCGAACTTGATCCGTTGCTGTGTTCTGGCACGTTGTAAAATGTCAACACAGTCTGCATAATAATGCAAGCGTGCTATTATTGGTCGGGGACGTTCTCCGGGTCTCGGTTTGGGGTTTAATGATCTGTGGGCACGATCGACGACAGGATCTTTATCCAGGGTAAAAGCATCTCGGAGAAGCGCAGAGATAGAGGCTGCGGTAACGGGGCCGTGTTGCTCAGATAGCCCGATAATGCGAACATTGTTGCGGCGAGATCTACTCTCCAAGTCCTCACATTTGTTTTCCAAAGCTATCACCTTCTCAGACAGACCATCCACTTTGTTTTTAAGTGACACCACGTCGTCCGTGAAGATTGATAGTGATCCCTCCATCTCATTAACAGTCCCCCGTAACTCGCTCACCTCGGCTTTTGTAGCGGCTATACTAGCAGTTAGCGCCGTCTTCAGACTCTGCATCTCCAACTTAATTTGTGCCAGATTTTGGGTCATGGCCGCCTGTAATTCGGCCCTGAAGATGTTTGCCATCTCTTCTCGGAGGACTGCAAGCAGTTCAGCTTTGAAATCCGCTGACGCCAAACTCGGAATCGGAGTAGGGCTATTGTTAGCATTATCCGTAGACGGCGGGAGGGGATCACTCTGGGCCGGGGGTGTTGCGTCGGCAGCAGGCCGCGCAATTGACGTCGTCTGGTTAGTCGTACTTCTGACTTTTGGAGGCATTTTTTCTGGTGAATGGCGTAGATATTAATCTAGATCAGCAAATTATGTGCACACAGCGTCTATAACAAACACCCTGATTTAAAATAAAGCAAGATTTGCAGGAGCCTCTAAGAACGCACCCTACGCCATAGGTCGCTAAACCGGAAGTCAATATTGCACATTGTTATTATTACTATGGAGATGACACATGGTTGCTATGGGGATGACGCATGACTAGCATTGTTCATTATACAGTCTGACAGCAGCAGGAAGGAAAGACCTGCGAAATCTCTCCTTTACACAGCGAGGGTGAATCAGTCTGTCACTGATGCTGCTCTCCAGAGCAGACAGGGCGTCCTGCAGGGGGTGACCCTCATGGTCCAGCATAGACATGAGTTTAGCCAGGACCCTCTTGTCCCCCACCTGCTACACCGAGTCCAGAGGACAGCCCAGGACTGAGCTGGACTTCTTGATGATCTTGTCCAGTTTCTTCTTCTCCCTCTCTGTGACGCTGCTGCTCCAGCAGACCACACCGTACAGGATGGCTGATGCCACCACAGAGTCATAGAAGGTCCTCAGGAGTGGCCCCCTCACTCCAAAGGACCGCAGTCTCCTCAGGAGATAGAGCCGACTCTGGCCCTTCCTGTACAGTGCATCTGTGTTATGAGTCCAGTCCAGTTTATTGTTCAGATGCACACCCAGGTACTTATAAGAGTCCACTCTCTCAATGTCTCTTCCCTGGATGTTCACTGGTGGGGGGGCAGTAGAGTGGCGTCTGCGGAAGTCCACCACCATCTCCTTAGTCTTCCCCGCGTTGATGAGAAGGTGGTTCTGGTGACACCAGTCCACAAAGTCCTGCGTTAGTCCTCTGTACTCCGCGTCGTCATCGTCCGTGATGAGACCGATGATGGCGGAGTCATCGGAGAACTTCTGCAGGACGCAGCTGTCCGTGTTGTGTCTGAAGTCTGCAGTATAGAGGGTGAAGAGGAAGGGCGCAAGGACAGTGCCCTGGGGCGCCCCCACACTGCAGGTCAGTAGGTCAGACACGCAGTCCTGGGCTCTCACAAACTGGGGCCGGTTTGTGAGGTAGTCCAGGATCCACTCAGCCAGGTCACAGTCCACTCCTGCCCACTCCAGCTTGTCCCTCAGGAGCAGCGGCTGGATGGTGTTGAAAGCACTGGAGAAGTCAAAGAACAAGATTCTCACAGTGCTGCCGGGCCTCTCCAGGTGGGACAGTGAGCGGTGCATCAGAGAGATGATGGCGTCCTCCACTCCGATGCCGGGCCGATACGCGAACTGCAGCGGGTCCATCGCTGAGCTCACCGTAGAGCGGAGGTGACCCAGGACGAGCCTCTCCAGAGTCTTCATCATATGAGACGTGAGAGCCACTGGCCTGAAGCTGTTGAGGTCCTTGGCGTGCGGTGTCTTGGGCACAGGTACCACACAGGAGGTCTTCCAGAGCTGTGGCACCACCTTCAGCTTCAGGCTCAGGTTGAAGACATGCTCCATAACTCCACACAGCTCATCTGCACAGGACTTAAGGAGCCTGGGGCTGATCCCGTCTGGTCCAGCAGCCTTCCTACTCCTTATCCGGCTCAGTTCTCTCCTAACCTGAGCTGTTGTGACAGACAAAGAGCAGGGGTGTGTGCTGGAGGTCTGGCTGAGTTCTTGATGTGGATTCGGGGGCTGGGGGGCTGAGGCAGAGGTGTGAAGTGGTGGCAGTCTGGGCCTTTGTGCAGGAGACAAGGTGAGCCCATGCAGCGGTGCGGGGGGAGGAGTGGGTGATTGATCAAACCTCAGAAAGTGAGAATTCAGATCGTTCACCCACTGTTGGTCTCCCTTTGTCTGGACGGGCGGAGGACTGAAGCCAGAGACACTCTTCATACTTCTCCACACCTCCCTGACATTCCGCTGCTGCAGCTGCTGTTCCATCTTCCTCCTGAAGTTGGCCTTAGCCTGTCTGATCTTCTTCCTCAGCTTCCTCTGTACAGTCCTCAGCTCCTCTTTGTTCCTGGACCTGAAAGCTCTCTTCTTCTCCTTCAGCAGAGCTTTGATGTCCGAGTTAATCCACGGCTTGTTGTTTGGAAAACACCGCACCGTCCGAGAGGGTACAGTGTTTTCAAAACAGAAGTTAATGTAGTCCGTAATACAGTCCGTGATAGCATTGATGTCCTCCCCATGAGGCTGGCAGAGCTCTGTCCACACAGCGGTGCTAAAGCAGTCCCTCAGAGCCTCCTCGCTCTCTGCTGTCCACCTCTTCACCACTCGGGGCTCCACAGGCTGCCTGTACACAAGTGGTTCGTACACAGGCCTCAAATGGATGATGTTGTGGTCTGCTCTTCCCAGGGGGGGGAGGGGTGATGAGATGTAGGCCTCCTTGACGTTGGCAAAGAATAAGTCCAAAGTTTTATTGTCTCTTGTGGGGCAGGTCACATACTGGGTGTATGTTGGCAGGACAGATGAGGGAGATGCATGGTTGAAGTCCCCGGTGGTGAGGAAGAGGGCCTGTGGATGCTGAGTCTGAAGAGAGCTGATGCAGGAGAGCAGAGTGTCACAAGCATTCTCCGCGTTAGCACTGGGAGGAATATACACAGCCAGTGTGATGACGTGTGAAAACTCCCGGGGCAGGTAGAATGGCCTCATGCTAACAGCAAACAGTTCAATGTCTTTATTACACATCTGCTCCTTCACTGTACAGTGTCTAGATTTGCACCATTTCTCGTTCACAAACAGCGCTAGTCTTCCTCCCTTCTTCTTCCCGCTCTCCTCCGTCCTGTCCGCGCGCAGCAGGTGAAAGTTGTCCACGGTGACGGTAGAGTCCGGGATTAGCGGTGTTAGCCACGTCTCCGTAAAAACAATGATGCTAGCGTCCCTGAACTCCCGCTGGAATCTAACGAGCGCCGCGAGCTCGTCCATCTTGTTGGCGAGGGAGCGCACGTTCCTCGTGACGACGGAGGGGAGAACCGGTCTGCAGCGTCTCTTCTTTTCACGGAGTTTACGTCCCGCGCGGCGTCCACGGCGTGTCGTCCGTAGGATCTCCTCGGGGATGACATGCCTGTCCCGGGGGAACACAACAGCGCTGCGCAGCGCCATCAGCTAATCCTTTGTGTAGACGAGGCGTCGGGGTCCCGTACACATCTTAAGCCGAGACAGGTAAATAATCCCCCAAAAGTGCGGAAAAATGCAGCGTCGAGTGCAGCCCAAACGCTGAATAAACGCTAGCTGGATATGTTTAATGTTGGAACATTTCAGGCCAAGCAATAACATCTCCATGGAAACAAGTAGGTAAAGAACCCTCAAAGTCTAACTTGAGTAACAGACCTTCACAGTGCCTCCAGTTAGCTCCAAGAAATCCGAATGACATCACTTGAAAGTTATCAATGATTTTTGTTGTGAGAGACAGAGGTATGTAGATGTGAAATGATCAGGACTGACAAGAAGGAACAGACACAAGGGTAAATTAATCTACTAAAAACTGCATCCTCTGTGAGTAAAAATGAATTAGTTCTTGTATCATTTTTGGCCCAAGAACAGGATAGAGACTCTCCACTGAAGCAACAAATTATCCTCCTGGAATCCACTTCACTGTTGCTCCAAAGATTTGGGGAAAGTATAAACTTTTTTTTTTTTCCAAGAATGCAAACTGTAGTTTAAGAGGAAAAATATCCACAAATCACATTTTCTGGTCTAAAATGCAGTAAAAGCAGAGCAAAGTGAACAATGAACAATGATCCTTTGCTCGTTTTTTACTACAACCAAGAGAAAGAAATTAATCATGTGAAAATTTACAAAATTACATTAACTACTTTGAGTGCCCGAATGATCCCGGGAGCTATGTTGTCGGGGGCTTCATGCCCCTGGTAGGGTCACCCAAGGCAAACAGGTCCTGGGGGACGGGCCAGACTAAGAGCGGTTCAGAAGCCCCTTATGATGAGTATTAGAACAAGACCAGCTACGTCGCCCGGATTGGCGTTACCGGGGCCCCACCCTGGAGCCAGGCCTGGGGTGGGAGCTCGACGGCGAGCGTCTGGTGGCCAGGCCTTCCCCCACAGGGCCCGGCCGGGCACAGCCCAAAGGAGCGACATGGGGTCGTCCTCCCGTGGACCCACCACCCGCGGGAGGATCCATAGGGGGCCGGTGCAGAGTGATCTGGGCGGCAGTCGAAGGCGGGGGCCTCGGCCACCAGATCTCCGGACATGGAGACTAGCTCTGGGGACGTGGAATGTCACCTCGCTGGGGGGGAAGGAGCCCGAGCTCGTTCGGGAGGTTGAGCGTTACCGACTAGATATAGTCGGCCTCGCCTCCACGCACAGCTTGGGCTCTGGAACCCAACTCCTTGAGGGGGGCTGGACTCTCTATTTCTCTGGCGTTGCACGCGGGGAGCGGCGGTGGGCTGGTGTGGGGCTGCTCATTGCCCCACAGCTCAGCCGCTGTGTGTTGGAGTTCACCCCGGTGAACGAGAGGGTCGCGTACCTGCGCCTTCGGGTCGGGTACAGGTCTCTCACTGTTGTGTCGGTCTACGGGCCGAACAGCAGTGCAGAGTACCTGGCCTTCTTGGAGTCTCTGGGAGGGGTACTGGACAGTGCACCGACCGGGGACTCCGTTGTTCTACTGGGGGACTTCAACGCCCACGTGGGCAACGACAGTGACACTTGGAGAGGGGTGATTGGGAGGAACGGCCTCCCTGATCTGAACCCGTGTTCTGTTATTGGACTTCTGTGCTAGCCACAGTTTGTCCATAACGAACACCATGTTCGAGCACAAGGGTGTCCATCAGTGCACGTGGCACCAGGACACCCTAGGCCAGAGGTCGATGATCGACTTTGTTGTCGTGTCATCTGACCTCCGGCCGCGTGTCTTGGACACTCGGGTGAAGAGAGGGGCAGAGCTGTCAACTGATCACCACCTGGTTGTGAGTTGGGTCCGCTGGCGGGGGAGGAAGCCGGAAAGACCTGGCAGACCCAAGCGTATTGTGAGGGTCTGTTGGGAACGTCTGGCAGAGCCTTCTGTCAGGGGGACCTTCAACTCGCACCTCCGGGAGAGCTTCTCCCAGATTCCGGGGGAGGCTGGGGACATGGAGTCCGAGTGGGCTTTGTTCTCGGCCTCTATTGTCGATGCGGCTGCTCGTAGCTGTGGTTGTAAGGTCTGTGGTGCCTGTCGCGGCGGCAATCCCCGAACCCGGTGGTGGACATCGGAAGTAAGGGATGCTGTCAGGCTGAAGAAGGAGTCTTATTGGGCCTTGTTGGCTCATGGGACTCCTGAGGCAGCTGACAGGTACCGGCAGGCCAAGCGTGCTGCAGCCCGGGCGGTCGCGGAGGCAAAAACTCGGGGTTGGGAGGAGTTCGGAGAGGCCATGGAGGAGGACTATCGGACGGCCTCAAGGAAATTCTGGCAAACTGTCCGGCGCCTCAGGAGGGGGAAGCAGTGCTTCACCAACACTGTTTACAGTGCAGGTGGGGAGCTGTTGACCTCGACTGGGGATGTTGTCGGACGGTGGAAGGAATACTTTGAGGATCTCCTCAACCCCACTGTCACGCCTTCTGAGGAAGAAGCAGGGGCTGGGGACTCGGAGGCGGATTCGTCCATCACCCTGGCTGAAGTCACTGAGGTGGTTGGCAAGCTCCTTGGTGGCAAGGCTCCGGGGGTGGATGAGATCCTTCCCGAGTATCTTAAGTCTCTGGATGTTGTGGGGCTGTCTTGGTTGACACGTCTCTGCAATATCGCGTGGCGGTCGGGGACAGTGCCTCTGGACTGGCAGACCGGGGTGGTGGTCTCTCTGTTTAAGAAGGGGGACCGGAGGGTGTGTTCCAACTACAGGGGAATCACACTCCTCAGCCTCCCCGGTAAGGTCTATTCCAGGGTACTGGAGAGGAGAATCCGGCCGATGGTCGAACCTCGGATCCAGGAGGAGCAGTGTGGTTTTCGTCCCGGTCGCGGAACACTGGACCAGCTCTATACTCTCCATCGGGTGCTCGAGGGTTCATGGGAGTTTGCCCAACCAGTCCACATGTGTTTTGTGGATCTGGAGAAGGCATTTGACCGTGTCCCTCGTGGGGTCCTGTGGGGAGTGCTCTGGGAGTATGGGGTCCGGGGCTCTTTGTTAAGGGCTGTTCGGTCCCTGTATGACCGGAGCAGGAGCTGTGTTCGCATTGCCGGTAGTAAGTCGGACATGTTCCCGGTGCATGTTGGACTCCGCCAGGGCTGCCCTTTGTCACCGGTTCTGTTCATTGTATTCATGGACAGAATTTCTAGGCGCAGTCAGGGGCCGGAGGGGATCCGGTTTGGGAACCACAGGATCTCATCTCTGCTGTTTGCAGATGATGTTGTCCTGATGGCTTCATCGAACCAGGACCTCCAGTGTGCACTGGGGCGGTTCGCAGCCGAGTGTGAAGCGGCTGGGATGAAGATCAGCTCCTCCAAGTCCGAGGCCATGGTTCTCGACCGGAAAAAGGTGGCTTGCCCTCTCCGGGTGGGTGGGGAGTCTTTGCCTCAAGTGGAGGAGTTCAAGTATCTTGGGGTCTTGTTCACGAGTGAGGGGAGGATGGAGCGTGAGATTGACAGGCGGATTGGTGCAGCGTCGGCAGTGATGCGGTCGCTGTACCGGACCGTTGTGGTGAAGAGGGAGCTGAGCCAAAAAGCAAAGCTCTCAATTTACCGGTCAATCTACGTTCCTACCCTCACCTATGGTCATGAGCTTTGGGTAATGACCGAAAGGACAAGATCGCGGATACAAGCGGCCGAAATGAGTTTCCTCCGTAGAGTGGCTGGGCGCACCCTTAGAGATAGGGTGAGGAGCTCAGTCACTCGGGAGGGGCTCGGAGTAGAGCCGCTGCTCCTCCACGTCGAGAGGAGCCAGCTGAGGTGGCTCGGGCATCTGTTCCGGATGCCTCCTGGACACCTCCCTCGGGAGGTGTTTCAGGCATGTCCCACCGGGAGGAGGCCCCGGGGAAGACCCAGGACACGCTGGAGGGACTATGTCTCCCGGCTGGCCTGGGAACGCCTTGGGGTCCCCCCGGAGGAGTTGGAGGAAGTGTCCGGGGTGAAGGAAGTCTGGGAGTCCCTGCTTAGACTGTTGCCCGGCCCCGGATAAGCGGAAGAAAATGGATGGATGGATGGACATTAACTACTGTATATTCAACAGTCCCACCAAGTTTTGTGGCCACATTGTTTTACTTATTTTGACCTCAAGAGCTGCTTATGCAATATTATAGTACTGGAGCAAGACACCTTTAATGCCCTGTTCCCCACCAAGAATGAATTAAGTGAAAAAATCGTGTCAGACACCTCTAGTTGGACACTTAATTATTTTGAGTCACTCGCTTCATTCACGCGTCAAGGACACTCGAGTTTGGGAATTTGGTCGCACGACTAATTGCGCTCTATTTGCTCTGTATACTCCAGAAGGATGTGCGGCTGCGCTGTGCCCTCTGTGTCTGTTGTTTTCATTTTCTGTTTTTTTTTTTTTTTTTTTTTTTTTTTTTTACTTATTTATTTTTGTACAACACAAATGCTAAGGCAAGGGGGAACCAGGACGCCAGGTCAGAGGGGAGTTAACACCAACTCCCCAACCAGAGATTGGGTACGAAGCCCCAATAAGCTTCACGCTGAACGAGGCAGCGACTGACCTGAAAGATAAGATCATAGCCCGAATGAACACAAGGCAACCCCGACGCCAGTTACAGAGGCTAAGTGAAGTACCATCTGAAAGTCTCCTAGAAGATGTGAATGCAGCACTGAGAGCGATCCCTACCACAACCATCACTGAAACCAATGAGCTGATATACACTACAGCAGCAGTGATCCTAGAGGTGCTGGGCTATAAGAGCAACCATGGGAGCCATGAGAGACAATACCAACCATGGAAAATTGTCAGAGGCCAAGAAAGGTGCAATGAAAAAGCAAGTACCCAAGAGGTACAGCCAGATGCCCATACCTGAAGCACTCGAAAATGCCAAGCAAAGGCTGCAAGCCTTAGCCAGCCGCCTAAAGAGGTACACGTGAGAAAATGAAGCCAGACGAATAAACCGCCTCTTTGCAACACAACCTGCAAAAGTGTATGCTCAAGGGCAGGGGAATAACACCAGAGCAGACCCCCCAAGGCTGGAGACTGAAAGGTACTGGAAAGGCATATGGGAGAGGGAGGCATCACATAACACCGATGCACAGTGGCTGGTGGCTCTGAGAGAAGACCACAGCAACCTCCCTGAACAAGATCCAGTCACCATCACAGTGGCATGGTGTGATTCAGGAAAGAGTCTCAGGCATGAAAAACTGGACAGCACCAGGCCCTGACATGATCCAAGCATACTGGCTAAAGAAGCTCACTGCTCTCCACGAGCGCCTGGCAGCACAAATGAACCAGCTGCTAAGGGATGGGACTCACCCTGAATGGCTAACACAAGGGCGTACGATCCTGATCCTGAAGGATCCCTCAAAGGGTACAGTCCCATCCAACTATCGGCCAATAACCTGTCTCTCCACAACATGGAAGCTCATGTCAGGCATCACTGCGGCTAAGATAAGCGGGCACATGGATCAATACATGAGCACAGCACAGAAGGGCATCGGCAAAAACACCAAAGGAGCCAAACACCAACTCCTGGTTGACCGAACAGTCGCCCATGACTGCAGAACCCGTCAGACCAACCTGTGCACTGCCTGGATTGATTACAAGAAAGCCTATGACTCAATGCCACACACATGGATCACTGAGTGCTTGGAGTTGTACAGTATCAATCGGACTCTAAGGGCATTCATTGCAAACTCAATGTGGTTGTGGAAAACCATCCTTGAAACCAATGGCAAGCCACTTGCACAAGTGTCCATCAAATGTGGCATATACCAAGGAGATGCACTGTCCCCACTGCTGTTCTGCATAGGTCTGAACCCCCTCAGCCAAATCATTGACCGCACTGGCTATGGATACCGACTCAGAAATGGGGCCACCATCAGCGACCTCCTCTACATGGATGACATCAAGCTGTACGCGAAGAGTGAGCGAGACATCGACTCACTGATCCACACCACCAGGAGCTACAGCACAGACATTGGAATGTCATTCGGGCTTGAGAAATGTAGTAGGATGGTGACAAAGAGAGGGAAGGTAGTCCACACAGAGGACAGGGAACAATAGCAGACATTGACGACAGTACCTTGGTATCTCACAAGCAAATGGCAACCTTGAAGAGGCAACAAGGAAAGCGGCTATGGCCAAATACCTGCAACGAATACGGCAAGTCCTAAGAAGCCAGCTCAATGGCAAGAACAAGGCACAGGCAATAAACAGCTACGCCCTGCCAGTGATCAGATACCCTGCAGGAATCATAAGCTGGCCAAAGGAGGAGAAACAGACCACAGACGTTAAGACACGAAAGCTCCTGACCATGCATTGAGGGTTCCATCCCAAATCCAGCACCCTGAGATTGTATGCGAGCCGGAAGGATGGAGGCTGAGGACTAGTGAGTGTGGGAACCACTGTCCAGGATGAAACATCCAAAATCCATAAGTATATCAAGGACGAGGCCCCAACAGATGTGCTCAGGGAATGCCTCAGACAGTGGAGCTCAGAGGAAGAGGTGCTGGAGGGACCATCATGGCAGGACAAGCCCCTACATGAGGCATACCACCGAAACATAACTGAAGTGGCTGATATCAAGAAATCCTACCAATGGCTGGAGAGGGCTGGTTTGAAGGACAGCACAGAGGCCCTCATCCTGGCTGCACAGGAGCAGGCCTTGAGCACCCAAGCAATAGAGGCCGAGATCTACCACACCAGACAAGAGCCAAGGTGTAGGCTGTGCAAAGAGGCTCCTGAGACAGTCCAGCACATAACTGCAGGGTGTAAGATGCTGGCAGGGAAAGCATACATGGAGCGACATAACCAAGTGGCGGGCATAGTGTACAGAAGCATATGTGCAGAGTACGGGCTGGAGACCCCAAGGTCAAGATGGGAAACGCCTCCGAAGGTTGTGGAGAATGAGCGAGCCAAGATCCTGTGGGACTTCCAGATACAGACTGACAGAATGGTGATGGCGAACCAACCAGACATAGTGGTGGTGGATAAGCAACAGAACAAAGCCGTGGTGGTGGACATTGCAATACCAAGCGATGGTAATATAAAAGGAAAACGAGAAACTAAAGAAATACCAGGGGCTCAAGGAAGAGCTGGAGAAGGCCTGGAAGGTGAAGGCATCAATTGTGCCCGTGGTGATCGGAGCACTCGGGGCTGTAACCGCCAAATTGGAGGAGTGGCTACAGCAGATCCAAGGAAAAACTTCAGACATCTCAGTCCAGAAAAGTGCAATACTAGGAAAAGCAAAGATACTGCATAGAACTCTCAAGCTCCCAGGCCTCTGGTAGAGGGCCCGAGCTGGATGAGGGTGAGAGAGACCAACCACCGTGGAAGGTGAGGAACACGTTTTTTGTTTTTTTTTTTGTTTTTTGTTTTTTTACATAAAAATGTGTTCCTCACCTTCGACAGTGGTTGGTCTCTCTCACCCTCATCCAGCTTGCGTCTGGGGACCTGGGAGCTTGAGAGCTTGAGAGTTCTGCGCAGTATTTTTGCTGTTCCTAGTACTGCACTTTTCTGGACTGAGATGTCTGATGTTTTTTGTGGGATCTGCTGTAACCACTCCTCCAGTTTGAGGGTTACAGCCCCGAGTGCTCCGATCACCACGGGCACCACTGATGCCTTCACCTTCCAGGCCTTCTCCAGCTCTTCCTTGAGCCCCTGGTATTTCTCTAGTTTCTCGTGTTCCTTTTTCCTGATATTGCCATCGCTTGGTATTGCAATGTCCACCACCACGGCTTTGTTCTGTTGCTTATCCACCACCACTATGTCTGGTTGGTTCACCATCACCATTCTGTCAGTCTGTATCTGGAAGTCCCACAGGATCTTGGCTCGGTCATTCTCCTCAACCTTCGGAGGTGTTTCCCACCTTGACCTTGGGGTCTCCAGCCCATGCTTTGCACATATGTTTCTGTACACTATGCCCGCCACATGGTTATGTCGCTCCATGTATGCTTTCCCTGCCAGCATCTTACACCCTGCAGTTATGTGCTGGACTGTCTCAGGAGCCTCTTTGCACAGCCTACACCTTGGCTCTTGTCTGGTGTGGTAGATCTGGGCCTCTATTGCTCGGGTGCTCAAGGCCTGCTCCTGTGCAGCCAGGATTTTTTAGTCTTACAATCCTGTGTGTTTGTTGGTGTATACTAGCATCATATTATATTGTCAACTATGAAGAAACATTAACAGTTACAAATTGTTTATACATAACCAGTAACAAATATGATATGATATTAATGATGTGCATTAAAAAAAAAAAAAAATAGAATGCAAATTTTTTTTATGTACAAAATACATAATGTACAGTTAAACATATTAACATATTACAGAGACCGGAATACAAAAGGACCTTGCTTGGAGAAGGGATGAGCTGAAGGAAAGAATAAGTATCACACAAAATCTTTAATTACATTTAGTATTTAATTTAAAATAATGATTTTAAATTCCTTAAAACATTTTATTAAGGTTAATTTTTGTATTAATTGATACTTAAAAATTTAGGTGATACTTGCACATATTCATAATTTACAGTAATTAAAAAAGTACTATTACAAAACTTAAATGTGAGATGATGGTAATGAGATAACTAAGGATGTATCCATAATACAACATTTAAACCGCAAACTGATACTCTTTTGGCACATTAATGTATAAATCAAATAGAAAATACAAAAGTATACACAGTCTTATAAGCCAAAATTATTTCCCAACATAAAATTATTTAACAGATGAGTTAAAGTTACTTGCAATCACATACTGTAAAATAATGTCTTACTCCTCCACAATACAGCAGCTTTAGAACATAGTGACAGAGATTAGATGATGGGTTAACATCTATTTCTAAAGGCGATGTTTTTCAACATATTATTCATGTTTGAGGCCTGTAAAAAGACTAGAAGCCTGTCCCAAGCACATGGCTACTTAACATATGTCAACAAGTTAGCACATTCAGCTCCTCTGTCCAATTTGTCCAAAGTTTGGTCTTTACTGTGAAGGCTCCCTAAAGACATTACAGAGGTAAAACAAATACCATCTCTCTCATTAATCATGTTTTAACCATTTTAGAGCCTCCTCAGTCTGTCTTTTAGCTGCTTTGGATGTTAGCTGCAGTGTTAACGTGACATCTGTGTGCAGAGGGTGCTATATGCTAAACTTACCGATCTATTCACCAAATCTGATTCAATCAGTGACATACACTAGCCCTATAAAGCCTGACACATGAAATAATAGACAGAAAATTCTGATTCTTTGATATTTAACTCTTTATTGGACCTTTAAACAAAATGTAGAAAAAAACAAAAACAATATCTTTGACCATTTTATAAATAAAAAATGTATCATATTTGATACGTTGGGCCTTCATGGCCATTTTATAGAACCCAACCAGGTTTATTTTAGGACCAAACAAAATTCTCTTTAATGCATTTAGAACTCAGAGAAACTTTTCTGAACATTTCCTTTTATGTTTGTTTTTAAATGCCTGAACAGGATGCTTTTTATTTTGCCATGTGGTAGGCAAGAAAACAGTTTCGGTCCTTGTTCAAGCACAGATGTACATTACACTTCCCACAGTACACGTGTGTGTGAAATGATTCCCAGTGCAGTGCTTGCATCTCTGACGAGTTTGCCATGATGGGACATGATCAATGCCATCTTTTCTCACATCAGAAGGCATTCTGGGATTTGGCCCTTTTCGTAGAGGTGTTTCCGATCTTTCTGGAGATGACAACGGTCTGCCGCACTTAATTTTGGCTTTTCCTGCGCCCGTGAGAGAGGTACCAACAGAAGCTTGAAACCTGCGCTATGGCATAATCTTTGTCTGGGGAACCTGCTGCTTCTGGTCCCTTCTGTAAAGGTTCCATGCATTGATGACAGCCACTGTGACAGTGTGCCACCATATGTACATATACCATCTTCGAGATTTGAATCTGAACTTGTAAAGTGCAGACAGCATGTCAAGGAGGTCAATACTTCCCATGAACTTGTTGTAGGTATCAACAATAGCTGGTCTGGGAACCATTATGTATGTTTTTGATTTTCTGTCCCAGCGTTTCACCATTGATTTATTCTGAAATCTGTTGACCCTCTTCCTCTTTTCATTAGCTCTTTTTCATCAGTTCAGTTGCAGTCTTTTATCCTGTTAATTCGCACTGTACCAAGGTAGTGGATTCCTCTTTCTTTTAGGTGTTCCACCAGTGGAACTGATGTGAAGTAGTTGTCGGCAAATACCTTGTGATTTTTTCCTGATGGAAGGCTTGATGTCATTCTCAGGACAACATCTCCAGTAACACCAACATCTGATCTCGTATTCTTAGGATTTTCTGCACCTTGAGAAATGTCAAATCATAAAGAAAGCCACTTTGACCAGCACGGCCCCACATCTTGAAACCCCATTTATGAGGTTTTGCTGGCATATATACTCGTAAGTGAGATTTGCCCTTGAATGGCACCATAATTTCATCAACTGCATGACATTCTTCAGGATGTATGAGAAGAAACTGTTCTTGTAATTTTTGTAACCATGGTCTGAGTTTCCACATTTTGTCTTTCTTTTCATCTTCAGATACAGTGAGGTTGTCCTGAAAGTGAATCCGTGTCAACAATTTCAAAAATCGATCACGAGACATGACATTACAAATTGCTGGGTAGTTTGTCTCCATCTCCCAATAAGCCCGCACGTTCAGCATCTGCACTAACCCCATGTGCATGTACATACCCAGGATCTGCTCAATTTCCTTTGCAGTTGTGTTTTCTGACTTTCCTTGTTTCTGTACACTGTACACATTTGTCTGTTTTGCTATTTCCTGAAGCATGTCATCAGTTACAAACTGTTTGAAATACATGTATGACGTCCACTCCAACCTGTCTTGACTTGTAATGTCTAGAGTTTCCTCAACACATTCATTGAAGTCTACAGCTGGAGGTTCAAAGTTTTTTTTTTTTCCCCCACATATATTTCTTCCTTTCCACTTTCCCTCTTGCTGTCTGCTGTGTTATTTGGTATTGCGTTTGTTCAACACAATCATCTGCTATCTCTGTGTCTGCGCTGGTCTGGTCAACCCTGTCATCTGGGAAGTCTTCTTCATCACTATCACTTTCTGAACTTTCTTCTAAAAGTTTTGTGGGTGGAGTCCACTCCTCATCATCATCATACTCACTTTCTCCTAGCTGTTCAAAGTCACTAGAATTGCCATCCAAGAGTATGCTGACGACATCCTGAACATTGTAGTGTTCTGACATCTGAAAATATATGTAAAAAATAAATGACTGAATCCTCTGTATCCTCTGAATCAGTAAAATATAGATTATTAGTTATTTTGTGTGTAAAAATTGAAGCGACAGGACAGTTACTACCAAATAGACCATTGCACCATTCATTTATATACAAGTCATGTAAAGACTTACAATAAATTAAAAACATATTTTTTTAAGGTGACACTTTAGTTATGAAATAGTAAAAATTGTGTGACATTAAATTGAATTGCATGAATTACGCAGATTGCATCATAAAATGCAATATAGTGATGGATGAGGTACATAATCAAACATACCTGCTGTATCAAATTTGATACATACAATTTTACCACGATTTTTCTACAACATGATGTAAAAATATGAAGACTTCATAGGTTAATCTAAGAAAGTAAATGTTCATATTGAAGAATCAATAACAATATTTAAGCAAGTCTTACACAAACCTTTTCAAAACTGACAAAGTTGTTCCTCCAAAACATTAGAAAATCACCACACCGAGGCAGCTATTTTGAAAATGGCTACTCTGAGAATCGTATTTACTGAATACCCATGGAAAGCCCACTAGGGGGCAGATGACAAGTATTTAATTGTATACAACAGGTTTTTCAGGAAAAAAAATATTGATTATGTGGGTGGGGCAGAGGTCTCAGAATGTTGTGTATCAAATATGATACAAATGGCATTATAGGGCTAGTATCGGATTGGGACTTACCTAGTAGGAATATAAAGCTGTGGGACCATAGAAACCTGTTTCAATATATTTTTATAATAAAAGCGGAAACTTGGGGCTTGACAAGCTGTGGAAGACATGTGCACTGTGGACTAGCAGCGTGCGGTGCCAATATGTGTTACAAGTTTATGCTTAAGTTAAATTTCCCATGTAGTTTAAATTATGGAAATAAAAATGTTAATTTCCCTCATACTATAAGCCTATAAGTTATACATTAACCAGTGTTGGGAGTAACGTGTTACAAAAGTAACAAATTACTGTAATGCATTGCTTTTTGCTGTAATGCAGTAATATTAGGGCATTACAGAAAACAAAAACAAAAAAAAAAGGTAATATTTTGCTTGGTACAAATGTCAGTAGAGCACATTACAATGCATTTTTAACCTGAATTGGTGGTGGGTTTTTTGTTTTTCTTCATACAAATTCACTAAAATCACCGCGAGATCAGTAGCGATGAACCGTCGGCGCAAAATCTTTCACTTCCTTTTCCTTTAGGCTAGTCAGACAGAAGAGAGAGATGAGTGAACCTGCAGATAATCTAACATCAGATAGCATATTTTCCAGATGGGCATATGCTCATTACTTTGTTTGTGAAAAATAAGGATATGAAGAACATCATAGTCAAATGCACTTTGTGTGTTAAACCTAAAGAACTGTCCACTTCCTGAAATAGCACCAGTAATTTAACGAAACATTTACAAAAGTGTTAATGCCAGAGTAACATGAAGTTAGCAAGGAAGCAAGTGGAGGATGAGCGTGGCGATAAAACCACAAAGCATCCAAAATTAACGTTCTCCCGCTCTGAGATTCTCAAGAGGTTGGAAGACTTGTGGCAGAGTATGTTGTTGAAGATATGCTATCGCTTTCAACAGTGGAATCCCCAGCTTTTCAAAAAATTGTCAGCAAGATCCCTGTTGCAACTAGCAGCAATGATGTGTTGTAAAATACTGCCTCAGTACTACAACCAGGTTCAGATTGAAATATCACCAAGAGTCAGATGGTTACAGTTCAACAAAAAGTTTATTTCCTTGATACAATATAAACAATGTACAGTGTACTGGCGATCAGGGGAGCTTCTTCTTTCACCGGTTCAAACTGGCTCCGCCTGTGAACAGTCCTCAAAAACAATAAGTCAACAATCCCGCCTAAACCACTAAATTTCCCTTCTATACTAAGTTTACACTCTGTTTTCACGCAGTAAGGCAGGCAATATAAAATGTAAGCAATAAGCTAAACAATGAGTAATAAGTATAATATGAGTATAAAATGAATATAATATGCATAAGATGACAAGGTAAGCAAAGCTAAAGGCCGCCACACACCACAGGAGAATTTGCCCGATTTTGGCTGCGTTTTGCTTCTCCCCAAGTTCAGGGAGGCGTGACCCAACTTTTTGTCTTTGCGTGCAATTTTGAAGTCACTGCGCTCCCCGTGTGAGTGTGTGTGTGCGTGTGTGTGTCTGTGTATGTGTCAGTGTGACTCTGAGCTGCTCTGTCAGATCATAACCACCAAACATCAGCAATGCTACGGCAACAGCCAATTAAACAGAGCATCAGTGGCAGAGGAGTGACCGACACAGAGGTACAAGATACAAACTTGGGATAAAGCGAAAATAATGAGAAGATTTTATGATTCACCTCCAGTAAAGCGGTCAATTTAAAGTGCAGCATCTCATCCACATTATCCATAGAAATTGTCTAAATAATGACACCCAGTCCACAAAACAGCGCTGTTAATCTAGTTTTGAAGTTAAAAAGTTTGAAAGTAAAAAGCGAGAGTAATTCCTCACGTGTGTCTGTTTACATCCCCACAGCGCACCAATCAGGGTGAAGCTGCAGATTAGCGATAGTGACTCTACTTCCTGTGTATTTTATCTCCAGCCGTCTGCGCTTTAAAAATCATGTATCTGAAGTACTGCACCACATTTCACAAATAATAATAACATAGTTTTGAAGTAATGAAGTTTTAACTACATTTTAGGTGTTTTGATGTACTGCTTGATGTACTGCTTTCAATGTATATAGAAAAGACAATGTATGTAAAATCCCTCAGTCGTCCAGGTAGAATCCATGGCAAAAAAAGGAGAAAATTTAATTTGTCAACTGGACATAGTTTATTTGGTTGAATACGTTTCGCAGCTCATCCAAGCTGCTTCCTCAGTTCTGGTCAGATGCTGGCGGACACTGCTTTATATCTGCCTGAAGGGAGGAGCTCCTCCCTTCAGGCAGATATAAAGCAGTGTCTGCCAGCTCCTCCCTTCAGGCAGATATAAAGCAGTGTCCGCCAGCATCTGACCAGAACTGAGGAAGCAGCTTGGATGAGCTGCGAAACGTATTCAACCAAATAAACTATGTCCAGTTGACAAATTAAATTTTCTCCTTTTTTTTTTTTTTTTTTTTGCCTAGAAAAGACAATACAAAATAAAAAAGGCATTTTGATCAATATTAATGTTGAATTTGAGTGTCCAGATCATGTGAAACAGCTTCTGGTCATTGTTCCCTACTAAAAGATAATTATTTTTAAATACATATTTTAGTTAATTATTAATTCATAATAGTTTACAGTTACGTACAATGTAATGTAATATTTAATTAAAACATTTAGGTTAAAATTAATTAAAATAATTAATTGAATGTGCAGAAAATCAGAATTGCATTTAAAAATTATAATTACGTATGGCATCTTTTTTTTTTTTTTAATTATTCAGGAATCAATTTTTTTTATTAATTTGAGCATTCGGGTTTACAGTGTACCATTTCAGGCAGAGGAGGAATGGCTGAGGAGGCTGGAGGTTCTGAAGCTTGTAGCTCAAATTCCAGCATTCATGAGGAGGAGAGAGTGATTTTATTTAATGATTTCAAATGGGATTGGTGTAGAGGCAGAAGTAGCAGGCTGAGATTGACAAGAACAACTGGTAGAATAATACATACAGTATAGTTTTCCTGGTCGGATTTTCACATTTTATTCTGATAGAAGTCAAACACATAGTTGAACTCTGCAGAGTTTTGAAGCCTGTACTCTGGGCTGATCCAGGGGCCAGGGCCAGTCTCTACATGTGGACTGAGCCTGGAGCACAGTGTGATGTATTATTAACACTCCGACATGTACAATGCACTTCCATTTCTATAAAAGCAGGAAGTATGGGAATGTATACAACACACTGTGGGAACTGTGTAAATCCTTTTTTTTTTTTTTTTTTTTTTTTTTAAATTAGATTTATTGCTTTGTTTAATGTACCAGAGTGGAGTTTTTGCATAACAATAAAGCTAACAACTAACAGCACTACTTTCTGGTTCACAGAGGATAAAACACTGTATAATTAGATGCAGACAGCTACAGAGCTCTCCTTTTGACCTTAAGAGTTGTTTTTTTTTTTTTTTTTTTTTTTTTAATTATACTATCTGTACTGGGGCTAAAGAGATGTAACTGTATTAAATGAACAAAGACGTTAAATGAGTCGATGTGGTTGCTAAGGACAGAAACCCCGGCTTCTGTTGGTCAGTTCTTTATCACGTCTGTCCCTCACAGAGTGTCAGTGCACATCGCCATCAGTGAGCAAATACGAGCCACTTCAAAAGTTACACCAAATAAGGTTCCAAGTACACGTATGGATTTAATCTGGAACCACGGGTCGATTTCCCAGAATGCATCGCTGCTCTGTTTATGCCTGATTGCAGTGGGAGTGTGATTGGCAGTGTCAATAGCAGTTTAAAGGACTTTTAGTTTTTAATTGTAGATAAAATAAGATTGCTTTATGGGTATAAATATAGTCAAAAAGAAGGTGAGGGATGAGTGAGTGAGTCATTCAGTCTTTTTTTACCATTAAAGGGCCTATATTACGCTATTTTCTGATACCTGGAATTGTGTTTTGTTTCATTCACACATGTTTAGCACACCTTGTGATGTCATGTGGTAATACAGGGAGTGCTCCACTGTGTTTTTAAACTCCATACACCTTCACTAGAATCATTTGGATGATTTCAGCTCTGGAATCTTTGCTGGACAGAAAAGTAAAACATAGCTGTTAACTTGAAAACTACCACTTCATGAAATCACAAGGTGGAAGCATTTGGAGTTTTGAAGATGTAGACAGACTAATAATAAATCACTACTCAAACATGTGTCCATTCCAACCCACTTTATTTCTATAGAACATGTCATCAACAAAGACAGTTTCCAAAGTGCTGCACACAGAGAAAAAAATAAATAAAAACCT
Organism: Taenioides sp. WSHXM2023; assembly: GCA_029959045.1. Lineage (NCBI taxonomy): Eukaryota > Metazoa > Chordata > Actinopteri > Gobiiformes > Gobiidae > Taenioides > Taenioides sp. WSHXM2023. Next base: position 1,141,423 of record CM057092.1, read on the forward strand.
ACAATTTAACACAATAATAAAACATAATAAAAACAAATAGAGTAAAATCAAATAAATAAAACAGTAAAATAAAATAAAATAAAAAAATAATAATAATAAATAAAAGACAGCAGAGGACCACACAACTCAAGTGGTGTTAAAAGCCATAGAGTAAAAGTGGGTCTTAAGTGTGGAGAAAAAAAAAAAAAGCAGGTATGTATTGATGAGATGAGGTAACAACTTCTTCTAACATGACTTAAAGCTCACAAGAGTGCATTTTAAATTAGTACTGGTGTGAAAAACCAAAGCAAAAGCAACAGTATGTAACATTCTTAAGGTGGCACATCATTGCCTGTGTGATTGCACTGAAATAGAGAGTTAAAACCAAACTTTGAAACATTCTCCATGCCATACTGTGGAAGATATAGCCAATGATACAACTTTTCCATGGAAATAAGCAGCCAAGTGAGAGTCAGGTTTGTGGAGAAAAAAGCCTGAACAAAGGAAGGACATGCATTTCAGTGCAATAAAAGCAACCAAACAGAAAATATATATATACATTTTTTGTGGCAAAAAGGAGAAATTTAATTTGTCAACTGGACAGAGTTTATTTGGTTGAATATGTTTCACCGCTCATCCAAGCTGCTTCTTCAGTTCTGAAGAAGCAGCTTGGATGAGCTGCGAAACAAAATTTAATTTCTCCTTTTTGCCATGGATTCTACCTGGATGACTGAGGGATTCTACACATATACATTTTTTGGATAAAAGCATTTGGAACTGAAAGGCATTTTTTATATTACAAGAGAAAGGAGCTGACACAGAGACAGACAGTTGGTGAATGTGTGTTTAAGCAAACAGAGACATGAAGAAAGAGCTTCACAAAATACAGTTTCTTTGAACATTTGTCCTGACCATGAACCAGAGGGTTACCAGAGTGGGGAGTCTCTACAGCTCACACTTACTTCACCAGAGGCCTGTTCTGAGTTGGACTTTTCCCGGATATTATTGAAATAAAGTTGTCCTGCCAGCTGTTGAAGTCTTCTGTATTCTGCAGTATTCTAATCCTAACCCTATACATTGATTTTTTTCTTGAAGTGAAAGACATGAATATCCCCTTAAATTCACTGTGGATGGTCTGTTTTTACACTTAGAGAGGCAGAGTTCACCCAGACCAAACAATAAATAACACATGGTTATACAGAGAGCTGCAGGACTGTCTGAATGTATTAAAATGCCCTATGTGTGTATTGAATAGAGTCTAGACTCAACACAAAGGCAATTTCTTCAGAGGTGATGTGAGGAGGAGGAGGAGGTGTGCACTGTTCAGGGCGGCTCTGACCCCTGTCTCAGATTTATTGAGCGAGCCATTGCTAACCCTATGTAGGGAGAATATAGAAACATGTTTTAACTATAAACGATGGAGATGATATTGCAAAGGGGGCAGACAGGCTGTCTTAGTTCTGGAGAGGGCTCCAGCCACTTGGAAACCACACTGAGCCCAGTGTGTATGTGTTCTGTGATACTGGTATCCCCGCCTGGTACCATAGACCCCCGGGCTCTACACTACTCTGGGCTGTGGGCCTTTTGTGAACCAAGACTAAACCTGGACTTCCATGATCTAAAACGCACATGACAATGGACAAATGCCAGTCAATGTTCAAGCATCCATCACAGGGCGTTTGATGCCTTTTGGTGTGTTGTATGTAAACAAGGCATAAGATTTGCAGTCTCTGCCTCTGACAGTTTGTTTTCTGTTAACGAGAATGTTGTATTTATGAATCAGTCGTTCCTTACTCGTTTTGTTGTGCTAACTGTGCTTTCTGTGTAACACCTTTTACTCTGTTGAGAGGGTACAATCAGCCATCCACCTTCAACTTAAAACCAAATGACTCTTTTGAAGATAGTCAGGTGCAGATTTTAAGCAGAGATAATATTGTGTTTGCAAGGGGAGTAAATTAAGCTTTTTTTTTTTTTTTGAGAAGAAAGACCTCTTTGAGCAGAAATGGTGGATTGAGGTGTAATCTACAATAAAGTTTACACAAGCATTCTCTCTGTGGGCTAAGAACACAACATGTCATTCAAATACTAATCTTTAGTCCTGATTTATTCTTGGTTCAGTCCTGGTTTGTTCTTGGTTCAGTAATGGAGAACTAAAGCAGCACCACTAGTGCTTTGTTTTAGTCCTATATTCCTCCTCCTTTAATCCTGTGCTATAGGTCAGAAAGGGTGCTTGTCTGTGGTGCTGGTTTAGTTCTGGTTTACTCCTGGTTTAGTCCTTCTTTAGTCATGTTATAGTGCTGCTTTAGCCCTCCTTTAGTCCTGGTTCAGTCCTCCTATAGTTCTTTAGACCATCTTTTGTCCTTTATTCCTGTGCTACTGGTCAGAATAGCATCAGTTGTTCAGTCCTGGTTTAGTCTTAGACTTAGACAAACTTTATTGATCCACAAGGGAAATGATTTGGATACAGTTGTTACGGCTTAGCAGAGGAGGGACCCAAAAAATGGACTGACCAGTAAGAAAAGGAAAAAGTGATTTATTGACAAAACTCAGAAGCAGGCTGGAACGAGGCTGGACCGGGTGGATAACAGGATGCAGAGGGTGAGTATCGGGCTGGAGTAGACGGGGATCTCTGGAGAGCAGACAAAAAGCAGGTAAGTGGAAAATACACAGCTGACAACGAGGAGATGCAAAAAACTCAGTAGAGAAGAGCCTGGAAGTTCACCGTGTGTAGGATGAAACAATCTGGCGGAGTCTCACTGGTGAGCAGGGTCTTTATTGCAGGGGTTGATTGGATGATGAGTCTCAGGAGTGGAGCACAGCAGGTGAGGAGTGATGCAGGTCCCAGGAGACTCTGCCCACAAACACACACACACACAGGGGAAAGGAGGGAGGGGAGCACCAGTCATGACAGTACCCCTTCCTCAACGGACGTCTCCAGACGTCCTACCAGGCTTGTCAGGGAAAGCACTGTAGAAATCTCGGAGGAGGGACCTATCGAGGATGTTGCAGCGAGGAACCCAGGAGCGTTCCTCCGGACCATATCCCTCCCAGTCAACCCAATACTGAAATCCCCGACCCCGGCGCCGAACATCCAGAATCCGCCTCACAGTGAAGGCGGGGCAGCCGTCAATGACCCGGGTGGGAGGAGGGGGATCGGCCGGAGGGCTGAGAGGACAGGATGACACCGGTTTAAGGAGAGACGCGTGAAACGAGGGATGGATTCTCAGGGAGGAAGGTATTTTGAGGCGAACAACAGCAGGATTTAACACTTTTTCAATGACATAGGGACCAATAAACTTAGGAGCCAGTTTCTTAGAGTCAACCTGGAGAGGAAGATCGCGGGTTGATAGCCAAACCTTTTGTCCAGGCTGGTAAGGAGGAGATTGCTTACGATGTTTATCAGCAAATCTCCGATTCCGGATTGCTGTGCGCTGCAGTGCAGCACGAGCAGTCCTCCATACCCGTCGACAGCGCCGTAGATGAGCCTGGACTGACGGGACCGCCACATCATCCTCTTGATCTGGGAAGAGAGGTGGTTGAAAACCCAGAGAAACCATGAATGGGGTCATACCTGTGGCAGAGGATATTAGAGAGTTGTGGGCGTATTCAATCCAAGGCAAATAAGAGCTCCAAGTGGCTGGGTTACGGGCTGTGACACAGCGCAGGGCTGTTTCCAGGTCCTGATTAGTCCGCTCCGTCTGACCATTGGATTGAGGGTGGTAACCAGACGAGAGACTGACTGAGGTTCCCAGAGCCTGACAAAAAGCCCTCCACACTTGAGAGGTGAACTGCGGACCCCTGTCAGAAACAATATCCACCGGAATGCCGTGAAGTCTGTATACATGCAGAACCAAAAGATTAGCGGTTTCAGTGGAAGTCGGCAACTTAGGGAGGGGAACAAAATGCACAGCTTTAGAAAAACGGTCCACAATAGTGAGGATAACAGAATGACCATCAGAGTTCGGGAGTCCAGTGACAAAATGTAAGGCAATGTGGGACCATGGTCTGCTGGGAATAGGTAAGGGGTTGAGGAGACCAGAAGGAACTTGATGGCTAGACTTGCTTCGGGCACAGGTCGTACAGGCAGCAATGTATGACCACCAGAACCTCTGTTTTATGAATGCTAAAGTCCGATGGAAACCAGGGTGACATGTGAGCTTGGAGTTATGCCCCCACTGGAGGACCTGAGCTCGCACAGACTCTGGCACAACTAAAGAGCCTGGTGGACAGTTACCTGGAACAGGTTGGGATTGTTGAGCCTCTCGCACCACCCTTTCAATCTCCCAATGGACTGACGCGATCAGGTGAGTAGCGGGAGACACCTCAGAAGGGTCATCTGGATCAATCACACAAGAAGCAGGTAATATGGGAGCAGGTAGGGATTCTGGGACATCCGGATTGAACTGACGGGACAAGGCGTCTGGCTTGAAATTCCGGGAACCAGGTCGATAGGTCAGGATGAAGTTGAATCTTCCTAGAAACAGTGCCCATCGTGCCTGACGAGAGTTAAGCCTTTTGGCAGAACGGAGATAGGATAGATTTTTGTGGTCAGTCCAAACAATGAATGGATGTTCTGCACCCTCCAGCCAGTGTCTCCACTCCTGCAAAGCAAGAACCACAGCCAGGAGCTCTCGATTACCAATGTCATAGTTTACCTCTGCAGGAGACAGACGGCGAGAGAAAAAGGCACACGGATGAATCTTTTGGTCCCTAGGGGAACGCTGGGATAGGACTGCTCCCACCCCGGAGTCAGAAGCATCAACTTCAACGATGAACTGCCTGGAGGGATCAGGGTGAGTTAGGATTGGAGCAGAGGTGAACAGAGTCTTAAGAGTAGTAAAGGCTTCTTCTGCCTCACTAGACCATTTAAAAGACATAAGGGTAGAGGTTAGACGAGTCAGTGGGGCTGCCTTTCTGCTGTAGTCCTTAATAAATCTCCTGTAAAAATTGGCAAACCCCAGGAAACGCTGCAGTTGTTTCCTGGTTTCAGGTTTGGGCCAGTCTGCCACAGCTCTCACTTTCTCCGGATCTGCCTTGAGCTGCCCCTGTTGGATAACGAAACCCAGAAAATTAACAGAGGCTGAATGAAAAATCACATTTTTCTGCTTTTACAAAAAGCTTGTTCTCCAGGAGGCGTTGCAGAACAAGCCGAACATGCTGAACATGTTCCTCGAAGTTCCTGGAAAAAATGAGAATGTCATCCAAATAAACAAAAACGAACTTATTTAACATATCCCGCAGAACATCGTTAACGAGAGCCTGGAAAACTGCTGGGGCATTAGTTAGTCCAAAAGGCATCACCAGATACTCAAAATGTCCGAGTGGGGTGTTGAATGCAATTTTCCACTCATCACCTTGTCGAATACGAACCAGGTGATAGGCATTTCTTAGGTCCAGTTTAGTGACAATGGTGGCTTGATGAAGAGGTTCAAAGGCAGAATCAATAAGTGGAAGAGGGTACTTATTTTTAACAGTTATGTCATTTAACCCACGATAGTCAATGCAGGGTCGTAAGGTCTTGTCTTTCTTATCCACGAAGAAAAAACCTGCGCCTACAGGTGATGAAGATGGACGTATAATCCCTGCAGCTAAAGAATCCCTTAAATAAGCCTCCATAGCCTCCCTCTCTGGACAGGACAGTTTATACAAGCGACTAGAGGGTAAGGAGGCACCAGGAAGCAGATCAATAGCACAATCATAGGGACGGTGAGGAGGTAGAGATAGTGCTCTCTGTTTGTTGAACACTTCACCCAGATCATGATATTCAGGGGGTACAGTAGACAGATCTGGAGGACTAAGGGGAGTGGGAGATGCTAGTCCCCTGGGAGTAATGGCTGACTGGAGACAGTGGGAGTGACAGAAAGTACTCCAGCTGGCAATGTTGTTCTTAGCCCAGTCAATATGAGGATTGTGCAGTTTTAACCAGGGAAGTCCCAAAACTATAGGGGCATGAGGGGATGAAATCACCAAGAACCGAAGGACCTCCCTGTGATTACCAGACAAAACCAGTGTAAGGCCAACGGTTTGATGTGTGATTCGGGCCAACCTCTCCCCGTTCAAAGCATTAACATCTCTGGGGGGTTCTATGGGATTCAAAGGGATATTAGCTTGAGATACAAAGTTAGAGTCAATGAAATTGTCATCTGCCCCCGAGTCAATTAGTGTTAGGAGAGGAATGGACTCACGCAACCAGCACAGAGTTGATTGAAGTTGCAGTCTTTGTGGAGTGGAATCCAGGAGAGAAGTAGTTTGGCTCACCAGAACCTCTCCCTTTACTGGTGAGCCATCTCTTTTGGCCGCTGGGGGCAGGATTTGATGTAGTGACCGGCTTGTCCGCAGTAAATGCACAACCCAGATCGCTGGCGGCGCTGCCGTTCCGCAGGTGTTAACCGAGCACGGCCCAGCTGCATAGGTTCCTCTCCAGAAGAGGGCGCAGGGGAACTGGAATGCACATGGGAATCGTTAGTGGGAGCAATAGAGATGGGGGGAGTAATCTGAGGCAAGGTAAGTGTACGAGGTGCGGGCTGTCGTGCTCTCTCTCTTTGCCTTTCTCTGAGTCTATTGTCTAGACGAGTGGCCAGGGAAATAAGTTCCTCCAGAGTGTTGGTCTCATCGCGTGCAGCCAGTTCATCTTTAACCATATCACTCAACCCCCTCATAAAAGCGCCTTGCAAGGCAGTGTCGTCCCACCCACTCTCGGCAGCTAGGATGTGAAAATCAATGGCATATTGGGCAACAGAGGATGAGCCTTGATTGAGTGAGAGTAGACGTCTAGCTGCTTCTTTGCCTTTAACAGGGTGGTCAAATATCCTTCTCATCTCCGCAGTGAAGTTAACATAAAAGTGACACAAGGTGGAGCCAGATTCCCAAACAGCCGTAGCCCATTGTGCCGCTTTGCCAGTGAGTAGACCAAGTAAAAATGCTATGCGAGACTTATCTGTACAGTAGGTGTGGGGTTGCTGGTCGAACACCAGGGAGCACTGGAGGAGGAAATGACCACAAGCTCCAAGATCACCGGAGTAGCGCTCTGGAGTAGGCATGTGAGGTTCACGAGCAGCCAGGGTGGAGGGTTGGAGCAGAGACTGAACTAGAGGGGAAGCAGTCGCTTGAGGTTGACCAGCAGGTGGCGTTTGTGACAAAGTAGGGAGCTGAGCAGCAAGCCGATTCATTTGAGTGGTAAGTTGAGTTACATTAACAAATAACTCACTGAGTCTTTCGGTCACTTCCTTCAAAACCTGCTTGTGACAACCCACTCTGACCCCCTGAGTGGCCAGAGCCTGGAGAACGGGGTCTTGGTCCTGGTCCGATGGGTCCATGTGGCCAGATTGTTCCGTTACGGCTTAGTAGAGGAGGGACCCAAAAAATGGACTGACCAGTAAGAAAAGGAAAAGGTGATTTATTGACAAAACTCAGAAGCAGGCTGGAACGAGGCTGGACCGGGTGGATAACAGGATGCAGAGGGTGAGTATCGGGCTGGAGTAGACGGGGATCTCTGGAGAGCAGACAAAAAGCAGGTAAGTGGAAAATACACAGCTGACAACGAGGAGATGCAAAAAAACTCAGTAGAGAAGAGCCTGGAAGTTCACCGTGTGTAGGATGAAACAATCTGGCGGAGTCTCACTGGGGAGCAGGGTCTTTATTGCAGGGGTTGATTGGATGATGAGTCTCAGGAGTGGAGCACAGCAGGTGAGGAGTGATGCAGGTCCCAGGAGACTCCGCCCACAAACACACACAAAGGGGAAAGGAGGGAGGGGAGCACCAGTCATGACAACAGTAGCTCAGACATCACAATATAATATAATAACAGAGAGTAACAAAAATAGATGGTATAGCAAAAAAGATAGCAAGAGACAGGTGTCAAATGAGACATACTTATAAAAATAAAATGTATATGTACAAGTCAAAATAAAATAGAAAAATAAGTAATAAACTATATAATAAACTATAAAATCACAGCTATATACAAGAGACAAGAATGACTGCTGATTGACAGAGCATAGGTTCCGTTACTTGAGATTAAAGTTGTTGTAAAGTTGTAGGGAGTATTATCTGTTACCCAAGGATGAGTTATTGTACAACTGTATGGAGTATGGCATGAATGTAGTCCTGAATCTCTCACTGTTTGAGCAGAGCTGTAGGAGCCTGTTGGAGAATGAGCTCCTCTGTCCCTCTATAGTCTGGTGCAGTGGGTGAGCAGGAGTGTCCATGATGGAAAGCAGTTTGTCCAGTGTCCTCCTGTCCCTCACTGTGACAAATGTCTTCAGCTCAGAGCCGATCACATGACCAGCTTTACGGATCAGTTTGTCAATCCGCCCAATGTCCTTTTTACTGGTGCCGCTTGCCTGGGACCACTCCACAAAGTTTGCAATCAGTGTCTTGTACTCCAGCTCCTGTCCATCCCTGATACACTCTACCACTGCAGAGTCATCAGAGAACTTCTGCAGATGGCAGGCTGTACTGGAAATCAGAGGTGTACAGAGTGAACGGGAACAGAGACAGGACTGTGCCCTGGAGGGCTCCTACATTACTGACCACAGTGTCAGACAGGGTGGTCCCCAGTCACACGTACTGAGGCCTGCCTGACAGGTAGTCATTAATCCAGGAGACAATGGAGGAGCTGACACCCATCCTGAACAGCTTCTCACTCATCAGAAAGGGCTGGATAGTGTTAAAAGCACTGGAGAAATCGAAGAACAATATCCTCACAGAGCCCCCAACACTATCCAGGTGAGAGTGAGCCCGCTGCAAAAGATAGATTACAGCATCATCCACACTAATGTGGAACTGATAGGCAAACTGTAGAGGACCCAGGGATGGTGCCACCAGGGGTCTGAGCTGAGCCAGAACAAGTCTCTCAAACACTTTCATGACATGAGATGTCAAAGCCACTGGTTTTTAAGTCCAGATGGAATAGGCTTCTTGGGCACGGGCACAATGCAGGAGGTCTTCCATAGCACCGGTATCCTCTCAAGCTTCAGGCTCAGTGTGAAGAGAAAGTGCAGGATCCCAGTGAGCTGTGCTGCACATGTCCTCAGCATGCAGGGGCTGACTTGGTCCGGTCCAGGGGACTTGTTTTGGTGAACTTTCTCCACCTGCCTTTTCACATGCTCAGGTGACAAAGACACAGAGCTGGGTTCCTCCATGGGGGTGGGAGTAGGTGTGGGAGCAGAGGTGATGGGTTGATGAATGGTCGTCTGAGTGGTCTGTGGTGAAGTGTGGATTGGGCATCTGGGAGGTGTAGAGATGGGAGTACCAGGGGATGAAAAACGATTAAAGTATAGTCCTGCTTTAGTCCTGATTTTGTCCTGGTCTTGTTTTTTCCTCTTTTTTTTCCTCTCTTTTTTTTTTTTTTTTTTTTTTTTTTTTTTTAACACATTTATGATATAATACTTACATTGTCATGGTTCAGCATAGGTACAGGATATCCCACTGTACAGACATCACACAGGAAATATGCACTAACACTTAACTGCATGTGTCTGTTGTGGTCCTGGTTTAGTCCTGCTTTAGTCCTCCTCTTTCCTGTAGTCCTGCTTTAGTCCTGGTTTGTCTTGCTTTAGTCCTGCTTTAATTCTGGTTTAGTCTTGCTTTAGTTCTCCTTTAGTCTTACTTTAGCCCTGTGCTATTGGTCAAAACAGGTGCTGTCCGTGGTGCTGAATTGGTTCTATTTGCCCACATGGTTTTTCCACACTTTTTAAAACATTTATGATATAACACGTACATTCCGGTCAGGGTTCAGTGCAGGTACAGGATTATAACGAGAAAGCCCTTCCGCTGGTCCCCTGCTCACATATGTCACTTTACAGACATCACACAGGACATATGCACACACACTATACTGCATATGTCTACTTTAGTCCAGGTTTAGTCCTCCTCCTTTCTTCCTGTAGTCCTACTTTAGTCCTCATTTGTCCTTCTTTAGTCCTGCTATAATTTTGGTTTAGTCATGCTTTATCTGCTTTAGCCCTGTGCTGTAGGTCAAAACAAGAGCTGTCCGTGGTACTGAATTGGCTCTATCTGCCTAAATGTTTTTTCCTCAATTTATAAAACATTGATAATAGAATATGTACATTGTCATGGCTAAGCACAGGTACAGGATTATAAAGAAAATGCCCTTTCTCTGCTCCCCTGCTTACATATTTCAGTATGCAGACATCACACAGGACATATGCTTGCACACTATACTGCATATATCTGCTATAGTCCTGATTTAGTCCTCCTCCTTTCCTCCTGTAGTCCTAGTTTGGTCCTGATTTGTCCTGTTTTAGTCCTGCTTTTATTCTGGTTTAGTCCTGCTTTAGTTTTCCTTTAGTCCTGCCTTAGCCCTGTGACGTAGGTCAGGACAGGTGCTGTCCGTGATGCTGAATAAGTCCTGGTTTAGTCCTCCTATAGTGGTGGTTTAGTTCTGTGCTATTGGTCAAAACAGGAGCTGTTCTTGGTGCTGAATTGGCTTTATCTGCCCACATGGTTTTGTCACACTTTATAACACATTTATGATATGACACATTGTCAAGGTTTAGTGCAGGTACAGGATTATAAAGAGGATACCCTTCCTCTGATCCCCAGCTCACACATCTCAATTTCTGTTTTTTGATTAAAGCGGAGGAGCAGAGGAGAGGGACAGAGAAGAGAGGAGTAGAGGAGAGAGGAGCAGAGGAGTAGAGGAGAGGGACAGAGAAGAGAAAAGAAAAGGAGAGAGAGGAGCAGAGGAGAGAGGAACAGAGGAGCAAAGGAGAGAGAGGAGCAGAGGAGAGAGAAACAGAAAAGGGGGCAGAGAAATGAGGAGCAGAAGAGTAGAGGAGAGGACCAGAGGAGAGAGGAGCAGAGGATCAGAGAAGCAGAGGAGAAGAGCAGAGGATAGCCCACTAAACATGCATAGACTGGGTGCGAGGAGGTCAGGAAGCAGGCACTGTCAAATAAGTGCTGTGTGTCTGTGTCTTTGAGAGATAATCCAGAGGAACAGTGCTTCGTGGGCAATTCATCCAAATGAACTGGAATAATACAGCTTCAGACAGAGTGAGGATGATCTGAGATAACAAGACTATAAGAGAGGCGCATTTACCTTTGCAATGGTATCCATGGAGTGTGCATGTCCTTCCTATGTCAGTGTGCTTTTCCTGTCTCCAGACATAGGTAGGTAGTACTCAGTTACAATTATTCAGCTACGCTACTTTTACTTGAATAAAAGTTGTGCTTCTTCTTCCCACTGTGAGTAAGTAACAAAAGCTTTATGTGGACAATATGAAATGATTTGAACATCTGTGTTTCTTGCACTACTCCTTTAGGCATGGTGATATGATTGGTTCGTCTCATTTTTGTGTCTGTCTTTTGAAAATATCAGATTTAGTGCATTATTGCATGTTTTGTCCTTCTAATGACATTCACTTTAAACTAAACATTCAGATGTCAGGTCCCAACAGTTACTCTTTAAGTTACTCTTACTTGAGTAGTACTTTTACTAAATACTTTTTATTCTAAGTTGAGTCATTTCTTGGACCACTAATTTTTACTTCTACTTGAGTAATATAAATTTGAACTAAAACTACTCTTACTTGAGTCAAATTTTTGCCTACTCTACTGACCTCTGCCTGTCTCCTCCTCTCAGTGAGGAGGTTGTGGGTTAGGGCCCTTTCTCAGTGTAATTTGCATTGTAATGAGCCTAAAATTACCTCATGTAAAAGTTATGGCACAAATCAGTGTTTCAGTTTAATTAATTGAGACATTAATCTCTCACAGCAGGTGACTCCTGCACTGTCCTTGTCTAGACTTCGGTTGTAACATTAGTACAGCTGTAAACAGTACATTTGTAATGTGAGCTCTGAAGACCGAGCCTGGAGCTGTCCATGGTGCCGAATCTACTGCTACAACTGCATTACAAGTGGATTTTACAGCAAGATGAAAAGTACTCGACCCCAGTCAACACTTGATGAATTATTCTATTTTATTTTAGTTCTAAAAGGGGTTAGAACCTATATGCTCTGGGTGGCAAGCCACAAACACAAACAACATTCTGTGTTGACCTTTTATTAGGGAGAGGGGAAAGGATATACTTCTTTCATGTTTACAAAAATGAAACTCAAAATTGAGTTTTTGCAATTTCATTTCATTGAAAGAAACACACAAAGCACAAGGCACTCTTTGTGAGTCTGAAGTAGCATTCTGTTCTCACCTTTGGCCATTAGTGGTGTCAAAAGGAAAAATATTCAAATAAACAAAATACAAAAAAAAGAAGAAAAAAAAGAAAGAAAAATAAGAAAGATCCATCCTAAAAAAAGGTTCTACAATCACAACTGAACCTGAATTGCCAGTGCCTGGATGACACATCCAAGTTTGTCTCATTCTCAGTATATGTTCAAAACCTCCAGAATTCCCTCCCCGAGCTGCAGAGGCTGCAGTAGCACCTGATTGGCTGCAGGTGCTGGGGTTTAGAGAATGACCATTCAGATCTGAGAGAGGAATTTTAGGTTTAAACCAACTGGATTTCAGAATTGGAACTGATAACCCAAATGAGAGACACATGTGCGGCTCATTTTGACTCACTGTCATTTATAATTGTCTTGAACCAAAACTCTACATTATAATCATGTCCAGTGTTTTGTCATTAAGAATAAATAATGAGGATTAAAGTTATCTGTAAAAGCTGTATTAGGGGACACATGTTTATGTAATTCAAAATCAAAATCTTACACACACTTGCTTTATTAAACATTAAATTCAAACCTCGTGTGAGAAATACATCACAGGGAAGAAGTGGTGGAAATTTAAGATGAATCCTCTTGAACCTTTTGGAGGTGCACAGTAATATTTTTGTAATTCGTTTTAATTAAGTACCTTTTTGGAGGACAATGCACTCAGAAAGAATTTAGATTATTTAGGTAATTTTCAAAATGAGAACCAGCATCTGGCCTAATTCACTTACAGTCAACAGGTCCTGGGTTCAGCCAAGCATCACGTCACAGTGGGATTTTTAGTATGATTGAAATTCTGCACATCTTCTTAGTGGAGGTAGTGTCTTGTATTTGTATTTAATTCCCCTACATTGGCTTGGTTTTAATATTACCAGCAGCATTAGCAATCAGAGTGTAAACAGCACAAATATATAAGGAGGGTGGGAGGGTGGGTGAGTGGCGTGAGGTTGCTGGGTGGGATGGGTGGTGGTGGGGGGTGGGGGAGTCAGGTGAGTCTCCTCAGGTGAGTCCCCTCATCGATCCTCGTCTCCTCTGGACTCTGTCTGAACCAAAGGCCACAGTCATTATGAACCTGGCATTAACATTCAGTGAGCAGAGCCTTAATCGATGGAGTCCAGTAGAGCTATAGAGGGAGGGTGGACAGAGAGGGTACAGAGGGAGGGTACAGAGGAAAAAAACAGAGGGAGGGTACGGAGGGAGGGTACAGAGGGAGTGTACAGAAGGAGGAAGGGTACAGAGGGGGGTACAGAGGGAGAATTCAGAGGGAGGGTACAGAGGGAGAGTACAGAGGGAGGGTAAAGAGGGAAAATACAGAAGAAGGGTACCGGGGGGTGGTACAGAGGGAGGACAGTGGACTAACAGCTAAAGGAACCAGCCAGGACCATTATAATGATGAGCTCTGCTGATACACACACAGTACTATTTATTTTAAGTCCCTCTATGTTTTTGTTTTGTTTTAGCTACATTTGTTTGCCCTTTTCTGCATATTGTTTTCAGGTCAAAACATTTAGAACAATTAGAAAGAAATCAGATTTGAAGTGTTTGCATGATATTTCAAAAATCTGATTACTTCAGAAATTAGATAATGATCAGATTTTCGGTGCGCATGTGAAGATGCCCATTAGATTTATAGACTGTATAAATGGACATAGCTAATATACAGGAAGTGAGCAGCATGCTTCTGGCTCCGTATATTGAAAAACTCTTTCCCCTTTCTCTGTAACTGGTGAAGTGAGTCTCATCATTTTTGTCTTAAAATGTTCGTACATAAAATCCTCAGAATCGTTCAACGTGATTCTGAGGATTTTATTTTGCTATTTTGTCCATAAATCAAGATATGAACATTAATAACGGACACATCTTCTTTCCCAAAGTCTCTCCCACTAGTGTTAGCAACAGGTTTGATTGACAGCGTTGCTAAGTGCCTTTTCGCTGCCAAACCAATGGTGTGAATGGGAAAGGGTATTACCTTTAACAGCCTTGCTCCTGGTTGGCTCTTTGGTTGCCATGATACTCACGGTTGGAATTCCAAACATGGAACTCGGCTCTAAATTCACCCCTATAACTGCTAGCATCGGTGAGCTTCATTTGACTGAATGTACTCCATGAGTCACACTCCCTTAGTCCACTTCATTATAGTCTATGATCAGGCAATTAGCATTTCAAAACACATTCATCTATCATCTGTACTTGTTCACAGACCGGGAGGGCCTGTTTGTGTTTGCTTTAACCTTCTATTTTCATGGAATCATACAGGTCACGTACCACTTCCAGAAAGTTACACAGTGTCACTTTAGATAATTCAATATATGAATTTAGTTTCAGTCTTTTAAAATGATTTCTTCATTGTAACTTTCATTGCTCTTGAAAGCAGAACCACTGGAAGTAGATTAAAGACCAGTGAAATGTACTTTTTTCCAGGTCACCTTTTATTAAATATAGATGAGTATATTTAATGAGAGGTGTGAGTGGTGCCAGAGTGAACACAGAGCTCCTCTTTAAGGCAGGTTCAGAGTGTGGAAATGCAGAGGCAGCTTGGACTTGTGTCTGTCTCACACTGTTTCATGATCACATTTCAACTAATTTTAACAGCTCTAACACAACTTTAACACCACTGTGTGCTTATGTAACTCTGCTGGACTGTGTGGACCTGTCTGAAAGTGACAAAAGTGAATTAAACCTCCTTTTATACAGTGATTTTAGTGGACTATCCTGGGATTCTTTTGGGGGTAAAGGTGTAGGCTAATGAAAGACATTAATTCTTACTGTGAGTGACTTTGTGTCAAAGTGACACTGGACTCATGTCTGGGTTAGTCTATCCAGGTAAGAGAACCTTATCCTGGATAAATTGAGCCAGCTTTGTAGTACAGGCCTGTGGTTTTGCCCAGACTTAGATTAAGTCTCAGTTTAGTTTTTTGATGTAGTGTTTGTTCAAGTGTGAATACAGCCTGTGCTTTCAAAAATATAGACAGATTTTCCTCATGATGGCATAACTGCAACAGATCATCTATAGTCAGGGCCCCCTGACATTTGTTGTCAGCAATATTTGGTGCTACCTTTTGCCTTCAAACCAACATCAATTCACACAAAGGGGTACACACAAAATCAGGGATTTTGTAGGATTATAGTCAGGTGTATGATCAACCAATTATACCAAACAGGTGCTAATGATCATCAATGTCACACGTACGTTGGAAATAAAGGTTTAAGGACACTCCATTCTGTGTAGGAGGCTTAAAACTGGGTAAGGAATAGCGAAATTCTGCTACCAAGGTGAGATTGTGGAAGACAGTCTCATGTCACAGGACATATACCATGGCAAGACTGAGCACAGCAACAAGACACATTATAGTTATACTGCATCAGCAAGGTCTCTCCCAGATAAAGATTTCAAAGCAGACTGGGGTTTCAAGATGTGTTGTTCAAGCTCTTTTAAAGAAGCAAAAAGAAACTGGCAACGTTGAGGATTGTAGACGCAGTGGTCTGCCAAGGAAACTTAGTGCAGCAGATGAAAGACACATAAAGCTTATTAGCCTTCGGAATCGGAAGCTGTCTAGCAGTGCCATCAGCTCAGAACTGGCAGAAACGGGCTGGAGAGCAGTACAATGATGAGTGTCTGCAGGCAACAGTGAAGGATGGTGATGGTTCCTTGAACGTTTGGGGCTGCATTTCTGCAAATGGAGTTGGAGATTTGATCAGGCTTAATGGTGTTCTCAATGCTGAGAAATACAGGCAGATACTTATCCATCATGCAATACCATTGTATGATTGGCCCCAAATTTATTCTGCAGCAGGACAATGACCCCAAACATACAGCCAAAGTCATTAAGAACTATCTTCAGCATAAAGAAGAACAAGAAGCTGTGGAAGTGATGGTATGGCCCCCACAAAGCCCTGACCTCAACATCATCAAATGTGTCTGGGATTACATGAAGAGACAGAAGGATGTGAGGAAGCCAACATCCACAGATCTGTGGTTGGTTCTTCAAGATGTTTGGAACAACCTACCAGCTGAGTTCCTTCAAAAACTGTATATAAGTATACCTAGAAGAATTGATGCTCTTTTGAAGACAAAGGGTGGTCACACCAAATATTGATTTGATTTAGATTTTTTTTTTTTGTTCATTCACTGCATTTTGTTGATTGATGAAATAAAATGATTAACACTTACATTTTTGAAGGCATTCCTAGTTTTTTGTTAACATTTTTTCTGAACTTCCACTTTAAGAAAATGCTAAGAGAACTCTGTGCCAGGTTCACAAAGCATTCTTAACATTGCAAATTCCTTCTTAAGTGACAGTTGCGCCTAATTCACCAACACTCAGCTATGAACACCTCTGTGCTCATTTGCATTTCATTTACATAGATAATTAATATGTATTTTGTTAGAAACGCCCTCTGGACTTTGGCATTATGACGTGTGAAAGTACGAGGGAAATAGTGAACGAGAAAGTCCGGTGGAATGCATGTACAGACTCAGGGGAAATTTCAAATGTCTAAACTCACATGAACACACAGGGAATATTTAAGCCATAAACTTATTGAAATAAGCATCCACTTTTATTGTATTTATCGTACTTTCTGCAATCGCAGACCTGTGGTAAATAGCGAGGGTGGGGGGCTGGGGTAGGGGTGCTCTGGTCATGAAGGGTAAGGGAGGTTATGGGGGTGTTGAGTCCAGCGCGGTGACCAGGCCCAGGGCTGTGTCAGTGGCCCATATGAAGAGCACTGGGGCTGAGACAGACAGAGGCTCACTGTAGCCTGTATAAAGTCTGTTAAACCCAATAGACTAGATGCTCTATAAAACATCTCATAGATGTTATTGGATCACATAGTAATATGTTTATAGGAAATAATTTAAGAAAATATATAACTTAGAATCATGGAGGAATTAGAATTTTTTGTTGCATTATTATAAGTAATAATATTCTAAAAAAGTAGAATTTTGTTCTTACGACTGTTTGTAGGACTTGTTCTTGCAGAATAATATTTTCAGTTAAGAAAAAGTTTTGTGAATGTGAATACAAAAATGTTTGTAAGAAGGCCTTAAGTACAAATTTGTTCGTAAGAATGTTTCATGAATGAGGCCTATTATTATTCTCCCTCTTTATCAACAACTTACCAAATGCTCGTCCAAATGTATTCTCACAGAGGTATACGGACAATGCAATCATCTACACTCAGACCAAAAGCTTTCACCAGGCTGCTGATGACCTCACAGCAGCTGAGGACCTCACAGCTGCTGAGGACCTCACGTCTGCCTTATTGTCTGTGCACAGCTGGCTCAAGGATTCCTGCCGCTTGTTAAACACCACAAACACAGTCTGTATGTACTTCTCAACACTTCACACTGAACTGAAGCAATCACATGTGTTAATGGAGTAGAACTTGATCTTGTTTAGAATTTAAATACCGACTGGTGCCACAGTGCCATGTCAGCGGGCACCAGTCGATGACGTGAGTGCCACTACGTTTAGAAAGGGGAGAGCACACGCAGCACAGCAGTGCTTCACAGTGCTGAACAATCACAATAGGCCCTACGCCACCCTTGGCATTTGGGCCTAATAATAATAATTTGAGCAAAAACAATATATCTGTTAACACTGGAACAGCATATTATATGTTTTTTGAATGTTCTCGACCTTCCCCACGTCACCATGGGGTCAGTGATGAATGGCGAGGGAGTCTGCGCCATCTCATCGGGGTCACCCCTTGACCTCCCACAGCAGTGTTTCAGTCACGTGATTACGATGACGCACAAATTTCAAGTGGAGGGCAAGAAGTGAAGACAAACATGACAAACATGGCTAAGAGTCCTTATTGTAAGGATTTAGTAGCAAGGCAAAGGTACATGCAGTTAGTTGACAAATATATTGGACATGGCCCGCATCTTATGAAAATGAGTTAATTTTCGACCGAACTCAAAGATTTGCCGACAATCAAGGCTGTTCTCCAGACATCATACTACACCAGACAACAAATGAAGGCATATAAAAGTTTGGAGGCATATAACTTTTTTGTCAGCAGATGGGTCCACAACCTTGGTGCAAAACGCCTACACGATGATTATCGTTTTGTCTTTGCCAGAGTGAGTGTTTCTCTTTTTATGTTTTATGTGTATATAGCCTTATGGAAAAAAACAAAAACAAAAAGACAAAAAACCTGCAGTGTATAGGCCTAACAGGAATACTGCAGGAATACTACAGGACTGCAGTGTTGTATATTGCATTTACTGTACTAATACTGTAGTAATACTGTAGTAATACTGTAGTAACACTTAAATGTCTGTCCTATCGTTGTCTACGCATGGGACAGTGAGAAACGTAATTTCGATTCCTTTGTATGTCTAGTACATGTGAAGAAATTGACAATAAAGCGGACTTTGACTTTGAGTATACAGCAGTAATACTGTAATAAAAACTGCAGTTTTGGTACTGAGTACAACATAGAATTTTAGCAGCCATTAGCAATAACCTATCTATCTGAACTATTTAATATCAACTGTGGTGGAAAATATGTTTTGTTATGATCAATTGTGAACCAAATGGTTTATGTAATATTAGAGCACAGATGTTTCCTTTGAGAGAGAGAGACAGGACAAGGGATGCGGGGGCTGTAACCAAGTATGGTTGGTTCTGGGAATCCAGGGGAGCAGATGCCAAAACATCTCTAGTTGCCAAAATGTCAGAGTGACCTACAATGGGGAATGTGATTATGTGACTAGGGGATTGTCTTGATATGGGGATATAAATCCAGGGAGGAAGTTGTTCGGGGTCGATCGGTTGTTTGGTAGCTGGTGGCCCTTGTCTCCCTATCTCCGTGCGTCTCTCTCTCTCTAGATGCGTCTGTCTCTATCAAAGTGCATTTCTCACTCTCTATAAGGTTCTCTATAGTTTAACTAGAGCACAGTACACAGTACCTACGTATAATACCTGTAATTGTAATTGTAATTGTAACCGCATCATCTGGAATAAACATCACCTAAACTTTCTCTTGGCTCCGGTGGTTTCTCTGAAAACAACCACACAACAAAGGTCGTTAGCCCCACAGTCGTTAATGATTTGTTTATGTTTAGCTAAACCACTCTCACAGATCAAATGAAACACCCCTAAAGACGTGGATTACTGCGAAGGAGGATGGAGAAGTCATTGCAGCTCATTGCAACTGCATGGCAGGGTATGTAACAGTATGGTTACTTGTCACTCCATTATAGTAGGCTATATTGCCCATCACTGATATTTATTGCACAATGTCATTGGTTTAGATTTCATTTTGAGGTTTAAAAAATATAATATTGTACTCTATTCACAGTCAGAATCATGCTCACATAGGGCAGTTCTTTTTTCTTTTGAAGCTGGGGTAAAAATGTGTGCTTCCTGCACATTGGAACAGTGCAAGTGGCTGATGCCTTCACATGTAAAAAAAAGGTAGGGTGACACAACCACAGCAAACCAAATGTGAGACAGAGGATGTAAGTTTTGGGACACTGTGTAGCAGTAGGGTAAATGATAATATTAATAAATTAATGTTTATATTGTTCACCTTTGGCATCTCAACCCTGTGATGATGCCTTTACCTGTTTTCCATTTGATAAATGCCAGATTTATACTACATTTTATTTATTTATTTATTTATTTATTTATTTATTTATTTCAGGGACAGTGCATATTAATCAACATTGCTGTAAATATGCCAGCCACCTAAAAACAAGAGTAAAAATTACAATACAATAAATACATAGAAAACAGTCGAGAAATATATACACTATTACATAAGATGGCAGACTCACAACAATCATTGGTATGGTAAGTGTTAGCGGATCTGATGGTTGTGGGCGTGAGGTTCCAATCAGCAGCACGAACAGAAAAAGCTGTTTGCCCAAAGGAACTTTTCCTGAGGGGGATGATGCAGTCTCCTCGTGCTGCTCCTCTAGTTCTACTGTGGCTGGTGGTTCTGATGGAGATAAACTGACTGAGTGGAGTAGATGATAGACCGTGAATAATTTTATAGATTAGACAGAGATTAGAGTATTTGATCATGTTATCCAGGCTGAGTAAGTGGTGTTTTTGGAGTACTGGACAGTGGTGAAAATGGTTTGGTTTTTTAATCCAGAATTTTAACAGTTCGGTTGTAGAGTGATTGCAGAGGTTTCAGTGTTGTGGTATTTGCCAGGGACCAGACGAGTAAACAGTATGTAATGTGAGAGAGAATCATTGAGTGTATGAACATTTTAGCTGCTTGGGTGGACATTTGATGCCGAATGTGTTTGAAGTTGCGAATACTGAATTTTATATGATTATTTATTTTATTAATGTGAGATTTGAATGATAATTTTGAGTCTATTAGAATTCCGAGATATTTGTATTGTGGGACAATCTGCAGCCG
The DNA here is from genome assembly GCA_029959045.1 of Taenioides sp. WSHXM2023. Lineage (NCBI taxonomy): Eukaryota > Metazoa > Chordata > Actinopteri > Gobiiformes > Gobiidae > Taenioides > Taenioides sp. WSHXM2023. The sequence goes on from CM057092.1 coordinate 1,161,975, forward strand.
TTCTCCAGAGACAAGGATGTCTAGAACTGTATGGGAAGTGTTGGATTTACTGAAAATCATTGCTATTGTTTTGGATGTATTCAATTTAAGACAGGAGTGATTTAGCCAAGATGAGATTTGAGCCATGGAGTGAGTGAGTTTGTCCGCGACCTGGGAGATGTTATTGCCATGTGTGTATATTACCGTGTCGTCAGCGTACATTAGTATGTGGACATCGTTGCAAACGGAGGGAAGATCATTAATGTATAGTGAAAATAACAGTGGCATTAATGTGGACCCTTGGGGAAGACCGGTGGACAAAGTCAGTGCTGAAGATTGTTGAGACTGAATGCGGACATGTTGAGAGCAGTTGGCCAGGTAAGATTCGATCCATTTCAGTGTATCTGGTGAGAAGTTAAATGTACAGAGTTTAGACATCAATATCTCGTGGTTTACAGTGTCAAAGGCCTTTTTTAGATCTAAAAATACAGCCCCCACTACCCCACCCCGATCTAGCAGTGCTCTGATGTTTTCAGTAAAATAGCAAGTTGCTGTTTCAGTCGAGTGATTGGTTCTGAAGTCAAACTGCATGGAATGGAGAGTATATTGTGTGGTGTTCAGATGTGTGGTGATTTGATTTGCTACTAGTTTTTCCGCAATTTTTGAAACTGTTGGCAGAATACTGATGGGCCTGTAGTTGGCCATGGACTGCAGATCTCCACTTTTGAATATGGGAATTACAACTGAGGATTTCCACAAACTAGGAAAGCTACATTGGGAGATGGACCGATTGATGAGTTTGGTGACAGGTCATGTGATGGATGAGGATATATCCTTGAGCATAACTGCATTCATGCCAAAAACGTCTTTACATCTGGATGGTCTAAGTGCATTGATAGTCCGAGATACGTCTGTTTCTGTGATGGGTTTTAAACAGAGAACTGATGAGTCCACTGTGCGTGTCTTTGGGATTGCAGGCATAAAACATTTAGCTATGTTGGCTACAGATTCAATAAAGTAAGAATTGAAGGCTTCAGCTATAATAGGAGGGTCATTTGTAAGTCGGTCATTTATTTTGATTTCCAGGTTTTTGTTATCTTTTGTGCGCTGTCCTGTTATTTTCTTTAGTTGATCCCATATCAGTTTTGAGTTTCCATTTGCTTCGTTGATTATACTGAGAAAGAAATTTGCTTTTGCTCTCCTTAATGGTCTTACTACTCTGTTTCTTAACATGACAAAGAGACCTCGATCATGAGGGCATGGTCACGCTCTTTCATGAGATTTATTATATCTGCATTTATCCAGGGAGTAGTGTTTTTATATTGTTTAAATCTAATTTTTTGAGTGTAGTCCCCTATGGTTTTCGGGAGGGTATTTTGAAATATACTGCTGTCCTTCTCACCATCAGTGCCGGACAGTATGCCATCCCAGTTTAATTGGTGAGCTGCCGCAACAAAGTCTTGATTTAGCAGACGGACATTTAGACTTAGACTTAGACTTAGACTTAGACAAACTTTATTGATCCACAAGGGAAATTATTGAGAGCAGTTATTATATAATAACAAAAAATTGAATTGAATTGAATTGAATATTTATTTTTGGGTATCCCAGTGGTTTCTCCTGACTTAGCAGATGGATAGAAGGGACACGTACGTGCTCTTCAAGTGATAAATGCAGGTCCCTTGTGTGCCCCTTGCGTGCCCCATGCGTACAGTCTGAGTGTTAGAAATAAGAGGCTATCACCCGTACATCATAAGTGTGTGCAACTTATACCTCACAATACACTTAAGACACGCACAGCAATCGCTAGTTCTATTTTCAGCGACGCCACGTGAGGTAGCCCTGCGAGCCTCAAAGGAACTGCAAGACACACCTACGGCCCCCTTAAGATGCACATTTAACAGTGCGATTCTGTCTACGACGTTCTACGGGCCCGCATGACCCCTAAACCCGTAGGTTTAGGAGTCATGTGGAGTCATGTACCCGACTCCGCATGACTCCTAAACCCGTAGGTTTAGGAGTCGGGTACATGACTATAGCATAAACAGCGTCTTGCGTCTGTGGAATGCGTGAGAGTCAGTTACGTTAGAAATGAAGGGAGTTTGAATGACAACCTAACAGCCAATAGATAACAAGGTAGCCTCGTTATCTATTGGCTAATGTTTATCTGGCCCCACCACGTTCACAGCTGATGGACTTTCATTCTTTTTTTGTTGGTCATCATAATTACAAGGCTGCTGCATCTCTATAATGCTATCATTGACAATTTGAAACAAAACAAAAAATCCTCCATACAACTTTTAAGCAACTTTGATGGAATACCCCCCTGGAGTTGTGTTTTGTTTCACTCACATGTTTAACCCACAAACCCTGCATATTTAGGCCCAATCTCAATTCTCCCCCTTCGCCCTCTGTCTTAGCCCTAACCCTCTCTTGTGAGTGTTCACGAGAGACAGAGGGGTATCCCAATACTCTTTTCTGTAAGTGCGAGGGATAAGGAGAAGGGCTGTTCACCCCTCTTAACAGAGCTTTTGCAGATGCACCCTTTGCGCAAAGGGGATAGGCCTGGCTTAATGCAAGATGCAGCAGAAAGCAACATGGCGCCAAAGGACTCGCACAAATGTAAGCATTTTGCACTCAAGAACCTCATAAAAAGTTGTATAAAACTGTAGTAACTTTTGAAAAGTTGTAGGTATAATCATGGCGCCAGCATTTACGCTTCCGTATTGGGGACCGGCACTTTTAGCGGCGCTAGGCGGTGACGTCATACTGTTGCAACTGCAAAGGGGTGTCCCATTTCTAAGGGTTTAAAACAAACCCTTTGCCTTCTCCCTCTGTTTAAAGACAGAGTGTTAGGGCGAGGGCTAGGGTTAAGACAAAGACAGAGGGGTACAAAAGAGAATTGAGATTGGGCCTTAGACTGTGTTCTTCTCTCAAACAGAAAACACTCCACCTTGTGATGTCATGTGGTAATACAGGAAATGCTTCACTGTATTTTTAAACTCCATGCACCTTCACTAGAATCATTTGGATCATTTCAGCCCTGGAATTGCCCATGTCTGCCTACTGAACTAAAGGTAAAAGGTAGCTGCTACTTCATGACATCACCAGGTGCAACAGAGCATTTTGAGCTTTGGAGACATAAACAGAGTAATAATAAAGGGTTACTCAAACATGTGATTGAAACAAAACACAACTCCAGGTTATAACATGGCTTAAAACTCGGAAGAGTCAGTATTGCATAATATAGGACCTTTATGAAAAAGATCTGACTGTTATTTTACCAAGTGTCTAAGGCAGGTATTAGAAATAGTTGAATGAACAAAGACCTCAGAGGGTGGAGCTGTTGACAAAGGACTTCCTATTTTATTTCACTGGGTTACGAGTCAGAATAATGCCTATTCAATAATTATCGGTCTTTGTTGATATAAAACTTGACAAAGACAGTGGTTACATTGAACTGTATGGGCTCATTTGGGTGCCTTGTATATTTTTTGTATACAGTTTTTCTTTTTGGCTATGGACCGAATGATGTTTGTGTCCGAAAAAAACGAATAATGCACACTACAAATCTTCAGAATCAGAATTTGGCGTGGTTTATTGTAATATTGTAAAAAGAAAAGTGTTAAAGGGGCTGTACCTAAAGTAATATTAGGTTCAGATATATACCAATAGCAGTTCTTAGGCTCAAAGTTAGACCACTGAGTACTGTCTGCATCTATTTATATAATATTTTTATCGTCTGAGAACCAGGAAGCGAGGCTGGTGCGCTGTTAGCATATAAGTTGTTGTTAGCATTATAATGACATTATGACTTCTGAAAGTTGAGAGCACTTATACTAAGAGATGGGACAAGATCTCAAGCCACAAGATCTCGTGAAACAAACCTGCCACAAGATTGTGCACACATGCTGATAATGATCTTGTGAGATTCCCCTCCCCCCCAATTTTTACGTTTAGATTGGACAAAAAATGTTGTTATGTGGTCCCACCACTACTTATATTAGTAAACTAATCGTGGTGAATAATTAGAATGGTCTGAATACTTGAGGTAAGAGAGGAAAAACTTTGGACCACTGCAAACTGTTTAAAATGCAGTAGTTCTGTTTTTTCATGTTTGTTGTTCACAAATCCGATACAGTGCCTAAAATGACAAAAATACAGCAAAAATCAAACTCAAACATTAGATAAATATTACAGTTAAAAAGTAAAAGTAGTTTCGCTCACACCATATTAACATCAACAGGAAGCCTATATTGGTTCACTATTACAAATTCAAATTGGAAAGCTTTTTTGGGACATTTCCAATTTTCTCTTCCAAACGCAATTTTATACATTTATTTGAAATTATTAGAGCGTGGTGCATGTATTTTCCTCCTCACTGCACCTCATGATCAAATGAATGAGCAGTGCAATAAACAGCACACAGAAGCATCTGAAAGAAATCTCCCAGTTTAAACAGACCCCATATCTCCAGGGAACATTATCACACAGAGACAGGGAAAAGGGAGTGAAGGGATGGAGATGATGATAGCCCAGAGGAAAATTTTGCTGCTCAAATATGTCTTTTTAATCTCAGAAGACAAAGTCGAGACTCTCATTGTAGTCTCATTATAGTTTTAGATTGTTGTTTTGTAGTCATAACATTGGTACAGGGAAACCCAGAGGAAAATTTTGCTGCTCAAATAAGACTTTGTTTTAAGCTTGGGAGACAAAGTTAAGGCTCTCATTATTGCCTCATTATAGTTTTAGGTTTGTCTGGTGTGAGTCTTGTTCGTTTCTCCTAAAATTCACTAGGAGCAATAGGGGAGACAAGAAAATGAGTTCTACATAAGACATAGTTGAGAAACTGTTGCTGTTGCTCATTTATGTCTACCATGGAGCCATTAAATAGCATTATAAGAGATCCAATGGAGAAATACAAATATCTAGAATAATCACACATATTTTTTTTTTTTTATTATTTAATTTTATTTTATTTTTACAAAAATATCTTTATTTAATACAATGAAGACATGCTGTTTGGGTGTGTACATTTTAAGTGTTATTTAGAAACATTAACATTTGAAAAAATATTACTTGGTAGGAAAGGCCCTATAGGAACCAGTGCCAAACAAATAACACAAATCAAACTAACAACTAGGATTGGCATGTTAACAAATTTTGAAGCACAATATATCGCTACAAAGACATACCTCAATAAAGGATCATATTGAAACTACTTTATGCCACTGACACAAAAACAATAAAGCACGTTAATTCCAATAAACAAATGTTTCTATACACTGTAACATTAAAAGGCATGAGCGGCAACAAATAAATAGCAGAATTACCCAATAATCAGCCACTGAACTGACATTTCAACCTTTTTGAATCTTTTCATATTACATCAAAAATAACCAAAATGTCCTCACTATTGTAAAGAAAATGAACATACAATAAATATTGAGATCCAAAATATGGCTTCAGCTTTCATGTACTGAATGATAAGTCGATATTGGCAAAAAAAGGAGAAGATTTAATTTGTCAACTGGACATAGTTTATTTGGTTGAATACGTTTCGCAGCTCATCCAAGCTGCTTCCTCAGTTCTGGTCAGATGCTGGCGGACACTGCTTTATATCTGCCTGAAGGGAGGAGCTAATTACAATGAAAATTACTCTGAGACAACACATATTTAAATACAGTTTCAGTTGGTCAGGTGATTCAATATGGAGTTGTAAACAGTTTCTGTTAGTCATGTGAGTCTATTCAATATGGAGTGGGAGTGGGGGAGTAGTTAGCATATCCATTCAGGGCCATGATGGGTGTTTTCACACCTGTGGACCTGACCTGGCTAGTCCCATTGTTTTCCCAGTTTGTTTTGATTTAGGTTTGAGGATAGAGTTATAGATGGGAGACAAATGATGTCTGAGACCCCCATTTCTGTTCAAGGAAGGATTCTCTTTCTTGACAAAAATAGCTTCTTTAACTCCCCTCTCAAACCAGTTCTTTTCTCTGGCCAAGATCTGGACCTCGCTGTCCTCAAAGGAGTGGCCTGTGGCTTTTAGGTGGAGATGTACGGCAGATTGCGGCCCACCCTGGTTTTCCCGTCTGTGTTGATACATCCTTTTGTGAAGTGGCTGTTTTGTTTCTCCAATGTAGCGCTCACTGCAGTCTTCACTACACTGAATGGAGTAGACCACATTGCTTTGTTTGTGGCTCGGAGTTTTGTCCTTAGGATGGACCAGTTTTTGTCTTAAAGTGTTTGTGGGTTTGAAATAGACTGGGATTTCATGTTGTCTGAAGATCCTCTGTAGTTTTTCGGAAACGCCAGCCAGGTAAGGAATAGTTACACCCCTTCTCCTGGGCTCTGGTTCTCTGTTGTCCTGTTTCTTTGTTCTCTTAGTTTTATTGAAAGCCCATTTAGGATATCCACAAACGGAGAGGGCTTTCTCCACGTGTTGTTCTTCTTTCTCCTTTCCCTCTGCGCTTGTAGGAACCACTTGGGCCCTGTGTTGTAATGTCCGAATGACTCCCAGTTTGTGCTGAAGTGGGTGGTGTGAATCAAAAAGCAGATATTGGTCGGTGTGTGTGGGCTTCCTGAAGACCTCTACCTGGAGTCGCCGGTCTTCTCTTATTGTTACTGCACAATCTAAGAAGGCCAATGTGTTGTCCTTGGCATCTTCACGTGTGAATTTGATGTTCGGATCTACAGAATTGATATGTGCAGTAAAAGGTTCCAAATCTTGAATTTTGATTTTTGAGAAATTATCATCAACATAACGATACCAATGTGTGGGTGGAGTGCCTGGATATGAGGCCAGGGCACTCTGTTCAAATTGTTCCATGTATAAGTATAAGAAAGGAGAAAGAAGAACAACACGTGGAGAAAGCCCTCTCCATTTGTGGATATCCTAAATGGGCTTTCAATAAAACAAAGAGAACAAAGAAACAGGACAACAGAGAACCAGAGTCCAGGAGAAGGGGTGTAACTATTCCTTACCTGGCTGGCGTTTCCGAAAAACTACAGAGGATCTTCAGACAACATGAAATCCCAGTCTATTTCAAACCCACAAACACTTTAAGACAAAAACTGGTCCATCCTAAGGACAAAACTCCGAGCCACAAACAAAGCAATGTGGTCTACTCCATTCAGTGTAGTGAAGACTGCAGTGAGCGCTACATTGGAGAAACTAAACAGCCACTTCACAAAAGGATGTATCAACACAGACGGGAAAACCAGGGTGGGCCGCAATCTGCCGTACATCTCCACCTAAAAGCCACAGGCCACTCCTTTGAGGACAGCGAGGTCCAGATCTTGGCCAGAGAAAAGAACTGGTTTGAGAGGGGAGTTAAAGAAGCTATTTTTGTCAAGAAAGAGAATCCTTCCTTGAACAGAAATGGGGGTCTCAGACATCATTTGTCTCCCATCTATAACTCTATCCTCAAACCTAAATCAAAACAAACTGGGAAAACAATGGGACTAGCCAGGTCAGGTCCAGAGGTGTGAAAACACCCATCATGGCCCTGAATGGATATGCTAACTACTCCCCCACTCCCACTCCATATTGAATAGACTCACATGACTAACAGAAACTGTTTACAACTCCATATTGAATCACCTGACCAACTGAAACTGTATTTAAATATGTGTTGTCTCAGAGTAATTTTCATTGTAATTAGCTCCTCCCTTCAGGCAGATATAAAGCAGTGTCCGCCAGCATCTGACCAGAACTGAGGAAGCAGCTTGGATGAGCTGCGAAACATATTCAACCAAATAAACTATGTCCAGTTGACAAATTAAATTTTCTCCTTTTTTTGCCATGGATTCTACCTGGACGACTGAGGGATTTTACATACATCTTAAGAACAACTACGAGCCAACCATCGTTGGACTGGTAAGAAAGCTGGAAAAGGACACTAAAAGGTTAGCAGAGAAGAGGAATCATTTACGCTTTAACCTGAGATGTCGACAGAACCAACTTATTCCCAAGGCTTTACAGAAGAAATCACCGGAACCAGGGCATAGGGCAGCCAGGTTAACCCAGCGTTACCTGAGAGGGATGCTCAGCCTTAGAATCAGCCATCTCAATTATGACATTGAAAACTTAAAATTTGAAATAGACAATTTATTAAACAGATTAACGGTGCTAGTCCCAGAAGAAATGTTTCAAAGGATTAACGACTTTATAGCCACGGGACAGTTGAGACAACAACAAAACCAAAGAACGGCACATAAGAAAGTTTACACAACTCCAAAATCACCATCAAACTAACCCCAAGGATCGGAGTAACAAAAGGAAGGAGATGTATGTAAAATCCCTCAGTCGTCCAGGTAGAATCCATGGCAAAAAAAGGAGAAAATTTAATTTGTCAACTGGACATAGTTTATTTGGTTGAATACGTTTCGCAGCTCCTCCCTTCAGGCAGATATAAAGCAGTGTCCGCCAGCATCTGACCAGAACTGAGGAAGCAGCTTGGATGAGCTGCGAAACGTATTCAACCAAATAAACTATGTCCAGTTGACAAATTAAATTTTCTCCTTTTTTGCCAAAAGGAAGGAGGATAAACCTAGCCAAGCATTGCACAAAGAACGCTGGGTGAAAAATCTTTCCAACCGGGTGCTCACTCAGGCAGAGAAAGAAGTACTTTCCAAAGGACTGAATTTTTCTGTGACTCCTAACCGCATCCCCACGGTGGATTACATCACAGCAGCAGAAACCGCCATCAGGAACAACAAGCTCACGGAGACAGAAGCTGGAGACCTTAGACTGAAATTAACAGCTGCTCTGAGCAATGCCAAACCTCCACCCTCCAATGTAACACCGGAGGAAAGGAAGGCCATCGCTGCTCTGGAGAAGGACCACAGCATCAACATCCTCCCAGCTGACAAAGGGAGATGCACTGTGATCCTGAACTCAGCTGATTATGAGGCTAAGGTTAACAGCCTACTCGGTGACACCACAACCTACAAATTACTAAAACGGGACCCCACCAATGTGTACAAAAAGAAGATCATTGATTGCTTGCAGAAGTTGGAGAAGGAAGAAGTCATTGATCGACAGCTATATTACAGACTGTACCCTGGTGACGCCATCCCTGGCATCTATGGCCTCCCAAAGATCCACAAACAAGGAGTACCACTCAGACCCATTGTATGCAGCACAGACTCCATCACATACAATGTGGCCAAACACCTAAAAACCATCTTGGCTCCGCTGGTGGGTAACACGGAGCACCACATTGAGAACACAGCCGAATTTGTGAACAAAATCAAGCATCTCCAGTTTGACCGGGATGAGACTATGGTTTCCTTTGATGTGACCTCTCTTTTCACTTGTATCCCTACATCGGTAGTGGTGGAGGCAGCAAGGAGGAGACTAATGGAGGATACCAAGCTAGAAGAGAGAACCAAACTTTCACCCGACCAAATCTGCCAACTGCTGGAAATTTGTTTAAGTACCACCTATTTCCAGTTCAGAGGAAACTTTTACAAGCAAATCCACGGCTGTGCAATGGGCTCAACGGTCTCCCCTATCATTGCAAACTTATACATGGAACAATTTGAACAGAGTGCCCTGGCCTCATATCCAGGCACTCCACCCACACACTGGTATCGTTATGTTGATGATAATTTCTCAAAAATCAAAATTCAAGATTTGGAACCTTTTACTGCACATATCAATTCTGTAGATCCGAACATCAAATTCACACGTGAAGATGCCAAGGACAACACATTGGCCTTCTTAGATTGTGCAGTAACGATAAGAGAAGACCGGCGACTCCAGGTAGAGGTCTTCAGGAAGCCCACACACACCGACCAATATCTGCTTTTTGATTCACACCACCCACTTCAGCACAAACTGGGAGTCATTCGGACATTACAACACAGGGCCCAAGTGGTTCCTACAAGCGCAGAGGGAAAGGAGAAAGAAGAACAACACGTGGAGAAAGCCCTCTCCGTTTGTGGATATCCTAAATGGGCTTTCAATAAAACTAAGAGAACAAAGAAACAGGACAACAGAGGACCAGAGTCCAGGAGAAGGGGTGTAACTATTCCTTACCTGGCTGGCGTTTCCGAAAAACTACAGAGGATCTTCAGACAACATGAAATCCCAGTCTATTTCAAACCCACAAACACTTTAAGACAAAAACTGGTCCATCCTAAGGACAAAACTCCGAGCCACAAACAAAGCAATGTGGTCTACTCCATTCAGTGTAGTGAAGACTGCAGTGAGCGCTACATTGGAGAAACAAAACAGCCACTTCACAAAAGGATGTATCAACACAGACGGGAAAACCAGGGTGGGCCGCAATCTGCCGTACATCTCCACCTAAAAGCCACAGGCCACTCCTTTGAGGACAGCGAGGTCCAGATCTTGGCCAGAGAAAAGAACTGGTTTGAGAGGGGAGTTAAAGAAGCTATTTTTGTCAAGAAAGAGAATCCTTCCTTGAACAGAAATGGGGGTCTCAGACATCATTTGTCTCCCATCTATAACTCTATCCTCAAACCTAAATCAAAACAAACTGGGAAAACAATGGGACTAGCCAGGTCAGGTCCAGAGGTGTGAAAACACCCATCATGGCCCTGAATGGATATGCTAACTACTCCCCCACTCCCACTCCATATTGAATAGACTCACATGACTAACAGAAACTGTTTACAACTCCATATTGAATCACCTGACCAACTGAAACTGTATTTAAATATGTGTTGTCTCAGAGTAATTTTCATTGTAATTAGCTCCTCCCTTCAGGCAGATATAAAGCAGTGTCCGCCAGCATCTGACCAGAACTGAGGAAGCAGCTTGGATGAGCTGCGAAACGTATTCAACCAAATAAACTATGTCCAGTTGACAAATTAAATTTTCTCCTTTTTTTGCCATGGATTCTACCTGGACGACTGAGGGATTTTACATACATAAGTCGATATTGTAATTATCGTGACAGGCCTAAGAACCAAGAATCTATAATGTACCTCTCTGACGACACTTGTTGATCAGGGCTTTCTTTATTTTTGCCTTTTCAACGGATGTCCATCCACTCTGAGCACTGCAATGCATGATGTAAGCTGTAAAATAAAGACATTGCTTTAAGCAAAGTCTATTTAAAAAAACAAAAAAAAAACAAAAAAAAAAAACGTTAACTTTTTGGTTGAGGTTCCGTCACCTGCTTGTTTCTATGGAGATGTCACTACTCTTCCTGGAATATTCCACAGTATGACATTGAACAGCTCTACCCTTGATTTATTCAATTACAGGTGGTTTTGTAATGTCTGTTTTTGTACCTACAAAAACAGACATTCTGACTGTGAGATTTGACCTGTAACTTGGTCTGGTTTGGGCTCCATGAAGATAGAATGGTTTAATATCATATTGTGAATCTTTCCAGACAAAGCAATAACATCTCTTTGGAAATTTGACGGACCCTCCACCAGAAAAGTTACACAATACACCTTTAAAAAGTAAACTTACTTAAAATCCTATCTACTTTGGATTTCTCGAGAACCCTTTTCCCTTCAGGAATCTTCCCGTGTTTTCCAATGGCAACTGCGTTCGTGCACTCCTCAGCAGAGAATAATTCATCAAACGAAAGCAGTCCTTTAGGGCTTCAACATGTTTAGCGGCCAGACGGATGGGTGAAATGAACAGACCACTATCAGGATATAGTTCTTGCATCCTTAATTTTGTTGGCATCACATTTGTGTGGGGCAATATCTGATCCATTTTATCCACAAAGTTACGCATTGCATCAATGTGGTCACCATCTGCAGAAAACAAACCACACATGAAGGTTAAATTCCAACAGAGTCATTTAATTGCTTTACACTGCAATACATACTAAGTCAAAGTACTCAGCATGTCTTCTAGTTGAGCATTTCTTTTCTTCAACTTTGTCACTTCTGCCTCACATTTTGTGCATGGTTTCCAGACTTTTGTTGACCACAACATCTCATTAGGGCTGTCAATGGGTAAAGTATCAGCAGACTCAGAGGAACTCTTGAACTTTGCTGGGTGAACAACAGGAGGCATAAACATGCTAAGAAAACTTTCTTTGGCCATCTGATGAGGATGTGGTTCATCCAATCTATGACTCGGGGGCAAAACAGGTGAAGCTTGATGTATGGGAGAGCTTTGCTTAAGCGGAGAAGCAAGTGATTTCTTCCAGTGTTTTGGCTGGAGAGAAGTAGGAACCTGGTTCACAGCAGAGGGGCAGAGGTAACTGGAAATGTAAAGATACTGGGAGGTAGGCAACATATAGGGGAAACCAGAGCTACTGTGTGGTAGCCTAAAGGACAGCTCATTGAAAGGCAGCAGAGGAGGATGTACAGAAGATCTCTCAAGTGGAGGTGGCTGGACAGGACGAGGCTGAGGGGATGTAGTCTGTAGAGATGGTGATTGGAGCGGGGGTGGAGGCACGAGTGGTAGTGGTGGAGGAGATGGTTGATGGAGAGCAATACTAGCTTTCTGTGATGAAGAGGATGGCTGCTGAAGAGGAGACTGGGTGGAAGATGACTGTAGCTGAGAAGACTGTGGTGATGAAGGATGATTGTAGAACTTCTTTGCAGCAAGGTCTTTTATTTTGATACATTTTTTCCCTTCATTTGGTCACCCACATTTCCTACATATTCCAGAATAGCGTTATAAAATTTTGTGTTGGACCATTTAGCTAGAACTTCGTCTCCTGGCTTTAGGTCTTCAAAGGCATGTATGGGCTTCTCATTTTTATTAAGAATGTCTGCTATATTAAATATTTTAGCAGTATATCCATCTTCAAATGCCCAAAACACAAAACACCCTAAAAAGAAACAGTAAATGAATTATATAGTACACATGTTATGTTGTACTGTGTATTTTAGTTTTATAGTACAAATAATTCCCTTAGTATGGCCTCCTGTTTTTATGCTAATGGGGCATCTTATTAATTGCTATAATGCTGTTCTGAAAAAACAAAATTACTTTTACACGTCAAAAATGAAAGATGTTTTTTTTTTCCTTTGTAGATGTTTCTATTGGACGGAAAAATGTGTCCTTACTATGAACTCTACAAACCTGACTCTTATTTGGCTGAAAAAAGGGCCTCATCTGCACTTAAAAGCGGTCTCCATCGAAATATTGATCATTTTGCTTTAATATTCCACAGAATGGCTTAAAATCTCTTCTCTCCTTGGAGAATGTTCCTAAGTATCTTTTTTAAACTTTCATACAGGTCATGTGTGCATTAGTAGTCTGAACATAACTTACCACCCTGAGCTGCTTTTGGTGAATGAGGATGTGGTTCATAAAACTTGCTCATTTTGGGTGGCAAGCGTACTCTTTTTGGCATCTATCTTTTTACTTGGCCCTCCATGCTGCAAAATAAACAAACATTTAAGCAAATGTTAAAAAGATTGATCAAAAATATTCATAATCTCTTCTTCAAATCATTGATAATATTGCACACTTTAATGCATAACTCACCTGTATGCTACTTAAACTAATAAGCAGAGGTGGAAATACTGAAAAATTGTAATTAAGTAAAAGTATCTTTACTTTGCTTAAATCCTACTCAAGTAAAAGTAAAAGTACCTGTCTGAAAATGTACTCGAGTAAAAGTAAAAAATTACTTCATTTCAAATGTACTTTGAGTAAAAGTTACTTAGTTACTTTCAATTAAATAAAAAAATAAAAAAAAACTACAGTAAAAATGCAGTTTTTTTCATAATGTTGCTGCACATAAATGCAGTCTTAAATAGACATAAACTGCGGTAAACTAAATGTGACAGCACTACCATTTAATTCCTCTAGGAGCTGAAGATATATGGGAAATTAATCTAGGACAGGGGTCGGCAACCCGCGGCTCCATGTGGCTCTTTCATCGTTCTGTCGTGGCTCCCTGTGACTTTGGAAAATAATGAGTATTTAATTACATTGTATTTTTATTTTAGTTTGTTCGTTTTTAAATGTAAATCTAAAATTGTAGATAATGGTAATCTTGTAACATTTAAATAAAACGTTTTTAATATTTTTGTCGCTCAAAACATGCGTCAAAGCCGCTGATGTGCGCCACTCGGCACACACTGGCAGCCCGGACTTACCGGCACCTACATCAGCAGTATGATTTTCGGCCCAATGATGGATAAATCCAAGAAAAGAAAAGTTTCTGAAGAAAACAGAACGCTTAATGCTACGTGGGCAGATTCATTTGCTTTCACGGCTGATGAGACTGGTACACGAGGTACACGCGATAAAATGATGACGGAACACAGAAGCAGACACATTTTTGGTTCGCTGCAGGGGGATAATTTAAGTTTGGATTTTTATTTCCTACGAGGAGGACTCAAATAATAATGTGTTTAATGCAGCTTTGCGCACATTTGTTTACGTTATACAGAAGCGAAACTTAAAACCACATGGCTAATTTGCATAAACTATAAGCGCTGAAAAAACAGCTCGCTCCTTGTGCCGCTGATGCGGTCAGCTTCTGTCGAACTAAAGGGAAGGACTCAGTGGAATATGCGTGTTCTTTCTGTGATGTTCTGCCTATGGTGAGTCTGTTCTGTGCTTCTATCGCGTTGGAGATGGTTCATGTTAAACTTTTCAGAGATTATACATGTGCAGGTCGTACATGTGCAGCGCAGTTCTTTATTTCACTCATGCACTTTATTTATGTTGGTTACTGCTGTGATGAAAAGACTTCAGGTGTAAATAATTCTCTTAAGACTCGCGCTTATGAGCTGTAGTGGAGGATGGTAGTCCGTTTTCTGGGAGTTGTAGTTGCCTGTAGTTCCTCTGGTTAGCACTGGTTTAGATGTCAAAAGGGTTTTGTGGCTCCGGGTGTTTTCTTTTCTGTGGGAGACGGTCCAAATGGCTCTTTGCATATTTAAGGTTGCTGACCCCTGATCTAGGAGCTGTTGAATAAGATACTTCACTTGAAACGTTAGTGATCAGGATGGAAAATAATTGATATCATGAAGCCAGATTGTGTTAACCAAACAACAATAAATATACCGTTTGGGTATAACAGGCAAAACATATAGGCCTATATTTGTAGCCTACTTACCACCACATGCTTTTGTAGATTCGATGTTGAGGTCTTGTATGCTGAAAGCTCGGTTCGGCGGGGCAGACACATTTTACATTGCATGATTATGTTGCTGCCTTTTTTTGCATTTAAACATGAATAGGTCATCGAGGTTTGGCCAAGAAACAATGGAATTGCCACATGCAAACCCGCACAGTGCAATTTCCTTTCAGTTCCGGCAGATTTTTTTCCCCCGTATTTAATTTTTTGCCCCTATCGATATTATTTTACTCAGTAACGTGGGCAGCTTTCAATGTAGCGAAGTAAAATACTTGGCTTAAAATGTCCACGAGTAAAAGTAAAATTACCTGTTTCAAAAACTACTTAGAAAATTACAAAGTACTCATAAAAACGACTCAATTACAGTAACGTGAGTAAATGTAATTCGTTACTTTCCACCCCTGCTAATAAGCAGTGCCGTATCAGAGAATTTAACCAAGGAGATACATGGTGTTGTTGCCAGGAATCTGGGATTAGCTGTTGGTTACAGGTAAGTTTTTTTTTTTTTTTTGTCTAAAATTTGTCTACATGCAGTTGCTACAGTTTGAAAGAGGTAATACATTAGCTAATATGCTGTCAAAATGGTTAACAGGATATTTTCACTTAATTGAGTTAACTACTATTGGAGAGCACTAACAAGCTTATAATGTATCAGGATACATTTAAAATTGCTGAGAATATTTGTGTTTACTGTGTTACTGAAGTTCAGCGGAAAATATGTGCTAGTCTAGGCTAACTAATTTAGCTAGCTAATAGCTAAAGCTAAGCCAGGATCCTTGCTAAATCGGTGCATTTGTCCTCACTAAGCAATGAATCTGGTAAATGTTGAAAATGTTAAGTGTAAGTGTTACAGTCAATGTTTACAGAATGTTGTAATTAATTAAGCCTGATAAAATGTGATCTTACCGTCTTTTTTCGTGATCGACAGCTATTTTGCTCCATATCTGACAGATGCCCGCTTTCTGCTCTTGACCGCGCTCAGTGCCGTGGGCTGTTAGCTTTGAAGCAACCAATCACAACTCGGCATCTGAAATAGGCACATTCCTTAGCCAATCAGAATTACGCATATGCATATCTTATAAAACTCTAAAGTAGTTCTTCTTGTTCACTTTCTTCATGATCACAGCAAGTGTTCTCATGTAGTCCGCTGGTAAGTATTTTGTTGTTGTTACACTACCTTTTGTGAGGAACGTAATAGTAATACAGATCTTAATAGTAATTAATTAAATCAAAGTAAATCTGTTTTTTTTTTTTTTCTACGCAATTTGTCTATGCAGACACGTCATCTGCCTCAACAACACTAACACTGGGGCTTACATAGCATTTTCTTCACTGTTTTAAAACATCTGCGCAGCCTTTAATATTCACTACCAGGAACTGTGGGCCTACTGTCAAATGAAACAGTGCAAATAGTCATGTTTTATCAAATCGGTATTTACCATCTTGCGTCAAATGAGCTGTATTGTCGGAGCTCTGAAACTCCTATCGCTTGTGTTCCTTACTTTAGCCTAGCATTAGCAATAAGCCAAATGGCAAAACGTAAGTAATTACAAGTGTAACGGATTTAGTCGTTTCAGTACGTCACATTTGGTCCACGTATGCCGCCTTGATAGTCTTTTGATTAATGATACTGTATATTGGGGCGTTCTTTAGCATCGCAGAACAAAAGTCCACTGGCGTCATGCGTTTCCACAGGGACTCTATTAAGTGATGCACTATATATTGGCGTTTCAACCATGGATCTATAATGATTTCAACCACAGACATTCAACAACAACTTCACCTTTTCAATGGTAGTACTTTCTGAGTGCATCTGTGATTGTTCCAATTGATTCATATGTCAAGCACGCCTAAACACATCAAAATAGGAGCGCAAAATATACGGAGATTTCGACCAGTGGTGCTGTATACACACATGCACACGCACAGGTGACACGGTTCTACTGCTTATCGAAAGTCCTCTGAAATTGTTTGTTTTACAAAATGTATTATAATTAATCTGATTGACTGAGTTCTACAGAAAAAAGACAAGTGTTGTTTTGCAAGCAGGCTGCAATACTATGGATATGGTTCTTGATGACTAATAAAGCATAAATTAATTATAATAAAGAGTGCCATGACTATATATTTCAGTCATAGCTCAATACCCAATTTAATCTGCTTGCTTTTGATCTATTTTTTTAGGTGTACAACAATCAAGCTGAGAATGACACTGAAACCTGATTGGCAGTGTAGAAGAAAAATGAAGTCCCTAGAACTACAGAAATGAAAAAGATACAGATAAAAGGTACTATTTTCTTCTGCTGTAATTTCTAAGATTGTATTTTGGGATTTTTAAGTTAGGTTGTGGACAGTCATTAGAACCATTTTTGTTTGTTTCACCACTGCAATGCTTGGCCCTGGCTTACTCACAGTTTGTATTGGATAGATTAATTTAGTTGAGCATCTTGTAGTTTTTAGTGGTGTTTTATTTAAAACTTTTTTTTTTTTTATTTGGACCACTGTCCCTACTGGTCCTAGGGGGGACAGGGATATGGGCAACGAGCCAGTTTTCCTTACTGTATTCCATGAAAAATGCAAATGTGTAACATGATCATTTTGATTAGTGACAAAATCAGACATGGGCAAATTTCATCCTGTGGGCCTGTTTACATGCAGCTCCCTGCAAGTTTTTGATAATAATAGTAATAATTAATAATAAAAAGTCATAACAATTATAACCTGTATTTTAGGCTTTAATATTACAATACAATATTATTGGCCTATAATCTTTTTTTTTCCTCATTTCAGTCTCCAGACTCCACAGGTAAATTGTGTTTCACAGCATTATAACAATATACTCATATACACTGTGTTTGTTTGTTTACCCTATCCTTTTCAGAATCCATAAATGATAAACAACTCGAAAATGCAGCAGCACAAGAAGATTTTTTGCTACTGATTCTGCTACTGCATGAATTCATAATGGACAATGAACTGGACTTACGCTGTCTTACTGAAACCTGGCATAAACCTCAGGATTACACCGCACTTAACCAGATCTCACCACCCGAATACCTCTACTTTGACAACCCCCGCCCAAACCGTCGAGGAGGAGGCCTCGCTGTCATCTATCATAACAAACTTAACCTCCCCCATCTCTGTTGCCCCTACTACTTCATTTGAACACCTGGTTTTCAGACTTCCTGGTTTACAGTCACTGCTTGTCGCCATGATCTACCGTCCCCCCAAAACCTGTCCATCATTCCTCTCAGACTTTACTGACTTTTACACACAACTCTCTTCCATCTCCCCATCCAATCTCATCCTTGGTTATTTTAATATCCACATCGACTGGCCTCATTTAAAATTTACAGCAGATTTCCTGGACATTTTAAACTGCCTCAGTCTCACCCAACATGTCAGCTCACCCACACACACCCATGGTCACATTCTTGACCTTATCTGTTCCTCAGCCTCAGTCCCAGTCCTTAACCTAACACTAACTGACCCCTCTATTTCTGACCACCTGGCTGTTACCTTGGACATACCCATTCCCACTCCAACTCCAAAACAAACTCGTTCAAAAACCTTCCACAACCTTAAATCACTATGCCCTATCTCTCTTGCCTCCTCCATATCATCCTCCCTATCCACCTCCTCCCTCCCCACTAACCCAACCACTTCAGAACTTGTCGACTGCTACAACCAATCTTTTTCCTCCTGCCTTAATCTACTTGCTCCCCAAAAAACAAAAATAGTCTCCTTCACCACCTCTGTCCCTTGGTATACCCCTGAACTCCAGCTTCTCAAAAAGAAACGCAGACAACTTGAACGACTCCATCACAACACTGGTCTCACTGTCCACACTGAAGCTTACAAAGTCTTCACCTCCACTTATAACACAGCTCTCAAAATCGCTCAATCAAACTATTATTCCCACATCATCCATTCCAACTCTTCTAACCCCCGCACCCTGTTTTCCACATTTGCTCAGGTCACCAGACCCATGGACAATATCAGTTCCTCATTCACTACAGCGAAATGCAATAACTACTTATAATTTTTCCACTCCAAAATTCAAACCATTCAATTCAATTCAGTTCAATTCAATTTCTCTTTATTGTCACATGTGCATATACATACAAAATATATAGCACATATGAAATTGCTATCCTCTCCGACCTTAGTGCAAACATTTAAATGTGCCAAACAACAAAGAAAGAAAATGTGCAAACAACAAAAAAAAAGAAAAAAAAAAAGAAATGTGCAAACCAAGTAAACATTCAAGTAACACTCAAGTATAGACAAAACAGAAACATTCAAGTTTAGACAAAACAGAAATTGCAGATAAAAAGTGAGGTAGTGCTAAAATATATTAAGTAAACAGTTATTGATTGTCCATATAAGTGGAAAGTGAGGTAGTGCTTCATAGTCCAGTGTTCTTAGTGGGTGACAGGGGGCTGAGGGGGGGCAGAGGGGAGAAGTGGGGGTAGGGCAGGGAGAAAAGTTGAGTTTCCTGACAGCCTGGTGGAAGAGACTATCCCTGAGCCTGCTGGGGACAGAGGGGAGGGGGGGCAGAGGGGAGAAGTGAGGGTAGGGCAGGGAGAGAGTTGAGTCTCCTGACCGCCTGGTGGAAGAAACTGTCCCTGAGCCTGCTGGTTCTGGCCTGGAGGCTCCGCAGTCTCCTCCCCGATGGCAGCAGGCTGAAGAGGCTGTGAGATAGGTGGGTGGGGTCACCCGCAATCCTGGTGGCTTTGCGGGTGAGGTGGGAGTGATAAATGTCCAGTAGAGGGGGGAGAGGGATACCGATGATCCTCTCAGCTGCTCTGACGATGCGCTGCAGGGTCTTTTTGCAGGACACGGTGCAAGAACCGTACCACACCGTGATGCAGCTGGATAGGATACTCTCGATGGTGCCTCTGTAGAATGTCCGAAGGATGGGGGCCGGGGCTCTCGCTCTTTTCAGTTTGCGGAGGAAGTAGAGGCGTTGTTGGGCTCTTTTGGCCAGTGATGCAGAGTTGCTGCTCCAGGAGAGGTCCTCAGAGATGTGCACACCCAGGAACTTGGCGCTGCTCACTCGCTCCGCTGCAGCACCGTTGATGGTGAGTGGAGCATGCTAGATGTACACTCTCCTGAAGTCCACAACAATCTCCTTCGTCTTCTCCACGTTCAGGTGGAGATTGTTGTCCTTGCACCACGTGGCCAGCCTGTTTACTTCACTCCTGTAGCTCGTCTCATCGTTGTTGTGGATGTGACCGAGCACAGTTGTGTCATCCGCAAACTTGGTGAAAAGGTTGGAGCTGGATGTTGGGGTGCAGTCCTGAGTCAGAAGGGTGAAGAGGAGGGGACTCAGCACACATCCCTGGGGGGCCCCTGTGTTCATCACGACCATGCTGGATGTGTTGTTTCCTTCTCGAACTGTCTGTGGTCTCCCCGTCAGGAAGTCCAGCAGCCAGTTACACAGGGAGGTGCTGAGTCCCATTCGGTCCAGTTTGTGGATGAGCTGCTGGGGGATGATGGTGTTGAATGCTGAGCTGAAGTCGATGAACAGCATTCTGACGTGTGAGTTATTGGTCTCCAGGTGGGTGAGGGCTGAGTGGAGGGCGATGGAGATGGCATCATCGGTGGAACGATTAGACCGATATGCAAACTGGAAGGGATCCAGGGTGGGGGGGAGGGAAGATCTGATGCGTTGCATGACGAGCCGCTCGAAACACTTCATAAGGATGGGAGTGAGTGCAACCGGGCGGTAGTCATTGTGGCAGGTGGGAATCGGCTTCTTCGGGACTGGGATGATGGTGGTGGTCTTGAGGCACGTGGGGACAACAGCTTGGCTCAGTGAGATGTTGAAGATGTCAGTGAAGACATCAGTGAGCTCCGCAGCACAGTCTCTCAGGACACGACCAGGGATGTTGTCGGGGCCTGGGGCTTTCCGTACGTTTATCCCTTTGAGGGAACATCTCACACTATCGTGGGATAGTGTCAGCGTCTGGTCGCCGGGAGGGGGTGGAGTTTTCTGAACCGTGGTGCTGTTGTTTAACTCAAAGCGGGCAAAGAAGTCGTTGAGCTGGTTCAGCAGCAGTGGGGTGGAGCTGTCGCAGGTCTGCGGAGGGGGCTTGTAGTCCGTGATGGACTGAATTCCCCTCCACAGGTTCCTGGTGTCTCTGCTGTCCCTGAAGCAGTCAGCGATCCTCTTGGAGTACTGCCTCTTTGCCACCCTGATACCACGTGCCAGATTGGCCCTGGCTGTCCTCAGGCCGGCCATGTCCCCAGCTTTGAAGGCCACGTTCCGAGCCCTCCAGAGCCTGTGGACTTCACCTGTCAGCCACGGCTTCTGATTTGCTCAGATGGTGATGGTTCTTGTGACCGTGACATCGTCCATGCACTTCCTCATGTAGGACGTGACTGTCTCTGTATATTCCTGGAGGTCAACAGAGTTGTTGTATGTGGCTGCTTGTCTGAATATACTCCAATCAGTGGTGGAAAAACAGTCCTGGAGTGCCTCCGGCCACACACGTACCTGCTTAAGAACTGGTTTGGTAACTTTAACCAGTGGTCTATATGCTGGCATTAGCATAACAGTGGAGTGATCTGAGGCACCAAGGTGGGGGAGGGGGAGGGCTTTGTAGGCTCCTTCCCGTGCAGTAAAAACATTGTCCAGAATATTATTACCTCTTGTGGCAAAGTTTATGTGTCCGTGGAGTTGTGGGAAAACACTTTTGGGGTTTGCATGATTGAAGTCTCCGGCCAGAATGAGGAAGGCATCAGGATGGGCTGTTTGCTGGTCACTGATGAGCTGATGGAGTTCGTGCAGTGCCTCACTCTTGTTGTTGGTGGAGGAGCTGGGAGGGATGTAAACTGCCACCAGCAGAATGGCGCTAAACTCCCTCGGCAGGTAGAATGGCCGGCATCTGATGATAACCAGCTCCAAAAGTGGTGAGCAGTGTTTGCAGACCACAGCAGCGTCTTGGCACCAGGCGTCACTGATGTAAACACAGAGTCCCCCGCCGCGAGTCTTCCCTCCCTCGACGAGAGCTCTGTCTGCCCGGTAGCATGTTAGCTGAGCTAGCTCCACGGCATGGTCCGGGACGCTGTTATTTAGCCACATTTCCACAAACACAAAGACACAGCACTCACTCACAGTCTTGGAAGTAGCGTGGAGTAGTCAGATATAATCCAGTTTATTGTCCAGCGATCGTACGTTGGCCAGTGTAATGGATGGGATGGCTGGCCGGTGAGGGCTAGCCGCTAGCCTAGCCCGGATACCTCCGCGCTTCCCCCTCTTCTGCCTCCGCATAATCCGCTTGTGGCGCCTCCACCGTGGGATGGTTTCAGGAGTGGGGGTCGGTGATTGGGCAGGCCTCCGGAGTAGATCACAGTCGAGTAGTACCTCCGCGTCTGCTGGGCTAATATCCCCGAAAGTAGTGCTACCGATGGAGAGCAGAAATTCATGGGGGTACGTTCGTCTTGTGGTCAGTGGACACGACAAGGAAGGACAAATACACGTAGACGAACAACACAAAAAACATAAAAACGCCGGTAGTTTAGGAGAGAGAGGAGCGTGTGCACGCGCCGCCATCTTTAAACCACACTTAACACCATCTTTATTATTATTATTATTAGTCTTTATTTGAAGGGACGATGTACAGAGACATTAAGTACAAAGACAGAGATGTTCTGCACCAGAGTATAGCTAAAAAGCTAATTTCCATCTGCAGTCCCTGGTTACATGGGTAAAATAACAACAGTCTATATCAATAAAAACAATCAAAGATTTACTCTCTTACTAGCCTAACACACACACACAGCATCACACACTTAGCATTTTATCGCACATCTCATTAAAACAGTAAAACATAATATACACCCACTAACATTAACCCAAACACACAATCACACACATCATCCATATACTATTTACACACACATATCGTTCACAATAGCACATAAATACATAATCCTTATATTTCATCTCATAGTTCTATTAAAGTGGTGTGTGCTGGCAGTTTTGATTATTCCACAGCCACTTTTTCAGTTCTGTGGAAAAGGTGAAATAATCAGTTAGATTTTTGAGATTAGTTGGCATATCATTCCAGTCTTTAATAGCTCTGTAGGAAAAGGCAGACTGTGCAAATGTTGTTTTGAGTTTTGGTATACTGCATTGTCCGCTGGTGGAAGCTCGTGTGGATCGTGTTGTTACTGTAGATGTGTACTTGATAAAGTTCTTAAGAGGAGCTGGTGCAGAATTATTTAGTATTTTGTGGGTCATTCTAATTGAGGCAAATTTCTGTATATTGTTAAAGTTTAACAGTCTGTATTTTTGGAGGATTGTACAATGATGATGTTGTCGTGGCTTCCTGTCTAGAATTTTGAGTGATTGTTTGTGCAATGATTCCAAAGGCCTCAGTGTGGTTTTATTGGCCTGGGACCAGCAGGTTATACAGTAATGAAACCGGGACATGATCATGCTGTTAAAATAGATTTGGGCTGCCTCTAGTGTTAAGGAGTTTCTTATGCATTTAAATGTTTTGATATTGTGTTTTATGCTATGGCACATTTGTTTTATATGTTTTTTGAAGGTGAGATGTGGATCTAAGATGATGCCCAGGTAGCGATACTCTTTTACATTTTGTATTTTTTCTCCTTTCACAGTAATGTTTGGGAAAGATAATTTCTTATTGTTATTTACAAAGTACATGGTGGCGGTTTTCTTGATATTTAGTGTGAGACATGAGTCATTTAGCCATTTGGAAACTTTTTCCATTGTCAGTGTCAACTTCTTGGACACTTGTTCTGCATTTTTTCCCCAGGTATAAACGACCGTGTCATCTGCGTACATTTGGATGTTTACATCCTCACATACAGATGGCAGGTCGTCTATATACATGGAAAAGAGAAGTGGACCGATGTTTGAACCTTGTGGCAGGCCGATGTTAGTGGCTGCTATCTCAGATGTGGTATTTTCAATGCGAACGCATTGAGTTCTTCCAGACAGGTATGATTTTATCCAAAGTAGAATATTTGTAGACAGTTTAAAATGTGATAATTTGGTGAGTAATATGGGATGATTAACTGTGTCGAATGCCTTGCGGAGATCTAAAAATATTGCACCTACGACTCCGCCATTGTCTAGACTATGTTTTATTGTTTCTGTGAGAAGGCAGCATGCATTTTCTGTTGAGTATTTAGCCCGAAATCCAAACTGCATAGGATGTAATAATCCTTCATCCTCCAGATGTTGTGTGAGTTGCTGAGTGACCACTTCTTCAATTGCTTTTGATAATACAGGGAGAATGCTGATTGGTCTATAGTTGTTAATGTCCTGTTTATTTCCTGCTTTATGAATTGGAATGATAGTAGATGTTTTCAGTGTGCTGGGGAATGAGTTTTCAGCAATAGATTGATTTATGAGTTTTGTTATAGGTGCAGTTAGTATATCTTTATAGGTTTTTAGAAATAGGGTGTCCATACCATATGTATCCTTTGTTCGTGAGCTGGATAGTGAGGAGAGGATTTTGTTCACTTTTGTTTCATTTGTTAATTCCAGATGTAGTCCATTTTCATTATGTGTTATAATTTCACTATAATGTGTCGGAGTGAAATTTTTATTTAGAATTTGTACGGACTGAATGAAACTTTGAGTAAAATGGTTGCTAATTTCAGAGCTATTGGTAATAATGATGCTGTTTACATTTATTTTGTTATTTTTTCATTTCTTATCTGCCCTTTACCTGTAAGTTTGTCGATACTTTTCCATAACTGTCCGATGTTTCCTTTTGCAGCTTTTATTATTTCTAGATGAAAGTCAGCTTTAGCCTTTCTAAGAAGTGCTATAACTTTATTTCGTAGGCTTTTAAATAACATACCGTCTGTATTTAGTCGGGTTTTATATGCTTGTTTTAAGGCGGAGTCCCTGTTTTTCATTAAATTCCTGATTGTTTCATTAATCCAAGGTATTTTAATTTTTGTACCTAATTTTCGAGTATGTATTTTTGTGAATTTGGTGATAATTTCTTTAATTTTTGTCATTAATTCATCGCAAGTCTGATTGGTGTTAACCCAATGTATTATGTTGTTCCATGGCACATTTTTAAGTTCGTTTTCTAGTAACTGTCTATCTTTTTTAGGTATATAAGGCACGCATCTAGTACTTTGTTTATCTTTATACCTACATTTTGAGAGCTTCCGAGTAATCAGTGTCATGTTATGGTCCGATAAGCCTGTTAGTAAATTGTATGTTTTTGTTATGCGATCAGGTTTATTAGTGAAAATCAAATCTAGCAGAGATTGAGAAGACTGTGTTATTCTGGTAGGGGTGTTTATCATTTGTGTCAAGTGAAGGCTATTTGTAATGTCCTTGAGTTTCTTTCTGCGAACCTTGTTCAACCAGTCTAGGTTAAAGTCACCCATTACTATCATTTCTTTGTGACTGTACTGTTTAAGAATATCTGAAAGTGAACTTAGAAAAATGTCTTTGGCTGTGGGGGGGCGATATACTACAATGACATTAAAATACATTTCTGGGGAAGTTATTTTTATTCCAGTGCACTCGAGATTGTCTTTAGGGAGGGGTAATTCTTCAGACTTTATGTTTTCCCTCACATATATCATGACACCACCTCCTCTCCCACTTTGTCGGTCTTTCCTGTATATTTTGTAACCTGGCACGTTAATCAGAGCTAAAGGTGTTGTTGGTGTTAACCAAGTTTCAGAGAGACAGAGGTAATCCAAGTTAGAGTCTGACAATAACTGCTGGATTTCTTCAGCTTTTTGGACAACACTCCTGATGTTAATATGTCCCCCAAAAATCCCTTTTGGTTTTCGATTTTGCTCCCACAGTATTTTTGCATGATTTACAGTTTGAAACATCTTAGTGGCATATTGTTTAAAAGCAACAGCATTGTTTGTGATTATAGCTTTGGGCCTAGTCTCATTACTTATCTGTTCATTACTGGTTTTGACATCGGTGCTGGTATCGACTGGCTGCCTGTCAGACCCAGGTCCCAGTCTTGGGGGATGATCGCCGATGCCACCGATGCCACCGAAGTCTAGTTGCAGTGGATGTTCTCCACGTGTGTCGCTCGCAGAAGGACCACGGCTTTTCTTTGTGTGTTGATGGGATTTCGAATCGGAGACTCCAATATTGCTCAGTTTCTGGAGCTCCTGGAGCTCCCGGGGTTCCCGCCATGAAGCAGCGCGCAGCGTGAGGTGCCGAGGTGGCGCCGCGCTCTCAGGTGGCTCCACGGTCTCAGTGCCCAAAGTAGCCACGCCACTCCATCCAGGTGTTACGGTCCCGCATTCCGACCGGTCTGGGCTGGGCGTCGGAGTAGCCGCAGCACTCGCAGGAGGGAGTGAGATGGAATGACACAGGTGAGTTTGCTGCTCTAAGGTGCAATACGATGTGCGTAGTGAGCATACCTGCTGGACAGCTGCGGTGCTCCTGCTGATTGCGGTGTTGATGTTGTTGCCCTCCAATACCGGGATGTTATCTGGGCCAGGACACTGGTGGATGTCTCCAGATAGTAATAGCGAGATGGCCACAATAAATGCAAAAGTTTGTTGTTGTTTAAATACGGTCTTAGTTTGTTTTGATACGTGACTGTAGAGATGTGGGTAGATAAATGTGACTGCCAGCACTTGCCTCCCAAAACCAAAGTATCTGGCCGTTTCGTTCTTGCGCATATTTGATATTTTACAGATGGCGTTGTAATAACAGATATCCTTAGGCAGGTAGGTTTGATCGTTGTCATATTTTCTTGTACTGCCTGACAGTAGTGCGTATACGAACAGAGCAGCGACAACCCCTGCCGCACCCGGCGGCGCCATCTTCACTTTTAAACCACACTCCACACTTAACAACTCTCGCTCCACTCATCCCCCTCCAGAATCTAGCCTGTACCCAACCAAAAACGACAGGCTGCCTTCCTTCTCCCCCTTATCCTTTTCGGACACTACCAAACTCCTCTCCACCATGAAACTCACAACCTGCCGTCTCGACCCTCTCCCATCTCCTCTCTTGAAAGCCTGCATCCCCACTCTCACCCTACTCATAAGCAATATCATAATACCTCCCTCAGCTCTGGCACTGTCCCTCCTGCACTCAAACTAGCCACAATTACACCTCTTCTGAAAAAACCCAGCCTGGACCCCGACAACCTGGACAACTTCAGACCCATTTCCAGTCTTCCTCTCCTCTCCGAAATAATAGAACGTGCCATCATCACCCAACTCCAACAATACCTTCTCAACTTCCAGCTTTTCTAAACATTTCAATCTGGTTTCCGCCCCCATCACAGCACTGAAACAGCCCTCCTTAAAGTCACCAACGACCTCCTCCTCGCAGCAGACTCTGGTTCCCTCTCCATTCTCCTCCTCCTCAACCTCAGTGCAGGATTTGACACCATCAACCACACCATCCTCCTTCACCGTCTAAAGTGCTTGGCATCTTTGACACTGCACTTTCCTGGTTCTCCTCTTACCTCTCTGACCGTCACCACTACGTCTCCATAGATAACTCCAATTCTCACTCCTCCCTGTCACCACTGGTATTCCCCAAGGTTCGGTGCTCGGCCCCCTTCTTTTCATCATTTACATGCTTCCCCTCGGCCACATCATCTGTCACCATGGACTCCATTTCCACTGCTACGCTGATGACACCCAGATTTACATTTCCACCAAATCCATCACTCCAGTCATTCCCTCCACCATTACAAACTGCCTGTCTGAAATTAAAACTTGGATGGACCACAACTTCCTCAAACTTAACATCAATAAAACAGAACTGCTTATCACTGGACCCAAAGCTCTCCTCCCCTCTGCTCAGAACATCTCCCTCATCATCGATGGCCACACTGTTACCGCCTCTCCGTCTGTACGCAACCTTGGTATCATCATGGACCCCACCCTCTCATTCAGAGCCCACATCAGCCACATCACCGAAACATCTTTTTTCCATCTCCGCAACATTGCCCGTCTCAGCCCCTCCCTCTCTCAGCCCAACGCAGAAATCCTTATTCACGCTTTTATCTCCTCCAGACTCGACTATTGCAGTAGCCTTCTGTACGGTCTCCCCTCCATCCACCTCCAAAAACTGCAATACATCCAGAACTCCGCCGTCCGCCTCCTCACCCACACCCACTCTAGAGACCACATCACTCCTGTCCTCAAGCAACTCTATTGGCGCCCCGTACAATACCGCATTCAATACAAGGTCCTCCTTATCACCTACCGGTCCCTCCATAACCTGGCCCCTCCCTATCTCACTGATCTCCTCTGTTATCACTGTCCCACCCGCTGCCTTAGATCAGCTGACACCAACCTCCTCACTCCCCTCATCAGGACAAAGCACCGGACCTTGGGGGACCGAGCCTTCACTGCTGCCGCCCCCTCGCTCTGGAACTCTCTCCCAAAATTCATCAGGAACTTGGACTCTCTGCAGCACTTCAAATCACAACTAAAAACTCACCTGTTCAAGCTGCATTCCCCCATAATTCCCCATGTTTCTTACAGTGTTACTTCCTATTTTGTTTGTTAAGCATCTTTGAGTGTCCAAACAAGTGCTATTATTATTATTATTATTATTATTATTATTATTATTATTAAGATGACT
Organism: Taenioides sp. WSHXM2023; assembly: GCA_029959045.1. Lineage (NCBI taxonomy): Eukaryota > Metazoa > Chordata > Actinopteri > Gobiiformes > Gobiidae > Taenioides > Taenioides sp. WSHXM2023. Next base: position 1,190,589 of record CM057092.1, read on the forward strand.
TCCCTGCTGAAGACCACCCAGTTATGGACCCTCCTGCCCAGTTTTATGAATCTTCAACTGAGTCACCCATCCCTGGCCCTTTTCCTGAGCCTGACCTCATGGACACATCTGATCATGACACAGAATATGCAGATTATGAGTACGAGGAACTCTTCCATGATGACCCTTTCACGTATGATGATCATCTTGAGTGCGGTTCACAGGAGGAAGCAGAATTTAGTATCTGCGAGAACACCAAAGATGGGCCACTTTATTCCAAAGCACCCATTTCCATTGCAGAAAGCCTTATCCTTACAACACAAATTAACAGGAAAGACACTCAATGACTTAATCATACTTATAAGTGTACACTGTCCTGCTGATATTCAGACAGAATGTCTTCAAAGTCAACAGAAATTTAGACAGTTTTTTGACCATTCATCCTCCTCATCTGTGCTGTTGCACCAGTACTGTAGTGTGTGTTCTGTTTCAGTTGAAGATGTAAACACAAAATGCAAGTCCTGTGCAGCTGATCTGACAAATGAAGGTGCTACCTCCCTACTTTATTGAGATTGCTATTGAAGAACAACTTAAATAACTGTTTGCTAAGGAATGGTTTGAGAAGGAACTGTTTAGATTCAAAAGACAGAAAAAAAGGCGTGACACAATTGAAAACATTTATGATGGCGAGGTATATCAGAAGTTTACACAAAGTAATGGGCTTCTCTCTGACCCCAAAAATATTTCTCTTACCTGGAACATAGATGGAATACCAATCTTCAAGTCATCAAAATTTTCAGTTTGGCCTTTTTATTGTGTTATAAATGAACTAAGCTTTATTCAGCGCACAAAAATTTGGGTTTGGGGATTCCAAGCCTTCATTGTTAACTTTTCTGGAATCACTGGTGGGAACTCTTTACAGATTGTATGATGGCATTACAGTAAAATTTGCAGGAGCCTAGTTGCCTTTCAAATGCAAGGTTTTGATTATTGCTAGAACGTGTGATTTACCAGCTAAAGCATTGGTACTTAACACAGTTCAGTTCAATGGAAAATATGGATGCTTAAAATGTGAACAGCCTGGTCAAACTGTAAAAACGGAAGAGAGAGGCCATGTGCATGCATTTCCTTTTCAATCTGACAATCCAAAAGGATCCCTACACACCTACAGCACCTTCATTGAACATGTTAAGGTAGCATATGAGTCTGATAGCATTGTTCAAGGAGTAAAAGGCCCCACATATCTTAGCAGGCTGAAGAGCTATGACCTGGTGCTAAGTACTGGTATAGACTACATGCACTGTGTATTATTAGGAGTCATGCGAACACTGATGTTTCTCTGGTTTTCCACTGAGTTTTCCCGCTGTGATTTTAGTATGACCAGGTCAGTTAAGGAAGTGGATAAAAGAATGAATGAAATTCGTCCACCATTTTTCACAAGATTTCCACGTTCAGTGTCCTCTCATCAAATGTTCTTTAAAGCTTCTGAGTATCGGTCTATTTTGTTATTTTTTGGACCAGTTGTGTTTCGGGGAATTCTAGGAGACTTATATTACAACCACTTTCTGCTGCTTAGTGAGGCTTATGGAATCCTGTCTTCATCCCTCTTATGGAATCACTAACACAAGCACTAGTAGATCATGCTGAAAAACTTATGTGGAATTTTTGTTCATGAATCAGTGTCCTTTATGGTGAATGGTACATGACAGCCACAATGCATTTGCTTGTCCATTTAGCAGATAGTGTAAGACATCTTAGACCTCTGGACACACTCTTGCTTTCATTTTGAGGACAAAAACAGTCACTTGCTTTGGCTTATATATGGTACCCAAAATATACCCATTAAAATGGTAATACAAAATCTTCCCTGTATCACAGAGTCAATTAAGCGTAATAGCATTGCTGCTGATTTTTTGGCTCAAATGACCAGTGATAGTGTTTTTCAAATAAGTTCTGTTACCAACAAAGTGTCAATGATTGGGGCATCATTTAATCTAAGCCTAAATGTTGAACTTGTGCACCTTCTGCAACAGTCTATTGAGCAGCAAATGCCCAGTTGTATTGTCAAAGCTTTTAATAGGGCACAAATAGGGAACATTATTTGTACTTCAAAAAAGTATGTCAAAGCAAAGAGGAGAAATAATTATACAGCATTCTTTTATGATGGGGTGCAGATTAAATATGGGCAGATTGAATTATGGTTTTTGTACAAGAAAATGCATCTTGCAATTGTTAATGAATTTTCTGTCACTGGTAGAAACCTGTTACAGGACACTCAGACTGGAGGAACATGCTTTCATATTGTCAGTCTACTGGAGGCACCTGTAAAAAGAACAGTTGTTGCACTTGAAAATATTTTGGGAAAGTCGATGTTTATTGATATGACCTCAGTGCCTGGTATTGTGTTTGTGGCACACTTTGTGGCACAAACTTGAAAGAGACCTCTAGTATACAAATAAACAAATGCAAAAAATTTACTCTGGTTTTGGTATTATTTGTTTTAAGTGATTTCCAATATCTTTGCAGCATGGAGGGAATCTTAACACTGGATGTAAGCCAAAATTTAAGCCTAAATAGAATATAAGTTAAAGTGAAACTGAAATCTGCTTTCCTTTAGACAAAAACACTTGGTGACTCTCGAGATTGAGTTAAGGTGAATGTGAGATCTCTGTAATATCTTCACTGGAGTCCAAACTGAGAATTTGTGTACTTTCTTGCTCCAAAGTTGACGGTGAGAAACTGGAGCAGTATGCTAAAGACTCATATTAGTAGTATATTATTAGGAGAAATACATGAAACCAAGTTAAGATCTCATTCCTGTATTCTCTTTCCTCTGGGAAGATCCTTGCACTGCCTCCAGTTGCCTTCTACCTGCAACGCATAATGAAATAACTTAGTTAGAAATAAATTAATAAGTACATGTACTTTTGTTTTCAGTCACAATAAAAGTTTGTGGCCAATAAACTGCATATTTTAAACATATACATTGAATATATATTACTTAATTTAGTTTTGTATGTATAACAGTTTTAATAAATTAGTAACAATTGATGAAAAACAGTTCTTACTTTTTCCTCCAGCTGGTCGTCCTTCTCAGGTGGCAGAAGAGGTGGAGAGCAGAAGCTGAGCTTAGAATTAGAACAGGCCTGAAAACCAGAGGGGGCGAGAAAGAAAAAAAAAACTTAACCTAAAAATGGCTTCACTTAATAAAGCAAAAATAACTATGATCATAACAGCATAACTTTGTTTTTATACTGTCTGCTTCGATACAGAACAGGGAAAAAAAAAAAAACATACACGCACACAAAAAGTACAACATTTACACAAAGCTCATTCTACAAAAAGCTGGGAATTATATTGTGTAGCCTGCTCGTTTATTAGGCTAACTGAAACACAAACTGTTTGGTGGTTTCTATGTGAGAATTTCCACATATACTAGTATGTAGACTCTCTAATTCAACAAACTGATATCCAAGCACACACTAATACTTTTTCTGTCTCAGAGGCCCAGTTAAATCAAATGCTGGCCAACAGTTAGGTTGAAGCTAACAATGCTAATAACAATGCTAGCACGAGCGAGAGAGAGGGATCTGGCTGCAGATGTATGGGGCTCCACTGAGGAAGTACATATGTCTTGAATGGATAAATGCAGTTTTAAAAAAAACAAAAAACAAAACATACACTTGAAGAATGACCTGAAACTTTTAGCTCATTGGGCCTAATTGAGAGAAAAGAAGCTTTTTTTAATGTCCTTTTTGAATGACTTTAATTTATTCATTTAAATTAGAGCTTTTATATGTGAATATGTTTTTATTCACTGTTGTGTTTTTTATGCATTTATTTTATTTTCATGTGAACTATATACTTTTATAAGATGCCGTTTTTGTTTGTATCTGAAAAGCTGCAATAAAAAAAATCCAAATGTCTCGAACAGATGTTGCCATCTTGGCCAGCTAGATCCTATTATATTATAACTATTTTAATAGATCCATGGATTCCACTTGTAAAAGGGGTATTTATTAATCTTAGTGGGACTATTCACGTGTACAATGAGGTTAATCATTGGGAGAAATGTACAGAGTGTGAGTGCAAGTGCATTCTTGAGGTGATTCCAAAAGATGCAGTATGTCCATAGCCACTAAATGAAATGAAGACATCTACATCTGAGCAAGTACTAACATGATTAGCTCACTAATTAAACAAGCGTTATCAAAAAAGGGTGTTAAAAAAGGTTAAACCAAGCAAAAGATAACTTACCGTTATTGTAGTTGAGGGCAGGCCTCCTTTTTCCAGTACTTAAATCAGCCTACCATTGACTGTAGGAGAGGTTTTGCTCCTGGGAGCAGAGTTACTAACAGACGTGTTCTTCAGCATCTCTGAAAAGAGCCAGTTAAAGCTAAGCTGTGGTAATTTTTTTGGAGCCAGTCCCAAAGAAAAAAATGACAAGGTTCAACTATTGAAACTGCATCTCGTGGGACGAGATGCAATTTCCACAAGACCAGACACGAGATTGGAACTACGAGAATGAGACAAAACGAGATTTTGACATGCTTTATAATAGATAAATTGTGCAGTCCAGTTCCCAATTTTGAGCTCACCATTTTTGATTTCCTTACTTTAATATTTCTGCTACTTCTGCTCATTGTAGCACTACAGCTTCTCAAAAAATGTAACTCGCCAGTACTTAGTTAAATTTTTTTATCCAATAGAAACATAAAAACATGGGAAAAAAATGTCACGAGAAAATTTTCAGCATGTATGCACAATCTTGGAACAATTTTGTCTCATAACATCTTGTGGCACGAGATCTTGTCCCATCCGTAATATCTTAGAAGCAATTTCTTCCAAAAACAGCCAATCTCCCATAGAGTTATTTAGGCCTTCATTGTCAAATTGTAGAACTTGTCACCTATAGAAATCAAGCATCATGATAGGACTAGCTCAGGTTGTACACATATTTGGAATCTTTTCTATACAATCAATCAATCAATCAATCAATCAATAAATAAATAAATAAATTAATTAATTAATTAATAAAAGAAGGAAGAGAAATAATTAAATATAGCGGTACTGTTTAAAGTTACAGCCAAAGGAATGACAGGGAGATGAGACAAAAAGTCAGGTTTGTGGAGATGCAAGCCTGCTCACAATATTTTTTTTTTTTCTAATTTTGCTGCTGTAAGAAAAACATCTAAAATTTTATAGCATGCCTTTATATTAAGTGACATGGCCAAGTCAAGTCACTCTTTTAAACATATTTCTACTGTCTAACTTTCACACCTCTTCTTGGCAGCAGTGTAATTGGAGGTAAATTAAAAAGCACTGAAATTTCCTTTTTTTTTCTGGTAGTTCTCATTCATGTTTAATGGGAGGTGTGAGTGGTGCAGTGTTAATTTTGACAAGGAATTTTAATTTAGTTTTAGTCTTAGTCTTTTGACTAAAATTACTTTTAATTTTAGTCTAGTTTTAGTCATCAGATTTGTTTTAGTTTTAGTCTAGTTTTAGTCGACTAAAATGAAAATAGATTTAGTCGACTAAAATTACAATAGATTTAGTCGACTAAAATTACAATAGATTTAGTCGACTAAAATGAAAATAGATTTAGTCGACTAAAAGTACAATAGATTTAGTCGACTAAAAGCCTTTCACACGTATCAATTTTGACCTTTTACATTGAACATAAAACTATACTTTCTTGAAATTGAGATATTAATATGCAAACATTTCACACTTTATATTTAAACACAACTGTTTTTATTGAAAATGTGTTTCAATGTTTAAATGGAAAAGCAGGAGCAAACAAAGCACAAAGACAGTATAAATTATTGCTGTCTTTATGACACCAGTGTATACCACATCAGTAACTGTCAAAATGATAATTCACAGCTAAATCCAAAATATATTTAAAAAAAATTAAAGTGCAGGTGTCAAAGGCCCTTTTGCCCTATACAGTTTATTACTGCATCTTATTAATGCATAACAAGTCCTGTAACAACCTTTGAACTCTACAACTCTAACCCTAACTCTTTTTCCCCTTGATTGACGCGCCACATGGTTTACACGTCGCCTTATTCTCTTTGTTATCAAACGTGAAGTGAGACCACAGGTCAGACCGTCTTTTTCTCCCAATCCCAGTCGCCAACATCTTCTCTTAGCACTTGTTGCTCCTCTGTCCTCCTCATGTTTCTTGGCGGGGCGCGTTAGCTTTTCGGCACCGCGCAACAACGCGCGCTGTGATTGGCTCTTTAGCACAGCGGCCGCTCGTTCCTCTCTCTCTTCTCCTGAGGAGTCCTGACCACTTATTTGTCACCATGGATCTATTATTCGTCACAGGTTATATTTTCGTTTCGTCTTTTATTTGTTGACGAAAATGTCCGTCTATTTCGTCATCGTTTTAGTCATTTAAAAGTAATTTTTATTTAGTTTTCGTCTCGTTTTCGTCCGCAAAAAACCTTCGTTGACGAAATAATTTCGTCATAGTTTTCGTCAACGAAATTAACACTGGAGTGGTGCCAAAGTGAACAGAGGGCTCTGGTGTTTAGGATCAGAGTGTGAGAATGCAGAGGTAGTGCGGACCTGAGCCTCTTGTCTGTCTCACACTATTTCACAATCAAATTTCAACTCATTTTAACAGCTCAAATCTCACTCTCCTCTTATGTAACTCTACTGGACTTCACTTTGAAGAACTGTAAAGTGAATGTTGACAGCTAAGTGATGTCAGTGTGGCACCCATAGCACCTTGAGAATGCAAAATCTCACTTGAGCTCAGAGGGTAAGAGGCTCAGCTCTATAAGTACCTCAGGGAATAACAGGTGCCACAAACAGACAGCAGCAGCAGTGACTTTAAGGCCAGGGCTCCCAAAATAATCAGGAAACTTACCCACAACCACCTCTGACTTCTGCAAAACATGTATAACACTTTTTAAATAAACGGTTGTTTATGGTGTTGGTGGTATTTCCTGATTTCACATTTGGCTGTTATCAGTTTTAAAAGAGATTTAAACAGCTGTGTTCACATGCAAAACAAAATCTGATTATTATCTAATTTATGGACATTTAAAGAGGGGGTATTTTACTTAGTTTAGTTCCATCAGTCTGCCCCAGGACAGCTGTGGCTACAGTAGTAGCTTACCACCACTGAGTGTGGAGTGAATGAATAATGCACTGTAAAGCCTCTTTCAGTGTTCAAAACAGCGCTATATAAAATTGATCCATTAATTATTAATTATTACTTCTATGGGAGGGGTGTCCAAACTTTTCTCATGAAGGGCTGCATATCTAAACATAGACTGGTGCTAAACTTGAGACTGGTGCTCATTACAGTGAATTATTCAAATATGTGCATTTATAACAGGTTCGAATGAGCCACCAGACCTTCATCCATTTTTAGATCCTGAAAAAACAAAAAAAAAAAAAAAAAAAAAAAAAAAAAAACTAAATATTTTATATTTGCTTTTTAAAAACTTAAAAAGTACTACAAAATACGGGACAATTCATGTGGAAGCCTGAGGGCCAAGAAAAATAATTCTGAGGGCAGCATTTGGCCCCCGGGCCATAGTTGCCTGTTCTGTGGGGTATTAACACATAACATGTTTAGACCACCAAATTGCCTTTTATTGTTTTGAAAATGCTATATTCCCCCAAAACAACACATTAACATACAGTCCCTGACAAAAGTCTTGTCGCTTATCCATTTTGTAGAAACAAAAGCTTATAACCTGACTTTAAATTAATCGATTGGTTTTAGAAATGTCTCATATGAAAGCTAAAACCCTCCCAAATTATGCTCAATATACTAAAATAAATTTGCTTCACTGAAGAAAGATTGATCATTTAATGAACACAGAAAGGTCAGATTTTGGCAAGACAAAAGTCTTGTCGCCTTGTCATATGATGCACCCAATCCTAGATTACAGCCTCACCTGTGATCAGTTACTGATCAATCAATTAGTGGGTGTGTATAAAAAGAACCCCAGCACACCAGACCTTCACATCAACTGCCACTTGACCTCTGACAACATGCCTAAGATCCACCCTGAGACCAAAGCGTTAATTATCAAGAGGCTGAAGACCAGATCCACTGCTGAGGTGGTTGACACCTTCAATGTGTCTCAGCGTCAAGTACAAAGAATAAGAAAAAGATCTGAAAAGACTGGAGATGTTTTTGACAAGCCCAGGTCCGGCAGACTCCGCAAGACAACTGCTCGGGAGGACCGTTTGTTGATTCGAAAATCCAAGGCCAGCCCCTTTTCCACTGCAGCAGAGCTCCACCAGGCCTGGTCACCTCAAGTCCCTGTGTCAACCAGAACAGTTTGTAGAATTCTGTCTCGAAATGGCCTCCATGGTCGAATCAGTGCACAGAAACCAGCACTAAACAAAAGGCAATTAAAAAACCGTGTGGCATTTGCCAAGGCCCACAGCCTGCTAAAAGGATGGACACTGGAAAAGTGGCAGAAGGTGGATTTCTCAGATGAATCCTCGGTTGAATTACATCACAGCCACCGCAAATATTGCAGGAGACCTACTGGAGCCCGCATGGATCCAAGATTCACCCAGAAAACAGTTAAGTTTGGTGGCGGAAAAATCATGGTCTGGGGTTACATCCAGTATGGGGGTGTGCGAGACATTTGCAGGGTGGAAGGCAATATCAATAGCCTAAAATATCAAGACGTATTAGCTACCTCTTACATTCCCAACCATAAAAGGGGTCAAATTTTGCAGCAGGATGGTGCTCCATCGCATACTTCTATCTCTACATCAAAGTTCCTCAAGGCGAAGAAGATCAAGGTGCTCCAGGACTGGCCAGCCCAGTCACCAGACATGAACATCATTGAACATGTCTGGGGTAGAATGAAAGAGGAAGCATGGAAGGCAAAACCAAAGAATCTTGATGAACTCTGGGAGGCATGTAAGACTGCTTTCTTTGCTATTCCTGATGACTTCATCAACAAATTGTATGAATCATTGTCGAACCGCATGGATGCAGTCCTTCAAGCTCATGGAAGTCATACAAGATATTAAATATGGATCTCACAGCACCACTACTTAATTCACTGACGTTATGCAACATATTTTTGTATTTGAAGTAAATTATTTGTTCAATTTTCTGTAGGCGACAAGACTTTTGTCTCGCCAAAATCTGACCTTTCTGTGTTCATTAAATGATCAATCTTTCTTCAGTGAAGCAAATTTATTTTAGTATATTGAGCATAATTTGGGAGGGTTTTAGCTTTCATATGAGACATTTCTAAAACCAATCGATTAATTTAAAGTCAGGTTATAAGCTTTTGTTTCTACATAATGGATAAGCGACAAGACTTTTGTCAGGGACTGTATAAGTCATAAGGTATAAGTTTCACTTTCATTTTTTGACACTGAGTCCCCCCTCCCTTTGCTCCCCACTTTAAGTCACTCCCCCTTCAGAGTGACATTGCAACACAATCAGCGTGCATCCCTCTAATGAAACTACTGTACATCACATTAGGTTTGTCAAGTGTACATACAGTTTTGTATCATGTTTTTGTATATTTATGGTGAATTGTCCTGTGGCACCATATAGCTAACTGTAAGGAGGATTTGAATAGGACCTGGGAGAGATCATCATTGTTTAAATGTATTACACTTTTAAATAACATGTATACTGCAAAATCTGACATAAGGTATCAGAGGGACCATGATCAGAAAGAAACCAGATGATTTTGCTGTTTACATGTAATTTTAATAATCTTATAACGCCAAACATCTGATAATAACTGTAGCTATTTTTGCCATGTGATAATGTGACTCCCAATTGAGTGCCTATTGACCCCTGTTTTGTGAGTTTACACACACTGATTACTGGAATGATCACATTATCACACTGTTATGCAAATATTACATCTGATTTCTTGCTGACTGTTCACACCTGCACAGCTTTTGACAAAGGTAATTATGCAAATGTGGGCAAATATGACAAAGAAATAAAAGAGATAAAGTTAATAATTGAAAATTAGAACATTTAAAGAATAAGTTATTTGAAACTACATTCTACTTTGTCTAAAGATCCATTAATTAAAGTCTCTGTAACTGTCTTCAAAACGTGAAAAACAGAACTAATTTGTTTTAATGGTGCATTGTGTAACTCTTCTGGTGGAGGGTCTGTCAAATGCCTTTCTCCATGGAGATGTTATTGCTTTGTCTGGAAAGATTCACAGTATGACATTAAACCTTTCTATCTTCATGGAGAAACCAGACTAATTTACCGGTCAGATTTGTGGAGAGAAGACCCTGCTCACAGTGAGAACAGCTGTTTTTCTAGGCATTTTTAGCTCTAAAACCACCTGTAATTTAATAAATGTAAAGAAGAGCTGTTTATTGTCATATTGTGGAACGTGTGTAGAATCGCTCAGTCTGCGTATACTGTATGAATGGGTGAGTTCCGTGTTGTAAAGACCTTCGAGTGCCTTGAAGGTGGAAAAGCGCTGTATTGAAAAGTGACCATTTACCATTTAAGTTTTTCCTCACTTTCTTAATGCATTCTGAACATTCTAATTATTCACCGCGATGAGTTTAGAAGCACTTTTGACAACTTTTTGGTATGTAGAAGCCAAGTTTTGCCATCACATTAATGCTAACAACAACTAGCCTGCTAACACAGACTTCCTGATTCTTGTATATATATTTAAATTCAGACACAGCAGACTTATTTTGACTGCACGACCTGCTTAATACAATATATCTGTACTGGGGAAAGACACAGTTTTTTAACTGACACTAGGGCTGAACGATTTTAAGAAAAAATTGAATTGTGATTTTTCTGGCAGATATCGCGATTTCGATTTCATTCACGATTTTTTTCAATGCACATGAACATTCGCAAGCATCACAGAAACTTGCATCATACCATTCAAACACTAAATTCCATAACTGTAATGCAAGAATGAAAACTAAAGTCAAGAATTTATTTCAAATGTCCTATTTATTAAAAAGAAACATGCTATACACAGGGTATATTGAGCGCTTGAGCAACAGCAGTTATTACAACTGAAGAACTAAAAGAGCCGTCTGTGGCTCAACTTTAGTAGAGCAAAGAAATATGGCTCAGTCGTTCTGCTTGACCACAGATCAGTAGTTGTGGCATAAAACTCCACATTTTCCAGCTCTTTCACCACCTTTTCTTTACATTCTGCGTACAGAATGGATTTTTATTTCCTACGAGGAGGACTCAAATAATAATGTGTTTAATGCAGCTTTGCGCACATTTATTTACGTTATACAGAAACGAAACTTAAAACCACATGGCTCATTTGCATAAACTAGAAGCGCTGAAAAAACAGCTGCTCCTTGTGCCGCTGATGCTGTCAGCTTCTGTCGGACTAAAGGGCAGGACTCAGTGGAATATGCGTGTTCTTTCTGTGACTGAGGGATGTTCTGCCTATGGTGAGTCTGTTCTGTGGAGATGGTTCATGTTAAACTTTTCAGAGATTATACGTGTGCAGGTCGTACGTGTGCAGCGCAGTTCTTTATTTCACTCATGCACTTTATTTATGTTGTTACTGTTGTGATGAAAAGACTGAAAGGTGTAAATAATTCTCTTAAGACTCGCGCTTATGAGCTGTAGTGGAGGATGGTGCTTGTTGTTGTCCGTTTTCTGGGAGTTGTAGTTTTGCCTGTAGTTCCTCTGGTTAGCGCTGGTTTAGAGTCAAAAGGGTTTTGTGGCTCCGGGTGTTTTCTTTTCTGTGGGAGACGCTCCAAATGGCTCTTTGAGTATTTAAGGTTGCCGAACCCTGCACTCGCCGTGCACTCGTCTTTGCAAATGCGCGTATGGCGGTATAAATTGGTCGTGTTTCCACTGGATGTGGCAACTTTAGCACGACATGTTTTGCACAGCACCTGTTTCTGATGTTCGTCTGCAGCCTCAAACCCGAAATACTGCCATATGACCGACGCGCTGTTTTTCTTTGGGTTCAAAACCCCAGACTCCGCTTCAGGTCCCGCTAAAGCCATTTCTGAAATTGATGACCAGCTACACTGATTGAAGTCGAGAACACGTGACCTGTGCTGCCACTTCTGATTGGTGAGCTGGAGTCGAGAACACGTGACCTGTGCTGCTTCTGATTGGTGAGCTCAGCAGTGCGGCAGGGAGGCGACGTACATGTGTGAAGTAGTTGACGAAACAAAACCTGGGTCAGTTAGGAGCGCTGCAAAAAACCGTGGCTTTAAAGATCCCAAAATCGTGTTGTCTGAGATCGCGATTTTCGGTCTAAAATGATAGATCGTTCAGCCCTAACTGACACACATGTTTTTGGTGATCTTCTTTAGTGCATGTACATAGACCAAAATTGAGATTATTGGGTTATCTGGTGACCCTAGTCTGATTTTTGTGTTTATGCAAATGTGCTTGAGTCAGAGCAGTGTGCATGCTCCAAATGAAAGGAAGCCTGGAGTCCCCTGAAAGTCTTTATGGAACTAATGAGCTGAGGGATAATGTGTCCTGTTTACATCTGCACACACGCTGATAACCAGAACAACCAGGTCCAATCCGGCTCTGCTCCAACCCTCTCCACAGAGACCACTCCTCATGCTGCAAATATGAACAATGACTGGGCCTATTTCTATTCTAAACCTGTTAGGATTGGGTAATAGTTGTTTTGAGCAAAGTAAAGTAAAGTAAAGTAAAGTAAAGTAAAGTAAAAACTATTAAAAGTGCTCTATGTAACTGTTTGGTTGGGGGTCTGTCACCTGCTTGTTTCAGTGGATAGGTCACTGCTCTGCCTGGAATGTTCCACAGTATGACATTAAACTGCTCTACTTTAGATTTATTTATTTTACAGGTGATTTTATATCTCAAAAATACCTAGAAAAACAGGCATTCTGACTGTGAGAGAGGTCGACTCTCCACAGATCTGACCTGCAACTTGGTCTGGTTTGGTCTCCATGAAGATAGAAAGGTTTAATGCCATACTGTGAAACATTCCAGACAAAGCAATAATCTCCATGAAGAAAAGCATTTGATGGACCCTCCAACAGAAAAGTTACACAGCGCACCGTTAATGGCCCTGTACCCAATTTTTTTTTCCATGAATTTGAGCAAAATGTAAAGTGGGTTAATACAAACATTTTAAGATCAAAATGATGAGCCTGACAGCAGGAGTTACAGAGAGAGGGGTGAGTCATTGGGGCTGGAGCGTCCCATGCTCGCTTCCTATTTGGAACGCAGCGGCTAGCAGGTTAGCTGTGTCCATTTATTTATACAGTCCCTGACAAAAGTCTTGTCGCTTATCCGTTTTGTAGAAACAAAAGCTTATAACCTGACTTTAAATTAATCAATTGGTTTTAGAAATGTCTCATATGAAAGCTAAAACCCTCCCAAATTATGCTCAATATACTAAAATAAATTTGCTTCACTGAAGAAAGATTGATCATTTAATGAACACAGAAAGGTCAGATTTTGGCAAGACAAAAGTCTTGTCGCCTACAGAAAATTGAACAAATAATTTACTTCAAATACAAAAATATGTTGCATAACGTCAGTGAATTAAGTAGTGGTGCTGTGAGATCCATATTTAATATCTTGTATGACTTCCATGAGCTTGAAGGAACTTTGATGTAGAGATAGAAGTATGCGATGGAGCACCATCCTGCTGCAAAATTTGACCCCTTTTATGGTTGGGAATGTAAGAGGTAGCTAATACGTCTTGATATTTTAGGCTATTGATATTGCCTTCCACCCTGCAAATGTCTCGCACACCCCCATACTGGATGTAACCCCAGACCATGATTTTTCCACCACCAAACTTAACTGTTTTCTGGGTGAATCTTGGATCCATGCGGGCTCCAGTAGGTCTCCTGCAATATTTGCGGCAGCTGTGATGTAATTCAACCGAGGATTCATCTGAGAAATCCACCTTCTGCCACTTTTCCAGTGTCCATCCTTTTAGCAGGCTGTGGGCCTTGGCAAATGCCACACGTTTTTTTAATTGCCTTTTGTTTAGTGCTGGTTTCTGTGCACTGATTCGACCATGGAGGCCATTTCGAGACAGAATTCTACAAACTGTTCTGGTTGACACAGGGACTTGAGATGACCAGGCCTGGTGGAGCTCTGCTGCAGTGGAAAAGGGGCTGGCCTTGGATTTTCGAATCAACAAACGGTCCTCCCGAGCAGTTGTCTTGCGGGGTCTGCCGGACCTGGGCTTGTCAAAAACATCTCCAGTCTTTTCAGATCTTTTTCTTATTCTTTGTACTTGACGCTGAGACACATTGAAGGTGTCAGCCACCTCAGCAGTGGATCTGGTCTTCAGCCTCTTGATAATTAACGCTTTGGTCTCAGGGTGGATCTTAGGCATGTTGTCAGAGGTCAAGTTGCAGTTGATGTGAAGGTCTGGTGTGCTGGGGTTCGTTTTATACACACCCACTAATTGATTGATCAGTAACTGATCACAGGTGAGGCTGTAATCTAGGATTGGGTGCATCATATGACAAGGCGACAAGACTTTTGTCTTGCCAAAATCTGACCTTTCTGTGTTCATTAAATGATCAATCTTTCTTCAGTGAAGCAAATTTATTTTAGTATATTGAGCATAATTTGGGAGGGTTTTAGCTTTCATATGAGACATTTCTAAAACCAATCGATTAATTTAAAGTCAGGTTATAAGCTTTTGTTTCTACAAAATGGATAAGCGACAAGACGTTTGTCAGGGACTGTACAGTGTATAGCCTGTATACAATATTTTCCCATGTGTTTGAGCAAAATGTGTTTTGCCCCAGTATATACTAATATTGTATAAGCAGCTCTTGAGGTCAAAATAAGTCACATGAGTACTGTCTGCATCTAATTAGAGAGCATTTTATTATCCAATAATCAGGAAGTGCATGTTAGGTTGCTAGTTGTTGTTAGCTTTATTCAATTTTAAATTTCAATTTTTTAATTTGTTTTTATTCACTCAATTTTATTGTATTACCAGTTCAAGAAAATACCTTCTGCTTTATAATGTGTGGTGGTAAAAGCAGCAATTTGTGGGGAAAAGTTTGAAATGGATTAATGCCTATACATTTTAACGGCATTTTGCTGGATGAGGACCATAAAGAAGCAACTACAAGGGACAGATAATATCATCCCATCATAGATGTTGTTGGATGAGAATCCTGTAGAGACATCTGCCTGCGATTGTCTCATACAGTTGTGGTTCCACATCAGAGCAAGAGAAGGGACTGAGTGGATGGGGTTAACAGTTCTGAGACACACGTTCTTCAGTCATGGTTTCAAATAGTGTACAGCACCTTTAAGTGATCATCAATACTTTTCCATAGTCATCAGGTTAATATGGTTCTGTAGCTGTTCTCTTATGAACATCCATCAAACAGATCTGCTAGATCTAATTAAAACAGATGAGGTGTTAAAGTCCTGAGTCAGTTTATGGAGGGCCCTGTTTAATGCACATACCCCATATGTTCCCTATAGGCTGCACAAGAATAGTCCAGTTAATGTAATCATAAATAGAATATCAACTTGCTCCAGAGGATGGGGACACCTAAGTCTGTTAATGTACAGAGTTCTTCTGTGTCAGCATCTTTAACCAGAGCCTTAGCTTCTGATCAGGTCCTGTCAAAGCTTAAAGAGGCTCTAAAAGGAGGAACTATTCAAAGTTTCTCACAGTGCATCACAGTGACACCGAAGAGTTAAAGTTAAAGGGACTACTTTACTTAGTTTTCTGATCTAAGTTATAATGTAGTTTCCTCATCACAAACTTAGCTGGAGTTGTGATTTATTTCATTCACACGTTTAACTCAAACCCTGAATATTTAGGTTCTTCTTACAAAGTGAAAACACTCTGATCCACCTTGTGATGTTATGTGGTAATACAGGAAGTGTGTTTTTAAACTTCATTCAAATCCATTACAATAATCTGGATAATTTCAGTCCTGGTATTGCCAATCTCTACTAAACAAAAGGTAAAATGTAGCTGTTAGCTTGATAACTGCTTCTTGAACAGAGTATTTTGAGCTCTGGAGATGTAGACAGAATAATAATTAAGGGTTACTCAAACGTGTGAATGAAACAAAATACAACTCCAGGTATGTTTTTGATGAGGTAACAGCATTCTAACATGATTTAAAGCTCACATTAGTCTATTTATCATAATTTTGGACCATTAAGAACTGCACAATTGCTTTGCGTTTATATGTTGCGTTTATATGTTGCTGTTTATTTTGAACTTAATACTTCTGCCAGTCACTCTTCATACATGCTTAATAACAACAAACACAATTTATAATCCCTGCATGAAAAACCTGCAGACCAATAAAAGCCTCTTTCAGAAGTAGTCAGTGATTTTGTTTAGCCCCATTATCCTGACAAGGAAGTACAAACATACTAGACGCGCATCCATTTTTCCGGCATATTCCGAGAAGGCTAGGCCGGGCCTTGCAGGGGCCACACCCAGAGTTTCAGACAATTGGGGTTGAGATGCCTCGTGGAGGGAAGACGTCTTGCTGGGCCATTGCAAAGCTTGAGCAGCAGTGAAAACCAGGTCCTTGCTGGCCAGAACGGACCCACTAGGAAAAGACTGTGGCCTTCTTGAAGGAGTCTGAAGTGTCTGAAAGATTAGAAGAAATGGCAGGAATGAATAGAGAAGAGTTCTGGGCCAGTCATGAACCAGAGCATTCTGACCTAAGGGGCTGGCGCAATCCACCAACGAAACCAGAGGGGGCACTGTGTTATCTGCTGGGAGGCAAAAAAAATCCACGTTCGCCCTGCTGAACATCCCCCAAATGTGCTTCACCACCTCTGGGTGGTGAACATTGATATGGAGCCCACTTTGCCGTAGGGATCACAACCCCTGTGCTGTCTGTACCTGCTATGTTGCACCCGAAACCAGTAGGGACGCATCCGTGTTTACAACTTCCTTCCTGGATGGAAGGGAACCCAGGGGAATGCCTTGCAACATGAATTCCTTGTTCCTCCACTGAGACAGGGATGCCATGCACTGAGGGGTGACAAGCAATCGTCGCCTTCTGTGAGCATGACACGCAGGGTCCAGGTGTAGGCCATTGAGCCACATCTGAAGTAGGCACAAGGAAAGGAGCCCCAGGGGAACCAAAGCTGAGGCAGCTGTCAGCTAGCCAAGGAGGCTGGGGAACATCACGTAAGGTCGGGCCCTCCTGTACCGAAATTCCGAGAGCATGTCCAGAATTCCCCTTATCTGCTTGGGTGAAGGACGTGCAGTCATTGCCTGTGAGTCGAGAACCATCCCAAGTAAGGTGATGGTACCAAACAACTCTTTGCCACATTTACTCATAAACCCAGACTGCTCACATGCTTGAGCACTGTTAGTATCTCAAAGAACCTGATTGCGGGGACAGGGCAGCGGCAACACACCTCGTGAACACACGAGGGGATAGAGAGAGGCCGAATGGAAGGACCCTGAATTAGAAGTGCTCCCCTCAAAAAACAAAGCAAAGAAACCTCCAATGTTGAGGAGCAATGGGGACATGAAAATAGGCATCCTTCAGGTCTATGGTAGTGAACCAATCCAGCCAACATCTTGAATGGGAGGACTTTTAAAAACATGTTCAGACCCCTGAGGTCCAAGACTGGGTGCAGATCGTCCATCTTCTTTGGTACCAGGAAATAATGAGAATAAAAGCCCCCCAGATCCAGCAGGGAGTTCACAGGAACTATCGCGCCCTTGTCTAGCAAGGCACAAATTTCCTGAGTGTCTGTGCCTTTATTGTGTCCCGGATAACTGTGATCTTGACTTGACCGGGAACAGGCGGCCGGTGGCAAAACTGGAGTCAATAATCTTGGGACTTGGCCACTACCCAAGTACCCGGGGCATGGCTGGCCCAGTAGTCAAGTTGTTCCGGGGCAAAATGTCCCACCACGGGCCCCAGTATCTGAGCTATGAGGTACAGTAATGGAGTGGGGCAGCATTGGATACCTCCGAGAAGAAGGAGGAGGGTCAACTGGGGTTGTCTGATGAGGGGCTCGTCTATGAAGCTGCCAAATGCTGTCTCATGTGGCTAGCCTGAGCCATATGTTCCAAGGCTTTCCAGGGCGAACTGGAACACTCCTCAACGTCCGCCGACTGGCCTCTGAAAGACGGGATTGTGCTAACCAAACCTGGCGCCGAGCTAGAACTAATGTTGACACTAGACGCCCAAGTTCCTGGGAGATGAAGGCAAAAGCTTGCAAGGACACATCAAGCAGTCCTTGCGTAGGCTGGTCCACAGAAACAGCCTCCAGTAAAGTAGACAAGCCAAGCAGCAGAAGGGACATAGAGTTCCCAATTCGACCCATGCAAACTCCCATGTCGAATGCTTTACAGAGCAGGTGGTCCGTAACACGGCATTGCAGCCACGGACACCGGGCATCGATCCGCAGTATCTCTTCAGGGGAACAATAAGAGAGGCAATGGCCTGTTCCACCGCCGCCATGTGGCCCAGACCAAACTTGTGCAGATCCTGCATTGCAGCCAATGTCCGACCATCTGAAGTAGGCTTTGAAAATGCCTTGGTATCTGTCCAACAGGCATGAAGTTCCTTTATATATTCTGCAGAGGGAGGAACTGCAAAGTGGGAAGCAGTAGACTGCCGGTGAAAGAAGGCACTGTCTCAGCCAGTGGCACATTCACTTTTAACCGGCTAAGAGCTGTGCGTGTTGCTGCAGTGAAGGACTCATCGCCCCCAGCCTAAGAACAGGTAGAGAGCAGAGACCCCGAGTCTCTGACCTCTACCCAGACTTTAGAACTCAGGTTATTAAATCCTGGCTGAAAAAGGGTGTTAGAGGCTGCCACAGACATGGCATCATACAGAGGCCACATCATTCCCTTGATGGGGAGCCACCACACTGCTGGCATCTGCTTGAAGGTCCTGAATTAAGGCCCGTATTTGGGCCAGTTCAGAGTTCAACATATCCACCTTAGCAGACAACTTCCCGAGAATCCCCTTCTTGGGCTTCTTACGTGGAACACATTCCACTTGCAATCCACAGGCTGGCCAGCCGGTAAAAGGCTTGAAGGTTCTACGGACATCCAAAAAGCGGGCTCGTCAAATGCAGCCAAACGGGCCATACACACAGACTGGGAAAAAATACTGCAGTTAGAGCATGCATCATCAGTGAGGTCCTCTCGTAGATGTTCCTTCCCTAGACTGGTGGGACAGAGGTCATGTCCATCTTCAGACTGTAGCTGAGCCAGAAAGGACTGGCAGCATAAGGACTCGAGCATTGTGACGGCAGCCCAGTATAAGCTAGAAGTCCAGTAGTCTATACGCTAGAGTTGTGTTGAGCAGAAAACGCCACTAGCGACTCAGCAATTAACCAGCATGTACCGATGAGGGTGAGGCTGGGTCAGGTCAAGCAGGGAATGCCACTAGTGACCCGTCAACAACACTGTACTCTAAACCGGGCGCTTCGCAATAGGGTCAGGTCGAGAAGGGAACGCCACTAGTGACCCGCAAACAACGCCGTACTCTGAACCGGGTGCTTCACAATAGGGTCAGGTCGAGCAGAAAAAAAACGCCACTAGTGATCTACTTCACGCTGATCAAATGGCACAATAATCACGAAGAATAAACTGAACACGGCTATTCAGCAACAGTAGCAATCCCAACAAAGTAGTAAACGAGCCAAATATGGCTACATAACCAACTAAAGGAAACTAGCTAAATGCAGCGAAATCTGAAGAAACAATGAATTAAAGTTAAATGGAAACTAAACACAAGCCGAAAGCGGCTATGTTAAAACAGTGATGTAAATCTACTGAGCATGTAGCTACGGCAAAACTAATGCAAACAACAGCAGCCTACCTCCACAGCGGAAACCAGTAGGCTGATCCGCAGCTTGTGCAACCTCTGGAGGGCGAGGGAACTCACAGCACCGACTTTAGACCAGTCACAGGGCAAAAGGCAACAAGCAGCGACAAAAAAACAGTGAGAATAGCAAAAGTTCTTGCAACACATCCACCATGCAACCTGCGTGCGAGAAAGTGAAAATGACTGAGCTTCTGGTGTCATGTGATGATATACTCACTTGAGCCACCGGAGGTCAAAGGTGATGTTGTCATTAAATTCTCAACCTGCGCATGCACAAGGATGATCATCCAGTGCTTCATCATGATCATCCACCGCCTCTGGCAGCCAGTAGGGATTGAAATAGAACTCATAATTATGAGTTTAAAACTCATATTCATGACTTTCTGTGAGGCTTTTAATTTTTTATTTACTGGAGGAAATGGACTTCCATACTCTCTTCCCATTACAATTGTTGATATCTGGATGTTTTAGCGTACTGGCCTTAAATTTCCAGTAAAGTCCGATATTTTATTTTGGTCGATCTGCTGCTTAAAAAATACACACAAAGCTTTATATTAACACTTTAATATGAAAAGAAAACTGAACAAAACATGACTACACTGTCTCTTATAGGTGTGTGGTAAAAAAAAAAAAAAAAAGGGCTGTGGGTGAGTTGGTAGTATTTAAATTATATGTCAAAATTTGCCCTAAATATCGGACCAAAAATATTTGCAAAGCTTAGAACCAATATGGTGTAGACTGCCCTGGTATCCATGTGTTACCTGCACTGACAACTGCGTGATGTTAGTTAAAAACAATTTTGAGTATAGGTCACAATCATGTTCAAGATGCGATGTCATAGTTTCAAATGGAGAACAGGGAGTTTGTGGGAAATATGATTCACAAATGTTTAACCATAACATTGTTTGTTAGGGACAGACGCGACACGTACAGTACCTGTACAAAGCAGGATTCCTACAAGTTGAATACAAGTCTTTTTA
Source organism: Taenioides sp. WSHXM2023 (assembly GCA_029959045.1). Taxonomy (NCBI): domain Eukaryota; kingdom Metazoa; phylum Chordata; class Actinopteri; order Gobiiformes; family Gobiidae; genus Taenioides; species Taenioides sp. WSHXM2023. Next base: position 1,211,339 of record CM057092.1, read on the forward strand.
AGACCATTTATAAAAAAACCTTAATACCTGTTTCAAGGCCTATTCCATAGACCTACCAGCAAAGAAAAACAAAATTCTTGAATTTGTGTTGTCTCAAACAAATGTGAAAATGTGGAATGTGTAAAGGATGATATAAGAATGATGTAACCTCATTGCAGCATAGTAGTGAGTGCTTACACTACACCACTACAGCACAGACACAGACAACAAGCCAAAGGTATGATGAGGTGTGAAAAATCAAAGAAAGTTCAGCAGACCACAATAAAGTTTGACTAAAGGCCGCAACACACTACAGGATTTTTCAGTCTTAAACAATTTTTAAATATGCAACAAAAAGCTCACACCACAGACATGAGGAGGATCTTATGAGACTTAAAATCTCAGATTGCAAAGACTGCAGTGGGATATGGCTGTAAACCACAGGCTACACAGTTGTGAGTGCACCTCACGTCAGCTGTTTTCTGTCTACAGTAAAATGACTTGCTTTGAGACTCTTAAGTGTTCAAAACATCAGAGCACTGCACGTCTAGTTTAGATACAAGTAAAAACTGTGTTATTATTATTTGTGAAATGTGGTACAATACTTCAGATACATGATTTTTAAAGCATAAAAGATTGGTGATAAAGTACACAGGAAATAGAGCCACTATCATTAATCTGCCACTTTACCTCGATTCGTGCACTGTGTGGATGTAAACAGGAACTACTCTGGCCTTTTTACTTTCAAAGAATGCTTCAAACTAGATTAACAGTGCTGAGTCTTATTATTTTCGCTATATCCTGAGTTTGTATCTTGCGCCTCTGTGTCCGTCACTCTGTCTGCCCCTGATGCTCTGTTTTATTGTCTGTTACCATAGCATTGCTGATGTTGGGTGGTTACGATTTGACAGAGCCACTCAGAGTCACACTGACATCACACACGAGAAGCACAGCGGCTTTAATTCTCCTGTAGTCCTTCACACTGTTAAGTTGTTTTTAACATTGGTTACGTTAGCTAGCTACTTATTCCATGCTGGGAATATGGGGAGTAGAGAGAGACTCTTCCCCATAACCTCAGCATGAAATGGGTAGGTAGGTAATCTAAAACCAATGTTAAAAAACAACATAATGGCGTGTTTGGAGTTTTTTGACCCAGGGCTGCGTTACATTTTCAATTATTGGTTCCGTCACTCTTTATTTAGGCTACGTTATTTAACCATAATGGTTAAATAACCACCATAATGGTGGTCGACAAATTAAACTTTTGAGGAGAAATGTGGAGAAGCTACATACTGCACAAATTTTAAGACCCAGATATAAAAATTCAATACATTTTCCAAGTCTTTTTAAGTTTTTATTTCCAAATTTATAAATTCAATGCTTTTAAGACTTTTTAAGACACCGTGGGAACCCTACAAAGTTAGGACACTCTTTTTACTTTCTATTTACATTTTGGATTCTCACTGAAGTCATCAAAACTATGAATGAACACATGTGTGATACAATAAACTAAAAAAAGTGTGAAATAACTCCAAACGTGTCTCATATAGATTCTTTGCTTTGACCACTGCTTTGACCACTCTTGGCAAGTGAAAACCATTTCAGGAGACTCACTGAGAGAAAGCCAAGGGTTACTGTACGCTGTATGCTAAGAGTGAGCGAGACATGGACTCACTGATCCACACCACCAGGATCTACAGGAAAGACATTGGAATGTCATTCGGGCTTGAGAAATGTAGTAGGATGGTGACAAAGAGAGGGAAGGTAGTCCACACAGAAGGGGTCTCACTTCCAGTGGGAACAATAGCAGACATTGAGGACAGTTACAAGTACCTTGGTATCCCACAAGCAAATGGCAACCTTGAAGAGGCAACAAGGAAAGCAGCTACGGCCAAATACCTGCAATGAATAAGGCAAGTCCTAAAAAGCCAGCTCAATGGCAAGAATAAGGCACAGGCAATAAACAGCTACGCCCTGCCAGTGATCAGATACCCTGCAGGAATCATAAGCTGGCCAAAGGAGGAGAAACAGACCACAGACGTTAAGACACGAAAGCTCCTGACCATGCATGGAGGGTTCCATCCCAAATCCAGCACCCTGAGACTGTATGCGAGCCGGAAGGAAGGAGGCCAAGGACTAGTGAGTGTGGGAACCACTGTCCAGGATGAAACATCCAAAATCCATAAGTACATCAAGGACAAGGCCCCAACAGATGATGTGCTCATGGAATGCCTCAGACAGTGGAGCTCAGAGGAAGAGGTGCTGGAGGGACTGTCATGGCAGGACAAGCCCCTACATGGAGCATACCACCGAAACATAACTGAAGTGGCTGATATCAAGAAATCCTACCAATTGCTGGAGAGGGCTGGTCTTAAGGACAGCACAGAGGCCCTCATCCTGGCTGCACAGGAGCAGGCCTTGAGCACCCGAGCAATAGAGGCCCAGATCTACCACACCAGACAAGACCCAAGGTGTAGGCTGTGCAAAGAGGCTCCTGAGACCATCCAGCACATACAAGGGGGGAAACACCCCCGAAGGTTGCGGAGAATGAGCGAGCCAAGATCCTGTGGGACTTCCAGATACAGACTGACAGAATGGTGATGGCGAACCAACCAGACATAGTGGTGGTGGATAAGCAACAGAACAAAGCCGTGGTGGTGGACATTGCAATACCAAGCGATGGTAATATCAGGAAAAAGGAACACGAGAAACTAGAGAAATACCAGGGGCTCAAGGAAGAGCTGGAGAAGGCCTGGAAGGTGAAGGCATCAGTGGTGTCCGTGGTGATCAGAGCACTCGGGGCTGTAACCCCCAAACTGGAGGAGTGGCTCCAGCAGATACCAGGAAAAACATCAGACATCTCAGTCCAGAAAAGTGCAGTACTAGGAACAGCAAAGATACTGCGTAAAACTCTCAAGCTCCCAGGCCTCTGGTAGAGGGCCCGAGCTGGATGAGGGTGAGACAGACCAACCACCGTGGAAGGTGAGGAACATATATTTAAAAAAAAAAAAAAAAAAAAATTATATATATATATATATATATATATATATATATATATATATATATATATATATATATATATATATAATTTATTTATTATTATTATTTTTTTTTTAATAAGGATCTTCAGCTGCGTTTGGAGAATCCGACCATCTTAACCAGCGGCACTAACAATGGAGACGCCAAGTAACCCTACAGCTGTTTAATAAAAAACTACAACACCCACAACACAGACTATAATAAGCGCTCCTTATTGTTAACTGCTATAGTTTTAATGCAAATTTCAGCATGACAGTGTGCGTAAATGATCCAATTGTTTGCACATGAGAGACAATGGAAAATGTGCTGGATTGTATTTTGTCTATTTGTAAATCAATTTCTATTCCTGAGATTTGGCTCCAACTTTGGACCATAACTGCTGAGCTTCATTTAACTGGAGCCGAAGACTAGACTTCTTTACACAGTCTATAGTTTAGTCCTTATTTTGGTGTTGTAAATATGCAATTATATGTGCTAGCTCAGACCTACAATAGTCCTGTTAAGACCTGGTTTAGATCTGATGGTGCTTGGAACACCCACTATTGTTCCACATATTTATCTTCTGTGAACCCATTAGAGAACCTCTTGACTTCCTCTTGAGTTGAGTTGTGTGCTCTGGCCTCCCCTCTATCTGTCCCACAGTCCACAGCAGCAGCAGCCACCCCGGCCACTCCCCTCATAGATAAACGCGTTATCAGCCACAGAAAAGCTGCATTAGAGCCATGTCCAAACACACATAATGAGGTTAGGCCTGAGGAGGAAATGAAGACTTCCTGGTCCAGAGTCTGTACAAAGCCCCTTCACACGAGCTCTTATTAAACCTGTGACACTGTACACCCATAGGAGCTGACAGTAAACAGGAGATGTGGGCGAGATAGGGCTATTTCTGTACCCATTAAAATGAATTGTTCCACGCTAAGTGTAAATCGACTATATTTGTGTCGCCAATACACTAATGGGTAGCCACAGGATGCTACAATCGTTGTTTACAATGATAGCCTTCACTTTTATAGCTGATATTGTGTTTTCTTGTACCTGAAGTGATTATTGGTGGCTACAGGCAATTTGAAAACCCTGGTAAAACATTCAGTCAAGTGGAAGTTTAGGTTTAATTATGTAACTATAGAAATGGATATGAATAATAATATTGTTGACTTACACTTGCACTGTACTGCACTGTCTGACCTCCACCAATCACTCTTACATAATACCGATAATAATAGGCTGCATTGTATCCATAAAAGGTTTTCTAGTACACGAGGTGAAAGCAAGCACAATAACATGAATACAACTGTAAGAACATTAAAGGTCGTATATTACACAAAAGTTACACTTGTGAGCTTGATGTTATAATTTTGTTACCTCATCAAAATCATACCTGGAGTTATGTTTTGTTTCATTCACACATGTTTGAATAACCTTTTAAAAAAATGCTCTTTTCCACCTTGTGATGTCAAGTAGTGGTAGTTTTCAAGTTAACAGTTCCTTTTACATTTAGTTCAGTGCAGATTGGCAATTCCAGGTCTGAAATCATCCAAAAAATTCTAGTGAAGGTGGAGTTTAAACACAGTGGAGCACTTCCTGTATTACCACATGGCATCACAAGTTGGAACAGAGTGTTTTCTGTTTGAGAGAAGGACTATGCTTAAATATGCAGGGTTTGTGTATTAAACACGTGTGAATGAAACAAAACACAACTCCATGTTTGTGATGAAGAAATAACACTAAACATAGATCAGAAAATAGTGTAATATGGGCCCTTTAAACAGAGTAAGCTCTTCTAAAAAGATGAGACTCAAAAAAGGGTACACGGGTCATTTGTCAGAGGAATCATGTTATTGCTGGATGACTTTATATTGAATGCGTTATTGAGTGGGTAACCAGTGGAGCTACAGACCTCACATTAGACTTACTTAGACTTATACAAACTTTGTTGATCCACAATGGAAATTATTTGGACACAATAGCTCACAGCATATTAGTATAACAAACATAAATGGTATAATAAATTCTAAATAAGTATCAGAAATAGCAAGAGACTGATGTCAATCAAGGCATAAACAAATAAATGTATATGTACAAGTAAAAATAAAATAGAGATATAGTAATAAAAATATGTCTCAGCTATATAGACATCATAAGGAAAACATAAGGGAAACAAAAGGAAAGCATAAGCAAAAATGATATGATGATTGACAGGACATAGGGTTATCTGTTACACAGTGGTGAGTTGTTATACAGTTGCAATTATGTCACAAGTTAAATGTTTTGCCAAAAGATACAACAACAGTGTGCCCTGGTTTGAATGGGATTTGAACTGCTAGCCCTGAAGAGACAAAAAAGGTAACAGAAATCAAAATAGTTGTCCGGGTTGATTTAGTCCTAGACTAGGTTTGGTCCTGTTAAAGGCACTCCATGTAACTTTCCATGTCTCCCTGGAGTTTTTAATGCTTTGCTTGGAATGTCCCACAGTATGGCATTAAACTTATCTATCACCATTGAAACAAACAAAGGTTACAGCAAAGGTTATTCCTCCAAGTTACTTGTTATAGCTATGGAGAGATTTTTGAGCAATAAAAACCAGAGAAGCAGGTGGGAGACCCTCCACCAGAAAAGTTACACAGTGCCTCTTTAAGTCCTGGTTTAGACATTTTAATTTGGTGTGTGTACAAGTATGGAATAAGAAAGAGCCACTTAACTTTCATCGGCCTAATTAATCATTACAAGCTTTGGTGAGATTAAGGTGTCCCAAAAGGTCAGTTCTTTCAAATCCCAAAATAATAATGTAGTCAGAGAGGAAATCTCCTCTGTGCAACGGGGCTGTACAATTAACAGGTCCCTACACTCACAAAAGAGGGTGAAAATGGCTAGTCACACTTAGGAGCTTTGAATCCCTTTATATCTGAGAAAAGGTTCTTGTACAAGAATTGCTGATTATAACATGGCTGAGTGGCTAGCACTCACGCCACACAGCAAGAAGGTTCCGAGTTTGATCCCCGGGGCGTCCGGACCTTTCTGTGTGGGGTTTGAATGTTCTCCCTGTGTCTGGGTGGGATTCCTCTGGGAACTCCGGTTTCCCCCATCAACCCCAAAAAAAAGCCTAGCAACAAGATCATGGAGATGGGTCCCCGGGTGCCCCATGTGCTGCCCACTGCTCCTGAAAGAATGGGTGAAATACAGAGGACAATTTATCAGTTTATCATGTAGTTCCGGTCGGACAGGCACTGCCGCTGGTCTGCAGAGATTAACCAGCATTACAATTGGAATGTGCAATATATGTGCCGTGTTTTAAATTAGTTGTGTCTCGTGTGTGTTCGCATGTGTGTGGTGTAGATATTTTTAAAATTATTATTATTATAATTATAACCTATATTTTACCAGGTAGGTCGGTTGAGAACCAATTCTCATTTTCAACGACGACCTGGCCAAGAGGCAGAAATTACAACATACAACAGAATAACATCCATACAGGCATAGACAAGACAAAACAACAACATTAAGACAGTTCCTATTTTCCACTATTTATATACCCATGAGTGAGCAGAGTTTAAAAACAGGTACATTGGTCACGTACTATAGATTTTATTGAGCTGATGAATGTATCTACTGGAGTCAGAATACTGAGTTTTAGTGTTTTTTGTAGATTGTTCCAGTCGTTGGGTGCAGCGAAATGAAATGATGATTGACCAAAGGATGTACGGACTCGTGGGGTGATCATGGTGATAATGTTACTGGAGCGTAGGTTATGTGTGTTATTGGAAATGTTGATGAGTGAGCGAAGATAATGAGGGGTTTTACCAATGAATGTTTTATAGATGAATTCGTACCAGTTTATCAATCTGCGGGAGTGAAGTGACGGCCAGTTAACCAGTGAGTACAGATGACAGTGATGGGTAGTGAAAGGGGCACCTGTGACAAAACGGATTGCTGAGTGATAAATGACATCAAGTTTATGGAGGAGAGTTTTGGATGCTGACCTGTAGATGATGTCACTGTAATCGAAGATGGGGAGGATTGTCATTTTAACAAGGGTGTGTTTTGCGGAATGGGTAAATGAGGATTTATTGCGGTATAGAAAGCTGATTCTTGATTTGACTTTGGAAAGTTAAAAGTGAAAGTGGTAAGCGTGTGTATGTGTTGAATGTAGCTGTGCTTTTACTTACCCGTGTCTTGTGACCAGGTGTCTGGCCAAAAGATTCCCCAGGGGACCAGACACCATATAAGGGTGTTTGGTTTTAGGGTTTTATCTTTTGTAGTTGGGTTTTATATGGTTGGATTATTATGGTTGGATATGGTTATTTTATTGAAGGATTTAAACTTAGTTTTATACAGATAATGTTAATTTTACATCCCCTGGAGTTTTAATGGTTTTACCCAGCAGTATATAAGGCACCCATGATTTTTATTTACCATTTGATTTACCATTTGATTTACCATTCTGGATTCTGCTGCCAGAGAAGAACCTGCTGCTCCCAATCCTCCTCGCACTTTTTTGCACCTGAGCACTTTATTTTGGGAATTGAAAAAAAATAAAGAAAATGTGGACCATGCTAAGCCTACCTCCGTCATCTGTGTACGTGTAACTCACTGCAACCCAGCCACTCTACCCGTCTTGGTCACACACAACCCCTCCATATTTAGAATGAGTTCCTCTGAAACAGAAAACACTTATTATTAGTCTGTCTACATCTCCAAAGAAACACTCCATCGTTCCACCTTGTGATGTCATGTAGTAATACAGGGCCTACGCTGTGTTTTTAAACTCCACACACCATCATTAAAATCATTTCGATAATATCAGCACTGTAATTGCCAATCTGAATCTCTCCTGAATAAAAGGCAAAATGGAGCTGTTAACCTGAAAGCTACCACTACATGACATCACAAGGTGGAACAAAGCATTTTGAACTTTGGAGATGTAGAGACTAAAAATAAAGGATTATTCAAACATGTGTGAATGAAACACAGCTCCAGATACTATTAGCTTTATGATGAAGTAACAACATTCCAACATGAGAAAAAGTTCACATGAGTCAATTTTGCTTAATATAGGACCTTTAAAGACACACTGCATAACATTTCTGTCTCAAAACTACTCTCCTTCTCTCTCTCTCTGCTGTCTGGTCAATTTCTCTTCCTCCTTACTATTCATCATTGTCACCAGATATATAGAAAGGTAAAAAGGTAAACAAAGTCAGTTCTGTATCAGGCCCTCTCTTTGGGCAGGGCCAGTCTAGCTCAGGGCATTATAACAGAGCTTCTCAGTCCACTAATCTCAGGTTGAAAACATCTCCAGGGTGGCAGATGAAATGTGTCAATATGCTCTGGCACAGCAGCATGTTAGCTAGCTCTGTACCCTAAAGCTACTTTTACTAAAATAAACAACTTATTAAAATTCAAATTAAATAGTAAATTAATTTAATTATTTTTTATATGTAAAATACTTGCATTTGTGGTGTTGTTTAAATATTTATTATGTCTCCCTGTACACTGCCTTATCTTTAAATGTTGATTCATTTTAGCTCAACTCAGCAAAAACCACAAAGATAAAATTAGACAGGAAGTAGTGACACTAAACGTGAGGTTGCCAGGGGCTGATGTGCACAGAGCCTATTTAAAAACTTTGTCCAGTTGACTGACTGCCTCTGAATTTTTTATTTTTTTTTTTAACCATGAACCACCGCTGGACAAATAACTACACAACGACATTAAACTTACATTTATTCTATTTGCAGGCATTTGTACTGTCCAAACAAACATGAATTCTGTGAGAGGGGTTGCCTCTTCACATATGTTATCCTTAGCACAGCCCTATACAGGTCTTGAGGTCAAAATAAGTCCACTGTGTTCTGTCTGCATCTAATTATGATGCAGACAGAACACAATGCCATAGCATTACTGTGACTGTAAAACTACTCTAAAATCTATATCTCAGTGTGGTGAATAATTACGAGGCTCAGGATCTATAAAGTAATTAAAAAATAACTTTGGACCACTGCAAACTGTTTAAAATGAACTAGTTCTGTTTTTTAATTTTTTAAGACAATAAAAATCAGGTACAGCACCAAAACATCATCCAACTATAGGTCCTCAAGAGCTGGAGATGAATCAGCAGCCTCAGTGCAGTGAAGGGTGGGTTGAATACAAAGCATTGGTTCGTTGGCCTTAAAGTACCTTAAACTGGACCCATAGGCATGTTTGTTTGGAACTGTTTTTTTTTTTTGTTTTTTTTTTATGTATTTATTTTTTTTAAAGGGTCAGAGGCATATCTGCATTGATACTTTGCAGTGATTTCATGCTGGGGGGTGTTCTACATGTACCTATATGGATGAATGTTCATCAGTTACCATGGAGACACGATGCACACATTAGCAAACACTGTCAAAAACATGTTAAGATCTGAAAATTCAAAATGGATTTAACATTTTCAGGAGCCTGTGTACCAGCGTTCATGGTCCTGTTTAGGAGTTTGATTTTCAACAAAAAGGTGCGAGTGACTAACTGAAAAACTGTTGGCTAATGCTAGTTAGCTTGTGACTGTGATGTTATATGTGAGAGACTTGTTTAACAGCACAAATCAGCACACCTGTTGTAGTTCCAGCTAAGTCAGCTCTTTCTGGTCAGATTTAGTTAAAATAATGATCAGATTAAAGTCTAATTTGAGTAGTGCCCTCTGTTAGCACACAGCCAGGGAATGAGATTAACTGTGAATAAAGCCAATGAAACAAAATACAACTTCAGATATGTTTTTGATAACAATATAGGTTAAAAAAAATAATAATAAAATAATAAAATTGCTTTCATTTTCGCACCTCTTTACCTGGTCATTCTTTTGGTGGGAGATGGACACAAGCCCAAGAGTCTCCTCAGAAACCCCAAACCTACATTTGAATATTACTTATATCTACCATGATCACTGTCTTCATCCCCTTACCATTTGGGACAATTTTTTCTGAAGGGTCTGACTAAAATGACTCAATTCATCAATCTGTTTCTGAACCCTTGAGAGCACAGACACATTTCTCAACACTTTGTAAAGCTGCTGTCTGATCTACTCTAATTTTAAGTGGGAACAAGCTCTACATAAAGGAATGTTAAATTTCAAATTGTGCCTGAATTTTTGGGTTAAATATAATAATAGGTATAGCTGGTGTCCCTGGGAATGTTGGGGCTTGACAATTCTCATGCCAAAGCTGAAGCAGATCTCATTAGGTCACGAGATTTAGGGACTTGTAATTAGACAAAAATGTCCAGGCAGAATTAATATATAAGTCCTATTAAGTTTTATGTTGATTTTGATAGTTCCCTTTTATCATAAGCTGGACAAACAGACATTAATTAAGAAAAACAATGGCCCACGCATGAGCCCCTTGGAATGGTAAAATTATATACTGTATTTACACTGTATTGTGGTCCTAAATCAAATATATATATATACAAGAGAATATAAAATTGATTCCAGCAAATCCCTGTTGTTCAGAAAGACATACTTACATTTACGCATACACATCCATATCAACACTTATAGACTAAGACTCATGTACACACACCCAGATAGCAAAACCGTCCGCCAGCAGCCTGCTGCTCTTTTGCCATATCGTACATGTGACATGCACGTGTGTCCATGAGTGGGCATATCTGGGCATAAGCAACCAGACAACCAGTCACAAACATATGCATCCATTTACATTAACACAAACCCTCAAATACAAACATACACAAATACTATACACTCACCATACTAACACACATGCACACTCAAACATTCATGTACAGACCACATAAACACGCATATACTCACTCAAATACACTCACACAAACTCAAATCAACACTCACTGGTTTTGGACAAGGCCATTGGTAACATTGTCCATTCTCAACTCCTTTGTGGGACTTCTCTTGGTGCATTTTTTTTTTTTTTTTCCCTTATGCTCATTTTCAAGCACTGTTTTCTGTATTTTAGTTTAGAAATCAGATTTGCATTTGACTCAGATCAATCATTTGACCTGAGGAACTGTATTTAAGATTCTGATTTTAAATTCCATCTGTGTACACGTGTTCAAATCAAATTACCTTTTACTGATGACAATTGTAACAACAGTGGGCTCATTGAGGGCCATAGACTGGTGGTCATTACAGTGAATAATTACAATATGTGCATTTATAACAGTAATAATAATAATAATAATAATAATAATAATAATAATAATAATAATAATAATAATAATACAGCAGTAGTCCTCATTTATAGGAAGGTGTTAAATAGCCATATGGGGTGTGGAACAAACGACTTCCAGAGTATGTCCGTGGAACAGGACAGGGACAACAGCCTGTCCCCAAAAGTGCTCTCCTGTTCGGAGAAAAAACAAGTTGCGTGATTTTAAGTCGGTGAGGCCTGTTGGCCTAAATAGCAAATTGAAGATCAAATCTTTTTAATACCTAAAATAATTTCAGTTGTTAAATAGGTTGATCACAACATCAGATGATAATGTTGTAAGTTTTTTTTTTTATGTAATTGTGAGCTTCTACCCCCTTTTTTTACTAGTATGATTATTCCATTCCGTCATTTTTGACCAGAACACTCAAGATGTTATGTTGTTCTGAAATTCAAAATAAATAAATTATTTCAAAACAAATCTGTTATACACTGGGGCATATAAAGGTCAGATTAACAGCACAGTAGATTTCATTTGAGTGTTTGTTTTGGTCAGAATATTCTGTTATATTGTGTGTTTTTTTTTTTTTTTTTCTAAATGTGCTTTGTATGTGCTTAAGTCAATGAGGCTTGCAAGCCAGAAATGGCAAAATCAAGATCAAAGTGCACGTGGCAGGTTTTCATGGTTTTCTGACTTGGTTTGATGGGATTTGGGTTGGGTTTTACACCAGTTAAGTGGAGGTTTGAGGAGAAAACTTGGGAAGAAAAGTACATGAATACAAGAAGTAACAATAGTTCTAAAACAGAAGACCTCTATCTATGTCACCAACACAGAAAATTCCATCTAATATCGAGAGACAATTTACATGAAACTGACATTTTTCTAAAAAAAAAAAAAAGTCTCTCATATCTCTTATATATATATATATATATATATATATATATATATATATATATATATATATATATATATAATATATATATATATATATATATGTAAAAGAATACAAATATACAAATATATAAATATATAATCTGAGGACAGTGGAGGCGGTTACTGATGAGGTGACATGGTTACAGGTTATTGCACGGGCTATTGCACAGGTTATTGCACAGGTTATTGCATGTGTTACACAGTGGAGTTATACAGTCTGACAGCAGTGGGGATGAAGGACCTGCGGTAGCGTTCCTTCTTACACTGAGGGTGCCTCAGTCGGCCGCTGAAGGTGCTGCTCAGTTCCTCTACAGTCCGGTGCAGAGGGTGAGAGGTGTTGGCCATAATGGATGTGAGTTTGGCCAGCACCCTCCTCTCACCCACCTCCTCCACAGACTCCAGAGGACAGCCCAGGACAGAGCTGGCCCTCCTGACTAGTTTGTTCAGTCTTTTCCTGTCCCACTCTGTACTGCTCGGGGCCCAGCAGACAACAGCGTAGAGGAGAGCAGAGGCCACCACAGAGTCATAGAAAGTCTTGAGCAGGGGCCTGCACACTCCAAAAGAACTCAGTCTCCTCAGAAGGTGGAGGCGACTTTGGCTCTTCTTGTACAGGGCGTCAGTGTTGTGGGACCAGTTCAGTTTATTGTTGAGGTGAACACCCAGGTACTTAAAACTGTCCACTGTCTCTATGTCCTGTCCCTGGATGTTCGCCGGTGAGGGAAGTAGTGTCCTTCTCCCGAAGTCGATCACCATCTTCTTGGTCTTACTGGTGTTAAGGCACAGGTGGTTGTGCTCACACCAGTCCACAAAGTCCCTGATGACCTATCGGTACTCCAGCTCATTCCCCTCAGACACACAGCCCACAAGGGCCGAGTCGTCAGAGAACTTCTGGAGATGGCAGGTGTCCGTGTTGTAGGTGAAGTCCGAGGTGTAGATAGTGAAGAGGAAGGGTGAAAGGACAGTTCCCTGTGGGGCCCCAATGCTGCAGACAACCACCTCTGACTCACAGCCACGCAGCCTCACATACTGCGGCCGGTCAGTGAGGTAGTCGATGGTCCAGGCAGCAAGATGTCCGTTCACTCCGGCGTCCTCCAGCTTCCCCCGCAGCAGTGCCGGCCTGATGGTGTTGAAGGCGCTGGAGAAGTCAAAGAACATGACTCTCACAGCGCTCCCGGCAGTCTCCAGGTGGGTGAGCGCCCGCTGCAGCAGGTAGATGACGGCGTCCTCTACTCCGATGTTGGGCTTGTAGGCAAACTGCAGCGGGTCCAGAGAGGAGCTCACCACGGAGCGGAGGTAGCTGAGGATTAGCCTCTCCATGGTCTTCATGAGGTGAGAGGTCAAGGCGACTGGTCTGAAGTGGGCCGGTTCCCTGGCATGTGTTGTTTTTGGAACTGGTACCACACAGGAGGTCTTCCACAGGACAGGGACCTTCTCCAGGCTGAGGCTCAGGTTGTAGATGTAGTAGAGAACCTCACAGAGCTGGTCCGCGCAGGTCCTCAGCAGCCTGGGGCAGATGCCATCTGGTCCTCCAGATTTTCTCTGTTTCAGCCGCCTCAGCTCTCTCCTCACCTGATCCGGTGTGATGTAGAGGGAGGAGTAAGGGGGGGACTGGGGTGGACTGCCGGGGGTGGGGGGCAGAGGGGGGATATATATATACATATATATATATATATATATATATATATATATATATATATATATATAGCCCAATAAGTATCACGCTGAAAGAGGCAGCAACTGATGAAAGATAAGATCATGGCCCGAATGAACACAAGGCAACCCCGGCGCTAGTTACAGAGGCTAAGTGAAGTGCCATCTGAAAATCTCCTAGAAGATGTGAATGCAGTACTGCGAGTGATCCCTACCACACCCATCACTGAAACCAATGAGCTGATATACACTTCAGCAGCAGTGATCCTAGAGGTGCTGGGGTATAAGAGCAACCATGGGAGCCATGAGAGACAAGACGGTTAGAGGGCAAAATCAAGGAGGCGCGGAGAGAAGTGAGCCAATTGTCAGAGGCCAAGAAAGGTGCAATGAAAAAACACTTACCCAGGAGGTACAACCAGATGCCCATACCTGAAGCACTCGAAACTGCCAAGCAAAGGCTGCAAGCCTTAGCCAGCCGCCTAAAGAGGTACACGCGAGAAAATGAAGCCACACGAATAAACCGCCTCTTCGCAACACAAGCTGCGAAAGTGTACGCTCAGTGGCAGGGGAATAACACCAGAGCAGACCCCCCAAGGCTGGAGACTGAAAGGTACCGGAAAGGCATATGGGAGAGGGAGGCATCACATAACACTGATGCACAGTGGCTCCAGTCCAGTCACCATCACAGTGGCAGATATTCAGGAAAGAGTCTCAGGCATGAAAAACTGGACAGCACCTGGCCCTGACATGATCCATGCGTACTGGCTAAAGAAGCTCACGGCTCTGCATGAGCGCCTGGCAGCACAAATGAACCAGCTGCTAAGGGATGGGACTCACCCTGAATGGCTTACCCAAGGGCGTACGATCCTGATCCTGAAGGATCCCTCAAAGGGTACAGTCCCATCCAACTATCGGCCAATAACCTGTCTCTCCACAACATGGAAGCTCATGTCAGGCATCATTGCGGCTAAGATAAGCGGGCACATGGATCAATACATGAGCACAGGACACCACCAGGATCTACAGCACAGACATTAGAATGTCATTCGGGCTCGAGAAATGTAGTAGGATGGTCACAAAGAGAGGGAAGGTAGTCCACACGGGGGGGTCTCACTCCCAGAAGGAACAATAGCAGACATTGAGGACAGTTACAAGTACCTTAGTATCCCACAAGCAAATGGCAACCTTGAAGAGGCAACAAGGAAAGCGGCTACGGCCAAATACCTGCAACGAGTAAGGCAAGTCCTAAGAAGCCAGCTCAATGGCAAGAATAAGGCACAAGCAATAAACAGTTACGCCCTGCCAGTGATCAGATACCCTGCAGGAATCATAAGCTGGCCAAAGGAGGAGATACAGACCACAGACGTTAAGACACAAAGCTCCTGACCATGCATGGAGGGTTCCATCCCAAATCCAGCACCCTGAGACTGTATGCGAGCCGGAAGGAAGGAGGCCGAGGACTAGTAAGTGTGGGAACCACTGTCCAGGATGAAACAGCCAAAATCCATAAGTACATCAAGGATAAGGCCCAAACAGATGATGTGCTCAGGGAATGCCTCAGACAGTGGAGGTCAGAGGAAGAGGTGCTGGAGGGACCATCATGGCAGGACAAGCCCCTACATGGGGCGTACCACTGAAACATAACTGAAGTGGCTGATATCAAGAAATCCTACCAATGGCTGGAGAGGGCTGGTCTGAAGGACAGCACAGAGGCCCTCATCCTGGCTGCACAGGAGCAGGCCTTGAGCACCCGAGCAATAGAGGCCCAGATCTACCACACCAGACAAGACCCAAGGTGTAGGTTGTGCAAAGAGGCTCCGGAGACAGTCCAGCACATAACTGCAGGGTGCAAGATGCTGGCAGGGAAAGCATACATGGAGCGACATAACCAAGTGGCGGGCATAGTGTACAGAAACATCTGTGCAGAGTACGGGCTGGAGACCCCAAGGTCAAGGTGGGGAACTCCCCCGAAGGTTGCAGAAAATGAGTGAGCCAAAGTCCTGTAGGACTTCCAGATACAGACTGACAGAATGGTGACGGCAAACCAACAAGACATAGTGGTGGTGGATAAACAACAGAACAAAGCTGTGGTGGTGGACATTGCAATACCAAGCGATGGTAATATCAGGAAAAAGTAACATGAGAAACTAGAGAAATACCAGGGGCTCAAGGAAGAGCTGGAGAAGGCCTGGAAGGTGAAGGCATCAGTGGTGCCCGTGGTAATCGGAGCACTCAGGGCTGTAACCCCTAAACTGGAAGAGTGGCTAAAGCAGATACCCGGAAAAACTTCAGACATCGCAGTCCAGAAAAGCGCAGTACTAGGAACAGTACTGCTGCTCACTATCCATGATGACCCTTTTTTTTTTTTTGTGATGACGTTTATGGCAATGCCAGCTCTCATTGGGCACCACCGCAGTGAAGAGAACCACCAAATGACACCTTATCCTCAGGCATCACACAGCTGCTCTATGACCTGTATTTGTCCCATTATGTTGTATGTATGTATTTGAACTGCTTATTACCTAAATTGCCCCTCAGGTAGAAATTGAGTGATATTGATTTATTGATTGAGCCTGACAACAGCAGTTACAGAGAGAGGGGCAACCTCATTACAAAGTGAATTGGACCCGGAGTCGATGGAGCTGAAAAAGCACCCACTTCCTATTTGGAATGCAGCGGTTAGCATCCATTTATACACAATCTACGGGGAAAAAAAAAAAAAAAAAAAAATAGTCTTTGGGTAATGCAGCTTTATGGGGTGTATGTGGGTAACATGAAGACGTACTCTGACAAATGCCCTGCCACCCTTGTATTCATCTACAATGTGTAAAACGAGTCTAAATAAAGCTCAGCAGTGACCGCCCACTCCCTGGTTCTGGAAGTAAAATTCTCATTAATTTTAAAAATATCTTAAATGTGCTTATTAACTTAAAACAACAATATTGATATTAGTTAGCTCATAGCTGGTTAGCCTCAGAGATGTCTTTGAACTCTCAATATTTGAATTTTTCAAATAAGTCTATGGGAAAAATGAATGGAAAATTTACTTCAGCAACCATAGCGGTCTTAGCGGTCATAGTCGGACTTTGGGCCTGAATGTTGAGCTCCATAAGGACTTGGTCATATAACAAAAAATAAGATTAACCACCATATTGCTCCTTGTATTGGTCACAACTTTTATTTCAATTTTATTTATTCTAGAAACAAATAAAGCTTCTAATCTTTATTTCATAAACAAGATAGTCTTCTTAGTTCTATTTAACACATTTTTCCCCACCAAAGTCTGAACTCTGCCCTAAACCACATAGTTTTACTGACAGAGGACTCACTATAGACCTCTCTATGCAAAAGATCCAAGCTTATGTTGACAATGAAAATAGATTTCACAGTGGGTTCAAGGAAAGAACCCATAGTGGCACAGGGAGGGCATGCACACTTCGCCACTGTAAACACTGACTGTACTTATAAATACATCACCGTTCATGTCACCCATTGGTTCCGAATATAATGAGGTGAATTCACAGCAAACGCAAAACTTCCTTGTCCAATTACAGAGGCTGCTCCTGCTTTGTACACAGCGCAGTAGTTAATGTGCTCAGTGTTGTGCGGTAGAGATACTAATAGTAATGGAATAAGGCGGTAATTAGGATCTCACCTTCACCAAATAAACAAGAAAACAATGTCAATGCAAGGAGTGCTTTCTTGTGATCTCTTAATGAAGGTTTTGTGTTATATAAGTCATTATATATATATATATATATATATATATATATATATATATATATATATATATATATATATATATATATATATATATATATATATATATAGTCCTGTGGGACTTCCAGATACAGACTGACAGAATGGTGATGGCAAACCAACCAGACATAGTGGTGGTGTATAAGCAACAGAACAAAGCCGTGGTGGTGGACATTGCAATACCAAGCGATGGTAATATCAGGAAAAAGGAACATGAGAAACTAGAGAAATACCAGGGGCTCAAGGAAGAAGGCCTGGAAGGTGATCGGAGCACTCGGGGCTGTAACCCCAAACTGGAAGAGTGGCTAAAGCAGATACCAGGAAAAACTTCAGACATCGCAGTCCAGAAAAGCGCAGTACTAGGAACAGCAAAGATACTGCGCAGAACTCTCAAGCTCCCAGGACTCTGGTAGAGGACCCGAGCTGATGAGGGTGAGAGAGACCAAACACCGTGGAAGGTGAGAAACACATTTATATATATATATATATATATATATATATATATATATATATATATATATATATATATATATATATATATATATATATGATGTCGGTCTGTCAACCTCAAAAATAATACTTGGTCAATGGTCAAATGTTTCCACCTTCAAGCCACTCAAAGTGCCACTCACCCATTCACTCACACGAGTGAATGGGTGAGGGCGAGGGGGTTAAGTGTATTGCCTAAGGACACAGTGACAGCATTCATCTGTGGGAGCTGGAATCGCACGGCCAACCTGAGGGTCAGTGGATCTGACAGTTCTACCAATGACATTTTGAGAGTTGGACTCAACCACCAACCTTCGGATTAGTGGACAAATATTTCAACTCCGCAACTGTTGCTCTGCCTAGTTAAACATTTGTCAGGTCTCGGCAATTCCTTTTTCAAAGCTGAAGCCAAAATCAAAAGTAAAAAGTTCAGGCAGGTTCACAGGATTAGACATACTGATGGTAGCATTTTTAAAGTTTAGTTTTGTTGTTTTAAAGCCTCTTTCTGTCCAAAAATAAAAAGACAAAGGGCAGACAGGTTAGTGGGGCCATTTTTGACGGTGAAAATTCTTTGGAAAGTTCAGGATCATGACAAAACCCAGCACCATGTCATCAACATTCCCAGGGGGTTTGAAGCTATCTCAAAGCACTACTCTGTAAGAAGCACTGTTAAGGCCGCCACACACTACAGGAGAATTTGCTCAATTTTTGGCTGCAATTTGCTTCTCCCCAAGTTCAGGGAGGGGTGGCCCAAGTTTGTATTTCTTGCAACCGAGGTTTGGTCGTGACGGTCCTCATGTGTGTGGTACTACTCTGATTATGTTCCGACTCTTTGTCAGCTCGGGCCACTATAACCCAAATCGGAAGCTAAAACATCCTTCCGGGTTGTCACAGCCCAACTCAAATCAAATCACCGAAATTACATCAGGTGGTGCTTCACTACAGCTGATAACCAGCTGATGCGGACGTCAATGCAGTTTGTGTGCAAACATGGGTCGCGGGCGTTGGTCAATTTCGAAAGAAGAGAAGCTTGTGGAAAGATGGCAGGAGCACGTACATTTATACAACATTTCATGCAAAGTGTGATCGTAAAGGCATTGAATTCAATGGGTGAGTGCAAATATGCTACGCGAGCATGTTTCATTTCTCGAAAGTTTTTAGGCATAATAATTATTATTGCAGTTGCAGAAGTGAAAACAAGGACAACATCACAGTGAACTCAGCACTCAATTGTTGAAGCCCAAGAAAAGCAGCAGTGGGGAGTCTGCACTCACATCAAAGTATAGATTAGCTACTGGTACATTTGGACTTCCTTAAAAAGCATGTCAGTTAGTGTCTCAAATGTTTTTTTACACTGTCAGTAAATAACATTTGTTCACTAGTGTAGCTGTAGGCCTACTCTAAATTGTATTCGTGGATTTTAGAATCTAATATGAATTCTAAAATTCAAAATTAAAATACATTTTGACTGGGCAAAGGTCCTCAAATGCTGTGTATAATCACAATGGTGAAACCTGTTAATAGTTCATAGCATGCCTATGGATTTTTAGCACTGTATAGCCTACAACATGTTTCAATTTACTGCACTCACTGTATTGTTCAAATAATATTGACATTTTTGCTTTTCCAGCTAAATGAATCTGGGACAAATGGCCCTAGTGAGAACATTGAGTACATTAACAGTCCACTGGATGAACAGCCATCAGAAACATCTAGTCTTCAAAAAAAGAAAGAAAACTGCAGATAAGGTGGAACAACAAAAGCTTCTGCTCCTACAAGACATTACAACTTCTGTACAGTCAGACACTGGGGATTGTGAGGACACCTTTGGCAGCCAGGTAGCAGCTGAGATTTGACAAATTAAAAACCCATTGATCAAAACCAGAATGAAGAGAAAAATTATGAATGACATTTATGAGGCGCAGGAATGTGACCTGGCCTCTACTTCATCCCACACCCCTCCTACATCTGCCCTGTCCACAGACCCCACCATTGATTAACCAGCTAGCTTACCAATAGACCACAGTTTGCAACTGGGGTATTCATCATTCATTTTTCTCTTGTACTGCAAGCACTTTATGCATTTAATTTATGTATATAAAAAGTATTTTGTTAAACATTTCGTACAGCCAAGATGAGCTACAGTAAAGTGCTTTTTTTGTTATATGTATATTCTTTTTGTTTATAAGACTGTATGATTTTATATAATCATACAGTGATGCAATCAGTCTTTATTATTTTATACACCTGGTGTATTTAGAAACATAAATTCTTCCACTATTACTGAAGTGACAACAAACAACAAAATCATTTTGAGTAGGCACACAATATGTGTACTATAATTTCTTCACAAGGCCTATTTAAAGTTTTCTTGCCAAGAAACTTGACCTTCACGAGAAATAGTTCATCAGTTTATCACGCTGTGTTTTTACCTCCATTGGGTAGTTCTCTTCACTTTCATGGGGAAGAGGTTGCATGGCTCCGGTTCCATCTTTTCTCCAGTTCCAAGAACATGGTTGTCATTCTCCCAGTCAGACAATTTTTGTGGAAAGTAGATTTCAGAACATGTCTCACAAAGATAATTGCATAAACACACACATGCCAGGGTCATCCTTAAAGGGAAATACATATGTCAGTAATCATGCAGTGTGTGTATTATGTTATGTTATGTATTTTTTATTACCTTATCAGGACTCAAAATAATTTTAGTTTGGAACACTCTCTATCTGTTTGCCAGAATTCAAAATTCATCGGATGAAATTCATCCACTCACCGAGCATGTGAAAGTCAATAGCTGAATATGCAATGCTTGTATGGGAAAAGGTTTCATTAAATCTTTCCATAGAGGATATGCATCATCACCGACTAGCATGAAGGGTGCATCAAGTCTTGAGCCAGGTAAAAAGGTGGCAGGAGGAATGCTAAGGCTGTTTATGTCAAGTGCTCTCTTCTAATTCGATTCAGAAAAAACACCACCATCTGAGGCCCTGCCCTGAACACCAACATTGATATATAGGAACTTGTAAGATGAGTCAACAACAGCCATCATTTGAATGGAAAATTTGCCTTTATAGTTCCTGTACATGGTTCCACTGTGTTGAAGGTCGCAGGTTGAATAGTGATATGTTTTCCATCAACACATCACTATTCAACACAGTTAGGAAACTGCCATTTATCATAGAAATCCATGGTGATTTTACTACACTCCTCTTCTGTGTCGGGGGTCTGCAAGGTACTAAAACCAAAATGAAATAAATAAAATAAATTGCAAGAAAGAAAGTAAAGTAACTGAACTAACTACACATAAATGATGCATGAACTTACCTTCAGATTTTCTTCTTTGAGAGTCAGGTGCAGAGCAACACAGGTTTCATGGACAATCAATGAGACTGCTGATGCCCCTATTCTAGATTGAAAATGGCAAGAAGCAAATGACTCTCTTATGAATGACAAAACAAAGCAAAACATGGGGGTGAAGTTAAGTTTTTGTGAATACAATACAACAATACAATGAAAATACTGTTAACAACATCAACCTGTTGACAAATATCACAGAGTTAAGCCAAGTCTTTCTTTAACAGTAATGGCCAGCCTCATCCTTGTGTCCTTCTTTGAGATGAGAGGCTCAACTTTTCTGTGAAGTGCTTCAGATTCCGATGCTGTCATCCTCAAAAGCTCTCTGAAGCCCATGCGATCCTCTACCTGTTACAATTATGATTTAAGTAGTTAACGTTAGATCGCAACTAGCTATAGAGAATATCTTTTTTGCATATTTCCTAGCTGTCAGAGCCTAACTTTTGCTAACAAAAATACAACCCATTCAAACTCACCTCTAGTTCACACTGCAAAGCATGTAAACTGTTTCCTTCACGTTGTTGCAACCATGATCTTGCCCATGTCCATTTTTCCTTTTCCCTTTCGGAACAAATAAGAGCACAGGCAATGACAGCCAGCTGACGCCGTCGTTATCAACCATGTTTGTTTTGATCTGAAGTGACGCTTGATTACGCAATGCTTTTGGTAATCTCACGTGTGGCGCAAATCAGTCCAACGCCAAGTGTGTTGTGTCGCTGTTTGACAGATTTATGGTCTCTTCCATCAAACAAGAGTGCGATTGAAAGTCGTCATGAATTGCGATTGAAAGTCGTCACAAATTGTCGTAATGTCTTACGTTTAAAAATCAGTTAAGACTAAAAAATCCTCTAGTGTGTAGCAGTCTTTACTCAAATTAGACTTTAATCTGATCTTTATTTTAACACAATCTGACCAAAAAGAGCTGACTTAGTTGGAACTACAACAGGTGATTTGTGCTGTCTCTCACACATAAAATTACAGTCACAAGCAGGACCATAAACAGTCGTATTGATCACAGGCTCCTGAAAATGTGCTGTTTAAATATATATATATATTTTTTTTTTCTTGAGTATTCAGACTATCCAAAAACTATGATGAGGTTACAACATTACTACATGGCTTAAAACTCATTCAAGACTCAAGACATTTAAAAGTCCTATATTTCACTGCAATTTCCCCATTGTGGGACAAATAAAGGATTATCTTATCTTATCTTATTTCACTAAATGTGAAATATAGGACTTTTAAATGGACTTTTAAATGTCTTCCTTGTGCATCCTTTTTGGATGGAACTTTTAGTGTTAATGACATAGGTAGAGAGATTCTGGTTAAGTGTTACTTTCTGCATTTTTTTGTTTTTTTTTTTGTTTTTCTTCTCAACTTTCTTTCTCAACTTTTTTTTTCCACAAGCTGCCACTTAATTGCTGTAAAACTATGCTGAACATTTACTTTACTGTCCCACTAAAACCAAGTCATAATTAGAAAAACATGAAAACCTGTCCTATGCATGGAGAGACTTAACCACCACAGCACCACGAGACGCCACAAGATAGCCATGCCACACAATTCTACATCCATCCAAAGTCTCAGTCTCACTGGGTATTATTTACTCAAGCGAAAGATTTCATTGTTTTTTCAGTACTCAGTGTCCACTTTCTCTCAATTAAAAGTTCCCCAAAGTCTGCTCTTTATCTCTTTATCTTCATGTCAGTGTTGGACTATGGTGATGAGGTCTACATGAATGCTTCAGCTCAGAGCCTGCGAGCTCTGGACACAGCTTATCACGGAGCTCTGAGGTTCATCACTGGCCTCAAAGCGCTCACGCACCATTGTGTGCTGTATACTCGTGTGGGCTGGACGTCTCTGGCCATACGGAGACTCAAACACTTGTACCTATTTATATATAAATGTATTCTTGGTCAGCTTCCTTCGTACTTGCAAAGGCACATAGTTCAGAGAGATGCTGGTGCCTACAGCCTTCGCTCAGAGGATTTGTTTTTATTGTCTGTTCCCAGGGTTAGGTCTGAGTTTGGGAAAAAGGCTTTTCAGTTTTCTGCTCCTTGGGCCTGGAACCTGTTACAAAATGACTTGAAATTAAAGGAGCTGGTCTCCTTAGACTCTTTTAAACATATCTTAAATAACAGGGATGTTGAATCATTAGTGTGTAACTGTTTTAATTGAATCCTGTTGAAGCTTTTTGACTGATCTGTGTTTTTAAATTGTGTGTATATGTTGATGTTTTTGTAACTATAACTGTGGCCTCTTGGCCAGGACGCTCTTGGAAAAGAGATTTTTAATCTCAATGAGTCTTTTCCTGGTTAAATAAAGGTTAAATAAAAAATAAATAAAAATAATCTGTCGTCTAAGCTTGGATCCAAAGTGATATCTCTGCAGTGCCTTATTCAAAAAAACATTTTCAGGAAAACATCCAGTTATCCAGTTTTTCATCAAAAGAATCCAGCTGTGTTTCCATTATGTAAATACAATCACACAGCTCCCTGTGTAATTAAACTAAATATGTCTGAAGTGGTCTTTTTAATTAAACCATGAGTCCATTGCACTAGTGTCCCATCTGGTCTCATTCAAGACATACTTGTTTTTGGCTAACTGCACGGCTGCAAACTGAATGGGCAAAACTAAAAGTGGTTATGAAATTGTATATTTAAAATCATAATGTCAAGCTATAATTTGAATTGCATGAAATTGCATTGATATAGGTTGATCAGTTATGTCCTATATTACGCAAAATTGATTCTTGTGAACTTTAAACCTTGTTATAGTGTTGTTAACACTGCAAAAACATACCTGGAGTTGTGTTTTATTTCATTCACACATGTTGGAGTAACCCTTTATTAGTGTCTACATCTCCAAAGCTCAAAATGCTCTGTTCCACCCTGTAATGTCATGTAGTGGTAGTTTTCAAGTTTAAGTTTACAGCTATCTTTTAACTTTAGTTCAGTTGAGATGGGCAATTCCAGCTCTGAAATTATAGTGAAACTATATATTGAAACTATATAGTGAAACTATATGTGACGCCCACAAGGTGTGGTCACATAGTTTTTATTTAATGTAATGTAATTTTGTAAATGATTAATAGTAGTGGTGTTTTATTTTGAGATGAACAATTGCAATACCGATTTTGTCTGCTTGATGGCAGCACACTCAGTGAGACGGTTTGGCTCGCTGTTGCTTCTGCTTCCTGTTAATCGGCAGTAGCAGAAAGCCAAGGCAACACAACAATAACGTCTCCGTCTCATTTTGTGTATTTCAGGTTGGTACAGTCCCACCAAGCAGAATACTGACTCATATGAAGTCATAACTGAATAACTTTTGTTGTAACAGTCGCTAGTCAAAGCTAGACATTTCTCATTTGGATATTTCTCTTAAAATGTATGATAGCCGCTATGCTAACTCCCGCGCTAGCTTTTAGCCTAGACCTTGTTATTTCGCCCCGTTCCAGTCATTGTTTGTATTTGTTTTTATTGTTAGGATCCGGCATTATTATTTTGTGGACATGTAAAAGTTCTGACACATTGAAAAAGACAAAAGGTACAATTATAAAGGTGATGTCAAGACAAGTAATGCTATACTGATAGATTTAAGTCATTATATGACATTTTTGAATGAAAAATTAACAGTAAATTTTATATTGAGCAATGAACATTATTGATAGTTGTGGTTTTATTGACTAAGGACGATGCAAATTTGAACTATTACTTTGTGGTAATTAAGAAAAAGAATACTGTAATTGGATGTAACTTGTATGTAAAATGTAACTATTGCATTGTGCTTATGTACAGTTAAAGTTAATCGGCAGTAGCAGAAAGCCAAGGCAACACAACAATAACATCTCCGTCTCATTTTGTGTATTTCAGAGCCAATCTTTCCCCACACAAATATTTTTAAACTGCTAGCGGTGATTGTTCCGGCCCAATACCTGCTACATATACACTATAAAGTGATATCAAAATGTGATAAAACAGTTTAACAGATGCTCTACAACTTTGGGCTGCTCCTCTGCACCTACTACTAATCTAATCACCACCAATTACTCACACAAGCACCTGCAGTCTGGAGGCAGTGTCTTGCCCAAGGACACAACAACAGAATGCACTAATTGGAGCTGAGATCTTGCTGACCTTGAGTGAGGACTTAGTTACTGATACTGATGCCTTATTTTTCCCATGAACTTTTTAAAAAATTGTAAAATTAAAATTGAAAAAGCATGACTGAGGCTATGTGACTAATTTCTATGCTTTCAGCCCAAACAAGCCAACCCAAAACAAAAACTTACAAATGAAATATAATTGAAAAAGAAAAAAATTAAAATTAAAGCCTCTCGCAGCTATGATGGCCCTCCCCCAGATGCACACCCCCTCCCACGCGACTTTCAAAATTCAAGATGGCTGCCAGGGTGCAGACACACAGTTTGGCATGTCCTGTGTGTTTGCCACAAAAATGTCCAAAATACATCAAAGGACCTTGGATTTTGCCATCAACTCATCTGTCTGTTGTTTTCATTTCATTTTACCTTCTCTGGAGTTTAACATGTCCAAGGAAAATGGATAGTTTCACCCTCTTCCCAGCAAAGAGGAGTCAGCACATTCTGTTTGCAAGATTCCTGGATTTTGGACATGCAAGACCACCCCCAGGTAAACATGAACAATCCACTCTTCGACCATCCCTGGGGGTTATGAATCTTGTGATGATACTGCTTTTGGCTGGTGATATTGAAAAAAACCCTGGACCTGTTTTGAGCACAAGCTATTTGAGTGGGCTACAGCTAACAAGTCAACCATCACAGCTGTGGCCACCACTGCCCTGGCTTCCACCTCAGCTGACTAGGCTTTCCACTCCACTTCAGATAGCTGGGCTACCACAGCAGCTAACCGGGCTTCCACCTTTGCTAGCCCCTTGACCTCTGCTAGCTGGGCCTCCACCTCTGCTAGCCCCTGCACCTCTGCTAGCCAGGCCTCCACATCTGCTAGCCAGGCCTCCACATCTGCTAGCCAGGCCTCCACCTCTGCTAGCTGGGCTTCCACCTCTGCTAGCCGGGCCTCTACCTCTACTAGCCCCTGCACCTCTGCTAGCCAGGCCTCCACCTCTGCTAGCCAGGCCTCCACCTCTGCTAGCCAGGCCTCCACCTCTGCTAGCTGGGCTTCCACCTCTGCTAGCCGGGCCTCTACCTGTACTAGTAGGCCACGGGCTAGGATAGTCACGTGTGCACCCCCCCCCCCCACAACCCTATAAATTTGGTATCACTGGAAACCTTGGGATGTCTAGATTACAATTATAACTGGTAACAGTAAAAAAACTGGGACTTGCTATGACATATCAATAGTTTTATTGACCTACCATAAAACTCACATGATACAAAGACTCAGTAAATCATCAATTTTTCACTTAAATAAACATATAAGGCATGAAATGAAAGCTAACTCTGTGCCAAATCATTCCCTTTTTAAATGATATGTCTGTCTTAATTGTGTCTGAAGATATGCTTTAGTGAAGTATGACACCATATAAACAATAAATGCTCGTATGACAATACATGATGAATATGACAATAATTCTGTTTTCATCATAATTCAAGATGAAGAAAGCTCAATCTCTCAGCTTTGATCTCATGCCAAAAGTAATCTGGTAGGACAAATACTAGCAAAGATATCATATGTTTTACCTAGTGATCGATAAAACACTTAAATGAATGCTGAAGATCGCATAATGATCCCATATTCAGCTTAAAAATTGAAATGCCATATGTTTCGAGGTATCAACAAACCTACACTTGCAATATTACCACTTTCATTTCCATCATATACAATGTTTGATATGTCTCAGTGTGCCACAATAACTCAATAACCAGTGACGCATAAACTGACACAAAATGTCAATCTCGCCAAGCTTTCAAAACGTATGTCAAAAACAATAACTGATTCTGTTACTTATCTTTTCTGAAACATAAAAGAAAACTAATGAACATGTTTTTTTTTTCTGTCGTTTTGTTTTAGTGAGTTTTTTGTGCATTTATTTTGACCTGTAACATAGATCATCTCAGTCTGAATCACAGTCACTTTCATCTTCCACAAATGATTCAAAGTCAGCATCGATATCACAAACCAGATCTGAATCTAAGTCATCCAGGTCCTCACTGAAGTCCTCAGTTACCACAGTTTCCTGAGCAATATCTAGAAGTTCTTTTGGCAGGAAATCACCTGTGAACCAGATAGGTAGTAAGACTTAGGGTAGTAGTAAGTGTTTTATCGATCACTAGGTAAAACATATGATATCTTTGCTAGTATTTGTCCTACCAGATTACTTTTGGCATGAGATCAAAGCTGAGAGATTGGGCTTTCTTGTTGTGCATATAGTTTAGGCAAATGTATGTAGAATTATGATGAAAACAGAACTATTGTCATATTCATCATGTATTGTCATACGAGCATTTATTGTTTATATGGTGTCATACTTCACTAAAGCATATCTTCAGACACAATTAAGACAGACATATCATTTAAAAAGGGAATGATTTGGCACAGAGTTAGCTTTCATTTCATGCCTTATATGTTTATTTAAGTGAAAAATTGATGATTTACTGAGTCTTTGTATCATGTGGCGAAATCACATGTTTCGCATTCAGCCATTTCATGAGTTTTATGGTAGGTCAATAAAACTATTGATATGTCATAGCAAGTCCCAGTTTTTTTTACTGTTACCAGTTATAATTGTAATCTAGACATCCCAAGGTTTCCAGTGATACCAAATTTATAGGGTTGTGGGGGGGGTGCACACGTGACTATCCTAGCCCGTGGCCTATAGCCCCTGCACCTCTGCTAGCCAGGCCTCCACCTCTGCTAGCCCCTGCACATCTGCTAGCCGGGCCTCCACCTCTGCTAGCCGCTGCACATCTGCTAGCCGGGCCTCCACCTCTGCTAGCCGGGCCTCCACCTCTGCTAGCCAGGCCTCCACCTCTGCTAGCCAGGCCTCCACATCTGCTAGCCGGGCCTCCACCTCTGCTAGCCGGGCCTCCACCTCTGCTAGCCGGGCCTCCACCTCTGCTAGCCGGGCCTCCACCTCTGCTAGCCGGGCCTCCACCTCTGCTAGCCGGGCCTCCACATCTGCTAGCCGGGCCTCCACATCTGCTAGCCGGGCCTCCACATCTGCTAGCCGGGCTTCCACCTCTGCTAGCTGGGCCTCTACCTCTGCTAGCCCCTGTACATCTGCTAGCCAGGCCTCCACCTCTGCTAGCCGGGCCTCCACCTCTGCTAGCCAGGCCTCCACCTCTGCTAGCCAGGCCTCCACCTCTGCTAGGCCCTGCACCTCGCTAGCCGGGCCTCCACCTGTGCTAGCGGGGCCTCCACCACTGCTAACTGGGCCTCCACCACTGCTAACTGGGCCTCCACCACTGCTAACTGGGCCTCCACCTCTGCTAACTGGGCCTCCACCTCTGCTAACTGGGCCTCCACCTCTGCTAACTGGGCCTCCACCTCTGCTAGCCGGGCCTCCACCTCTGCTAGCCAGGCCTCCACCTCTGCTAGCCAGGCCTCCACCTCTGCTAGCCAGGCCTCCACCTCGGCTAGCTGGGTCTGCACCTCAACTAGACGAGCCTCAACCTCAGCTTGCTGGTGATTTACCACAGGTATCAACATCTAATGCAAATGAAATCTGTGCTCTAATCAAGCTCTCAATGACAAAGCAAAAAGCTAAAAAAGGATCCTCCTCAAAGTTAAAGTCATTGAATCCTGCAATAAGGAAACAAAAGAAAATGCCTTTCTTCCAAACTCTCAATAGTGCAAAAGTTATCTGGGACTCTCGGTCAAAACCAAAAGGAATTTTAATGGGCCATATTAATATTCGTAGTATTGTGAATAAAAAAGAGCAAATTGAACATCTGCTAAGTGACTCAAATATTGACATACTGGGAATAACAGAAAGTTGGTTGACTCCTACTTCCCCTGCAGCAGGTTTGAATATGCCCGGATACAAAGTATTCAGAAGAGACAGAGAAACAGGTAAAGGAGGAGGGGTATTAATCTATGTCAAAGAACATTTTAAATGTGAATTAATACAATGGGCCGAGGAAACTGGAATTGAATGTATTGGTCTGAATGTTACACTGCACTCTACAATGTCTTTCACTGTAATTTGTATGTACAGACCCCCCTCCGCTAAGGATTCCTTTTATGGTCAGCTTGAAATTGTTTTAAATCAATGTAATTCTGCAAGAGAAATAATTTTAATGGGTGATCTTAACTTAAATTGGGACAATAAATCAGACAGAAAGAAACTGAAACAACTCTCCGACAAACATACTCTGACTCAGATCATCAATGGTCCAACAAGAATAACTAATCTGTCCAAAACCACAATTGATCTTATTTTTACTAGTAAACCGGGCCGAATTATGAAGACCTTTATCTTCTGTGTGAGAAAATTAAAGAGACAAGTTCCAGTCAGACCAAACAAAGGTATAGCCTACACCTTTATCCCTAAAGGTGTGCAACAACATTTAAAAAAAGAACTTGAAG
Organism: Taenioides sp. WSHXM2023; assembly: GCA_029959045.1. NCBI lineage: Eukaryota > Metazoa > Chordata > Actinopteri > Gobiiformes > Gobiidae > Taenioides > Taenioides sp. WSHXM2023. The sequence goes on from CM057092.1 coordinate 1,241,224, forward strand.
AACTAAATTGGTCAAATGTTTTGGAAAACAATGCAATTGAGCACAGCTCTATTTTGTTAAATTGGTAACTGAAATATTGGTACGTTTTACAAAGAAAGGAGAAACCAAACAAGTTCGAGAAAATCTTCCATGGCTTAATCATGACCTTAGGAAATTGATGAAGGATAGGGACAGTGCATTAAGGAAATCTCAAAAACTAGACTCACAAGTGACCGCCAGATCTTTACATCACTTAGAAATAAAGTTGTTTCACAGATGCGTAAAGCAAAAGCACATTTTTTCATTGATTCAATTAATAAGGCAAATGGAAATGGAAAGCTGGTTTGGAAACATAAATAAACTGATAGGACGGAAAAAAGACTAATATGCAAGAGATGTACAGCTCCAGATAAACGGTAGACTAACTGACAATTTGGATGTTATTATTAATAGTTTTAATAGTTTTTTTTTATTAACTCAATTGAAGAGCTAACAAGGCAATTAAAATGTCCAGACATTAAATGGAGTCCTCTAAATACTAGTAAACCATTATTTTGTATCCAAGAAATATCAGCCCCTGGGGTTTTAAAGATAATATCATCTCTAAAAAGCTCAAAAGCCAGAGATACTTTTGGTCTGTCCACTCATTTCTTAAAGTTCCACAAAGATGCTCTTGCCATTCCAATTGCACATTTAATCAATCTGTCCATTAAGCAGGGAATAGTGCCAACATCAGCCAGGGTAACACCTGTGTTTAAGGCGGGGGACAAAACAAAACCTGAGAACTACCGACCAATAAGTATTTTACCCGTAATATCAAAAATAGCTGAGAAATGGGTTGCCACACAGCTGACTGCACACTTAAATAATGGTCAAACTCCACTCCATCCAATGCAGTTTGGTTTTAGGAAACATCATTCTACCGATACAGCCACTTCTTATTTCCTTGAAAATGTGAAATGTATGTTAGATCAGGGTGGCTTTGTGGGTGCTGTGTTCCTGGACCTGAAATGTGCTTTTGATACCATCAACCACGAAGTTCTTCTTGCCAAGTTGTCCTCATTTAATTTCACTGAAAGCGCCCTCTGCTGGATGAAATCATATCTGCTCGACAGAAAACAGGCTGTACAGATTGAAAATTCACAGTCTCTGTTTCTAAATTGCTCTGCTGGAGTCCCCCAAGGCTCAATATTGGGGCCAATTTTATTTAGTTTATATATAAATGATCTACCTAATGTATGCAAAAATGTAAAATTACAATTATATGCAGATGATACAGTTTTGTACATCCAGGCAAAAACAAAAGATGAAGCCGCTGCAATTCTTTCTGGAGCCATGGTGCCAGTGTCGCACTGGCTCCAAAACTCCTGCCTGCACCTTAACACAAAAACACCAGTCTGCATGTTCTTTTCACGTCAGCCAGCAGGGGGTGAAAAACCATTGGTCCTGGTCAATGGAGAGTGTTTGGAGGTGGTAGAGAAATTTAAGTATCTTGGAGTCGTCTTTGACTCAAATTTAATTTTTAAGGACTTGTCAAATTTTAAGCATATAAGACCTCATTTAACAGTAGAGGCAGCAAAGATTTATATGCACTCCATGATACTCATATGATAGTCATATTAACTACTGTCATACCACATGGTCTCAGACTACTGAGAGTGTTTTAAAGCCCCTAAAGTCTCTGTTTAAGAAAACTCTGAAAGCCTTAGATAAAAAGCCTTTAAACTATCATTATTGTAACATTCTGAGGAAGTACAATATCTTAGATTTTAAAAGTTATCAGATGTTCCTGGATGCTTGTTTCATTTTTAAAGTTCTAAATGGGCTTGCTCCTCCACCTTTAAAGGATTTTATTAATAAAAAAAAATAATACTGGGATAAACACCAGAGCATTAACAAGAGGAGACTGCAATATACAAAGGTGCAGAACTAAATTTTGCCAAACTGTGGCATCTATCAGAGGCTCAAAATTATGGCACACACTACCAGAGCACATTAGAAACTGTGGACACTACTCAACCTTCAAACAAATTCTTAAGAACTGGTTGAAAACGCAGCAGTCCTGTACTCATAGATGACGATCCATTTGTCTTGGGCTCTTTATACTCTAGACTGAGGCACTTTTATTGTAAATAGTGTAATATCATGTTATTGTGTTCTCATGTTGTGTGTTTATGTCTGACTGGTGTAATGTCTAAATGTCTGTGTCATCATATTGAATGTTTCATGTTTGCACCTGCCTTAGGACAACGGATGAAATTTAGCTCCAGTGCTAACTCCGGCATATTTATGTGGAAACTTTTTTGTAGACGCATTGATTAATATGTACTGTCCTAATTCAAATAAATAAAAATAAAATAAATAAATAGACTTCCAGAGACTGATGAACGCCCCGGCACACCAATCTCTCTCTCCCCAACAGCCACCCAGACCGACAGCTCCTCCACCAGAAAAATTACATAGTGCCCCTTTAAAATTTGAAAATGTGACTGATTCTAGAGGCCAAACTATAAAAACTAGGTCACAGGTCACGTGACTTTTACGATCAGGAGCACTGTCAGACTAAGACATGTGCATGAAAACAGACCCTCCACCAGAAAAGTTACATAGTGTGCCTTTAAAACTTTAAAAAGTGATACTAGAGGCAAAACTATAAAAACTAGGGCAAAGGTCTCATTGACTTTTATGATCAGGAGCATGTCAGTGAATGTTCTGCAGAGTTTTACAAATTAATGCGAAAGTAATTTTATTTCTCCCAGCAGTCAATTTAGTGCATTCCTATAGGTGGCGTTGTAGCACTGATAAATGTGTTCAACATATCAATGGAATTAGGTTGATGCAGTGTATAAGTGATAGAAATTTCAGCATGATCGGATTAAGCATGTGCGTATAATAATTTTTACATATTTTGGGGGGAGTCATTGCACCCCTGCTGGCCAACGGTGAAATATTCATCATGTCTGTAATATATTTTGCTGCTTGTAGTCATGCATAGAATGTAATCCACAAGTTTGAAACCAAAGTGATAATATTGACATTAGTTGTCTATAGAAGGGGACGCTATAGTGTACATTTGTCATATTATATTACTGTATATTCAGGGCAAGATCACTTAGTAATGATTGAAATTTCAGGACAATTGGACTAAGCACGTAAGATTTTTTTAACTATTCTTGGAGGAAGTCTTTGCAATCCTGCTGGCCAACTGTAAAAAATGCCCAATAGCCGTAATGTATATATTTTTTGGTTGTAATCATGCATAGAATTTAATCCCTGAATTTGGTACAAATCCAATAATGCTGACGTTAATGTCTATGGCAGGGGGCGTTATCATGTTCACTTTTATTGGATTTCATATTTCATTGCATTAAGGCTGGGATCACACAATTGTGATTTGAATTTGGACTCTCTTGGTCAATTTCTGTGGCTGTGAGAAGTCATCAAAGAAACAGGAAATGAAGGTGTTCTTCGTCGGCGTGCTATGGGCAAACCATAAGGAATATCCCAAAAACATGGAAGATTTGTATGAATCTATGTTTGTAGAGTTGACATGCCGAATCTGAGCTCGACCAAAAACCAGGGACTAGATGCTTTTGCCAACACGCAGTCAAAGCAGTGGCGAATATATCCAATATGGCTGACTTCCTGTTCATCATAGGGGCATGTGCCAATTCAACTTTTGGCTTGTCTCATTGTTGTCTATTACTGTTTTGAATTTCGTTTTCCTGCGACAAACTTTGCTTGTTCCCACTCCCATAGGGGTCCAATTCTAGTCGGCGCTGTTGAGTCGGGTCACTTTGGGCATTGTCACAATGCCCATTTTATCAAATTTTTCGCCGGGCCAATCGATCCCATACCCAGTTTGGGGACTTTTCGTCGACATTCAGGGGGTCAAAAATGTGATGATTTTGTTGTAAAAAGAATAAGAAACAAAAAACAAAGAACAATACTTTGTGTAAATGTATAATAACATTTGAATCAAGATTGAAATTAATTTCTAATGTCAGCGATTAGCTTTTTAATGGAGAAGTACAGTCAATTCTCTGTCACTAAATGCATGTGGTTCGGAGCAGAGATGAGACTTTGGATGAAGGAATAAAATTTTGTTTTTGTGTTAAATGGCACAGGTTAAAAGTCTGTATGGTATATGTTCAGAAATTAACGTGTTTAACTATATAAACTCAAATCAAATAAATAAAAATAAAAATAATAATCTAAAAAAAACAAAAAAAACAAAAAAAACAAGAAAAAACACCCAGCACTAATATCATATTCATTTGTGAAGTTTCACAAACAGATTTCAAAATGTAAGTCTTGGGGTCATTAGTAGTACGGTTGTCAAAAGTAAAAAAAAAAAAAAAAAAAAAAAGATACTAATCAATCCTAAACTTACAACAATTAGTACACAGCTAATTATCCCTCTGCGAGCTTTCAAACATTCAAAAAAATGGATGTTCAACAAGTAAAACGGGAGTTTTGCTTTGTGTGCACTTCCTGTTGAAATTTTTAAAATTTTGGCACCCTCCTTGACCCCTGACCCAACAGTGAATCATGCAGCTTTTCAGCCATCGGTCAAACACACTGGTTGTTTTGCAGTTTGACTGACAACCACAACCACAGGGCACCAATATTACTGGAGCTTTGCCTGAAGGAAAGAGTCGAAAAACCATTGTAGAAAATAAAGTTGAGTTCACTTCAGGCTCACTCCATCTAAGTTTCAAACATACAATCTGCAAAATTACACAGCCCTGAATGCGTCATTTTCAGCAAGACTCAAATTATTGTGGGAAACTAAACACCAGTTACAAGTTGACAGAATTGCAGAGAAAGTTTAATTGCTTTGTATTTTGCAGCTCAAATCAATACACTTTTGGAGAGGGATTGGCAACTCCCCAGTAAGTGATTAGACCAGCAGATTCTAACAGAATCACAGAAGGGGACTGATGTTTGTTAGTTATAAATAAACTGTACTGCTTTGTGGGTTGTCAAAAGTATTAAAAATCAGAAACTAATTGATGCTTAAACTAGTATCAAAACTAGATACTCATTTCAGCAGGTATCGATACTGAACAAGTTATATTCACAGGACACAAATGAACCTTTCCTGAATAGCTTTAGACTGATGTTGAGCTGTATTAGAACAAGTAAGAGCACATAGACTAGTATACACCCATGGACCACTATGGAACCTACAGGACCACTGAGGGATTACACAGATATAAGGACACATGGGAATATAAAAAAAATGTACTATCATTTAAAGATCCTAAGTTACACAGAATTGACTCTTGTGAGCTTTAAGCCATGTTAGAATGTTGTTACCTCAATCAGAAATGTGCCTGGAGTTGTGAGTATCCCTTTATTAATTAATCTGTTTACATCTCCAAAGATCAAAATGCTCTGTTTCACCTTATGATGTCATGTTGAAGTTAACAGCTACCTAAGAGATTGGCAATTCCTGGGTTGAAATTATCCAAATAATTCTAGTGAAGGTGTATGGAGTTTAAAAAACACATTGGAGCACTTCTTGTATTACTACATGACATCACAAGGTTGAACAGGGTGTCTGTTTGAGAGAACACAGCCTTATATATGTTGGGTGTGTATGTTAAACGTGTGAATAAAACAAAATACAATTCCAGGTATGTTTGTGATGAGGACACAAACATGAAGGCCAACCATGAAGGCCATTCAAGAGGCTAGCTAGTTTTGGACATTTGAGATGCTACAGGCGTTTTACACCATATGTGGCAGAAGACCTCCAAGACCTTCCAGAGGAAATACTTTGAGGGAATGATCCATTTCATCACCAACCACACCAGAGCAGAGAAAGAGCAAGGCCTTTCCTGTTATGTTCACCTGTTGCCCCCTGCAGGCTACTGTGATGCTGCAGGGCACAGAGGAGGGACACTTTTGTCTTTTCCTCTCCTCAAGCTGCCCTGACACAGGATCTGCTGACCCTCCCTGACCAGTCCTCCTGTTAAACTGCACTGAGACCTTTGACACAGAAGCCACTGAGAAGCGCAGTGTAAATGTTGCAGCAGCAAAACTTGAATTTCCCTCTTGATCAGAATCATCGTATCACAATCAGTATTGAGAATCGAGTCTATTTCCTAGTCTTGAAATCAAGTTTGAGTTTTCGTATCATGACAACTACATTAACTACTATACATTTATATATGATGTATAAGACATGTATGACCCTCAAACACAAAAGTTCTACAGTGCACCCTTTCAAACATGCAAAACATGCAAAAGCACACAGGGGTGTTTTGACACTGCTGTGATGTTGCGATTAATTAGAACACTCATAGGCCATACTTGAACCTTCACCCAGACAATTACAGGCACATTTTAGCACATTTCTGATAGATTTCAAAAGAATTATCCATAATTGTTTCATTCATCACCTGGTCAAGCTCTCTCATTCAACGTTTATTGTTATTTCTTTATGTTTATCACATACATTTTACATTACACTGTACATTTCTGACATGAAGGAAATGTATGGAGCATATTATACTCCATATACTTTGTTCATTACATTCCTCATGTGTTTATTCATAGTTTTTATTTATTTATTTTATTTTATTTGTATTATTATTATTTTTTTTTACATTTAAGGCAAACTCTTCCATTTCAAATTAAGGTTTTTCTTTTTAGTGAAGTATTGGAAAAACAAGCTGAAAAACGTATAGACTAGGAATGGGACTTTCAGCTTTTTTATTGGATCTGAATCTCCTGCTCCTGAATCAGTTCATTTCAAAGAGCTGTTCAAAGAATGGTTCTTTATTATAGTCACTTCCTCTGATATTATCTACAAACTCATCCCATGGAGAAATCACCAAGGATAAGATTTAATGAAAATGTTTCAAACTGAGAGTGGGATTGAGTTCAACCTTTTGGAATGAATGAATGAATCCAAATGAAATGTTGCTCTACAATAATAATAATCTGTAATCACTCCATATTGAATAGACTCACCTGACTAACAGAAACTGTAAACAAATATGTGTTGTCTCAGAGTAATTTTCATTGTAATTAAGCTCCTCCCTTCAGGCAGATATAAAGCAGTGTCCACCAGCATCTGACCAGAACTGAAGAAGCAGCTTGGATGAGCTGCGAAACGTATTCGACCAAATAAACTCTGTCCAGTTGACAAATTTAATTTGTCCTTTTGCTACAATAATAATAATGAAAAAAAACTTATTAAGATGCCAAATATATTTTCTGGTACAAGTCTCTCACTGCTCTTCACTGCTCTTTTTATGTGCTGATTTTTGTGTTGGTTCAGGGTTAATCAGTATAAAAATATGTACAAATCAGAAAGAAAATGAAGTTCTTTTAAAAAATTAGTTCCAATTCCAACCGTTCACATCAAGGAGGCATTGAGAAGAGCCGAATTATTCACAGACTTCACATCACTAACATTTTAGTTCCACGTTTCCATATGTGCCTAGTTACGGTTGCTAATTGTTAATCCACTCCATAGCCCCTATATATATTTAACTGCGTGAACCTGAAGCTTTAAGCTAAAAGTTTGGCTAGTAATCTGCAGCTAACGCAATGAAAAGTCCGCTCAAACTTTCGTGTTTGGACAGATTTCCATCAAAAACTAATAATGTTTTTTACTGTTAGGGGAAAAGAAAACCACGGAGGGATTAATGAAACTACAAGGAGGACGTTTTCATGTAAACACGTAAACACAGTGTAGCTCGGAGGTACAATAAAAACACACATTATTTCATGCATTAAACTTAAAAGACAGTTTACTATTTGACTACATTTAATTCTGGGAATACATGATCTGCTTTTTACAATCTGTGCAAGTTTGTAAAGTGAAGAGTAAGTAACACTACCTGGACAGGTCAGATTTAAGATTGACATTAGGCAAAAGGAGAAATTCAATTTGTCAACTGGACAAAAGTTTATTTGGTTGAATACATTTCGCAGCTCATCCAAGCTGCTTCTTCAGAACTGAAGAACTGATTCTACCTGGATGACTGAGGGATTCTACAAACATTGACATTAGGCTCATTTAACAGATTTGTGCAGACACTGGTGTAGATACTTGACACCTGTGTCTGTTATGTATCATCTAATAGTATAACAATGAGTAAACTGTTTGAAATGTTTTTCTCATCTGCAGCCTCCTGTTGAGGACACAACACTGCTGGGGCCACATAACTGTTGGCTGATGAAAGGTTCATGATTCATGAAATTAGTCAAATGCAGATGACAAAGTAAAGCTAACACTGCACTGGAGGTGTGGTGACCCAGACTCCTGCACCTGATTAGGTATGTTGCTTTATTACTCCATAGGGGCTGCAAATTAATCTTGCTCATATTTAAATCATTATTTAAACTGTGAAAATACGCATTTCTCAAATGTGTGGGATTCCTCTATTAATTTAGTTGTTTCGATTGATATAAATGGCCTTTGGATCTGAATGTACATGCACTGTGAACCTCATTTTCCTGTAATAGTTTTATAGTTTTCACTCTGCAGGACAGGACTTTCAACCAATCAAACTTAAGGCCCATTCTGCTCTTCCTCCTCCAGAAGACAAGGGATACATCACACTGAGTGGTCCAAGTGCACTGGGTCATGTCTCCACTGTCCATGCTGACTGTAGAAGACCTGTGGGGTCTCTGGTTGCATCAGGCCTCCCTCCTGCACGTGCTGCTGCTGTCCCTAATGTGTCCTAATAGTGATGTTTAGGTTTAACTTCTAATTTCCTGCAGAAGTAAAATAGTCAAATGGTAGTTTCTTTTCATCTTAGCTGAGGAGCACCTAAACAGCTTAATCACTGAGGAAGTGTCCCATGATAAATGTGGCCTTATATGACCTTAACAAGTGTGTGAGACAAAACTGAAAACATATAATTTGCTCACAAGTTTATCTGAATATTTTTCAGTCTATACTGACATTTGAATCACGGTGAAATGTGCCACTTATTTGATGTATCTTTTGATAGTAACTAATTACATGTACTATAAGAATGTACTATTGGGCGGATTGACAAACTGATCCGTAAAGCGGGTTACGTGATTGGCTGTGAACTGGAGACATTTGTCACAGTGAGGGACAGGAGGACACTGGACAAACTGCTCTCCATCATGGACACTCCTGCTCACCCACTGCACCAGACTATAGAGGGACAGAAGAGATAATACTCCCTACAACTGTACAACAACTCACCCACTGCACCAGACTATAGAGGGACAGAGGAGCTCATTCTCCAACAGGCTCCTACAGCTCCACTCAAACAGTGAGAGATTCAGGACTACATTCATACCATACGCCATACAGTTGTACAACAACTCACCCTTATGTAACAGATAATACTCCCTACAACTGTACTACAAGTTAATCCCAAGTAACGGATAACCTCATGCCCTGTCAGTCAGCATAGTATTTGCACTGTCGTTCTTGTCTCTTGTATATAGCTGTGACTATATAGTTTATTACTTTATTACTTATATTTCTATTTTATTTCGACTTGTACATATATATTTTTATAATTATGTCTAATTTGACACCTGTCTCTTAATCTTTTTGCTATATCATCTATTTTTGTTACTCTGTTATTATATTATATTGTGATGTTTGAGCTACTGTATCCAAATAATTTCCCTTGTGGATCAATAAAGTTTGTCTAAGTCTAAGTCTAAGTTGTACTGCAATTAAGCAGTGGTAATCCACCTGATCATATTTTGCAAAGATAATTTGTTCATTTTGGACTGTCACCTGCTTCAGCAAAAAGGGAACAGAATTTGAGAGTACACTGATATACAGCTGTTTTTACTCACCTATTATTGCATTGAATGTGTGTAATGGGTTCAATGTTTGACTATTCACATTATGATTTTCAGAACTTCCAGATTGTTTAATAAACCATCTTTTCTCAAAGGAGAGATGTCTTCCTTTTTAAACTGACTTAAATGCATTCCCTGTATAAATGTAATCCCTGGTCAATATAAAAATGTTTAATAATGATAATAAAAATTCATAATGTATATCTCATCACTGTATTTGAAACTTCTAAGGTAATTTAGCCTATTTCAGATCTATCCCAGAAATATAACAGTTTTGTTTTGCAAAAGTTAAACATAAGTTTTCGTTTTACCCACAAGATTTGGATGAGAATTATTAGAATTACTTGGTCTCAAAATCTGACAATTTGATTGCCTGGGCGTAATTTTTGTTACTGATCTGTGTGCATAATTTGCGTGGTGTGTGTTCTTAGCATTAGCGTTAGCAGCGTCTCAGTTGCTGGGCGACGGGAGCGGCTCCGTGGGCTAGACCTGTCCCATTTCGGCAAAGGCCTTGTGGTCCGCGGAGGCTATAGTTCAAAGGCTGCAGCCTTGGGACACGGCTCCTTGTTTGGTGTGCATTATTGATCCAAAAGTGAGTATTTTTGATGTTTAATGTTGCTAACTTACAGACAATTTTATATTGTAGATATTTGTTTATGTTTATGTTAATTTCTGCTGTTTAAACTGCTCAACTGCCCAAATGAGTTGTTTTATTAATTAAGATAGCGCTATATAGCTCAGTGCTGTTGCAGCGCAAGGATAGTGACTAAATGTAACCCAAGTCCTCTGAATCATATATAGAGAAATGTAATGCATTTTTTGTGATTAATCTTAAGTTTATGTGGTTGCTAATACAAGCCCATTGTTTTCTCTATTCCAGATCATACACACTTAGATACATATATATTCCTATTTTCTGCTGCCACCATTAAAGACCATTCTCAATTCATCCAGTCTCCTCATTCTCTGACAGGAATCCACTGTCCATACTGGCTCCTCCAATGAGCGTTATGTGGACATCACTACAGGCATTATATGTAAAGTATGACAAATGTTTGTGAGAGCACTACAGTCAAACCCACCATGTTTCACTGGTATTCATTCTAATTTAACCAAGTCTAATTTGCCCTACTTTGCAACTTTAAATCAGCAGAAATTTATTATTATTATTTATATTATTTATTTATATTTTAATTCTTCTTTCTTTTTCTTTGCACACATTTAAACAAACAGGCATGCGTTATGACAAGTTTTATTAGTAGAGAACTGAAATGGTTAATTTTTCCTATAAAAAAAAAAACATGTTCCCCTGACAGACACAACACTGGTGCTGAAGAGGAGGAGATGAAGAGCATGAGGAATCTGAGTCTGCTGCTCCGGTGCATGTGGCCGGGGGTGGAGGATGGTATTGCACATGAAAGAATGAAAAATGGGAGTGAAAAACATGGCAGGCTGTGATTGGCCATAGACAGGGGCATTATATAACTTATTGCAAAAACATACATGTCATCCTTTTATGTTGTAAAATATTCCAAAGCATTATATTACCACTAAAGTTAAACTACTCTGTCCTGTTTTCTCTTGGCTCCTCATTTAGTCCCTCCTCAAACTTTCAGAATCAGAATCAGAATCAGAAAAGCTTTTATTGCCATTGTCAGTGAACACAATTCACAGACTAGGAACTTGCTTTGGTGATAAGGTGCAACATAGAACACTGAATAATAATAATAATAATAATAATAATAATAATAATAATAATAATAATAATACAAGTAGAGATATCACAGTTATAAAGGATAATAATAATAATAATAAAGTATCACTATTTGAATAAAGTAAGAGCATGCAAAAAGATTAAGATATATAATAAAAGTAAAAATATTCAAGTATATACAGAGCATCAGAACAACAGTGCAAACCGACAGTGCAAAGAGCAAGTGACGTGACATGACTTATTTAAAGTGACTGGTATTATAAAGTGTCCTTAGTACAGGTGTTATAAGTGTTCATAAAGTGTTTATGAGTCCAACGGCAGAGGGGAAGAAACTGTTCTTATGGCGAGAGGTTCTGGTCCGTATGGACCGTAGCCTTCTGCCAGAGGGAAGTGGCTCGAATAGTCCATGTCCAGGGTGAGAGGGGTCAGCTGCTATCCGGCCTGCACGCCCCCCTAGTCCTGGAGACGTACAGGTCCTGGAGAGATGGAAGGCTACAGCCGATCACCTTCTCAGCAGAGCGCACAATGCGCTGCAGTCTCTGTCTGTCCCTGGCAGTGGCCCCAGCGTACCACACAGTGATGGAGGAGGTGAGGATGGACTCAATGATGGCCGTGTAAAACTGCACCATCATCTGGGCAGGGAGCTTGGCTTTCCTCAGCTGCCGCAGGAAGTACATCCTCTGCTGGGCTTTCTTGATGAGGGAGCTGATGGTCGGCTCCCACTTGAGCTCGTGGGTGATCAAGGTGCCCAGGAAGCGGAAGGAGTCCACAGTGGTGATGGAGGAGTCTGTCAGGGTGAGGAGAGGCAGGGGGGCTGTGACTTTCCTGAAGTCCACGATCATCTCCACTGTCTTCTGGGCGTTGAGCTCCAGGTTGTTGCTGCTGCACCAGGACACCAGCCGGTCCACCTCCCTCCTGTAGGCAGACTCATCGCTGTCCGAGATGAGCCCGATGAGGGTGGTGTCATCCGCAAACTTAACCAGTTTCACGGAGTTGTGGCTGGAGGTGCAGCAGTTGGTGTACAGGGAGAAGAGCAGGGGAGAAAGTACACAGCCCTGTGGAGATCCTGTGCTTATAGTCCGAATGTCCGAGACATTCTTCCCCAGCCGCACGCACTGCCTCCGGTCCGTCAGGAAGTCAGTGATCCACCTGCAGGTGGAGTCAGGCACGTTGAGCTGGGTGAGCTTGTCCTGGAGCAGAGCAGGGAGGATGGTGTTGAATGCAGAGCTGAAGTCCACAAACAGGATCCTGGCGTAGGTTCCCGGGGAGTCCAGATGCTGAAGGATGAAGTGGAGGGCCAGGTTGATGGCGTCGTCTACAGACCGATTGGCTCTGTAGGCGAACTGCAGAGGGTCCAGGAGGGGGGAGGTGAAGGACTTGAGGTGAGGCAGAACCAGGCGCTCAAATGACTTCATGACTACAGACGTCAGCGCCACAGGCCTGTAGTCGTTAAGTCCGGTGATCCTGGGCTTCTTGGGGACGGGAACAATGGTGGACAGCTTGAAGCAGGCTGGGACATGGCATAACTCCAGGGAGATGTTAAAGATGTCCGTGAAGACAGGAGCCAGTTCTTCAGCGCAGTGTCTCAGGGTGGAAGGAGAGACACCGTCCGGACCTGGGGCTTTCCGTGGGTTTTGCCTTTTAAATGTCTTAGTCACATCCTGCTTGGAGAGTGTGAGGGCAGTGGGGGAGGAGGAGGGGTCTGAGGTGGGCTTGGCCGCAATGTCCATTGTAGTCAGTGGGGTGGGGGAGGGGTGTGAGACTTCAAATCTAGCGTAGTAGGTGTTAAGCCTTTCCGCTAGTTGTCGGTCATCCACAGCAGGGGGGGCTTTGGGTCTATAGTTTGTGATCTCCTTCAGACCTTTCCAAACAGAGACGGAGTCGTTGGACCAGAACTTCTCCTTCAGATGTGTATTGTACCTCGATTTAGCCTTCTCCACTTCCTTGCTAAATGAGTACTTGCTCTGTCTGTAAGAGTGAGGGTCACCACTTCTGTGCGCCTCCTCCTTCTCCTTCCTCAGCTGCCTCAGTCTGGGTGTGAACCAGGGTTTGTCATTGTTAAATGACACCCTGGTGCGAGATGGGATAATGCTGTCCTCACAGAACTGGATGTATGATGTCACTGTGTCCGTGTACTCATCCAGATTCTCTGCGGAGGTCTTGAACATGCTCCAGTCCGTTGTGTCCAAGCATGTGCGAAGCTCCTCCACAGCCTCGCTGGTCCACCTTTTAGAAGTCCTCACTGTTGGTTTGGAGAGCTTCAGCTGTTGTTTGTATGTGGGGATGAGGTGAACCATGACGTGGTCAGAAAAGCCTAAAGCAGCACGTGACACGCTCCTATAGGCCCCACTGACTGTTGTGTAACAATGATCCAGCGTGTTCTGCTCTCTCGTTGGGCATTTAATAAACTGTTTGTATTTTGGTAACTCCTGGTTCAGGTTTCCCTTGTTAAAGTCGCCGAGGATAATAAGTAGAGAGTCCGGGAAGGTTCGTTCCACATCCAGTATCTGTTCCGCGAGTGCGTGTTGGGCCTCGTGCACGTCCGCGCATGGCGGGATGTAAACAGCAGCCAGAATGAATGAAGCGAACTCACGTGGCGAGTAGAAAGGTTTGCAGTGAATGAAAAGATATTCCAGAGCGGGAGAGCAGTGTTGGGAGATCACAGTTACGTCTGAGCACCAGGCGTTGTTGATGTAGAAACAGACCCCTCCACCTTTTGTCTTTCCCCCGGAGAGAGCCCGATGTCTGTCCGCGCGGAGGAGCTGAAATCCGTCCAGGTGTAACGCGCGGTCTGGGATCTGCTCGCTGAGCCATGTCTCCGTGAAGCACAAGACACAAGAGGAAGAAAAGTCTCTGTTACTCCTCATCAGCAGCGCCAGTTCGTCCATCTTGTTGCTGAGTGAGCGAACGTTGGACAGGAAAATCCCAGGTAAGGGCGTCCGTGTGCCGCGTCTCCGAAGGCGCACCAGAGCCCCTGCGCGTTTTCCTCGTCTGCGGCGTCTCACTTTTTTGGCCAAAAAATGAACTAAATCTACTGCAGGCACTAAAAAAACTGGCAGTAGATCAGCAGAAGTCGTTGTTCTGATGTTTAGGAGCTCTTCACGGGTGTAAGAGCACGCAGACACATGATTTACGCACAAAAACAGACAAAACAAAGAGCACCAAATCACCAGGGCGACCATACGCGGCGCCATCTTGGATCACTCCAGAGCTAAAGGACTTTATGAAAACAAAACAGTTATGAGACTCCCCACTGGGCTCACATTTAGGGAGGGAAACAAACTCCATTAAAAGCAAAAAAAAAAAGGAGAAAATTTAATTTGTCAACTGGACATAGTTTATTTAGTTGAATACGTTTCGCAGCTCATCCAAGCTGCTTCCTCAGTTCTGGTCAGATGCTGGCGGACACTGCTTTATATCTGCCTGAAGATACACATATTTAAATAATTATAATAATTTAAATAATATTTAAATATGTGTTGTCTCAGAGTAATTTTCATTGTAATTAAGCTCCTCCCTTCAGGCAGATATAAAGCAGTGTCCGCCAGCATCTGACCAGAACTGAGGAAGCAGCTTGGATGAGCTGCGAAACGTATTCAACCAAATAAACTATGTCCAGTTGACAAATTAAATTTTCTCCTTTTTTTTTGCCATGGATTCTACCTGGACGACTGAGGGATTTTACATACAACTCCATTAAAAGTTGTTGCACTTTGCTTATTTTTTATTTATTTATTTTATTTTTTTATCTTTTTCAGTTTTGTCTGCACAGCACAAGTCAGAACCAAGATTTAAAGGCACTGTACCTGATTTGTATTGTCTTACAAACGTGGAAAACTGAATATTCTTAATTATTTTAAACTGTTTGCAGTCCAGTTACTCCACTTACCACGTAATGACACTTACCTTGTGTATTCCAAGCATCCTAATTAATGAGTTTTTAAGCGCTTTCCAGAGAATGAAATCAGGTACAGATCCCTTAAGGAGTAGCAGTTTTTGTCTGTTGTGTTTGGTTTCGGTTGATGTGTAAAAACATTATGAAAGCATCAAAATGTTGTAGTTGTAGTTTCACACCAAGATCAACCTCTGAATTGCAACAAAATAGCTTAAATTATACATTTGAAATATAATCCTCACAATGAACTCATTTGGTACGACATGTCAGCTCTCACATTTTCCCTGTCAGTTGTGTCCCTCCTGCAGGTATCTACTGAACCCCCACAAGCTTTTGTAGTTTCTTTGACAGCTTTTTCTTTGCACTGTCCGATAACATACAGAGAGGTCCTGAGGCAAGTACACAGACCACATACTTAAACTTCAGCCTTAGTATTATCTTAACAGTATTTTTTTTATTCATTTGATTTATGAATTTGTGTTGAGAAATCAATCACATCTTTTTTTTTTTTTTTTTTTTTTTTTTTCATTGGTGATTAAGTGAGTATAAAGCCACACAAGGGCTCCAGACGGGGAATTAAATAATAGAATCCTGAGAAATGATCACATGATCACCCACATTGCCTAGTATGAAAGTGAGGGATGAAAGGGAGGAGCTGATGGTGCAGACTGGCAGCCTCACTTCTGTCGGTTTGCCCCAGGGCAGCTATGGCTACAAGAGTATCTTACCATCACAAGTGTGGATTGAATAAATAATGCACCAAATTGTAAAGCAACTTTGAGTGTCTGAAAACGCGCTGTATAAAACAAATGAATTATTATTTTTATGTGTACTAGTATTCAAGCTGCTCAGCTGCCTTCTAGTCACTCACCATCTGTGTCCATTCCATGGACCTTAGAATGCTGAAAGAGCTTATTTAATTTAATTTTCAAAGTCTTGTCAGGCTGTCAGCATAAAGTTGGGTAATTGCCTTCACATGCCTTCAGCTCCTGTCTGTCTAAGCTCTGCGTTTGTACCACTTTGTCCCTATATGTGTCCCTATGGAGAAGGAGTGGACAGAATGACACACCGACAATGCAATCTGAAATGGAGCGGAAATAACAGGGAGGAGACTTCGATCTAGAGTTCTCAGAGGGTATAAGATGCTAGAAATAAACAAACCACATTTTTTGTTAAAAACGCTACACACAAAACGCTACACACACACTTTGACATAACTTTACAAAGACGAGTGGATCTGGACTTGTATCCCGTCTCCCTGATTTCAGAGGGCGTGATTGACAGGTGGATTAATCAGAGACAAATGATCCAATTGGGTAAAAACAAACATGGCTGCTTACACTTAAAAAAGGGGGGGAAAAAAAACAAGGACTGAGAAAAGTGTAGATTTCTGCACAATTTAAGCACCAAAGTATTAGTTATCTTAGGTAAAAGAAGTTATATATTTTGTTTTGAGAATTTTCAAGAGATGTCTTCTGCATTTGAGAGACACATGATTCAAATTAACAGCTGTGGTTGGACCATCTCAAGTTAGGACCATAGGCACAGCTAATCCACTAGCAACAATGTTCCAAGTAGGAAAAGAGCATGTGTGCGGTTACCAATAGCATCACTCCTGATTGGCTCTTTGGTTGCTATGATACTCATTGTTGGAATTCCAAATATGGAACTCATCGCCAAATTCACCCCTATAACTGCTAGCCTTGTCAAGCTTCATTTGACAGGAGATGAAAGCTATGGGTGACGTCACACTCACTTTGTTAACTTCTTTATATAGTCTGTGCTTAGGACAGAGGATTTTTACCCTCTATGGTCTGGTTCCAGGCCCTTCTGGATCTGATCATCTGGTCAGGCACAAGGTGACCCAAGTGTAATTAAACAATACAAATTGAGATTACACATAGTGATGCAATGCAAACAAATAGAATAGTCTAGGCCTGTACTTAAAAGTACACTGGCTTAGTAACTTTTCTGGCAATGGGTCCACCACGTGCTTGTATCCATGGAGATGTTAATGCTTAATGCCTGGAACTATTTGTAATCTGTAATATAATCCCTCATTCATCCAGGAGTGGTCCATGACAGCTACCTGGAATTATTCACAGTATGGCATTAAATGAGACTCATCTCCATGGAGACTAGTAGGTGAGATCAAGAGACCTAATTACAAGTCAGATTTGTGGAGAGACAACTCACAATATAATTTTATAACAGTAAAAATATTTCTAATCAAATACAATATAGATCACTTTAATGCATGGAACATTCCAGGCAAAGCTATACAACTCCATGGCAAAGGAGAAATTCAATTTGTCAACTGGACAAACATTTATTTAGGTCGTTTTGCAGCTCATCCAAGCTGCTTCTTCAGTTCTGGTCAGACGCTGGTTGACACTGCCTTACATCTGCCTGAAGGGGAGGAGCTAACTACACTGAAACTAATACACTTACTTGTTTACAGTTTCTATTTGTTAGCTAGGCCTATTCAACTGTACTGAGTGTGGGGTCATATTAGCATAATCATTCAGGCCCATAATGAGTGCTTTCACACCTCTGGCCATGATCTGGCTATCCCTATTGTTCTCTTTGTTTTAGGTTTGAGGATGGAGTTGTAGATGACCAAATCTTCTGACTGCTGAAAATTTGTTTAAATACCACCTATTTCCAGTTTAGCGGAAACTTCTACAGGCAAATCCACAGCTGTGCAATGAGCTGACCGGTCTCCCCTATCATTGCTAACTTATACAAGGAACAATTTGAACAGAGTGCCTTGGCCTCTTATCCAGGAACCTCACCCACACATTGGTATCGTTATGTTAATGATAACTTTTCTAAAATCAAAATTCAATATTTGGAACCTTTTACTGCACATATTAATGCAGTAGATCTGAACATCAAATTCACTTGTGAAGATGCCAAGGATAACACATTGGCTTTCTTAGATTGTGCAGTAACGATAGGAGAAGACCGGCGACTCCAGGCAGAGGTCTTCAGGAAGCCCACACACACTGACCAATACCTGCTTTTTGATTCACACCACCCACTGCAGCATAAATTTAGAGTTATTCGGACATTACCGCACAGGGCCCAAGTGGTTCCTACAAGCACAGAAGGAAAGGAGAAAGAAGAACAACATGTGCAGAAAGCCCTCTCTGTTTGTGGATATCCTAAATGGGCTTTCAATAAAACTAAGAGAGCCAAGAAACAAAACAACAGAGAATAAGAACCCAGGAGAAAGGGTGTAACTATTCCTTACATGGCTGGTGTGGCTAAAAAACTACAGAGGATTTTCAGACAATATGAAATCCCAGTTTATTTCAAATCAACAAACACTTTAAGACAGAAACCGGTCCATCCTAAGGACAAAACACCGAGCCACAAACAAAGCAATGTGGTCTACTCCATTCCGTGTAGTGAAGACAGCAGTGAGCGCTACACTGGAGAAACAAAACAGCCACTTCACACGGGAGAGCCAGAGTGGACCTCAATCTGCCGTACATCTCCACCTAAAAGCCAAGGGCCACTCCTTTGAGGACAGTGAGGTCCACATCTTGGCTAGAGAAAAGAACTGTTTTGAGAGGGGAGTTAAAGAGGCTATTTTTGTCAAGAAAGAGAATCCTTCCTTGAACAGAAATGGAGGCCTCAGACATCATCTGTATCTCATCTACAACTCCATCCTCAATCCTAAAATAAAAAGAACAATAGGGATAGCCAGATCATGGCCAGAAGTTGATTAGTGAGTATGCTAATATAACCCCACACTCAGTACAGTTGAATAGGCCTAGCTAACAATCAGAAACTGTAAACAAGAAGGTGTATTAGTTTCAGAGTAGTTTCAGTGTAGTTAGCTGTCCACCAGTGTCTGACCAGAACTGAAGAAGCAGCTTGAATGAGCTGTGAAACGTTTTCGACCTAAATAAATGTTTGTTCAGTCGACAAATTGAATTTCTCCTTTGCCATGGATTCTACTTGGACGACAGGGATTGTACACACAACTCCATGGAGGCAAGCGGGTGACAGGCCCCCCTACCAGAAGTTCCATATAGCACAACTTTAATCTTTAAATATTTTAGTCCTGGCCAGTCCTGGTTCAGGCCTGGTTCAGTCCTTGCTTAGTCCTGGCTTAGTTCTGTTTTAGACAAGGCATTCTCAAACAGAGCTGAAATGTAAAATTACTTGGACCTATACTTGATTTAGGCCTGGTTTGGTTTTTCTTGGTTTAGAAGTGGTTATATCTTGGGCTTGCCCTGATTTGTTCTTGTTTTGCTCAAGTTATATCATACATGTCTCTAAGGTGTGGGTAAAATGACACAGACAGAATGCCCTTTAAACACAGTGAAAAGGACCAGGGCCCTGTGTCCAAAAGTTTGAACTGAACCACTGTGGGACAAACTTGATTTAGTTGGACACTAGAACAGCAGGGGGCGCTCACACATCTGTCACCAGCTTCAAACAGCACACACACACACTGAAGACACGCTGACATTTGCGTTCCTCCACAAGTAAAGGACTTAAACTTTGTGCCTGATTTCCCTGCCTCCTTTTGTTCTCTTTTACGAAAACACAAACTTTTGGTCATTCCAAAGTCATATGTTCCTTCATCTTATACCATATACCATATACCCTGACCCTTCTAGGAGTGACATGTTTCAAATGCACACACAGCCTGGCACTGGTATTAACATTCTATCCTATTCATTTTAATAGGACAACAAAATTAAAAAACAAGACACAGCAGGGTGATTATTAGACTGTCAAAATTCTTCCTGTTTGTCCAGAGAATGTAAATATGCAGAACTCCCCATACTTTAGACTATAAAGAGGTGCCAGAGGAGTTTGAAGATGGCCCTTGAAATAAACAGTTTTTGGATTACTTTGAAATAGCTCAAAAGTTGCCTTTTTGTAAAAGAGCATCAAAAGGAGGCAGTAGATCTGAGCCACACTGACGTTGACTTTTTAAACAAAAAAAAAAAAAAAATAATAATAATAATAAATAAATAAAGAACTTTGACTTTGTACTTTGTATTTTGTATTTTTCACCCTCTTTGAACAAATGCACACTTTTGGTCATTTCAAGTCGACTGTTCAGCAAAGAGACCCTTCTAGGAGTGATGTGTTTAGAATGCACTGGTACTGATATTAACACTCTATCCCATTCATTGAAATAAGACAAAAAAAAAAAAAGACAACAACAACAAAAATATATTTATTTTATCATTTGTAGAAAATGCACATAAATGGTTGTTGTTTATGTTTGTTAATTGAGTGATAAAAGTCAATATCTAACTACCAGATCCATTTTCTAAAGTTCACTAATGTGTGCAGGGTTTGTGGGGCTTGCTGAAATTATACACATTTTTTACTTAAACTGTTGTAGCCCAGTATATTTTTGATGCATTATTGTCCATCATTACATTATATTTCTTTTTATTTAACTGTATTGTATTCCCTTCATCAGGTGAATAGATACAAAGAACGACAATGTACAAAAATATACAGTGAGTTGAATTTACAGTGTGTAAACATAAAATGGGCAGAGGGGACCTATTTTGCTACACAGAGTAATGACATAACAAGGCTCTGGTGTTACTCACATGTTGTCAGTCACTCAGTCACCAAAACATGTTTTTCTTGTTTTTTGTTTTGTGATGTTTAGAGGCTAATGCTAAAGGCTCATTAATGCTCTACATTCTAAAGACATACGAAAACGCATGGAGCCTTCTGTCCATCCTCTGTGTGGTTCTGTCATTGAGTCCATCTCTGTAGAACATGTGGAATTTTAGCACTGGAGCAATACATGGGCTGACAACTGGGGGCAGTAGTGAACACAATTCAAATTTTTAAAAGTGACTAGAACCAGCTGCAAAAAATAAATAAATTCTTCACTCACCTCATTTTTCTTGGTTCTTTTCCAACAGGTACATTCTAAAACCTATTTGTTTATTTGTGGCTCTATTTCATCCATTTTGGTTATTTTTTTAACTAACTGTGTGCCCTCTGGTGGTTATTTAACAGCACACAGCCTTGACATTAGAAACATTTGGAAGTATAAATACAGTGACGGTACTACACTTGGAACTCACACATCTGTTTATGTACAAAAGTGGAGCAGAAATGAGCCTAGTCTGCTACTGAAAATGCAACAGTACCAGCCTTTAGAATAGAGCCGTTCTGTTTACAGACTTGGGAATTTTTCTTCTTCTTCACTTTTTGTCAGACTTGTCACATTTGGAATAGGCCATGTCATTATTTCTCCTTTTATCTTCCTTTGTTTCTGTGGTCGGGGTAAAGGACAGATAATGAACAGGCTATAGCTAAACAAGTGACACATCCATCCCCACAGCAGGGCCAGATCGATATAACAGTGTTAACTGTGGTTAGCAAGGTTAGCTCTGTAATACTGATCTGGAATGATACCTGTAGTAATCGTTGGGGAAGAGGGATTTTCAGTGGTGTCACAGCAGCCAATGAGCGAAACAACAAAACACTAAATATTTACACAAAAAAACATTCTTTACTCTTGAAAGTCAAACAGAGTAGCAGGCGGTTGTATTCTTGTAAGTATGAAAACTGAAAAATCATGACAAGGTCTGATTCCTGCTTATCTCCATGGAGATGTTATTGCTTTGCCTGGAATGTTCCATGGTATGACATCAAACATATGTATCTAGTATGTATTCATTATGGATGTTTCTTTTGCTCAAAAATAGAAGAATTTATTCTCTGAATAGAGATGACTCTCCACAGATCTGAATTCTGAAATGTAGCCTAGTGTTGTAACCTGCTGTTTTTCTGTCCTCCTTTAAACTTAATAAATGGCATCCAAAAAAATAAATAAAAAAAATACACAGTGCAGAAAAGGTTATAGGCCTGTGAATTCTTCAGTACTTACAGAGGAAAGCATGGCACAATCCTCTTCCATATGCTTAACTATAGCATCCATACTAGGCAAGTTGGGTGAAGTGTCTTGCTTTAGGTCACAACAGAAGACAGAATTTGGTCCGAGTGGGAATCGATCCTGTGACCATCAGGTTGGTTGACATGTACTCCAAACACTGAGCCACATCCTGAGGAGCCTAAAGGTTGAACAAGAGTCCAGCTGTAATACAAGTGAATACAAGTGTAAGTTTAGCAGCAACTTTTGGTCAATTGAGGCAGCAGAAGTAAGGAGTGCTGCTCCTCTGCTCTAGTTGGGTTCAGTGTGACATGACCTGAACTGGAGACTGATCTGGAACTGACTGCTGCCTGAGAATAGACAGTAAAATAACACATAAGTAAATACTGTATCTGAAAATCTCTGAAAAAAGTACAGTAAAACGTACAGTTGGTAGTTGGTAAGCTAAAACTTGAAATATATTTCTTGACTTAAAGGCTTTGTACCTGATTTTTACTATCTTAAAACATGTGAAAAACAGAACTAGTTCATTTTAAATGCTTTGCAGTGGTCCAGTTATTCAGTTATTCCTGATTTACCTTATGCATTCTAAGCATCCTAATCATTCACTGTGATCAGTTTATAAGCACTTTTTCACAACTTTTAGAGATCAATGCAGAGGTTTGATATCGCAGTAATGTTTGTAATATCCCTCAGTCATCCAGGTAGAATCCATGGCAAAGGAGAAATTTTGATTCACACCACCCACTGCAGCACAAACTTGGAGTTATTCAAACATTACAGCACAGGGCCCAAGTGGTTCCTACAAGCACAGAGGGAAAGGAGAAAGAAGAACAACATGTACAAAAAGCCCTCTCTATGGATATCCAAAATGGGCTTTCAATAGAACAAAGAGAGCTTAAAAAAACAAGACAACAGAGAATCAGACCCCAGGACAAAGGGTGTAACTATTCCTTACATGGCTTATAAACATGTTAAGACAGCAATAGATCCACCCAAAAAACAAAACACCAAGCCACAAACAAAGCAGTGTGGTCTACTCCATTCAGTGTAGTGAAGACTGCAGTGAGCGCTACATTGGAGAAACAAAACAGCCACTTCACAAGAGGATGTACCAACACAGACGGGAGAGCCAGAGTGGACCTCAGTCTGCCATACACCTCCACCTAAAAGCCAAGGGCCACTCCTTTGAGGACAGTGAGGTCCAGATCTTGGCCAGAGAAAAGAAGTGGTTTTAGAGGGGAGTTAAAGAGGCTAATTTTGTGTTAGGAAAGACAATTAATCTTTGAACAGAAATGGACATCATCTGTCTCCCATCTACAACTCCACCCTCAAACCTAAATCAAAACAAAGAAAACAACAGGGATAGCCAGGTCAGGTCCAGAGGTGTGAAAGCACCCATCAGCGGCCTGAAGGATTATGCTAATATGACTCAGGCACAGTCCCCACTTAGTGCAGTTCAACAGACCTAGCTAACAAACAGAAACTGTAAACAAGTAGGTATGTTAGTTTCAGAGAAGTTTGAGTGTACAGTCCCTGACAAAAGTCTTGTCGCTTATCCATTTTGTAGAAACAAAAGCTTATAACCTGACTTTAAATTAATCGATTGGTTTTAGAAATGTTTCATATGAAAGCTAAAACCCTCCCAAATTATGCTCAATATACTAAAATAAATTTGCTTCACTGAAGAAAGATTGATCATTTAATGAACACAGAAATGTCAGATTTTGGCAAGACAAAAGTCTTGTCGCCTTGTCATATGATGCACCCAATCCTAGATTACAGCCTCACCTGTGATCAGTTACTGATCAATCAATTAGTGGGTGTGTATAAAAAGAACCCCAACACACCAGACCTTCACATCAACTGCAACTTGACCTCTGACAACATGCCTAAGATCCACCCTGAGACCAAAGCGTTAATTATCAAGAGGCTGAAGACCAGATCCACTGCTGAGGTGGCTGACACCTTCAATGTGTCTCAGCGTCAAGTACAAAGAATAAGAAAAAGATCTGAAAAGACTGGAGATGTTTTTGACAAGCCCAGGTCCGGCAGACCCCGCAAGACAACTGCTCGGGAGGGCCGTTTGTTGATTCGAAAATCCAAGGCCAGCCCCTTTTCCACTGCAGCAGAGCTCCACCAGGCCTGGTCACCTCAAGTCCCTGTGTCAACCAGAACAGTTTGTAGAATTCTGTCTCGAAATGGCCTCCATGGTCGAATCAGTGCACAGAAACCAGCACTAAACAAAAGGCAATTAAAAAACCGTGTGGCATTTGCCAAGGCCCACAGCCTGCTAAAAGGATGGACACTGGAAAAGTGGCAGAAGGTGGATTTCTCAGATGAATCCTCGGTTGAATTACATCACAGCCGCCGCAAATATTGCAGGAGACCTACTGGAGCCTGCATGGATCCAAGATTCACCCAGAAAACAGTTAAGTTTGATGTAGCGGAAAAATCATGGTCTGGGGTTACATCCAGTATGGGGGTGTGCGAGACATTTGCAGGGTGGAAGGCAATATCAATAGCCTAAAATATCAAGAAGTATTAGCTACCTCTTACATTCCCAACCATAAAAGGGGTCAAATTTTGCAGCAGGATGGTGCTCCATCGCATACTTCTATCTCTACATCAAAGTTCCTCAAGGCGAAGAAGATCAAGGTGCTCCAGGACTGGCCAGCCCAGTCACCAGACATGAACATCATTGAGCATGTCTGGGGTAGAATGAAAGAGGAAGCATGGAAGGCAAAATCAAAGAATCTTGATGAACTCTGGGAGGCATGTAAGACTGCTTTCTTTGCTATTCCTGATGACTTCATCAACAAATTGTATGAATCATTGTCGAACCGCATGAATGCAGTCCTTCAAGCTCATGGAAGTCATACAAGATATTAAATATGGATCTCACAGCACCACTACTTAATTCACTGACGTTATGCAACATATTTTTGTATTTGAAGTAAATTATTTGTTCAATTTTCTGTAGGCGACAAGATTTTTGTCTTGCCAAAATCTGACCTTTCTGTGTTCATTAAATGATCAATCTTTCTTCAGTGAAGCAAATTTATTTTAGTATACTGAGCATAATTTGGGAGGGTTTTAGCTTTCATATGAGACATTTCTAAAACCAATCGATTAATTTAAAGTCAGGTTATAAGCTTTTGTTTCTACAAAATGGATAAGCGACAAGACTTTTGTCAGGGACTGTAGTTAGCGCCTCCCTGCAGGCAGATATAAGGCAGTGTCCACCAACGTCTGACCAGAACTGAAGAAGCAGCTTGAATAAGCTGTGAAATGTATTCAATCAAAAAAACTTTTCTCAAGTTGACAACTGTAATTTCTCCTTTGCCATCACAGTAATGCTAACAACAACTAGCATGCTAACAGTGCACTTTCTAATTATCAAACATCAAATGTGACAGGTTAGATGACTCATTTGACTAAACCACAGTTAAGATCATTCTATTTAAGATTTTACTAAAAACGTTGTTTTTTTTTGTTTTTGTTTGATTCAAAGTTTACTTCCTGGTTAAAAATCATGACATTACACTAGGGAATTCCATAACTGTTTTCAAGCAACCATTGTACAATGGGCCAAAACTCCTAATGTACACATAAATTATTATTTGACAAATAAAAATATTTTGTTCAAGTAATATTTAAAGTAAAGTTGTAAAACCTGGACAGAATTGTTCCAGTGTGATGTCACCAGTGAAGAACTCTCTGAAATAGAACTCTGCTTTTCCGGTAATTTTCAACATATTTTTTATCTTTTCTTTGCAAATTGCTTCTTGATTGGTGTAAAACTATCATTTAGATTTACAACAGGTATTATTCCACCAAACTGAGTAGAAATGAGAGAATCATTAAAACCTGTCACACACACTTTAAATAGAATTTCTCTTATTTTAAGATAACTTTCTACTTTCAAGCTACTTTAAAGCTGTGCAGGTTGTGTAACTTTTTTACTGAATGGTATGCTGTCTAATTGTCACCATGGAGCTATTATGGCATTAAACACATTTCACAGAATTTAAATGTATGCACTGAAAACAAAGGCATAAGTTTGTGTTGAGTCATTATAGTTGGTTCTGTAATTGATAATGATGAAGCAGAGCAATGAGATAATTTTCCATGTATCGTATGAGAGTGCCAAAGCTCAAAGTGCTCCTTAAAGTGCAGCTGAGATTGTGAGGGCTGAATACCAAACACTGTGTAACCCAACAGGGGCCACTTTAAACACAGGTAAGAACTGCAGGTGGTTGGTAAAATGACGAACTGAGACCATTACAATACATTACTATATATATATATATATATATATATATATATATATATATATATATATATATATATAAATATATATATATATATAAATGTGTTCCTCACCTTCCACGGTGGTTGGTCTCTCTCACCCTCATCAGCTCGGGCCCTCTACCAGAGTCCTGGGAGCTTGAGAGTTCTGCGCAGTATTTTTGCTGTTCCTAGTACTGCGCTTTTCTGGACTGAGATGTCTGATGTTTTTCCTGGTATCTGCTGGAGCCAATCCTCCAGTTTGGGGGTTACAGCCCCGAGTACTCCGATTACTACGGGGACCACTGATGCCTTCACCTTCCAGGCCTTCTCCAGCTCTTCCTTGAGCCCCTGGTATTTCTCTAGTTTCTCGTGTTCCTTTTTCCGGATATTACCATCGCTTGGTATTGCAATGTCCACCACCACGGCTTTGTTCTGTTGCTTATCCACCACCACTATGTCTGGTTGGTTTGCCATCACCATTCTGTCAGTCTGTATCTGGAAGTCTCACAGGACCTTGGCACGCTCATTCTCCACAACCTTTGGGGAAGTTCCCCACCTTGACCTTGGGGCAGCCAGGATGAGTGCCTCTGTGCTGTCCTTCAGACCAGCCCTCTCCAGCCATTGGTAGGATTTCTTGATATCAGCCACGTCAGTTATGTTTCGGTGGTATGTCCCATGTAGGGGCTTGTCCTGCCATGATGGTCCCTCCAGCACCTCTTCCTCTGAGCTCCACTGTCTGAGGCATTCCCTGAGCACATCATCTGTTTGGGCCTTATCCTTGATGTACTTATGGATTTTGACTCTTTCATCCTGGACAGTGGTTCCCACACTCACTAGTCCTCGGCCTCCTTCCTTCCGGCTCGCATACAGTCTCAGGGTGCTGGATTTGGGATGGAACCCTCCATGCATGGTCAGGAGCTTTCGTGTCTTAACGTCTGTGGTCTGTATCTCCTCCTTTGGCCAGCTTATGATTCCTGCAGGGTATCTGATCACTGGCAGGGCGTAGCTGTTTATTGCCTGTGCTTTATTCTTGCCATTGAGCTGGCTTCTTAGGACTTGCCTTACTTGTTGCAGGTATTTGGCCGTAGCCGCTTTCCTTATTGCCTCTTCAAGGTTGCCATTTGCTTGTGGGATACCAAGGTACTTGTAACTGTCCTCAATGTCTGCTATTGTTCCTTCTGGGAGTGAGACCCCCTCTGTGTGGACTACCTTCCCTGTCTTTGTCACCATCCTACTACATTTCTCGAGCTCGAATGACAATCCAATGTCTGTGCTGTAGATCCTGGTGGTGTGGATCAGTGAGTCAATGTCCCGCTCACTCTTAGCGTACAGCTTGATGTCATCCATGTAGAGGAGGTGGCTGATGGTGGCCCCGCTTCTGAGTCGGTATCCATAGCCAGTGCGGTCAATGATTTGGCTGAGGGGGTTCAGACCTATGCAGAACAGCAGTGGGGACAGTGCATCTCCTTGGTATATGCCACATTTGATGGCCACTTGTGCAATTGGCTTGCCATTGGTTTCAAGGATGGTTTTCCACAACCGCATTGAGTTTGCAATGAATGCCCTTAGAGTCCGATTGATATTGTACAACTCCAAGCACTCAGTGATCCGTGTGTGGCATTGAGTCATAGGCTTTCTTGTAATCAATCCAGGCAGTGCACAGGTTGGTCTGACGGGTTCTGCAGTCATGGGCAACTGTTCGGTCAACCAGGAGTTGGTGTTTGGCTCCTCTGGTGTTTTTGCCGATGCCCTTCTGTGCTGTGCTCATGTATTGATCCATGTGCCCGCTTATCTTAGCCGCAATGATGCCTGACATGAGCTTCCATGTTGTGGAGAGACAGGTTATTGGCCGATAGTTGGATGGGACTGTACCCTTTGAGGGATCCTTCAGGATCAGGATTGTACGCCCTTGGGTTAGCCATTCAGGGTGAGTCCCATCCCTTAGCAGCTGGTTCATTTGTGCTGCCAGGCGCTCGTGGAGAGCAGTGAACTTCTTTAGCCAGTACGCATGGATCATGTCAGGGCCAGGTGCTGTCCAGTTTTTCATGCCTGAGACTCTTTCCTGAATGTCTGTGTAGCAGGTATTGGGCCGGAACAACCACCGCTAGCAGTTTAAAAATATTTGTGTGGGGAAAGATTGGCTCTGAAATACATAAAATGAGACGGAGACGTTATGGCTGTGTTGTCTTGGCTTTCTGCTACTGCCGATTAACTTTAATTGTACAATAGTTACATTTTTACACACAAGTCACATCCAATTACAATATTCTTTTTCTTAATTACCACAAAGTAATAACAGTTCCAATTCACATTGTTCTTAGTCAATATAAAATTTACTGTTAATTTTTCTTTCAAAAATATTCCATCTAATGACTTAAATTTAGCAGTACAGTATTACTTGTTTTGACAGCACATTTATAATTGTAACTTTTGCCTTTTTCAATGTGTCATAACTTTTATAGGTCCACAGAATAATAATGCCGGATCCTAACAATAAAAACAAATACAAACAGTGACTGGAGCGAGGCGAACTAACAAGGTCTAGGCTAAAAGCTAGCGCGGGAGTTAGCATAACGGCTATCATACATTTTAACAGAAATATCCAAATGAGAAATGTCTAGCTTTGACTAGCGACTGTTACAACAAAAGTTATTCATTTATGACTTCATATGAGTCAGTATTCTGCTTGGTGAGACTGTACCAACCTGAAATACACAAAATGAGACGGAGACGTTATGGCTGTGTTGTCTTGGCTTTCTGCTACTGCCGATTAACAGGAAGCAGAAGCAACAGCGAGCCAAACCGTCTCACTGAGTGTGCTGCCATCAAGCGGACAAAATTGGTATTGCAATTGTCTATCTCAAAATAAAACAACACCACTATTAATCATTTACAAATTACATTACATTAAATAAAAACTATGTGATCACACCTTGTGGGCGTCACACGCTCCCTGACAAAAGAAAAGATGGCTCCCGACATAAAACTAAATATTTCTTTTCCCCAGTCCACATTCAACAGTATTTAACTTCAATTTTCTTGAAAAATGTCTTTAAAGCAATAATAGTCTATTGGGAAAACACCATAGGTTGCATGTAAGCAGGTGAGTTTACAGGTGCCTGGTAAGCATAAGGTGAGTATGCAGCTAGAGGACTGTACAGTCCCTGACAAAAGTCTTGTCGCTTATCCATTTTGTAGAAACAAAAGCTTATAACCTGACTTTAAATGAATCGATTGGTTTTAGAAATGTCTCATATGAAGCTAAGACCCTCCCAAATTATGCTCAATATACTAAAATAAATTTGCTTCACTGAAGAAAGATTGATCATTTAATGAACACAGAAAGGTCAGATTTTGGCAAGACAAAAGTCTTGTCGCCTTGTCATATGATGCACACAATCCTAGATTACAGCCTCACCTGTGATCAGTTACTGATCAATCAATTAGTGGGTGTGTATAAAAAGAACCCCAGCACACCAGACCTTCACATCAACTGCAACTTGACCTCTGACAACATGCCTAAGATCCACCCTGAGACCAAAGCGTTAATTATCAAGAGGCTGAAGACCAGATCCACTGCTGAGGTGGCTGACACCTTCAATGTGTCTCAGCGTCAAGTACAAAGAATAAGAAAAAGATCTGAAAAGACTGGAGATGTTTTTCACAAGCCCAGATCCGGCAGACCCCGCAAGACAACTGCTCGGGAGGACCGTTTGCTGATTCGAAAATCCAAGGCCAGCCCCTTTTCCACTGCAGCAGAGCTCCACCAGGCCTGGTCACCTCAAGTCCCTGTGTCAACCAGAACAGTTTGTAGAATTCTGTCTCGAAATGGCCTCCATGGTCGAATCAGTGCACAGAAACCAACACTAAACAAAAGGCAATGAAAAAACCGTGTGGCATTTGCCAAGGCCCACAGCCTGCTGAAAGGATGGACACTGGAAAAGTGGCAGAAGGTGGATTTCTCAGATGAATCCTCAGTTGAATTACATCACAGCTGCCGAAAATATTGCAGGAGACCTACTGGAGCCCGCATGGATCCAAGATTCACCCAGAAAACAGTTAAGTTTGGTGGCGGAAAAATCATGGTCTGGGGTTACATCCAGTATGGGGGTGGGCGAGACATTTGCAGGGTGGAAGGCAATATCAATAGCCTAAAATATCAAGAAGTATTAGCTACCTCTTACATTCCCAACCATAAAAGGGGTCAAATTTTGCAGCAGGATGGTGCTCCATCGCATACTTCTATCTCTACATCAGAGTTCCTCAAGGCGAAGAAGATCAAGGTGCTCCAGGACTGGCCAGCCCAGTCACCAGACATGAACATCATTGAGCATGTCTGGGGTAGAATGAAAGAGGAAGCATGGAAGGCAAAACCAAAGAATCTTGATGAACTCTGGGAGGCATGTAAGACTGCTTTCTTTGCCATTCCTGATGACTTCATCAACAAATTGTATGAATCATTGTCGAACCGCATGGATGCAGTCCTTCAAGCTCATGGAAGTCATACAAGATATTAAATATGGATCTCACAGCACCACTACTTAATTCACTGATGTTATGCAACATATTTTTGTATTTGAAGTAAATTATTTGTTCAATTTTCTGTAGGCGACAAGACTTTTGTCTTGCCAAAATCTGACCTTTATGTGTTCATTAAATGATCAATCTTTCTTCAGTGAAGCAAATTTATTTTAGTATATTGAGCATAATTTGGGAGGGTTTTAGCTTTCATATGAGACATTTCTAAAACCAATCGATTAATTTAAAGTCAGGTTATAAGCTTTTGTTTCTACAAAATGGATAAGCGACAAGACTTTTGTCAGGGACTGTAGGCACTAGGTAAGTATGGCATGTACATAGGTGGCATGTAGGTCATTAGTGGATATGTACTTGGAGTGTGCATAGCAGGTAAGGGCTGCAAACAAGATCCCTCCACTAAGTTAACTGTTGCTTGTGAGGGCTGACCTAATGACTTATAAGTGAATATCTGACGTGGTTTTCTATCACGTGTGGACCTTCTAACCTCTGTGTGCTCTACAGGGTGAGTAGGTGGTCTCTGTTCTTGGTCCGCTGTCATGTAGTCCTCAGGTCCCTCTTCTGCAGGCCAGATGAGTAGAGGTGGGTTGTCCTGGAGTACCTCCTCTCTCGGCGGTATGTGAGTTGCAGCAGGTGAATCCTCTCTGGCAGGTGAGTAGGCAGGTACAACTGGCGTGTCCTCTCTGGTAGTTGTCACAGGTAAGTATCTGGTTTGTCCATTTGCAGGCTCTCCGAAGTGCTCTTGTACTGTCTTTGGTTGGGATGGAGGCTGCTCATTACTAATAAGTCTCTGTGTTCTCCTCTCATCAGGTATCCGTAACCAGTAGCCTGAGCTGCTCCCTTCATCTGTGTCACTTTCTGAGTTGTCACTTTGATTCATCTGTTGCTGTGTCTCTATTAGTCTCCTTCTCTTTGGTCTGTTTTCTCTTGTGTTTTTGTCACTTTTGGGTTTTGCAGGGCGGGTATTGATCTCAATAGGTAAGTCATTTACTAACAGCAGGAGATTACGATGCAGTGTCCGAGTTTTTCTTTTGTCTCCACTCTCAGGACAAACAACATACACTGGGTTTTGGCCAAGCTGTTCTTTTACTATGTAAACAGTCTTTTCCCAATAGGATCTTAGCTTGCCGGGCCCTCCACGTTCACTGAGATTTCGCACTAGGACTCGGTCTCCTGGCTGTAGTACAACACCTTTAATTTTCTTGTCATATGTAACTTTCCCTCTTGTGCTGGATTTTTGACTGTTTTCGCTGGCAATGCGGTAAGCCTCTGACATGCGCTCAGCCCACTTTTCTGCATATCCCCTTGGTGAATATGTCTCTCCCTCCTTAGCTAATCCAAATAGCAAATCCACCGGGAGGCGGGGATTTCGGCCATAGAGCAGAAAAAAAGGAGAGTATCCAGTGGCCTCGTGACGCGTACAGTTATATGCATGAACAATGTGTGAGAGGTGGTCTTTCCACCGCAACTTTTCAGTGTCTGTCAAAGTCCTTAACATTTGCAGTATGGTTCTATTGAACCGCTCGGCTGGGTTACCCTGTGGGTGATATGGGGATGTGCGTGAATGACCCACACCAGACAGGCTTTGGAGTGTCTTAAACAGTTCATTTTCAAATTCACGTCCCTGGTCATGATGCAGTTTTTGGGGGTATCCAAACCGGAGAATGAAGTCTTGGAAAATGCGCTCAGCTGCTGTGCGCCCACTCTTGTTTTTTGTTGGATAGGCCTGAGCGAATCTAGTGAAGTGGTCAACTACCACTAGGATGTACTCATAACCTCCACGGCTGGCTTCTAAATGCAAATAGTCAATACACACGAGCTCTAAAGGGGAACTGGTGGATATGCTACCCATAGGAGCTCAGACATGTGTTACAGGCTTCTTGGACATAATACAGGGACATTTCTGAGTGACATATGTCTCAACTTCTTTTGCCATAAAGGGCCAATAGAATCTTTCTCTGGCAAGATGGAGCACTCGTTCAGTACCGACATGGCCCATTTCATTGTGTAACTGCTGTAGAGCCAGATTTCTGTATTTTGCAGGGAGTACTAGCTGCTTTCTCTCTTTTGTTTTTCTGTACAGGAGGTCATTTTCAAGATGGAGCTTCGTCCATTCATGTAACAATTTGTGTGCAGCTCCACTTACAGTCTTGCGTACCTCATCTGTCAGCTTTATCTGTGACTCTTTCAACTTGATGATCTGGCTGATGGCAGAATCTTTTCGTTGAGCTTTGATCAGATCACTGTGGCTGATGCTCCGTAGACTGGCATGAAGCGGCTGGTGCAAGTCTGGAGCAGTGGTGTTGAGAGCTGCGACCCAGGCAATGTCTTTCTGTTGGGCTGCTTGGGTCCCATCCCAGGTAGCTCGCACCGCCTCATCTGAAAAAGTCTCAGTACACTCAGAAACATACTTTTCAATGTCTAATGGTAGACGTGATAGTGTGTCTGCATCAATGTTAGTCTTTCCAGGTCTGTACCTTATGTCAAATCTAAAGTCAGAGAGCTCCCCAACCCACCTATGTCCAACTGCGTTAAGTTTTGCTGTACTCATGACATATGTCAACGGGTTGTTATCAGTATAAATAGTGAAATGGGGTGCGTAATACAAATAGTCTCGAAATTTTTCACACACAGCCCATTTCAAGGCGAGGAACTCTAACTTCCCACTATGTAAATGGTAGTTACGTTCAGCCTGTGTCAAAGTCCGTGAGCCATAACCTATGACACGCAACTTGCCATTTTGACACTGATAAAGAACAGCTCCTAACCCCTTGTCTGAAGCGTCTGTGTGCAGTGTGAAAGGTAAGTCAAAGTCAGGATAAGCTAGTAGAGGGGGACTAGTGAGGAGAGTGACTAGCTGTTCTAAAGTGTCCTGGTGCACCAATGTCCATGTGACAGGCTCTTTGGAGGGTAACTGTGCATGTTTAGTGTTTCTGTTACAGGTAGGACTCTGGGCTGGGCCTGGCTTAGTCTGGAGCAGTTCATAAATAGGCCTGGCTATTCTCGAAAAGTCCTGGATGTAAGAGCGGTAGTACCCCAGAAACCCTGTTAGTTTCCTCACATCTCCCACTATCTTTGGCATCTTGGATGTCAGTGTCTTTACAGTCTCCAGGTCACGTGGGTCTATTTTGACTCCTTCAGCTGACACAATCTTGCCCACGTACCTCACTTCATTTTTGAAAAGTTCACACTTCTCTGGTCTCAGCTTTACCCCGTGTTGCTGTAAGGCACGAAGAACTTTTCTGAGACACTCGACATGATCATCAAAACTTTTTGCATAGCACAATATATCGTCTAAATAAGGTAAGCAACATTCATCTCGAAGGGGACCAAGCATTTCCTCCATGCTCCTTTGGAAGGCTGCAGGAGCATTAGTCAGTCCAAATGGGATACGGACCCATTCGTATAGGCTCCAAGGAGTGATGAAGGCAGTGAACTGTCGGGACCCCTCTGCAACAAAACCCTGGTGATATGCTTTCCCCTGGTCAAGGATGCTGAACCAGGTATAACCACCAAGTGTGTCTGTCAGGTCTTGTATTCTGGGCAATGGATGTCTATCAGGAACAGTCTTTTTGTTAAGGAGCCGATAGTCAATACATAATCTTAAGCTGCCATCTTTTTTTCTGACACAAACAACTGGAGCAGCATATGGGGACTTGGATTTTACTATCCACCCTTTCAACAGCAGTTCTTGTATGTAATCCTTGACCTCTCTGAAAAGTGGCTTTGGTATTGATGAGTAGGCTCTTTGAACTGGGATATCATCCATAAGATTGATTGACATTTGCAGGGTTGGTATACATCCAATGTCTGTACTGTCCTGTGCAAAAGCTGCCGATTCTTCACAGAGCATTTTGTTAACCTTTATTTGTTGCTCATCAGTGAGGTGACTTAAATCAACAGGTGGTTGCCATGGTGATGGTTCTGTGGCAGGAGTGGAGGTTGTGCTGCTGATTGTCACTGGGGGCTCAGGATCTTTTGGTGAGTCCATCTTTATTACTTTGTCAACACTCTGGATACTACCAAGGGCAGTTTTTCTTTGTAGCGTTACTGCATGTTTTGTGTTGTTGCCCACGGGTACCAAAACATAGGGGTTCTTTACATTTTGTACCTCCACAAGACCCTCACCAATGTCAAGTTCTGCAAGACGTGTGTTAATTTCATCAGGTTCAAACAGAAATACAGTCTCTGACAGGTCCATATCAGAGGGCACAGTACATTTGATCCAAGCAACTTGACCAGCTGGTATAACGGTGTTACATTTGCCGGTGCGTATTCTTTCATTTTGAATGGAGGGTTTGTCTGTCTGAATAAAGTTCACAAGCAGCTCTGCTTTTTCTGATGGGATAGACATGGCATTACAGAGTAGGCTGGTGAGTGTTGGAATAAATCTCTCAGGTTGCTTTTGGATCACCTCCTCTAGTACATTGAAAC
Organism: Taenioides sp. WSHXM2023; assembly: GCA_029959045.1. NCBI lineage: Eukaryota > Metazoa > Chordata > Actinopteri > Gobiiformes > Gobiidae > Taenioides > Taenioides sp. WSHXM2023. The sequence goes on from CM057092.1 coordinate 1,276,789, forward strand.
CTAATATTGGTCTCTCCAGAGCAAAACTACTAACAAGAAAAGGCACAGTAATCGAGAAGCTAGGGTCTACATTGCCTACCAGGTTAACTGTTATAGCTACCCAACCCTCAAATGGGAGAATGTCTCCATTCACAGCATGCAGTCTCAAGTCATCCTCCTCATTAACAATCTCACTGATGGGTCTAACTAAAGTGTCAGGTAGGTATCTCTTTTTCCACTCTTTATCAATGATGCTTACTTGGGCCCCAGTGTCTAATAATGCACTGACTGCTAAACCGTTCAGATTACACTGGGTGAGGGCTTTCTTCCCAATAAGCTTAGCAAGTTTTTCACTTTTTACATCAGGTGAGTCTATAGCCATTGTGTTGACATGTTTGGTCTGTGTTTGCTGTTCTTTTTGTTGGCCCTTGTCTTTACTAACGGCAGGTTGGGACGAAGGAGGGGACCCGATCACTGTTTGTCCCGGGACAGTGACCGGCTCCAGTTTCCCTGACGCGGAGGCTTCTTGAGACAGCCCACTGCTCGATGCCCTTCGTCTCCACAGTAAAAACAGTGAGGACAATCAGGATGGTCCTGTGCCAGACATGTGGCACAACCATGTCGTTTTGGTTTCTGATAATTTGCTTTAGTTTTCATGTACCGATTTGTCTGCTCTGCTTGTTGTGACTGCAAATGTTCAACCATATTTGTTAACTTTTCAACCTTGTCAACTAGCTGTTGGATGACGTCATTCTTTTTATCAGTTTGTCTTTTCACAACACTGTCCTCTTTTGTAGGGACACCCTGTGCGGCATTTACATCAGTTGTTGCACTGTGTGCATTGGTACCTCTGAGGCGTGACACTGGACCTAGACGACGCTGTCTTTCACTCTCATCACTCATTACTTTTTTTAGGTGTTTGAGTATAGCTTCATCAGTGACTGAAGGGTCAGCTAGTAATGGTTTGAGTTCTCGGCGAATGTCACTATGTTTGTGTCCTAGGCCCTGGTACACTGTGTGAAGAAATACATCTTGAACTGTACTAGCATTGTACTTAACATCTGTAGCATTATGTTTTGAGGCAAGCAAGATCTTTTGCTTTAGGCCTATGACTCGATACAGGAATTGCTGTGGTGTCTCATTGTCATTTTGCTTAGTGCACATTAGTTCTTGAAAAAGCTCAGTGTTGTTTTGTTCTCCAAGATGGGAGTGCAGAAATTCTTTTAGTTCTTCTACAGTCAGTTCATCTTTATTCATCAGCATGTCCTTGAAATTACCTGGTTTGATGACTCTCAAGACAGCTCGGACTATTTCAGCATCACTAAACTGTTCTTTGAACCCTTCTTCAATCTGGCGACAAATACTGTTATAACTGATGTCTGACCCCTGGTCTCCTATCTGACCTCCCTGTATTTTGAACTCTCTCCGGTGGAGGTAAGAGAGATCTCTGAGTGACACAACTTTCTCACGTGTGGGGGAGTTAGTAGGGTTACTTTGGGCTCTAAACTGTGATCTCGACTGCGGTTTTACAGGCAGCTGATGGGCAGATGGAACAGCATCTGAGGGCATGTACTGTGCTACCTTTTTACTCAGCTCCTCATAACTGTTAAGCAGCTCCTGCATCTCTGTGTCATTTGAGCTCACAGGTCGGGATTCAGGACCACCAGTTTTCTCATTCTCAGAGTGATTTTGGCTTTGTGCAATGTCATCAAGTTGTGTGTCTGGGGATTGGGCATTTGAGTAATTCACAACTACACTAGTTGACAAACCACGGCTTTCTATGATTTGTTCAATAACATCTTTGAGCTGCAGTAGATGTGACATTCCCTGATCCTCAGATTCTAGTAAAGCATTACTGCACATAACATCACTGATGTACTGGAAACAATTCTCTTCATCCCCTGACGTAAGACGTGACTCGTCCACTCCAGGCATGGTCCCCAGTGATTTGGCGAGCTGGAACAGTTCATCTGCTGAGAGGGTGAACAGGCTCCTCTTGATGCTCCACACCAAGCCTTTCCTTTCACCTTCTGACATGACTGACTCCAATTTCCTTTCACCTGATCCACGCCGGCGTTGGCCCTTTTCCCTCTTATGTCCTTGGCACGTGTTGTTTAGGTACACCGTAGCTTTTCTCTTTACTCAGCACCGTTGGTGTTGGGGTGTTGAGTTTTCATCAGTAGGCAGCAGCTGACACCATCTAGACTTGTCCCTCTGGTCACTGCTGGGCTCATCAGGGTTGACCAATACTTTCCCCGTACGGGCCACCAAGAAACTGTAGCAGGTATTGGGCCGGAACAACCACCGCTAGCAGTTTAAAAATATTTGTGTGGGGAAAGATTGGCTCTGAAATACATAAAATGAGACGGAGACGTTATGGCTGTGTTGTCTTGGCTTTCTGCTACTGCCGATTAACTTTAATTGTACAATAGTTACATTTTTACACACAAGTCACATTCAATTACAATATTCTTTTTCTTAATTACCACAAAGTAATAACAGTTCCAATTCACATTGTTCTTAGTCAATATAAAATTTACTGTTAATTTTTCTTTCAAAAATATGCCATCTAATGACTTTAGCAGTACAGTATTACTTGTCTTGACAGCACATTTATAATTGTAACTTTTGCCTTTTTCAATGTGTCATAACTTTTATAGGTCCACAGAATAATAATGCCGGATCCTAACAATAAAAACAAATACAAACAGTGACTGGAGCGGGGCGAACTAACAAGGTCTAGGCTAAAAGCTAGCGCGGGAGTTAGCATAACGGCTATCATACATTTTAACAGAAATATCCAAATGAGAAATGTCTAGCTTTGACTAGCGACTGTTACAACAAAAGTTATTCAGTTATGACTTCATATGAGTCAGTATTCTGCTTGGTGGGACTGTACCAACCTGAAATACACAAAATGAGACGGAGACGTTAGCCGTGTCTCATTTCAGGGTCTGCATCCTCCGAGGCCAGGTGCCTCCAAGGCCGTGAAGGCTGCAGCCTTCGAACCAGCCTCCGCGGACCGCATTTCCGTTGGCGAAATGGGACAGGTCCAGCCCACGGAGCCGCTCCCGTCGCCCAGCAACCAAGACACGCTGCTAACGCTAATGCTAACGCTAATGCTAACGCTAACGCTAATGCTAATGCTAACAACACGCACCACGCAGATTACGCACACGGATCAATAACAAAGATTACACGTGGGTAATTGAACTATCGGATTTTGAGACCAAGTTATTCTAATAATTCTCATCCAAATCTTGTGGCTGAAACAAAAACGTATGTTTAACTTTTGCAAAACAAAACTGTTATATTTCTGGGATAGATCTGAAATAGGCTAAATTACCTTAAAGTTTCAAATACAGTGCTGAGATATGCATTATTAATTATTATTATCATTATTAAATATTTCTATATTGACCAAGGATTACATTTAAACAGGGAATGCATTTAAATCAGTTTATAAAGAAAGACATCTCTCCTTTGAGAAAAGATGGTTTATTAAACATTCAAAGGAACTTCTGGAAATACTTTATCTTGATGTGAAAAGTCAAACATTGAACCCATTACACACATTTAATGCAATAATAGGTGAGTAAAAACAGCTGTATGTCAGTGAACTCTCAAATTCTGTTCCCTTTTTGCTGAAGCAGGTGACAGTCCAAAATGAACAAATTATCTTTGTAAAATATGATCAGGTGGATTACCACTGCTTAATTGCAGTACAATAGTACATTCTTATAGTACATGTAATTAGTTACTATCAAAAGAGACATCAAATAAGTGGCACATTTCACCATGATACAAATGTCAGTATAGACTGAAAAACATTCAAATAAACATATGAGCAAATGATGTTTTCAGTTTTGTCTCACACACTTGTTAAGGTCATATAAGGCCACATTTATCATGGGACACTTCCTCAGTGATTAAGCTGTTTAGGTGCTCCTCTGCTAAGATGCAAAGAAACTACCATTTGACTATTTTACTTGTGCAGGAAATTAGAAGTTAAACCTAAACATCACTATTAGGACACATTAGGGACAGCAGCAGCACGTGCAGGAGGGAGGCCTGATGCAACCAGAGACCCCACAGGTCTTCTACAGTCAGCATGGACAGTGGAGACATGACCCAGTGCACTTGGACCACTCAGTGTGATGTATCTCGTCTTCTGGAGGAGGAAGAGCAGCATGGGCCTTATGTCTGATTGATCAAAGTCCTGTCCTGCAGAGTGAAAACCTGTAATGACACACACATTAAGAAAACTACAAAACTATTACAGGTAAATTTGGTTCAGTGTATATACATTCAGATCCAAAGGCCGTTTAGATAAATCGAAACATCTTCATTAATAGAGGAATCCCACACATATTTTCACAATTTAGATTTCAATATGAGCAGGATTAATTTGCAGCCCTTATTATTGCAGGCCTAACTTCTCCAGTATTGTCCTGAGTCAAACAGAACATAAACATTCACATTTACATAATAATAAATACAGTACATTTATAATTATATTATATATAATATGAAATCTGTTACAGATCTCCTAGTGTTACTGCAAACATTTGTTCAATAACCGTGCAGCACACGCTGTCCTTTCATTTATGTAGTTAATTATGTCTTTTTTATTACAGTTTTCATGGTGCTTTTGTAAGGGAGATATAATGGATAATAACACTTAATAAGTCCAGCTTATTTGTGAACAACTGTCTACTGACAAATATGTAGGTTTAGTTCTCCATTGTGATATTACTACATTACTACACATGATAGTACTACATTGTGTAGTATACTTTTCAGATCACCAGCTTCCCGGCCATTATTTAGTAATCACAGAAGTACAGGCTGTGGAGAACATAGGAAATAAATGGGGAAACCCAGGTTAATTCACAACTACTCACATATGTACAAATGAAAAAGGTTTTCAAATGGCAGTAATGCCAGCGCTGATATAATTTTCATGGCTGATGTTATATTATCTAACAGGAGCATATAGCACTGTTTTAATACTTACCTCCAAGCCATGTTCACGGAGAATTTAGCCCCGGTGAACAGGTGGTCGTTCTCCCGCCTCAGCTCAGTTAGTCGGGTGGTCTGCTCCTTGTTCCCTGAAGACAAAAATATTCTTACATACTGGAGAATATCCAACATTACAACAGCTAAGCTAATAAACAAGTGTAAGGGATAACGCTACTAACCGCTAATACAACAATATCCGTAAACTAAGCCATAACAACTACCTTCATACATATGTTTAACTAACATCTTAAGTTAAACTTAAGTGAACTTGTTTATGAACAGTTTCATGTAGCGAGTAACTTAGAATTAATTGTAGGCGAGGTAAACCAATACTTACATTTAAAAGTAAAATTGCAACTGGTAGGGGACGCAGCCGCGGACTCCATTTTTTCCCGTAGAAGAAGAAGCGTGCGGTGCATGCTGGGAAATATAAGGCCGCGAAGGATACATTTTCACGTCCTTCGTTCACGGCCTGATCTCCATGGAAACGAGGCCGGTTTTCAGGCTGCATCCTCGGAGGCTGCATGAAATGGGACAGGCCTTGTCGCGCCGGAAGTGGCGTATGCGGCCGAAAAACCAGCCTCGGAGGATGCAGACCCTGAAATGAGACACGGCTGTTATGGCTGTGTTGTCTTGGCTTTCTGCTACTGCCGATTAACAGGAAGCAGAAGCAACAGTGAGCCAAACCGTCTCACTGAGTGTGCTGCCATCAAGCGGACAAAATTGGTATTGCAATTGTCTATCTCAAAATAAAACAACACCACTATTAATCATTTACAAATTACATTACATTAAATAAAAACTATGTGACCACACCTTGTGGGCGTCACATCTGTCACTGTGATGGTGACTGGATCTTGTTCAGGGAGGTTGCTGTGGTCTTCCCTCAGAGCCACCAGCCACTGTGCATCGGTGTTATGTGATGCCTCCCTCTCCCATATCCTCTTCCAGTACCTTTCAGTCTCCAGCCTTGGGGGGTCTGCTCTGGTGTTATTCCCCTGCCATTGAGCGTACTCGTTCGCAGGTTGTGTTGCGAAGAGGCAGTTTACTCGTCTGGCTTCATTTTCCCGCGTGTACCTCTTTAGGCGGCTGGCTAAGGCTTGCAGCCTTTGCTTGGCAGTTTCGAGTGCTTCAGGTAATTTTGTACCTTATCATCCTAACCTGTACCTTATCATCCTAACCGTTCACTCCGCTCTGAAAATGCTGCACTATTGGTGGTTCCTAGAGTTGCTAAAAGTACTTTAGGAGGTAGAGCTTTTAGGTACCAAGCACCCTTGTTGTGGAATCAGCTCCCTGCTCATGTCAAAGAAGCTGACACAGTCTCTACATTTAAGATTAGGCTCAAAACGTTCCTCTTTGAATTAGCTTATGGTCAGGTCAGTTAGGAACAGAAACTTAACCCATAGGCCTAGTTAAGCTGCTCTAGGAGATATATTACTGGGGAAAGTATGGCATCTTGAGCACTGTCCTCTGGTTTCTCCTACTTTTTCTCCTCCTACTGTTAAGAATATTCAATTACTAGTTCATTCGTAGTCTGTTCTTTGCTATTCACATGTTGTCCCTTGTCCCACTCCCCTTTTGGGGAGTGTAACTGTTTCAGATGCTGCTGTTCCAGTTTGGACCGCTGCTGTCCCCTAGTGTCGAGGACCTGGACCCCTCCTCTCCTTCCCTGTCCTGGATTAACTGTCCTTGTCCTGCTAGATTAGTAGTTTCATCTGCCTGTCCGTCCATAGGAGTGGATCTCTCCTTCACTGTGGTTCTCCTCGAGGTTTCTCCGTTTTCCCATTGGGTTTTTCTGAGTTTTTCCTTGCCGAGAAGGAGGGTCTAAGGACAGGAGATGCTCGGACAATTATCCATTTGCCTGCTTGTTGTTGGACATTCTGTATTTTTGATTTATGAATGTTTCTTATTCTGCTTTATTCTCTGATATCTCCGTCTGTCTGCTAAATCAACAATTTTGTGAAGTCCGCCGAGATAACTCTTGTTGTGATTTTGGGCTATACAAAAATAAATTGAATTGAATTGAATTGAAAGGTATGGGCATCTGGCTGTACCTCCTGGGTACTTTTTTCATTGCACCTTTCTTTGGCTCACAGAAGTATACTCAGATGTTAAAAATGCATTTATGCTTTTGTCTGCTGTATAGGTATAGGCTAATCTATCACAACTGCGGATCATTATGTTGAATTTCAATATTTTCAATCATATTATTTATCTAAAGCAATTTAATAAAAGATACAAGGAAACTGCAGACCCTAATGAGGTATTTAGAGCGCATTCCCTCCTGCCCTTTTATGGTATGGCGCAGTAAATGCACCAAAGCGCTGCAGCTGGCTGCAGATCATGCTAGTGAACAGCACATTAAAAAAAAAAAAAAAAGTGCCAAAATGGTTAAGCAGCGTTGACAAATCCTAAGTGTATCACAGATTAAATCAGAGCTATTCTGCAAAATCAACTTCAGAACTATTAGCCATGTTATAGCTGTTATCCCTCACCATTTACTCACTCAAAGTTGTGTTTGGAGTGATTTGTGCATGTTTGAGCAGTTTTTTCACTTATTTTCAAGATGCCATATTGCTGATCAACCCCCATTTTCACCACTGGTGCACGCCCACTGCTCTGTACTTACATCGTACTCCAGTTTTATTTTTCTTTATCCATGATGCATGTAGGATACAACTGTGTCATGTAGTTATTTTGTCACAAATTAAAAATAAATCTGCTGCTCGCTAGTGTGATCTCCAATTATCCACTGGAGATGCCGACTCTTTGTTGTGATGAAAAGTGCAGGCAGCTCCCATTTTATTAAGTTGTTTTAGATGAATATTGTAATTTAAAATGTGCAAATTATAACAAAATGATCCATGGGTGTCATAGCTATACAGCACACATCAGTACAATAAGTTTTCCTTAAAGGTTGTGTAGAAGATTTTCCAAGGAAAGAGAAATACAGAATTACAGAACTATTTGTTCTTTTTCAAATGTTGTGCATGCGTGACCCTTTTCCTTTTTTAAGCTACCTTAAAGGTGCGCTGCGTAACTTTTTTACTGGAGGATATGCGTTAAGTCAAGGTTCCTGATTTAGACTTTATTTACTCACATTTACGAAATGGATTTGTGTGTCCTGGTTTATTCTTGATTTTGTGTTATAGATTAGTCAAATTGGTACAGCTTCAGGCCTAGTTTAGTCTTTCAATAAACTGTATCAGCGTAGATACTTGGGCTGGTCAGGGCTTACATTAGTTAATTTTACTTTTGAAAACCAAACATTTTGTGTGTTACCTGCATAAAAGAAAATGCACAGTTTAATATATTCATGTCATTTTCCCACACATTGTACTCATTATGTGATTAGTGGCTCTTAGACACTTTGGAGCTAAATCTGCCTATACTTACCGTATTTTCCGGACTATAAGCCGCTACTTTTTTCTCACACTTTGAACCCTGCGGCTTATACACCGATGCGGCTCATATATGGACGGATTATTCGTCTATGAACACAGCGGATGCGCGCGCAGCTTGAGTGCAGAAAGCGCCGCTGTCTGTGCGGTGAACATGGGTTAGGGTTAGTTAGAACACTCGCTAGCGCTGTTGTCAGCACTAAAACAGTTTATCGCTGCGTGATAAAATACGTTCTGCTGCTAAATGAACATTAGTGAGTGGGATACGTCTTAATGACCCGTATGTGTTAAATGCAGGTGAGGCGTAAATGACGAGACGAAACGTCTCAAACTTCAGTAGCGGGACATCCACTCATACATGATCGATACAACTAACCCCGACCCCCGGAGAGCCTGAAATCCTGTTGAAATTCTACAAGACACTGACATGATCCCAGACACTGACATGATCCCAGACAGGACAGCGGCTCTTTCTGCTCGAGACATGCGCAGTAGAGCGCCAGAGCGACTCTCGCGCGTGACGAACTGACTCAATGCAAAAAGACGACAAAAGCTTTCAGAGGCAATACAAGCAGATGCTCGGAACTTGAAAACTTCTTGAAGACGTGGACACCTGCGGCTTATAGACAGGTGCGGCCTATATATGTACAAGAATAAAATTCTTTGAAAATTTAGTTGATGCGGCTTATATTCAGGTGCGCTCAATAGTCCGGAAAATACGGTACTTAGAAGTGCTTTATTCTTACACAAGGCTCACAGACACACACACACACACACACACACACACACACACACACACACACACACACATGCACACACAGAGGTTGGACCCCTGCTGCTCCATTCAAGGGACTGGTGTAAGAAGCATCCCACACTGCTGTTCAGAGCTGGAGATGGATAAAAGAAAAGAGAAAAAAAAGACAAAGAGAGCGAGACTCAGGAATGGTGAATCAACTGATAATACTTTTATAGCTGTAATCTAGTATATAATTTGAGAGGACTGGAAAGTAGCCTTTTTAAAAACTGCTATGAAAGGATTTAATAGAATACAATTTGACAGGAAAGAAGACTATATATGTATAATTAACAACACAAAGGTTTGTCCATAAACTTACCTGAACAAGAGACACATTCCCACAGCAGAGCCAGATTTTAACCAACAAGCAAATGAGCTAAAAATACTACAAAATTAAGACCCGTTAAAAAAAGCGTTATTTACCCTTATAACTGATTAGTAATTATAAAGGTCCGATATTATGAGAAATTGACTATTGTGAGATTTAAGTCATGTTGCAATGTTGCAACTTCATCAGAAACATACCTGGAGTTGTGTTTTGGTTCATTCACATAGGTTTGAGTTATCCTTTGGTTTATCTGCATCCTCAAAGCTCAAAATGCTCTTGTAAAAAACAGGCTGTTCATAGAAAAGTATTCACACATGCAACTTCATTCACTTCACTCCATCAGTGTCCATCAGTGCACGTGGCACCAGGACACCCTAGGCTGGAGGTCGATGATCGACTTCGGCTGTGTGTCTTGGACACTCGGGTGAAGAGAGAGGCAGAGCTGTCAACCGATCACCACCTGGTTGTGAGTTGGGTCCACTGGAAGAGGAAGAAGCCAGAAAGACTTGGCAGGCCCAAGCGTATAGTGAAGGTCTGTTGGGAACATCTGGCAGGGGGACGGGGCCAGGGTCAGGGGGACCTTCAACTCACACCTCTGGGAGAGCTTCTCCTAGATTCCAGGGGAGGCTGGGGACATGAAGTCCGAGTGGGCTTTGTTCTTGACCTCTATTGTCGATGTGACCACTCATAGCTGTGGTCGTAAGGTCTGTGGTCCTTGGTGGTGGACACCAGAAGTAAGGGATGCCGTCAGGCTGAAGAAGGAGTCTTATCAGACCTTGTTGGCTCGTGGGACTCCTGAGGCAGCTGACGGGTACCGACGGGCCAAGCGTGCTGTAGCCCGGGTGGTCGCAGAGGCAAAAACTTGGGGTTGGGAGGAGTTTGGAGAGGCCATGGAGAAGGACTATTGGACGGCCTTAAAGAAATTCTGGCAAACCGTCCGACGCCTCAGGAGGGGGAAGCAGTGCTTCACCAACACTATTTACAGTATGGGAGGAGAGCTGTTGACCTCGACTGGGGATGTGATGTTGTCGGACAGTGGAAGGAATACTTTGAGGATCTCCTCATTCCCACCCCATGTCTTCTGAGACGGAAGCAGATGCTGGAGCCTCGGAGGCGGACTTCTGTCAGGTGAACTGATGGACTCCATCACCCTGGTTGAAATCACTGAGGTGGTTAGCAAGCTCCTCAGTGACAAAGCTCCGGTGGTGGATGATATCCGTCCTGAGTATCTTAAGTCTCTGGATGTTGTGGGGCTGTCTTGGCTGACACGTCTCTGCAACATCGCTTGGCGGTTGGGGACAGTACCTCTGGACTGGCAGTAGGGCTGGGTGATAAAATGATAACAAGTCTCAGTAGACATGTACTCAATATCAATACAAAATGTGTTTGATAGAACATTTCGATAGAATGTTTTTTGTTTTGTTTTTTTTAAGAAACCGGCGTAAGTTTAGCCAGAGCCCTCTCTGGTTTAGCTCCGCTTTAAATCTTTGTTGTGAAGCAAGCTTGATTGCATGACAAAGGCACTCGTCCTCTGGTGCGTAGCAACGTATGGGCAGACACAAGCTAATAAGCCAATCATGTAACAGTATCACGTTTGGTTGTGCCATCGCGTTGTCTCGTGGTCGTGCTTTTTCCAGAAACAGACTGTTGAAAAAAAGAAAAGATGAGTGCTGCCGCAATGAGCGAGGAAATTGTGGATAAAAAAGGAAAAGTCAGCTCGCCAGTATGGGAGTTTTTTTGGATTTTATAAGTCTGATCGTAGTCAGACAAATGTTGTCTGCAAATTATGCAAGACCATGGTCCCCACCAAGGCTGGTAATACCACCAATTTATTTTACCATCTTAGCCGCGCTCATCCTTTGGAGCACAGCCCCATCAAAAAACCACGATCAACACAACAAGAACAGCAGACTACCATGGAGAGGTACTCGACATCAGTGCCTTATGACAAATCATCTAAACGCCATAAAGACATAACTCAGGCAGTGGCATTATACATAGCCAAGGACATGCTCCCTCTCAGTATCGTAGAGAAGCCCGGTTTTAAAAATCTACTCCATATGCTCGACCTACAGTATGTACCCTGATAACATGACGACGTCATGCCAACGTTGGGCCAACGTATGTGTATACGTTGGGCCAACGTTGGCAGTTGACGTTGGGCCGACATTTTGCTCATTGGCAAGTGGTTGGGCCAACGTCATCAAAAGACGGTTGGCTAGACGTTGGTCCAACGTCTTGCCAACATTCAATAGGTCAGTTTCAGACGTTGGCCCTACGTCGGGCCAACGTATGTGTGGACGTTGGGCCAACGTTGGTAGTTGACGTTGGCCCAACGTTGGCAGTTGACGTTGGGCCAACGTCATTTTGCTCATTGGCAAGTGGTTGGGCCAACGTCATCAAAAGACGGTTGGCTAGACGTTGGCAGTTGACGTTGGGCCAACGTTAGCAGTTGACGTTGGGCCGACGTCATTTTGCTCATTGGCAAGTGGTTGGGCCAACGTCATCAAAAGACGGTTGGCTAGACGTTGGCAGTTGACGTTGGGCCAACGTTAGCAGTTGACGTTGGGCCGACGTCATTTTGCTCATTGGCAAGTGGTTGGGCCAACGTCATCAAAAGACGGTTGGCTAGACGTTGGCAGTTGACATTGGGCCAACGTTAGCAGTTGACGTTGGGCCGACGTCATTTTGCTCATTGGCAAGTGGTTGGGCCAACGTCATCAAAAGACGGTTGGATAGACGTTGGCCCAACGTCTACCCAACTATTAATTAGGCTTTTTATATACTGTATATATTGTACTACTAAATTGCATACTTTATGGAAAGTAATCACAGGTGAACAGTGCATGTAGGTTTTGTTGCAGTATTGCAACATTTATTGATAATACTTGAATTCATGTACACACATATTATCAAAATATAATGTTCAAGGATGGTTCTTAATTACAATGTACAAAAAATGTTACCAAAATATATTGCTGAAGGCTGATTTACAACAGAAAAAGTTAACTACATTTCAAATGCATTAAAATGCACTACAAGTTTCTGTGTACCTATATAAGTAGATGGAAATAAATGTAATGAGATCAACTTCTGAATGTAAAAATAAAATACTACCAACATGTCAAAACATACCTGAACAATCATGAGAAATCATAGCACCAAAACATAGCATATTTTCATACTTTTATCAACTAAACACACCCTAACTATGCATACACCGTGCGTGTGCCAGCACTGGATGGAATTACTAACAAAATAACAACCAAAATTACGAACCCAAATCTTAGACAATATATCTAAAGTGAATTTCAAATACAAGCCGATAAACCACGTGGGACAAGATCCAGTTGGAAAATGGATAATTAGTCAATATTCAGTGAGTAATCTAGCACTTTTCACGGGTGACGGCACATACTTGAAAACCGATGGGATGTAGTCAGGTGAAAGCGGGTTGTCACTCTTTTTACCTAGGACACAAAATAAGTAACGTTAAGTAAAGAAACCACTAAGATTACACTGAGAAAAAATATTCACTATTCAATGATATAGGCAGTTTAAAATGTTGTGATGTCACATGAATGCAACCCATTAGCTAATACGTTTTTAGGTCTGGACATTAACCACCGTAGTGAGGTTTATATCGCCAACTAGACTGGGTTGGTAGATTAGGTTGAGGACGTTTCGGCTCGTCCGACTGAAATACAATCCACCCAGTTTAGTCGGTGATATTTATTGTCCAAAACAATAACTATCAGCACCATTTAAGATAATATTAAATGTATAATGTTTACGTGAAATTACCTGATATGAAATGGTCACTGCACAAGCGAAATCCATTAGGTGAAGGGTTCCAACGCTCGGTTTTCTTCAGCGCGCTTCTTGCCCATTTTATCGCAGAAATCCATTTTCCCCTCCGAGCTGGATCTTTGGGAATGCGATAAAAGGCTCTATCTTTAACTTGTCCTCGGTGGTTTGTACATCCAGGGGCACAGCATGAGTCTACCATCGTTGTAAGCTGGAAGTTTTGTAGGCTAGTTAGTTAGTTTGTTTACAATAATTCCTGCCAAGATGGCGCCCGGTGGTGCATGCTGGGATAGCGTGACGTCATCTCCCGGAGCTCTATTGAAACGAATTGTCATTACAAACGTCGGCTCGACGGTCGCGCCAACGTCGTTAACCTGTGTCAGATATGACGGAATACCGAAAAATCGCGAACTTCAAACAACGTTGGTTCGACGTTGCGTTGCGTCGTGTAGACGTCGGCTCGACGTCTAAGATTATACGTCGGCAACGCTGACGTCGGCAGGACGGATCAATGTTTTCAGGGTACTTCCAGGACGAAAGTACTTTTCCAAGACTGCCATTCCCAAACTTTACCTGATGTGCAAAGAACTTGTACAACAGGAAATATTGTCAGCCAAGCACTTTGCCACAACCTCTGACCTGTGGTTAAGCCATACGTCAGAACCATATATTAGCTTGACCGTTAATTTCATAGATGAGGAATGGAACCTAAAAACCAGATGCCTTGAAACAGCATATTTCCCTGATGACCATACAGGAGAAGTCATTGCAGAAGGGTTGAAGGAGGCACTGCTGTCCTGGAGTCTAATTGAGCACAGAATGGTGTGCATCACCACAGACAGTGGGGCAAATGTGGTGAAGGCCACTTCACTTAACTACTGGACAAGGCTACAGTGTTTTGGTCATCAGAGTAGCATTGTCATTTGGATGGTATCATCCATCCATGTTGGTTACTGGATTGATTTTATTAGCTAATAGATTATTATTATTATTATTATTATTATTATTATTATTATTATTATTGTTATTATTATTATTATTATTATTATTGTTATTATTATTATTATTATTATTATTATTCATGAAAGCAGCATTACACTAACTTACTGAACCTCATCTATTATCTGTAATCTGCCTCCCCAATAAGGTCTATTCCAGGGTACTGGAGAGGAGAATCTGACCGATAGTCGAACCTCAGATTCAGGAGGAGCAGTTTGGTTTTTGTCCCGAACACTAGACCAGCTCTATACTCTCCATCGAGTGCTCAAGGGTTCATGGGAGTTTGCCCAACCAGTCCACATGTGCTTTGTGGATTTGGAGAAGGCATTCGATCATGTTCCTTGTGGTGTTCTGTGGGGAGTGCGCCAGGAGTATGGGGTCTTTGCTAAGGGCTGTCCGGTCCCTGTATGACTGGAGCAGAAGCTGTGTTCACATTGCCGGCAGTAAGTCAGACCTGTTTCCGGTATATGTTGGTCTCCGCCTGGGCTGCCCTTTGTCACCGGTTCTGTTCATTGTATTTATGGACAGAATTTCTAGGCCAGGGGTGTCCAATACATCGATTGCAATCTACCAGTCGATCGCCAAGGTAGTGTGTATAGATCGTAGCGTCGTAGTAGGCCTACTGGAGACCGGTCTTGGTCTCGAGATGAGTGCAATCATTAAACCGAAAATGTTCATTTTGTCTTCTTATGTACTTTAAACTTCTTAGGTTCTTTTTAAAGACAATACAGTAACTTGTATTTACCTTGTTGACATGTTTCGGCTGCTAGCTGCGAGCCATCTTCAGAACTGTCACCGGTGTTGGTGGTGACGTGTCGTATATCAGCAGTTGTTACTTCCTGTAGGCGTGGTCAGCCTGATTGACCTGGCAGGTCGCTCAGACTGACCACGCCTCCCGTCGCCTGGTGGTCTCTGGAGGAGGGTGTCCCAGGTGTGTGAAAGGAGGAACGCTCCGTCATCACGGTTAATGCTGTCCGTGCCTCGTTTCCTGATTTCGATGGCCTCCCTGATCCAGTGTGTGAACTTGTTGTTTGAACTTGTTGTTTTCCGATCCGATGACCCGTGCCCCCGTCCCAATCCATAATGTGGTTATTTTTGTGAAATCAGGAAACGAGGCACGGACAGCATTAACCGTGATGACGGAGCGTTCCTCCTTTCACACACCTGGGACACCCTCCTCCAGAGATCACCAGGCGACGGGAGGCGTGGTCAGTCTGAGCGACCTGCCAGGTCAATCAGGCTGACCACGCCTACAGGAAGTAACAACTGCTGATATACGACACGTCACCACCAACACCGGTGACAGTTCTGAAGATGGCTCGCAGCTAGCAGCCGAAACATGTCAACAAGGTAAATACAAGTTACTGTATTGTCTTTAAAAAGAACCTAAGAAGTTTTTGAGTGCAATCATATTTCATTACGGCCGCTGCCGTCGGCAATAAACTTGTACCGGTGTGCGGGACCGCACGGGACTTCTCACTGCAGCTTGTGTGCCTGTCTGGAACCCACGGACACTGTGCGGCACGTCACGTGTCCCCAGCACGCACAGCTTGTACGCAACAGTATGTACCCTTGAGTACCAGCTTTAAGCTTAAATAAACATTTATCAGATAAAATGGAGATAGATCTATAAAAACATATTCATGTGAGTCAGCCTTTTCCCACATGAAGATCATTAAGTCCAAGTACCGTTCCACCATGACTGATGATCATTTAGAAGTGTGCTTGAGTCTGACTGTCAGCAGCTACTGTTTGGACTATGCATCCCGAGCTGATTAAGATAAGATATGCCTTTATTAGTCCCACAGTGGGGAAATTCCAGTGTTGCAACGCACAGTTCAAGAACAGCAGGAAAATGGTAACATGCAATAAAACAAGATAATAGATAATGGCTTAAAAAAATTTTAAAAATAGACTTAAAAATAGACTCTAATGTAACACACTGTTCCGGTGGAGCAAAAATATAAAATACCAAAAAACTATTATGTACAATAAAAGTAACAGTGCAGCATATGAACAGAATAAATCTCAGTGAAGTGACTTCAGTATATTATGTTATTTACTGTAATATGACTATGTTTATGTACAGCAGCATTGGACAGGATAAATATCAGTAAGTGACATAAGTGAATTGTATCAGAGGTCTTCAGTATTGCACCTAGATATAGTTGAATGACACATGTTCAGTGTTAACAGTGTTCATTGTACAGTCTGACAGCAGCAGGAAGGAAAGACCTGCGAAACCTCTCCTTCACACAGCGAGGGTGAATCAGTCTGTTACTGAAGCTGCTCTCTAGAGCAGACAGAATGTCCTGCAGGGGGTGAGACTCATGGTCCAGCATAGAGATGACCTTAGCCAGGACCCTCCTGTCCTCCACCTCCTGCACTGAGTCCAGAGGACAGCCCAGGACGGAGCTGGACTTCTTGATGACCTTGTCCAGCTTGTCCACTCCAAAAGACCTGAGTCTCCTCCTGTACAGTGCATCTGTGTTGTGAGTCCAGTCCAGTTTGTTGTTCAGATGAACACCCAGGTACTTGTATGAGTCCACTCTCTCAATGTCCCTTCCCTGGATGTTCACCGAGGGGACAGTAGAGTGGCGTCTGCGGAAGTCCACCACCATCTCCTTGGTCTTCCCTGCATTGATGATGAGGTGGTTGTAACCCAGGTGACAAATCCTGTAAGCATATGCCTTTCTCCATTTGCATCTGCGCCTATCTCTCAGCACTGTATTTAAATCTTGCGGTATTTTGATGTGTTCTCGCCAATCATTGTTGCGCTCCCGGTGACGTCATACGGTCACATGACGCTGCGCGCCCAATCGCGTGGGTTTATTATGCCGCCGTGATTCAGTCTGAGTTAGGTGCTGTTGGAAGCTGGTTGACAGTCGAGCTGCAGGTCAGTTTCTGGTTAATCCTCGCTATTTATTATTTAATTCTGCCTGACATTTACTGAGTTATATTGTACCGTTATAGGAGCCTTCTATCGCGTGCCAAACTTGTATTAAAGGGCTTGTTTGCAAGGTGTAGTCCGCGGAATCTGGTGTGTTCAATTGTTATGCTAATGCTAGCTTAGCCGCTCCCATTTATTTCTATGGTTGCGGTTAGCATATTCATTTGCCAGCTTTATGTCTCTGTTCTGTCAAATACAAGTTACAAAATGAGGCTAGTTGAAAGCCAACTGTCTAAAGCTTATGTTGTATGAGAGTATTTGCATTTCATTATTTGTATTATGCATTTTTAAGTGTCTTTGTTAACTAGTGTTAACTAATGACAGATGCAGCTATTTAAGCACTTAAACTAAGCACTTATGACATTAATGTACTTTTATTCATACCAAATATGAATACCATTGAATGTATTGCTGTAACAATTGAATACTGAAACTGTTAATAGTGCAACTAGTGCTATTTTAACTTTTATTGTGTGCACACTGGAGATGATTGTAGCCTACTAGTTCTTTGGGTTAAAGTTATAGGTTATTGATTGAAACTTTGGTCCTATTGCCCAGGCCAGGTTTCTACCCCCCTGATGGCGAGCTAAAAGGAGCAGGCCTCAAGCCTACAGAGCCTACTGATTGCATTGCAGAGTCGCACCTCTCCTTCCAGGCCAGTAGGGGGCTCTTTGCAGCCCACAAACTCTCTCCTAACGCACTCACATACCCGTTGCCCTACTGACTCTCACACAAGAACTCTCATTGCACCTCACCTCCCTCTGGATAACTGGTCAAACCCAGATGTGGGTTCCAATGAACTGTGTGTGTGTGGGCTGTGATAATTTCTTGTGTCGCTGATTTCATTTATAAGTGCTGGACTCTCGATTTATACTGCACTCAATCATTCGTTGTTGTGCCTTGACATTGATATTCGAACTGTTGTATTTTACTGAATGGCCATTCACACTGAACTGTCTATGTTATATGTTATTTGTTGTATGTCAATCACTGTTATATAATATATGGTACCAAACCAAAAGCAACCTCAGCCTCCTGTCGCTTCCTCCTAGAGTCGGATTCTAGTCTTCTGGTCACTAGCCCATATTACCACTTATTACCATTTTATTACCGTGTCCCATAGTATTTATACTATATATTTACACCTATGACACAGGTGTTACATAATTTATGGCGAGCTTAGTCCAGGAAGGTTGTACAGACAGAGCTGAATATATATGTGTATATATTTATTGACATTGTTGTGCATATATTGATTGACATTGTGTTGCTAACATGGACATTTTGGCAAAACATGATATAAAGATTCTGTAAAAAAAAAATTCTGTAAACTGTCAAAAGTTGAAATTATTACCAAACCGGATTGCATTTTTGATGAAATGATTATCGTAGAGTTTGATTCGGGAAACGCATTAGTTGAGTTGCGGAAAATTTTTACCATACACTTACATCTGTCACAGTGAAAAAGTTACATATGACATTTGTGAACTCTCAAGCATGTGTTCAGAGCTTGAAGGCAAACTCAAGACACAAAATTACCTGAGTGATTTGAAAAACTTGGCCAAATTTACAGGACAGGACTATGCGGAGGTCCTCAAGGGTGTCATGTCTCTGCTGGGCCAGTCCATCACCGAGCTCAGCCAAACGTCACCAGTGAAGACCCTGCCAGAAGTCAGTGACAGTGTGATGTCATCACCACCTGGGGCCAAACCTCCAGTCCAGTTCACTGATGCCACTTACAGTCTATCTGGTGCGACAGCCCCTGCGCATGATGAAAAGGAGGAGTTACCACAGCCCCAAGCCCAACCAGATCCCACTGCTCAACATCGATTCACGCCAAGACCGTCACTCCCAGCCATGTCTCTCCCTGACCTGAATCCACCCGGGGTCCAACGGTACGTTGTTGAGCATATTGTAAAAAGTGATAACAGCGCCGCTCACCTGTCTTCTCAGAGACTCCGATCCTTTTCTGGCCACTTCCCAAGACCTCAACATGAAACAGACTTTGAAACTTGGCGCTCTAGTGTTGACCTACTGTTACAAGATGGGGCAGTTTCTGATCTACAACGCTCAAGAAAAATAGTTGAAAGCCTTCTTCCGCCAGCAGCAGACATGGTGAAACATCTAAAGCCAGAAACACCACCGAAAACCTACCTCCAGATTTTCGACTCTGCCTACGGGACCGTTCAAGATGGTGAGGAACTGTATGCAAAGTTTATGGAAATGTTCCAAGATGCTGGTGAGAAGCTTTCTGCGTACTTGCAACGCCTGCAAGTTGCGCTCAACTTGGCTTTGAAGAGAGATTTAGATCGTCATCTACTCACTCATTTCTGTCGCGGCTGCTGGGACAATACACTTATATCAGAGCTCCAATTAAAGCAACGCAAGTCCCGCCCGCCATCCTTTGCTGACTTCCTGCTGCTACTCCGAACTGAAGAAGATAGAGAGGCTGCTAAGGCTCAGCGTATGAAGCAACACCTCGGCTCAAAAGCCAAAGCTGGGTCGCATGCCCAATACTCCTACACCACTTCCGAAGAATCAAAAGTTGATGCACTTACTACCATCACACAGCAGCTTGCTCAACAGCTAGCAGATATACAGAAGCAGTTGGCGTCCCTCACTGCTGCTCAGTCCGGTCAGAAGCCACTTCCTCCATCCAAGTCCACTCACGTTGACAAACTCAGTCAAAACCTGAAACCCAGCAAACAGACTCGTTCCTCCCACAAACCTTCAACTGCAGGTCCAAAGCCAGGCGACTGCTACAATTGTAATGAACGATGGACAACAGAATGCCAACATGCATTTGAGACATTAATCAACAAACTCACGACAGCCCCAGTACTCGGATTTGCCAATCCAAAAGAACCTTATACTGTATACTGCACACCGATGCAAGCACGACAGGCCTTGGAGCTGCACTGTACCAGGAGCGGGATGGGAAGCTACGTGTGATAGCGTACGCTAGTCGGGGACTGTCTACGAGTGAGTCCAGATATCCAGCCCACAAACTGGAGTTTTTAGCCCTAAAATGGAGTGTAACTGAAAAGTTCCACAACTATCTGTATGGCTCAAAGTTCACCGTCATCACTGACAACAAGCCACTGACCTACATCCTGACGTCTGCCAAACTTGATGCTGCCAGCCACAGGTGGCTCGCTGCATTCTCCACATATGATTTCAAGCTGCAGTATAGAGCTGGAAGTCAGAACCAAGATGCAGATGCACTCTCCCGACGGCCCCATCACCATCCATTTGATGCCCACAGTCAAAAAGAATGGGACCTGGTCTACCGGTTCACCCATGATCACGTTGACCCTGGCAACGCAGTCCAACTCGATCCAGACGTTGTGGCCGCCATTTGCCATAGCTGTCTGCTGAAAGCCTCAAGTCTTGAAAGGCTCCCTGAGAGTTGCACCACCCTGGTTGAGTCTCTAAGCATGTCCGTCATTGCCATCCCAGACAGCTACGCCAGTGAGTCTCACCAGGGATTATCAGTCGTGCCTTCCCTGTCTCACCTCGACCTCCGAGGAAAGCAGCGAGCAGACCCCAGTCTATGTGAGGTTATCTACCAACTTGAAACTGGAGAGAAAGTTCCTCCCACTGTTCGTAAGGAGTTGCCAGATGTCGCTTTCCTGATGAGAGAATGGAATCGCCTTGAGCTCCAAGATGATCTCCTGTACCGGAGAAGGCAGGATGGAGAGCATGTATCTTTTCAATTCGTGCTGCCAGAGGAGCTGCGGCCAGTGGTCCTTGCCAGCCTCCACGATGATATGGGCCATATGGGGGTGGAGAGAACACTCGACCTTGTGAGATCCCGGAAGCTGCTGAGGTCTTTAGCGTGCGGTGTCTTAGGCACTGGTACCACGCAGGAGGTCTTCCAGAGTTGTGGTACCACCCTCAGCTTAAGGCTCATGTTGAAGACATGCTCCATAACTCCGCACAGTTTTTCTGCACAGGACTTAAG
This sequence comes from Taenioides sp. WSHXM2023, assembly GCA_029959045.1. NCBI lineage: Eukaryota > Metazoa > Chordata > Actinopteri > Gobiiformes > Gobiidae > Taenioides > Taenioides sp. WSHXM2023. Next base: position 1,298,035 of record CM057092.1, read on the forward strand.
GAGCCTGGAGCTGATGCCGTCTGGTCCTGCTGCCTTCCTAGGTCTAATCTTCTTGAGGTCCAGTCTCACCTGGGCTGTAGAAAATGACAGTGGCAGGCTGGGGGGATGGGTGAGTCCATGTGTAGTGGTTGGCTGAAGAACAGAGGCAGAGGTGTGAAGAGGTGCAGGAGTTCCCCATTGTCCAGCTGGGGAGGTGAGAGCTGGTAGCTGGGTGGGGGGAGGGGTGGGTGATTGATCAAATCTCAGGAAGTGAGAATTGAGCTCGTTCACCCACTGCCGGTCCCCCTCCGTCTGGGCAGGAGGCGCTTTGAAGCCTGAGATCGTCTTGAGGCTTCTCCACACCCCCTGGATGTTCTTCTGCTGTAGCTGCTGCTCCATCCTTCTCTTTTGGCTGGCTTGGCTCATCCTGATTTTCCTCCTCAGCTTCTTCTGTGCAGCCTTCAACTCCTCCTTGGTCCCTGACCTAAAAGCTCTCTTCTTCTCCTTCAGCAGAGCTTTTATGTCAGGGTTAATCCACGGCTTGTTGTTTGAAAAACACCGCACCGTCTGGGAGGGGACGATGTTTTCAAAACAAAAGTTGATGTAGTCTGTGATGCATTCTGTCATTGCATTGATGTCCTCCCCATGTGGGTCACAGAGCTCTGTCCACACTGTGGTGTCAAAGCAGTCTCTCAGAGCCTCCTCACTCTCAGCAGTCCACTTCTTCACCACACGGGGCATCACAGGCTGTCTGTGCACAATAGGCTGATACACAGGCCGCATATAGACAATGGTGTGGTCCGCTCTACCCAGGGGAGGCAGTGGGGATGAAGAATAAGCCTCCTTGGCGTTGGCAAAAAGTAAGTCCAATGTTTTATTGTGTCTTGTGGGGCAGGTGACATACTGGGTGTATGCAGGCAGAACAGGTGCAGGAGATGCATGGTTGAAGTCTCCAGAAATCAGGAAGAGAGCCTGTGGATGCTTTGTTTGGGGTGTGCTAATACAGGAGTGCAGTGTGTCACATGCTGTCTCAGCATTAGCAGAGGGAGGAACATAAACAGCGATCACCATCACATGTGAGAACTACCGGGGCAGATAGTATGGCCTCATGCTAACAGCTCAATGTCTCTGTTACACAGCTGCTCCTTCACTGTACAGTGTCCAGGTTTGCACCACTTCTCATTTACAAACAGAGCCAGACCTCCTCCTTTCCTCTTACCACTCTCTGCCGTCCTGTCTGCGTGCAGCAGGTGAAAGGCCCTGTTCTAGGCGCAGTCGGGGAGAGGGGGGGGGTGATCTCCAACGTGCAGTGGGGCGGTTTGCAGCTGAGTCTGAAGTGGCTGGGATGAGGATCAGCTCCTCCAAATTCGAGGCCATGGTTCTTAACCAGAAAAAGGTGGTTTGCCCTCTCTGGGTGAGTCCCTGCCTCAAGTGGAGTTCAAGTATCTCGGGGTCTTGTTCACGAGTGAGGGGAGGATGGAGCATGAGATTGACAGGCAGATCGGTGTAGCGTCTGCAATGATGTGGTCGCTGTATCGGACCGTTGTGGTAAAGAGGGAGCTGAGCCAAAAGGTAAAGCTCTCAATTTACCGGTAACTCTACGTTCCAGCCCTCACCTATGGTCACGAGCTTTGGGTAATGACTGAAAGGACAAGATCGTGGATATAAGCGGCCGAAATGAGTTTCCTCTGAAGAGTGGCTGGGCGCTTCCTTAGAGATAGGGTTAGGAGCTCAGTCACACGAGAGGAGCTCGGAGTAGAGCCACTGCTCCTCCACGTCGAGAGGAGCCAGCTGAGGTGGCTCGGGCATCTGTTCTGGATGCCTCCTGGATGCCTCCCTTGGGAGGTGTTCCGGGAGGAGGCCCCGAGGAAGACCCAGGACATGCTGGAGGGACTATATCTCTCGGCTGGCCTGGGAACGCCTTGGAGTCCCCTCAGAGGAGTTGGAGGAAGTGTCTGGGGTGAAGGAAGTCTGGGAGTCCCTGCTTAGACTGCTGCCCCCGCGACCCAGCCCCGGATAAGCAGAAGAAAATGAATGGATGTTCTGCTGCTGGAGACGACCTGCTGCTCCAATCCTCCTTGCACTTTATTGCAATACACATTTTATTTTTATTTTGTTTGCCCTTGGTGACTTTATTTTTTTGGGAAATTGAAAAAAATAAAGAAAATAAGTGGACCACACTTATCCTGCCTCAGTTGTCATTGTCATCGTCTCAGTTGTCATTGTAATCTTGTGATGTCACGTAGTTGTAATTTTCACCTTAATAGCTACTTTTACCTTTAGGTCAGGAGAGACTGGAAATTCTACATCAATTCAAAAATCATCCAAATGATTTTAGTGAAGGTACATGGAGTTTAAAAACACAGTGGAACACTTCCTGTATTACCACATGACATCACAAGGTGGAGCTGAGTTTTTTAAATAGGAGGGAAGAACTCAATCTTATTTAGATTGAGTCCCACCGGGAGGAGGCCCTGGGGAAGACCCAGGATACGCTGGAAGGACTATGTCTCCCGGCTGGCCTGGGAACGCCTTGGGGTCCCCCTGGAGGAGCTGGAGGAAGTGTCCGGGGTGAAGGAAGTCTGGGAGTCCCTGCTTAGACTGTTGCCTCCGCGAAATGGATGGATGGATGGATGGATGGGAAGAACTCAATCTAAATAAGCAGGGTTTGTGTGTTAAACATGTGTAAATGAAACAAAACACAACTCCAGGTACGTTTGTGATGAGGAAACTACATTATAACATATTAGTAGATCAGAAAATATAATATGTCATAATAATATGTAATATGGGCCCTTTAATAGTATGTTTTTGTTTGGACAAAATACATTTTCTGTTCCACACCAAAAGTTGTGCAGAGGGGGGACTCTGTGGAGAATCAACTAAGCCTTTTGTAGCTGTAATCTAGCATGTAGTTTGAGAGGAGTGGAAACTGACATTTTTAAACACTGCTATAAAAGCATTAAATAGAACATCATTTGATAGGAAGCAGCAATATTTGTGTAATTAACACAAAAGCTGTTGCTGCATGGCATTTAAACATGTGGTCCCTGTTAAGATGTGAAAGATAGACTTGCACTGTACCCACAGACTGTTTATATAAATGGACACAGCTAACCCATTAGCCTCCTTGTTCCAAATAAAAAGTGAACATTGACTGCTGCTGTGAGACTAGGGTTAGGTTCGTATTAAACCACTTTACATGATTGTGATGTTTTTACTTTGTCCATAAATCAAGATATGAACATTAATAACCATCTTGGGGGCACAGTGGCTGAGTGGCTAGCACTCACGCCTCACAGCAAGAAGGTTACGGGTCTGGTTTCCCCCATCAACCCCAAAAACATGCTCCATAGGTAAAAATTCTCCAGCTGAGGTCCTGACCAATCCTCGCAATAAGATCACGGAGATGGGTCCCCGGGTGTCTTCATATGCTGCCCACTGCTCCTGAAAGGATGGGTGAAATGCAGAGGATAATAATAATAATAACAGGCCATTCAGGTGCCTTTTTTTCACTGAGGTTACTCTCTCTTTGTTGCATTCACTACATAGTCCCGCACTCTTTAGCGCAATTATCGCTCTTTTAACAGCTGCAGCTAAGGTAAGCGGCTAACGCTAGCACCACCAGAACGATTTATTTAATAGTGTTTTATTTAGGATCTATAGTGCTATAAATGAGCGCAAATAATACTGGCTTACAGATTTGAATTTCATCTGCAAACGGATGCACATTAGTCTTGGACACATCACCACCCGCAGGAGAATCCATAGGGGGCCTGTGCAGGGAGATCTGGGTAGCAGTTGAAGGCAGGGGCCTCGACAACCACATCTCTGGACCTGGAGACTATCAGGACCTGGAGACTAAGCTCCTGGGATCATTCGGGCACTCAAACCCCTCTACCACATTAAGGTGGCAGTTCAAGAAGGGGAGGACAAAAAAAAAAAAAAAAAAAAAAAAAAAAAAAAAAAAATTATATATATATAAGAGATGCCGGCTCAGACGTCGCCCGGCCAAACAAGGTCTGCGTCAGGTGCTGGGGAACCAGAGCACCTTGATGAAAAATGGGCTATTGGAACAATGAGGCGGAAATGGGCGAGATGCGATAACAAGGCTCTGTTGGAATGCTACTACTCCAGTAACCCTAGTCAGAGGGGTTACATGAACAGGATGTGGGAGAAATGGTTACTTTGAAACCCACAGTCCAAGCTAACGGCCAAACAACTAGTAGCTCAGTGTTCCAACATCCACAAACGGCAACTGCTATCACAACTAGAGATTGACGAGGTACAACACAAATGCTACGGCAAGGGGGAGCCAGGACGCCAGGTCAGAGGGGAGTTAACACCAACTCCCCAACCAGAGATTGGGTCCGAAGCCCCAATAAGTATCACGCTGAACGACGCAGCGACTGACCTGAAAGATAAGATCATGGCCCGAATGAATACAAGGCAACCCCGATGCCAGTTACAGAGGCTAAGTGAAGTGCCATCTGAAAGTCTCCTAGAAGATGTGAATGCAGCACTGAGAGCAATCCCTACCACAACCATCACTGAAACCAATGAGCTGATATACACTTCAGCAGCAGTGATCCTAGAGGTGCTGGGCTATAAGAGCAACCATGGGAGCCATGAGAGACAATACCCACCATGGAAAAGACGGTTAGAGGCCAAAATCAAGGAGGCGCGGAGAGAAGTGAGCCAATTGTCAGAGGCCAAGAAAGGTGCAATGAAAAAACAAGTACCCAGGAGGTACAGCCATCTGGTTATGCCCATAGCAGCCAATGTTGCAAAGGTATTCCTTGCAGCATGAGATCGTGCATGAAGATGATTTTGCTATGGAAAGCACGATTCTTCACGATTCTCTCCCTATGATTCTGGCCCAAAACATGAGTCCGCCACCTCCTTGCTGACATCGCAGTCTTGTTGGGACATGGCGGCCGTCCACCAACCATCCATCACTCCATCCATCTGGTCCATCCAGGGTTGTGTGGCACTCATCAGTGAACTGTGAAGTGTTTGAAAATTAGTATTCATGTTTTTCTGTTCCCACTGGAGCTGTTTCTGCTTGTGAGGTTTGTTTAAGGGTGGCCGAATAAAAGGTTTATGCATAACTGCAGGCCTCTGGAGGATCCTACACCATGATGTTCGTGGGACTCCAGAGGCACCAGCAGCTTCAAATACCTGTTTGCTGCTTTGTAATGGTATTTCACCATAGTACGATGATCATGCTTAAGTTTTCGTCAAATATCTAAGGTTGTCTTGCCTTGTCTAAAGGTATTCAACTATTTCACGCTTTTCGGCACTAGAGAGATCCTTTTTTCCCCCATATTGCTTGAAAATGGTGATCTGCTTAATAATGTGAAACATCCTTCTTAAGTACTTTTTCCTTTAATTGGACTTACCTGGCAAACTAATTGGCACAGGTGTCTGAGATTGATTTCACTGACCCAATGAGCCCTGAGACATAATACCATCCATGAGTTTCACTGAAAAAAAACAACAACAACAAAAAAAGAAACCTTTTAACACTTAAACACAATTTGCATAATCATTTGGAACACGATGTATATTTTAAGGGGGATTACCACATTCCTTTCATGTAATAACGTGACTGTGATTTCTTTTGCCATAGTACAGATATATATTAGAAAAGCAGACCATTGTGTGATGTCTGCATCTAATTTTAAAGCATTTTATTTTCTGAATAATCGGGTTGCTCAAAATGCATAATGTCACTATAAAAGTAGTCACAGTGGGAAGAGTAACTAAAACATGTACTCAGGTAATAGTACTGTTCCACTGTCATAAATATATATATTACTCTCTATATTAAGTTTTAAGTTAACTTTACCAGACAGCTCTTTACATATATTCTATGGGCCAATGAATAATGCACTTACCTCATGACTGTTTTATGCTAAAATATGGCTTTTCCCCACAGGTTTTGTTAATGTGTTTTGAAATAGAGGAATAAACTGGACTGGACAGATAAAAACAACATTAGAGATAACACGTGGAAGAGAAGATCTGATTTCACCTTCTGTCTGATTGTAACTTTTAGATTAAACTTTTTTTGATAAAGTGACCAAACCAAGAGCAAGAACTAAATACAAACCCTCAGCCTTTTCTGTCCTGATTCATTAAAGCTGCACTATGTAATTTTTCTCCTGGGGGGTACACCACCTGCTCGTCTCTATCATTATATTATCATTAATTTGAATGTTCCGCAGTATGACATTTAATTTATCTATCTTCCATTAATTCAATATCAGGTGCTTTCATTGTTAAAACATACCATTAAAAACTTCTACACACAGCTTAATTAAAAACTTGCATTCTTACAGTGAGTGGGGATCGCTTCTCCACAGATCAGACCTGTAACTTGGCTTGTTGGTGTCACCTGGCTGGCTTCATGGATAGAGACACAGTTAATGCCATAGTGTGGAACGGAACATTCCAGACAAAGCAATATATCTCAATGGAGACATGCATGTGGCAGACCCAACACCAGAAAAGTTACATATTGAACCTTATAACAGGACAAAATAGCTTCACTGTCCAAATCTCACCCACTGAGTTTTCCATTGGTTTCAAAGTGATGAAACATTACTACTGTTGCTATTATTTTTTTTTTCCCCATGACAGATATATTCTACTAGTATAAGCAGCTCTTGAGGTCAAAATGTATCCAGTGTGTGGTGTCTACATCTAATTAGAAAGCACTTTATTGCCCGATAATCAGGAAGTACATTGTTGCTAGCTAGTTGCTTTACCATGATTGATCCAGCTTCTGAAAGTGGTGAAAAGTGTTTAGTTATTGCGGTGAATAAAGGACGCTAAGAATGTATAAAGTAAGTTAGGAATAACTTTGGACCACAGCAAGCTATTCAAATATTCAAAATTAACTAGTTTTGTTTGGATGTCCAAAAAATCAATGGACATCCAATGAGGTTCATTTGGTTTGCTGATAATTTATGTTATTAGGTTCATTTTTCAGACTGTTTGTTTTCATACAACTTCATAAATCTTCCTCAGAGTGGTCACGTGATGTTGCTGTGATGTGTCTGGTCAGCTGATTTACACATACAGATTTTGACGCTGTCTTCCTACTGGTGGAGGCAGGATGACAGTGCCATTTGCAGTCAGACTGCAGGAAGACCACTAGTGAGCAGTCGAAACTGTCAGATATGAAAACAAACTCTTGGTCTGAAGAGTTTGGAATTGAAAAGGACATGTTTCTCGAACCATCTCAGATTCAACCTGTGTTGCCGGGACAAGGGAATTACACCACCCAGCCTGGACCTCAAGAATCCCATCCCAACCCAGAATGCAGAGAAAATTGTAAAAGGAGCACGCCTCGCCCTGCTAAAAGAGAGAATAAGATGCACTACGAATAAAGTAGATGACATATATAATAAATTTAAAATGATCCAACTGGATGAAGACATGCGAAAATTAACAACACAACAACTACTACGGACACACAAAATGATATTTAAAGAAACGAAAACTAGACATGTTAAAAAATTAGAGTCACTATTTACGCGGAAGAATAAAAAGAATAAAAACAATGTGACGACTGATGGGTCCAATAACAAATAAATGGGTGAAAAATTGATCAAAGCGCCCCCTTTCACAGATAGAACTAAACGTATTATCCCGTATTAACATATAAAGCAGTAAAGTAAAATAAAATTCCATACAAAGAATGCATACTTGCTTCCGAGCTAGCGTGCCCGCAAATAATTGTAATTTTCATTCCTGTACCCACCCACATCTGCGATAGTTTGTCCCGCTCCCGCCTGCAAAAATGACGGGGACCAAAAAGATGGGGACATTCGCTTTCTTTCTTACGAAAGGTCTTTTCATTGACTTGAAAAAAAAATAAAAAGTAATAATAATAATCCCCGACCAGTGATGCTGTCATACGGACAGAGGTCTGCAGCAACAAAATCAAAACATTTCTCCACGGTTTTTGTCTTTAGAACATCTGTCACTTTTGTGCTGTTTCCTCTGAACTCCAACACTTGTTGTCCTTTCAAGACAGAACATGCATGGCGATTCAGGCCTGATGTGTCTTGTATGTCCGAATCAGCTGCCACAACATGTAAAGGGCAGCTGATTTCCCTCTGCGTCGTACACAAGCGAAAAAGACTTCCAAATGTCTGATTTCAGGTTTCTTGATTTTTTGATGATAAATATATCCACTCTTTAAAGAAGAACTTACTTCTGAAGCACTGTGAGATTCACTGGAGGTGCTCTGTTCTTCTGCCATGTCTTCGAAGCTCTATCAGACATGGAGAAGTGGAAAGGAATTGTCTTAAATGTGCGCGAGATTAGACCACTTCCGCAAGTTTAGGCTGCTTAAAATGTTTTTATTAATGCCAAATAGAATATCAAGCACAAATTATGTAAGATAGGCATAGATTAATCATTAGTATATTTTACTTTACACTCATATTTAGTTTGCGGGACTGCAGTTTATCATCTCACTTGCCCCCTCCTGCATTGTGCAGTCCCCAAAATGCTCCTAAAGCCCCTTTTAGAGGAAGGAAAAATAGACAAGGAAACCTACAACTATCTAATACCAACTGCAAATTTCACACCTTGCAAAATAACGTATGATGGTTGTTACATATGACTGCAGCTGTGCTCTTGAGCTTCTGTTTTTCTCTTTGTGTGGGATTTGAACCATATACATCCTTGACCTTTTACCTTCTTGTCTGTACATGTTAGTCCCTCACAGTGGTATATTTCCTGTGTATTTCTTTAAATTGTCCATTTACTGACCACTTTGCCCCTCATATACTGTAAAACTGATATTTAAAGAACAATAAATACAAGATTAAAGTATTACAATTGTAACCGTTAAGTGCCTATGTGCCCTTAGCTGGATTCCTTATGTTAAGTGAGTTTCAGTGTTGAGTGCAATTGAAACTAAATTACGTACATTTCAGTCCACCCCAGCTAAAATCATCACCTCATTCTTATTATTACAGAGTCAAAAGTCAGATTTAACAGAAATAAGGGGGAATCAAATAAAAAGGAAATGGGTTCAGTGGGTAGTAATAATAAATAATACCCTCTTCCTGCTGCTAAAAGCGTACTCAGTCTTTGACGCACAAGCTTTTTGTACTTTTAATTACTGTGTCACTATGCACCTACGTCTACTGCTCACAGCTAATTCAAGAAGCACAGTGAGAGGATGTAATGGGACCACTCGTGTGGGGCATGACAAGAAGTTGGAACAATACAGAACAGAAGTGAAGCATTTAGAGTATGGACTAAGTTTCTGTCCGTTCAGTGACTTCATTTACTGGAGGTTAGTTACTATGGTGATAAAATAGATGTTATAGAACACTGTCTACCTAAATGTACACGGTCCCATTTAGATTTTTGATTTCAATCAAAAATGTGAGGGTAAAAAAATGATGTGAACTAATGCCTGCTTGTAACTGTTAGTTAGCTTGTTAGTTGAGTGGCACTTTTTTTTAACAGCACAAACGAGCTGAACTGGTCCAATTGTGTTAAAAGATTTTGACTGTCAGGAGACAGCTTCGAGTGGGACACTTTTCTTAGTGTTGTTGACAATCTTGGCTCATCTGATCAGATATAATCATGGATCTATAAGATCTTATTATACTTCCATGGACACGGTCACTGGTGCTTCTTCAGCACTGTGCGCTCCTCTGAGCTTCCACAGCAAGGGGACGGACTGCTCCTTTTATCAGAAACTGCTCCTACATTTATTAAGCGTATAACAAAGGCAAAGCTAGATGTCATAATGCAGTTCTTCATGTTTTAAACTCTACATCACTTTTTATTGAAAATTAACCTCAAATTAGTGGAGATAAAATTCCCCTAGTGAGGACGCCAGACCCCCTTATACACATAATATCACACATTTGAAATATTAAATTCAAACACCAATAAAAATCCATGGTTACTAAGTGCAAACATCACCAATGTTTTCATCCCAGAACCAGGTGTCCTCCTTTTTGATAACCCAATCTGGGCACCCTACATGTTAGACCATTATTAAAACTTTGCCACATGGTCTACCATATGCATGCTATGCATGCTCTCCATGAAGATGTTATTGCTTTACCTCGAATGTTCCACAATATGGGGTAAAAGTCTCTCACCATGGAGGCAACCAGGTGCAGCTACAGGGACAAGTATATCTTTTCCAACTGGAGTGGCTGGAGGTAACCACTCAGACAAGGGGAGAAACATGGACACTATATACTCAGTCCCCACCTCTCCTGGGGGTTAAATGCAGGACCTTCATGCTGTGAGGGGAAAGTAAATGGCTATATATATATATATATATATATATATATATATATATATATAGAGAGAGAGAGAGAGAGAGAGAGGTTTACAACAAGGAACCACTCACCCGTAGGTTGGTAGGTTGGAGGTAGTGTCTTGCCCAAGGACAGCATTCATCTGTGGCAGCTGGAATCACACCAGCCAAAATCCACTGTGGATCAGTGGATTTGACTGCTCAACCACTGATGTTTTATATCAAGAGCAGGTTTCAATCCTCCAACCTTTGGATCAGTGAACAAACGCTCTAACCAACTGAGCTACTGTCACCCTAGTGTTGTTATGATACTTTCAAACTCAATTTCGATACTAAGAAAAAAGCTTGATACTCGATATAAATTTTGATACCACAAAAATGAAAAACAAAAACAAAAAGCACCTAGACAAGACTGTACTTTTCAGCACAAAATAATAGTGCTTTCTTTAAATGGTGTATATTACACCATTCGTTACCTCATTAAAACATACCTGGAGTCTTTTGTTCACACATATTTAACACAAAAATCCAGCATATTTAGGCTGAATTCTTCTCTGAAACTGAAAACACTCATGTCATGTCATGTCATGTGGTTATACAGGAAGTGCTCCAGTGTGCTCCATACACATTCAGTAGAATCATTTGGATAATTTCAGGGCTATAATTGTCAGTCTCTAAGGTAGCTGTTAACTTGAAAACTACTGTTTCATGACATCATAACAGAGCATTTTGAGCTTTGGAGATGTAGACAGATTAATAACAAAGTCCAATTTTTTCATTACATTTTGTTTTTTAGTATCAGTACTTGTTAAAATTTTGATACTGGTTTTAGTCTTGATTTGTATCTGACTTTCAATACTTTTAACAGCCCTACTCAGCCACTGGTCTTGTCAATCAGCACTCTTTCACAACTGCCAGTTACACTCAAAATACAATACATCACCCCCCACTGTCAACATGAAGGAGCAGCATTTTGAGTTGGAATAAACAAATCCTTGAATATATTTACAATGGTTTTTTTTTCCCCTCTCCTCACACATCACCACCTCTACTTCTCCTGCTGTATTCCCTTCCACACTCCATAGACAAATACCAGAACACTCATTTACAAGGTGTGAATGTGCAGCTGTGCTTCTGCTACACGCTACACTACCCACAATGCATCTGTGAGGGAGACAGGGGCCAGCAGGGGACCTGGTTGTTGTGGGTTACGGGGTTCTTTCTATCAGTGATGTATGTGAGAGAACACTGGGAGCTGGGACGTTGACATAAACCTGGCTCAAAGTTGTTCTTGTTTTGTTCTGCTGCTGTGCTCTAAATGAGATTTCAGCCCAGAGGAATACTATATACAGTGGAGGAAATAAGTATTTGATCCCTTGCTGATTTTGTAGTTTTGCTCACTGACAAAGAAATGAACAATCTATAATTTTAATGGTAGGTCTACTTTAACACTGAGAGATAGAATATCAGTCCAGAAAATCCAGAAAATCTTTTTTTTTTTTTTTTTTTTTTTTTTTTTTGAGTACTTTTATTATCCCTGTAGGGAAATTGCCCTCTGCATTTCACCCATCCTTTCAGGATGAAGTGGGCAGCACATGGGGCGCCCAGGGACCCATCTCCATGATCTTATTGCTAGACTTGGTCAGGACCTAAGCCGGAGGATTTTTTTTTTTTTTTAAACTATGGAGCACATTAAGAGTTCTGACTCCCACAAACCAGTTTGACACTCCTAATCAACTCATCACCTGAATTAGACACCTGTTTTAACTAGTCACCTGTATAAAAGACCCCTGTTCACAGAATCATTCAATCAGACTCCAAACTCTCCAACCTGGGAAAGACCAAAGAGCTGTCAAAGGATGTCAGGGACAAGATTTTAGACCTGCACAAGGCTGGAATGTACTACAAAACCATAAGCAAGAAGCTGGGTGTTAAGAAGACAACTGTTGATGCAATTGTTTGAAAATTTAAGAAATACAAAACGAGATTCATCTCGTGGGGTTTCAATGATCATGAGAACAGTGAGAAATCATGAGAACAATGAGAAATCAGCCTAGAACTACACGAGAGGAGCTAGTCAATGATCTCAAGGCATCTCTCAAACAGGAAACACTCCATTCCCCTGTGTGATGTCATGTGGTTATATAGAAAGTTCTCCATTGTCTTTTTAAACTCCATACACCATTTGGATTATTTCAGCCCAGGAATGTCCAATACCAGACTAAAGGTAAAAGACAGCTTCTTGGGTTATTTTTTAAAGACAAGACAATAACGTGTATTTACCTTGTTGACATGTTTCAGCTGCTAGCTGCGAGCCATCTTCAGAACTGTCACCGGTGTTGGTGGTGACGTGTCGTATATCAGCTGTTGTTACTTCCTGTAGGCGTGGTCAGCCTGATTGACCTGGCAAGTCGCTCAGACTGACCACGCCTCCCGTCGCCCGGTGGTCTCTGGAGGAGGGTGTCCCAGGTGTGTGAAAGGAGGAACGCTCCGTCATCACGGTTGATGCTGTCCGTGCCTCGTTTCCTGATTTCAATGGCCTCCCAGATCCAGCGTTTGAACTTGTTGTTTTCCGATCCAATGACCCGTGCCCTGTCCCAATCCATAATGTGCTTATTTCTTTTACAGTGGCCTGATATGGCGACTTTTAGGTTTTCCTGCAATGCTTTGTCTTTTTGTGTTCTGGTGCGTCTCCCTGATGTTTCTTTTTCACATTCCTTTTGGTGTTCCTTTTTTCAGATGTGAAAAGCCCAGCCAGTTTCCCCTAAGTACGATTTATTGCATGATTTGCACTGGATTTCGTAGATGGTGTTGCATTTTTGTTCTTGTGGGATTTGATCTTTGGGGTGTACTAGCTGTTGGCGGAGTTTTGTGTATGGTTTGACTACAGTGCTTATGTTGTGTTTATTCATGGCTCTCTGGATGGGTTCAGTTATTCTTCTAATGTATGGCAGTGTAACTGTGTTCTTGTGATCCTGCTGAAGTTAATCTTTGGTTTAGGTAAAAGATAGCTTTTAACCTGACAACTACCACTACATGACATCACAAGGTGGAACAGAGCGTTTTCAGCTTTGTAGACTAGTGATGTAACTCAGACATGTGTGAATGAAACAAAAGACAACTTCACTTTAGTTTTTGATGAGGTAACAACATTATAACATGGTTAAAAGACAATTTATAGTCTTTTAACCATTGACAAAAAACACTTTTGTGTGTACATATATATATATATATATATATATATATATATATATATATATATATATGTACACACACACACACACACAAAATTGTCTTTTATCCACACTTCACTAAAGTGAAGTTGTGTTTGTTTCATTCACACATGTCTGAGTTACATCACTAGTCTACAAAGCTGACAACGCTCTGTTCCACCTTGTGATGTCATGTAGTGGTAGTTGTCAGGTTAAAAGCTATCTTTTATACACACACACACACACACACACACACACACACACACACACACACACACACACAGTGCCTTGAAAAAGTATCCAACCCCCTTGAACTTTTCTCACAATTTCTCACATTATGACCACAAACATAAATATATTTCATTGAGCTTTAATGTGAAAAACCAACACAAAGTTGCACACAATTGTGAAGCAGAAGGGCAGTCATACATGAGTACATTTTTTTTTTTTTACAAATAAAAAACTGAAAAATATGGCGTGCAATATTATCCAACCCCTCTGAGTCAATATTTTGTGGAACCGCCTTTTGCTGCAATTACAGCTGCAAGTCTCTTTAGGTATGTCTCTATCAGCTTTGCACATCTTGAGACTGAAATTTTTGCCCATTCTTCTTTGCAAAATAGCTCCAACTCAGTCAGATTAGATGGAGAGCGTTTGTGAACAGCAGTTTTCAGATCTTGCCACAGATTCTCGATTGGATTTAGGTCTGGGCTTTGACTGGGCCATTCTAAGACATGAATATGTTTTGTTTTAAACCATTCCATTGTAGCCTTGGCTTTATGTTTGGGGTCGTTGTCCTGCTGAAAGATGAACCTCCGCCCCAGTCTCAAGTGTTTTGCAGACTCCAATAGGTTTTCTTCCAATATTGCCCTGTATTTGGCTCCATCCATCTTCCCATCAACTCTGACCATATTCCCTGTCCCTGCTGAAGAAAAGCACCCCCAGAGCATGATGCTGCCACCTCCATATTTGACAGTGGGGATGGTGTGTTTAGAGTCATGAGCAGTGTTAGGTTTCCGCCACACATAGCGTTTTGCATTTTGGCCAAAAAGTTCAATCACCTTCTTCCACATGGTTGCTGTGTCCCCCACATGGCTTTTGGCAAACTGCAAACGGGATTTCTTATGGCTTTCTTTCAGCAATGGCTTTCTTCTTGCCACTCTTCCATAAAGGCCAGATTTGTGTAGTGCACGACTAATAGTTGTCCTGTTGACAGATTCCCCAACCTGAGCTGTGGATCTTTGCAGTTCCTCCAGAGTCACCATGGGCCTCTTGGCTGCATCTCTGACCAGTGCTCTCCTTGTTCGGACTGTAAGTTTAAGTGGACGCCCTGGTCTTGGTAGGTTTGCAGTTGTGCCATACTCCTTCCATTTTTGGATGATGGTGTAAACAGTGCTTCGTGAGATGTTTAGAGCCTTGGAAATCTTTTGATAACCTAATCCTGCTTTATACTTCTCCACAACTTTATCCCTGACCTGTATGGTGTGTTCTTTGGACTTCATGGTGCTGACTGCTCCCCAATACTCTCAAGCGAACCTCTGAGGTTTTTACAGAACAGCTGCATTTATACTTTATGCATTTATAGAGTAGATTACACACAGGTGGACTCTATTTAATCGTTAGGTCAACATTGGATCCTTCTAAAGCCTCTAAAAGCAATGTGTTGCACTCAGAAAAAAGGGGGTTGGATAATTTTGCACGCCCACTTTTCAGCTTTTTATTGTAAAAAAAAAATTAGATCATGTATGACTGTCCTTCTGCTTCACAATTGTGTGCAACTTTGTGTTGGTCTTTCACACAAAGATTCAATGAAATATGTTTATGTTTGTGGTCATAATGTGAGAAAATGTAGAAAAGTTCAAGGGGGTTGGATACTTTTTCAAGGCACTGTATATATATATATATATATATATATATATATATATATATATATATATATATATATATATATATATATATATATATATATATATATGCTGTGCTCAATACATGAGCACAGAAGGGCATCAGCAAAAACACCAGAGGAGCCAAACACCAACTCCTGGTTGACCGAACAGTCGCCCGTGACTGCAGAAACCACCAGACCAACTTGTGCAATGCCTGGATTGATTACAAGAAAGCCTATGACTCAATGCCACACACATGGATCACTGAGTGCTTGGAGTTGTACAATATCAATCGGACTCTAAGGGCATTCATTGCAAACTCAATGCAGTTGTGGAAAACCACCCTTGAAGCCAATGGCAAGCCACTTGCACAAGTATCCATCAAATGTGGCATATACCAAGGAGATGCACTGTCCCCACTGCTGTTCTGCATAGGTCTGAACCCCCTCAGCCAAATCACTGACTGCACTGGCTATGGATACCGACTCAGAAATGGGGCCACCATCAGCCACCTCCTCTACATGGATGACATCAAGCTGTACGCTAAGAGTGAGCGAGACATCGACTCACTGATCCACACCACCAGGATCTACACACAGACATTGGAATGTCATTCGGGCTTGAGAAATGTAGTAGGATGGTGACAAAGAGAGGGAAGGTAGTCCACACAGAGGGGGTCTCACTCCCAGAAGGAACAATAGCAGACATTGAGGACAGTTACAAGTACCTTGGTATCCCACAAGCAAATGGCAACCTTGAAGAGGCAACAAGGAAAGCGGCTACGGCGAAATACCTGCAACGAGTAAGGCAAGTCCTAAGAAGCCAGCTCAATGGCAAGAATAAGGCACAGGCAATAAACAGCTACGCCCTGCCAGCGATCAGATACCCAGCAGGAATCATAAGCTGGCCAACGGAGGAGATACAGACCACAGACGTTAAGACACGAAAGCTCCTGACCATGCATGGAGGGTTCCATCCCAAATCCAGTACCCTGAGACTGTATACGAGCCGGAAGGAAGGAGGCCGAGGACTAGTGAGTGTGGGAACCACTGTCCAGGATGAAACATCCAAAATCCATAAGTACATCAAGGACAAGGCCCCGACAGATGATGTGCTCAGGGAATGCCTCAGACAGTGGAACTCAGAAGAAGATGTGCTGGAGGGACCATCATGGCAGGACAAGCCATGGGGCGTACCACCGAAACATAACTGAAGTGGCTGATATCAAAAAATCCTACCAATGGCTGGAGAGGGCTGGTCTGAATGACAGCACAGAGGCCCTCATCCTGGCTGCACAGAAGCAGGGCTTGAGCACCCGAGCAATAGAGGCCCAGATCAACCACACCAGACAAGACCCAAGGTGTAGGCTGTGCAAAGAGGCTCCTGAGACAGTCCAGCACATAACTGCAGGGTGTAAGATGCTGGCAAGGAAAGCATACATGGAGCGACATAACCAAGTGGTGGGCATAGTGTACAGAAACATCTGTGCAGAGTACGGGCTGGAGACCCAAGGTCAAGGTGGGAAACACCCCCCTAGGTTGCGGAGAATGACCAAGCCAAGATCCTGTGGGACTTCCAGATACAGACTGACAGAATGGTGATGGCAAACCAACCAGACATAGTGGTGGTGGATAAGCAACAGAACAAAGCCGTGGTGGTGGACATTGCAATATGGTAATATCAGGAAAAAGGAACATGAGAAACTAGAGAAATACCAGGGGCTCAAGGAAGAGCTGGAGAAGGCCTGGAAGGTGAAGGCATCAGTGGTCCCCGTGGTGATCGGAGCACTCGGGGCTGTAACCCCCAAACTGGAAGAGTGGCTAAAGCAGATACCCGGAAAAACATCAGACATCTCAGTCCAGAAAAGCGCAGTACTAGGAACAGCAAAAATACTGCATAGAACTCTCAAGCTCCCAGGCCTGGATGAGGGTGAGAGAGACCAACCACCATGGAAGGTGAGGAACACACACGAACACACACACACACACACATATATATATATATATATATATATATATATATATATATATATATATATATATATATATATATATATATATATATATTCTTATTGTCTCAATGGCTGAATATTTATTTGAAGTGTGAAGTGTGAATGTATGTGAAGTGTGAATGTATCTGTAAACCTACATGTCTCTTACTTCCACATGTAGCCTTGTTAATCCTGGCAACATGTGCTCTATGGTGGGTTCACTCTTTGGTACAGGGGCCTATCTGTCACAATATCTCATTTATAGCTTGTAACAGTCGATCTGATCTGACCTCTAGCTCTGCTCCACAATAACAAACACTATCTGACCTATATCAAGAACTGTAAGACTGGAAGCATAGTGGGTCCATAAAAGAAATCATTTTTCATACCTATGGGTTTCAGTAAATCAGGTATTGTTGAATATAGGCAGAAAATGTCTAAAAGGCATATGCGTTTATAACCTGACCTTTATTTATATTTTATAGCATGGAAAAATGACATGGTGGAGATGCTCTCTATTCTTTGAGCCAAATGAGGGACCACAGGTGTCAGCTGGGCAGTGAGTAATGGTAAAGTGGATTTATTGTCATAGAAGACATGTGTTAATTTGAGTTCTACAGATACTGGATCGCTCTCATTGAAAGTAACTGAGAAGGTAGAATGTTCAGATATACTTAAAGCTGATTGGAGGAAGCATCACAACCGAAAGGCAAACCGAGAGTCAAACGTTCATTAAATACAGACCCCTTCTTTCCTGAGGAGCCAGTTCCTTCTACATTCTGACTGAATCCAGAAGAGACTGGAACCAGACAAAAGAGTGCAACAAACCTGTCCAAACTTGAGACGGCCCAAACATAGCTGTTCATTTCAATCACGTTTCTCAAATGCAGAAGTCATTTCCTCTCAAAAATTCTTGAAGTATTCACAACTAAATATATCACTTCTTTTACCTGAAATAAAGAGTTTGGTGGTTCTCTTGTAGACTGTTTCTATGTACTCTCAAGCCATCTTGTTTGTTTTGACACAAATAGACCATACATTTCTCTGACTGTCAATTATGCCCATCAGAAACTGAAGACAGGACCGAGCATCCTAATCATTCACCACAATTTTATAAGTTTTGTAAGCACTTTAGACCAAGGAACTGGTGATTGACTTTAGGAGAAAGAGGACACCTGTGGAGCCCATTAATATCCAGGGCCAGGACCTGGAAATTGTGGACTGCTACAAGTACCTTGGTGTCCATGTGAACAACAGGCTGGACTGGAGGGACAACTGTAATGCTGTCTACAAGAAGAGCATGAGCAGACTCTACTTCCTGAGAAAGCTCAGGTCTTTCAATGTGTGCAGCAAGTTACTGGAGATCTTCTACCAGTCTGTGGTGGCCAGCGCACTGTACTTCACTGTGGTCTGCTGGGGGAGCGGCACCAGTAAAAGAGACAAACTGATCCGTAAAGCGGGTTACGTGATCGGCTGTGAGCTGGAGACATTTGTCACAGTGAGGGACAGGAGGACACTGGACAAATTGCTCTCCATCATGGACACTCCTGCTCACCCACTGCACCAGACTATAGAGGGACAGAGGAGCTCATTCTCCAACAGGCTCCTACAGCTCCGCTCAAACAGTGAGAGATTCAGGACTACATTCATACCATACGCCATACAGTTGTACAACAACTCACCCTTATGTAACAGATAATACTCCCTACAGCTGTACAAGTTAATCTCAAGTAACGGATTACCTCATGCCATGTCAATCAGCATAGTATTTGCACTCATTTGCAGTTGTTCTTGTCTCTTGTATATAGCTGTGACTATATAGTTTATTACTTTATTACTTATATTTCTATTTTATTTTGACTTGTACATATACATTTTTATAATTATGTCTCATTTGACACCTGTCTCTTGCTCTTTTTGCTATACCATCTATTTTTGTTACTCTCTGGTTATTATATTATATTGGATGTGTGAGCTACTGTATCCAAATAATTTCCCTTGTGGATCAATAAAGTTTGTCTAAGTCTAAGTCTAAGTTACACAACTCTTAGAGAATAGACTTTACTAATGTGTACTGCCTGATCATAGGACAATAAAACACTTTTTAAATAGATGCAAACAGTACACAGCAGACTTATTTTGACCTCAAGAGCTGCTTATACAATATAATGTATCTGTACTGAGGGAAGACCCATTTTGCTCACATACAGAGGAAACACTGGGTACAGTGTATTTAAATATATTTGGAGATGTAGACAGACAATAATAAGGACTTAATCAAACACGTGTGAATGAAAACACATGTTTAAACACAACTCCAGGTATGCTTTTGAGGAGGTAACACCATTAACATTACATACATTTTCCATAATATAGGACCTATAAGTTACTATGTTACTATGTACATTGGAAACATTGGGTACATTGACTTTAAATATATTGCTGGGTCTTCACAAGTTAAGGAGTTAAGTCATTGCTGTATCCAGGACACTTCCCTGTGGTACACTACAGTATTTCACTTGGACATTATTTCACTGACCATGTGTGCTTAGCTTCATGTTTTATACAGACGCTGCAAGGATTAGCCTCTCAGTGTGTGGTCTTCATAAACAGAACAGTGCATTCAGTATATGTGTCTATCCAGGCCAAACAACATTTAACACAAGCAAATACATCAACCTCTGGGTTTAGTATCTTATGCACCGCTATGTCCCTGATGAAGCACAAGGAGACTACATAAGGATTCTGTGGCCTCCCAAAGGATATATTCACTTCTAATACATGTCACATATCATATCAGGATGCAGATATTAAAGGTGAACTGTGTAACTTTTCTAAAAATGGCCTGTGGTGCCACAGAGATAGAAAAGGCTAAACATTGACAAACAAGATTTTAGTACAGATAGCATTAGATGACTTGTGTGTGCAGTAACTCTTATGGAAACGCTGAGATCAAAAAGAGGGATGCAAAATTGGTGGCATTAAGCAAATGAGAGATTTTGAGATTATACGTCTGCAATATGTATAGATCGTACATATGAATGGACATATATTCTCTGTGGTATTTCATTGATTTCATAAATGCAACACTATAGTCTTTAATACAGAGCATACATTCTCATTTTAGATGCCAAAAGGGTTTTGACTCCGGGTGTTTTCTTTTCTGTGCAACACCCTCCAAATGGCTCCAAATGACATCATTGAGCAAATAGAAACTCAATGTGAAAAAAAGACACTAGGTGGATGCCACAGACAGCCTATAGCAAGTCACACACACACACACACACACACACACCTACACACACACCTACACACACCTACACACCTACACACACACACACACCTACACACACACACACACACACACACACACCTACACACACACACACACACACACACACCTACACACACACACACACACCTACACACACACACACACACACACACCCACACACACGCACACACCCACACACACGCACACACACACACACACACACACACACACACACGTGTCCTTTAGTCTGACTGAAGCTGTCCGCAACAGCAGCACAAGAAATGAACTGTTTTTTTCAGTGCTTATAGTTTATGCAAATTAGCCATGTGGTTTTAACTTTCGTATCTGTAAAACGTAAAATCTGTAAAAACGCTCTGCTCAAACAGTGAGAGATACAGGACTACATTCATACCATACTCCATACAGTTGTACAATAACTCACCCTTATGTAACAGATAATACTCCCTACAACTGTGCAACAACTTATTCTTAAGTAACGGATAACCTATGCCCTGTCAATCTTGTCCCTTGTTTATAGCTGTGATTTTATAGTTTATTTTATAGTTTATTACTTATTTTTCTATTTTATTTTGACTTGTACATATACATTTATTTTTATAATTATGTGTCATTTGACACCTGTCTCTTGCTGTCTTTTTTGCTATACCATCTATTTTTGTTACTCTCTGTATTATATTATATTATATTGTGAATAAAGTTTGTCTAAGTCTAAGTAAACAAATGTGCACAAATCAAATAAATACATTCAAATATGCATTGCACCCTAAGTCTCCAGTTATTGTCTTGCGACTGCGTGTCAATACCTAACATTTATTCAGTCATTTGCTTGCATTGTAATGCACAACTTTGCATAGGCTACTGCATATTGAAAATGTATATCTGTATTGCTCAACAATTTTGGAGATGGGGATGGGTTGAGTCCTGTCCCGTTTGCCCTGAGTATCGAACCATTGGCAGAGGCAGTGAGACAGAAGCCCCACATTCATGGTATAAGAGATGAGAGTGGAACTCAGCAGAAAATTGCTCTATTTGTGGACGATTTTGCAGACCCATTTGTGCCCATCCCTGCATTGCTGAAATGTCTGGATGATTATGGCTTCTTCTCTGGATTTAAAATTAATAAGAGCAAGTCTGAAGCCATGATGCTCTCAAGAACATGGCCAAAACAACTTGCATCATTTAAGCATAATGACCAGGGTTTTAAATATTTGGGGATCACCCTTCCACCCAACCCACTTCAGTTGTTCAAATCAAATTACAATAAATTGATTACCCAAATTAAAGCAGACTTACTAAGATGGGAGGTGCTGCCGCTGTCTCTGCTTGGTAGAATTGAGATGACTAAAATGAATATTCTGCCAAGGCTTCTATATCTATTTCAGTCTTTACCTGTATGGGTCCGCTTGGCCACGTTTACTCAGCTAGACAAAATGCTTTCTAAATTTATACGTCAAAATAAAAGGCCAAGAATCAGACTAAAACTGTTGTGTTCTCCAAAGGACAGAGGCAGAGTCTCTCTCCCAGACCTTAAGTACTACTACTGGGCTGCTCAGCTAACTGCTGTAATACACTGGATTTACAATGGAGGTAGGCTGAATCCAAATAGAACAAAATTCTATACCAGGAGTTGGTTTGTCTGTGTTGCCATTTCTATGTGAAACACTCTGGAAAAAATGAAAAATGTGTGGACTAAACACACTTTGCGTATAGGGAACTGTGTGAGAAAGAAACTCACAACTTGGTACAACTTGTCTAACAAGAGCCACGCCCATAGCTGGGAACATGGATTTCCAACCGTCTATGTGGGACAGTGGGTTCAAAAGGTGGGTGACTAAGGACTGTTAATCAGCATTTTGAGGGGAATATCTTAAAAGCCTTAACTCAAATACAAAACCACTTTCTTTACCCTCAACAGACCACTTTTGTTGTTTACAAATAAGGCACTACATTCAGAGTCATGCTAAATGGAAAAAAATAAATAAATAAATAAAATAAAGCAGAACCTACAGGTATTAAGCAATATTTTATAACAATAAAAGAAATTTGCTGACCAAGAAACATGTGTTATTAATATACAAGATGTTGCTGGGAGATATGGGAGAAGGTACACTGGATATGAGAGATAAATCGGAATTAGAGTTAAATGTAATTATTGAGGATAAGACATGGAGGGATATGTGTGTGGTCAACCACAAAGGTGTCAACAGTAATCTATGGAAGAAATTTGGCAGACAAAAATGAGATATTTTAGAATCTCTTTAATCATTTCAAGTTTCTACGAAAACATGCCTCCATTATGTTGGAGAAACTGCGGCATGGTGGCAGAAAGATACTGTCTTGCGAACGCCCTATGGACCCACTGATATATGTACTAGGAGCATTGTCAGATAATGTATGTGTATGTGTCTCAACTGAGACAAGCAGGAAGCAGACCACAAACAAGAAGTTACATAGTGCACCTTTAAGAAAGGTTTTTAAGTTTTAAGAAAGTTGACATCAAGATAATTTTTGAAGTAACAAAACAAAGTATTCAGTATATTTAAGGGTGCAGTACTTTTAGCTGCTTTAGCTGTCTATAGAGATGCTATTTTTGCCTGTAATGTTCCACAGTATTTCGTTCAATTTATTGATTGATTGCTTATTAAAGTTTATTTCAGTAATAAACTCATGTCAAGCTTCAGCACTTTGTAGAAAGCATCAGCCAAACAGATTCCATAGTTGAGCAGACACCTAATTACAAGGTATATTTTAAGTTTACGTCAAAATAACATGGCATGAAATCTTCCCTAATAAAGTGACACAGCCCTGGATGAGATGAGAGCCAACAGACCCGAATAATGAGGATGTTTGTCCTGTCCTCCGTCAGGTCAACACAAAAGGTGATGAGTCAGTCGCTCTGGGCAAATATTCTGTCACTATTCACTTCATCTTAATAATAACTCCTCGGACAGCTCTCTCTGTCCTCTCTGTTTCTCTACTCTATGTTTCTCTACTTTGTTTCTCTATTCTTTCTCTCTGTCCTTCTCTCTCTCTCTCTCTCTCTCTCTCTCTGGAATGTAAAGGGGTATCTGGAGATGCTCAAAGTCTTCGGACAGAGAGTGCAATGGGGACGTCCTATAGGAATCTATATAATGTGATGTCAGTATCCGTTCGGGGTGATACCAGATTGGCAAGAGGTGATCTCCCAGACCTTATGTCTGTTAATTGGCTTTACTCTGTTTTTGTAATAAATAGTATTGCACTATCAGAGCGTCTGTCTTTTTGAATAATTCTTGACACCTCCACCTTGGCACAAGAACCACACAGCAGGTGAGAAACTGCATTGGAATTTAAACTACACTTCATTCATAATTGGTGAGTATAATTTTACTTCCTGGTGATGCACGAGCAGATATGTAGATTTGTAGATGCAAATTAGCTAAGAGATGCTGTACAGAGACACTGAACTAAAAGTGACAAAAGACTTTCTGTATCCTATGATAAGCACACTCCATTATGAATCAAACTGTAAGTACTAGTTTGTCGTGATGCTGTTTTGTGTAACTTTAGACATTAAACCATTTCCACTTCTTTCTGTGTAAAGAGGCCACTTCAAAGTCTATTGCTGAGATTTTGGCAACAATTTAAACAAAGAACTACTGCCTGCCGGAAATGTTTCACTCTGAAAATAACCACCTACATGATGTACAAAACCACCCCAAAAGCTGTTCTACTGATACTTTGCAGTGACATCACGGTGGGGGTGTTCTAAATATATCTGTATTTACAAAATTTTAAGATAGTCTGAACATTCAAGAAAAATACTAAATTGATTTAAACAGCATCTTTTCAGGAGACTGTGATCAATACAAACGTTCATGGTCCTGTTTAAGTGTTTTATTTTCAACAAAAATGTGAGAGTAACTGTGATGCTATTTAAGAGGGACTTGTTTAACTCAGCAAATCTGTTGACTGCTGTAGTTCCAACTAAACCAGCTCTTTCTGATCAGACTGTGTTAAAATAAAGCTCAGATTATGCCTAACAGAGTAGACCTTCCACTTAGCTTCACACCCCCAGGGAATGTTGATGGCATCAGCTGCAAAATATCAGTTAACTTGTATAATGCAATCTACACCTGGAAATAAAATCACAAAACGACCAGGTTTAACCCAGGACTAAACCCAACAAAAGAAAGGCTCAAATAAATATAAAACGACTGGTACCAGTTTATATTAACTACACCTTAGCCTTACTAAAACATGAACCAAGACTGCATACATAACTGGTGAGTATAATTTTACTTCCTGTTTATATTATGTTTATAGATATGACATACATAGAAGTAATTCCATAAGTGTCACCATGTTGTTAACAAATGCCAAAACGTATCACTATAGTTATGATCAGACTAATAAAAATGAATGACAATACCTTTTTGTTAAATGCACATTTAAAATGCGAGAAGATGCATTAAAGATGGAATTTTCTGTACTCAGTGCTTCTTCCCGGATCCTGCACTTCTCTTTTCAGTTTTTTCTTCAGACTACCAAATAAAGGGCCCATATTTCGCTATGTTATAATGTTGTTTCCTCATCAAAAACATACCTGGAGTTGTGTTTTGTTTCATTCACACCCTGTATATTTAAGCTGTTTTTCTCTCAAAAAAAAACAAAAAAAAACACAAAAGGAAAAATCCATACACTAGAATAATTTGGGTAATTTCAGCCTTGGATTTGCCAAACATGACATGAGCTTTGGAAATGTAATCGGACTTTGTAATCGGACTTTGGAAATGTAATCGGACTAATCAAACATGTGTGAATGAAACAAAACACAAGTTCAGGTCTGTTTTTGATGAGGTAACAACATTATAACATGCCTGAAAGCTCACAATAGTTAATTTTGCGTAATATAGGACATTTGACTGATATAAAGCTATGATAAATAATGACCACAGGTACTATTCCACCACACCAAGTCAGAATTAGAAACATATGAGAACCTGTGATACACACTTAAAGTTCACAAACAGGTGCTTTATGTAGCAGCTTTGACATTTGGCTCTTCTCAAATGTCACTGAATTGCGTTTTTCCCATCAGATAGTTCATGATGTACACCACGACAGCACAGAGCATTGCATACAGGTCAACCTCATCGGTATGCACCCAGCTTATGTCACTGAACCCACAGGAGCAGAAAAACAGGATAGAGGAGATCAAATTTTAAATAAAATTGGCACAGCGAGTCTCTCTGATTCACACATAGACCAAGTGAAAGAAATGGCTGTAGTGATTATCTTGTCCACATTTCTCTAACTCAGTCACACCAGTTAACCCCAGCCAACCAAATTTAATTGCACCAACATGAAATACAGGGAAATTAAATGGATCAAATAATTAAGTTGGTTTAGAATGTAGGCTGTTGCAAGGCAACGCTGTTTTGTGCAAACTTTAGGCACTAAATAATTTCCTCTTCTTTCTCTGTAAAGAGGCCACGTCACATTCTAATGCTGATATTTTGCCAACAATTAAAACGAAGAACTACTGTCAGCTGGAAATATTTTACTTTGCAAATAACCACTTACATAATGTGAAAAACCATCACTTATTGGGTTCTTTTTTAAAGACAAAACAGTAACGTGTATTTACCTTGTTGACATGTTTTGGCTGCTGCTACTGCATCTTCAGAACTGTCACTGGTGTTGGTGGTGACGTGTCGTATATCAGCTGTTGTTACTTCCTGTAGGTATGGTCAGCTGTTGTTACTTCCTGTAGGCGTGGTCAGCTGTTGTTACTTCCTGTAGGTGTGGTCAGCCTGATTGACCTGGCAGGTCGCTCTCACTGACCACGCCTCCCATCCCTCTCTAGAGGAGGCCTACCTGAACCAGCGTTTGAACTTATTGTTTTCCGATCCAATGACCCGTGCCCCGTCCCAATCCATAATGTGGTTATTTCTTTTACAATGGTCTGATATGGGGGATTTTAGGTTTTCCTTCAATGCTTTGTCTTTTTGTGTTCTGGTGAGTCTTCCTGATGTTTCCTTTTCACATTCCTTTTGGTGTTCCTTTATGCGGATGTGAAAAGCCCGGCCCGTTTCCCCTAAATACGATTTATTGCATTGGATTTTGTAGATGGTGTTGCATTTTTGTTCTTGTGGGATTTGATCTTTGGGGTGTACCCCTCTTGGGTCTGGCCTTGACGTGGCGAGGGGGCTTGTGCGTTCCCGGGACCTTGGAGAGCGATACCGTCAGGAGCTTGCTCCTGGTAGGGTCACCCTAGGTGGGCCAGTCTCCAGGGTAGGTTCCAGACAAACATAGACCCCAGCGTGTCAGTACGCTGTAAAGTGGCAGCCCCACCAACCGACTATCCTGCGGAGGGCTAACAACCCACCCAGGAGAAATCCCTTTGTTATGAAACTGACCAGAGAAAGAAGCCGGACTGCCCAAAATGGTAACGGACCCCAGCCCGCCCCCGACCAATGAGTATGGATCAACCTTCGTCGTAGGACCCGTGTCACAACATGGAATGTCCAGACGCTCCTTCGCCCCAGAGCCGCCACCCTCCCTGAAAACATTGATCCGTCTTGCCGACGTCGGCGTTGCCGACGTATAATCTTAGACGTCGAGCCGACGTCTACACGACGTCGTGCAGCCAACGAACATTACGCAACGCAAAGT
Organism: Taenioides sp. WSHXM2023; assembly: GCA_029959045.1. Taxonomy (NCBI): domain Eukaryota; kingdom Metazoa; phylum Chordata; class Actinopteri; order Gobiiformes; family Gobiidae; genus Taenioides; species Taenioides sp. WSHXM2023. The sequence goes on from CM057092.1 coordinate 1,325,363, forward strand.
TCGCGATTTTTCGGTATTCCGTCATATCTGACACAGGTTAACGACGTTGGCGCGACCGTCGAGCCGACGTTTGTAATGACTATTCGTTTCAATAGAGCTCCGGGAGATGACGTCACGCTATCCCAGTATGCACCACCGGGCGCCATCTTGGCAGGAATTATTGTAAACAAACTAACTAACTAGCCTACAAAACTTCCAGCTTACAACGATGGTAGACTCATGCTATTCCCCTGGATGTACAAACCACCGAGGACAAGTTAAAGATAAAGCCTTTTATCGCATTCCCAAAGATCCAGCTCGGAGGGGAAAATGGATTTCTGCGATAAAACGGGCAAGAAGCGCGCTGAAGAAAACCGAGCGTTGGAACCCGTCACCTAATGGATTTCGCTTGTGCAGTGACCATTTCATATCAGGTAATTTCACGTAAACATTATACAGTTAATATTATCTTAAATGGTGCTGATAATTATTGTTTTGGACAATAAATATCACCGACTAAACTGGGTGGATTGTATTTCAGTCGGACGAGCCGAAACGTCCTCAACCTAATCTACCAACCCAGTCTAGTTGGCGATATAAACCTCACTGCGGTGGTTAATGTCCAGACCTAAAAACGTATTAGCTAATGGCTTGCATTCATGTGACATCACAACATTTTAAACTGCCTGTATCATTGAATAGTGAATATTTTTTTCTCAGTGTAATCTTAGTGGTTTCTTTACTTAACGTTACTTATTTTGTGTCCTAGGTAAAAAGAGTGACAACCCGCTTTCACCTGACTACATCCCATCGGTTTTCAAGTATGTGCCGTCACCCGTGAAAAGTGCTAGATTACTCACTGAATATTGACTAATTATCCATTTTCCAACTGGATTTTGTCCCACGTGGTTTATCGGCTTGTATTTGAAATTCACTTTAGATATATTGTCTAAGATTTGGGTTCGTAATTTTGGTTGTTATTTTGTTAGTAATTCCATCCAGTGCTGGCACACGCACGGTGTATGCATAGTTAGGGTGTGTTTAGTTGATAAAAGTATGAAAATATGCTATGTTTTGGTGCTATGATTTCTCATGATTGTTCAAGTATGTTTTGACATGTTGTTAGTATTTTATTTTTACATTCAGAAGTTGATCTCATTACATTTATTTCCATCTACTTATATAGGTACACAGAAACTTGTAGTGCATTTTAATGCATTTGAAATGTAGTTAACTTTTTCTGTTGCAAATCAGTCTTCAGCAATATATTTTGGTAACATTTTTTGTACATTGTAATTAAGAACCACCCTTGAACATTATATTTTGATAATATGTGTGTACATGAATTCAAGTATTATCAATAAATGTTGCAATACTGCAACAAAACCTACATGCACTGTTCACCTGTGATTACTTTCCATAAAGTATGCAATTTAGTAGTACAATATATACAGTATATAAAAAGCCTAATTAATAGTTGGGTAGACGTTGGGCCAACGTCTATCCAACCGTCTTTTGATGACGTTGGCCCAACCACTTGCCAATGAGCAAAATGATGTCGGCCCAACGTCAACTGCTAACGTTGGCCCAACGTCAACTGCCAACGTCTAGCCAACCGTCTTTTGATGACGTTGGCCCAACCACTTGCCAATGAGCAAAATGACGTCGGCCCAACGTCAACTGCTAACGTTGGCCCAACGTCAACTGCCAACGTCTAGCCAACCGTCTTTTGATGACGTTGGCCCAACCACTTGCCAATGAGCAAAATGACGTCGGCCCAACGTCAACTGCTAACGTTGGCCCAACGTCAACTGCCAACGTCTAGCCAACCGTCTTTTGATGACGTTGGCTCAACCACTTGCCAATGAGCAAAATGACGTCGGCCCAACGTCAACTGCTAACGTTGGCCCAACGTCAACTGCCAACGTCTAGCCAACCGTCTTTTGATGACGTTGGCCCAACCACTTGCCAATGAGCAAAATGACGTTGGCCCAACGTCAACTGCCAACGTTGGCCCAACGTCCACACATACGTTGGCCCAACGTTGGCATGACGTTGTCATGTTATCAGGGCTGCTGTCCCGAGAGCTCTGCCGCTACAACATCACCCTTGCAGGACTCTGTGAAGTCCGATGGCAAGGCAGTGGCGAAACAACAGCAGGCGACCACTGTTACATCTGGAGTGGCCCCGAGAGACGGACAGGCCTTTATGGCGTGGCTCTCGCCATCCCAAAGGCCCTCCGTAAGTGCCTCATCAGCTGGACACCTCTGAACGACAGACTGTTGTCCGCCCGCTTTCTCCACCAGCATGGCAAGATGACAGTAATTGTTGCCTATGCGCCCACCGATGTCGCTGACGAGGATGTGAAGGATGCGTTTTTCGACCAACTCCATCAGGCTGCCAACCAAGCCCCACCACACGACATCACCATCATCCTCACGGACGCCTCTATCTAGCTGCGACTGGCCCGCAGGCTCACCTGTTGGCACAATTTTTGCTGACAAGACCACAAACGACAATAGTAACCGCCTTCTCCTTCTCTGCCACCATAACAACCTCTGTGTTGCTGATATCTGGTTTTCCCGGAAACTAATCCATCACTGGACTTGGTACAGCCCAGATGGCAGAACCAGAAAAGCACTGGACCACATCCTCATATCTCGACGCTGGAAGTCGTTTGTCACCAACTGCCGTGTTTACAGAGAAGCAGAGCTTGGCAACACTAACCACCGCCTGCTGGTGGCCCAGCTTAAGCTAAAGCTGCAAGCCAACCAGCACACTAAGACCCCGCCTCGCCTGGACTCCTCCCTACTCACTGATCCAAACATCGCCGCAGACTTCAGCCCTGGACAAAGTGACCGACTGGACAACCTTTAAGGAGAGCGTCATTCAGTCAGCTCACAATGTCCTTGGATGCTCACAACCTTCCCCAAAAAAGCCTTGGATATCGGAGAGGACACTTGACATCATTGACCGCCGGCGCGAGGCCCGACTCCAGGGCAACCTGTTGGAGTACCGGCGGCTGAACCACCTGCGCAATGTGGCTATAGCCGAGGACCGTGAGAGGTTCTGGAAGGCAGAAGCTGAACACCTAGAGTCCGCGGCCAACAACAACAACATGTGCCGGGTCTTTAGTTTGCTGTGCCAAGCCCGTAATGGTCCACACATTAAGACAGCCCTGGTGAAAGATTCTAATGGCCACCTCTTAACAACTGAAGCAACCTGCCTGGAAAGATCACTTAAGCCTCCTCTTGCAGCATAGCTCCATCCCGGCTGATCTCATCACCCCAGCCACTGCAAATGTTGCATCCACCAGCAACGCTTGCAGCACAGATCCTGTCACCCCAGAAGAAGTCAGAGCTGCTCTGAACAAGATCAACAACAGGAAGGCCCCTGGCATCTGCGCCATAACCGCTGAGATGCTGAAATCTGGTGGTGATGGCGTTGTCGAGTGGCTCACCCACATATTCAATCAGGTGTGGGAGACAGAGAGGCTTCCCAGCGACTGGACCAGAGGGGTCATCCTACCCTTCTGGAAACGCAAGGGTGACAGGCTAGACTGCTGCAACCACAAAGGCATTACCCTTCTCTCCATCCCCGGCAAGCTCTTTACCAGGATCTTGCTCACCCGTGCTCTCCCAGCCATCAGAAGCAGTCGCCGTCCCCAGCAAGCTGGCTTCATGCCTAACCGCTCCACAACAGAACACATCTCCGCTGTTCGTCTGCTGATAGAGAAGACCTATGAATTCCGCAAAGACCGACATCTCTACATTGGGTTCATAGATCTGAAGGCTGCCTTTGACACCGTCTGCCATGCTTCACTGTGGAGTATCCTACAGGCCCTTGGAGCACCACCGAAGATCGTTGCCCTATTCAAGCTGCTTTACAGCAACGCACAGAGCTGTGTCCGCGTTAATGGCAAAGACTCTGACTGGTTTCCCATCTCCAGTGGCGTCCGTCAGGACTGCGTGGCTGCTCCCGACCTCTTCAACTGCATCATTGACCACCTGATGCTCAAGGTCTGTGAGCGGGTCCCCGGAGTGTCCTTTGGAGACTACCACCTGACTGACCTGGAGTATGCTGACGACACCACTCTGCTCAGCACATCCTACAGCCAGCTGAGAGACGCTCTGGGCATATACAGTGAAGAGGCAGGGAAGCTTGGCCTCCAAGTGAGCTGGGCTAAGACCAAATTTATGCATGTCGGTGATGGGCCGGATCCACCCCCCTTGCAGCTTGGCAATGATATTGTAGAGCCTGTCAAGTGCTTTGTGTACCTGGGGTCCATAGTGACCGACAACGGAGACCTAAATCCAGAGATCAACCACAGAAGAGCCCTGGCAGCATCAGCCCTGCAGTCCCTCTGGAAACCACTCTGGCGACATTCTACCATATCACCCATGACGAAGCTCCGGATATATAATTCCGCCGTACTCCCCATCCTGCTGTATGGCTTGGAGACATGGCCCCTGAACAAGACTCTGGCTGCCAGAGTAGATGGCTTCGATAGCAGAGCTCTCCGCACCATGGAAAACATCAGGTGGCCCCAGCAAGTTTCCAATCAGGTGCTCAGAGCTCGCACACGCCAGCCCAGAGCATCTTGCCTGGCTGCGCAACGCCGCACCCGCTGGTTTGGTTATGTCCTCTGTCTTCCTGCTGACCATCCCACGAGAGCCATCCTCCAGTTTGATCCAAAGGCAGCAGGCTGGAAATGACCACGAGGCAAGCCCCGCACCCAATGGCTTGACGTCATCGCGGGCGACCTCCAACAACTTGGAGTCACCACGGAGGACGCAGAGCAGCTGGCCCAAGACCGCCAGCACTGGAAAAAACTGGTTCATCTGGTCCCCCCCCCCCCCCCCCCCCCCTTCACTGGAGCCCTAAGTAAGTGTACCAGCTATTGGCGGAGTTTTGTGTATGGTTTGACTACAGTGCTTATGTTGTGTTTTTTCATGGCTCTCTGGATGGGTTCAGTTATTCCTCTAACGTATGGCAGTGTAACTGTGTTCTTGTGATCCTGCTGCCCTCTATTGGTTTGTTGTGTTTTTTGCCAGGGTTTGTTGGTTTTGTTGTTGACTTGTTGTCTGCCTTTGTTTATGGCCCAGTTCGGATATTGACATTGTTTGAGTGCTTGTATGATGTGTCTCTCCTCCTCTTCCCCGTTGGTTTGGTCTGTGATGAGTGTGGCCCGTTCGAATAATGTTCTTACTACTGAAAGTGTATGTGCAGTGGGATGTTCGGATGTCCAGAGTAGATATTGGTCGGTGTGTTTGGGCTTCCTGTATACTGTTATTTTGATGCTGCTGTCTGCAATGTGGTGGATTTTAATGTCCAAAAATGCTATTGCTCCGTCTTTCTCCTCCTTGTGTGTGAATTGAATGTTACTGGTACTGTTCTGTGTGTTGAGATGGTCCGTGAGTTCTTGGGTGTTTCCTTGCTGTATTTTTTCCACAATGTCATCAACGTAGCATTTCCAGAATGTTAAACGGCATTGTGGGGGTGTTGTGTTGAATGCTTTTTGTTCCAAGTCCTCCATGAAAAAACTGCTCATTATTGCAGATAGTGGATCTCCCATTGAGAACCCCTCCTTTTGTCTGTAAATGGTGTTATTGTATTGAAAATATGTAAATTTGGCCACGAAGCGCAAGAGTTGTGTAATGTCTTCAACAGTTAAGTTTGTGCGCTTTTTTTGAGTGTTTTGTCCTTTCTGAGTTTATCCTGTACTATGCGTAGAGTGACAGCCACAGGTGTTTTGCTAAAACATGAGATGACGTTGTGTGATATGAATATTTCATCCGGTGCTACTGTAATGTTTTTTAGTTCCTGTGCCAGTTGTTTTGCATTCTTGCAGGCATTCTTGCAGGCATTCTTGGAGGCGTGGTCAGTCTAAGTGAACTGCCAGGTCAATCAGGCTGACCACGCCTACAGGAAGTAACAACAGCTGATATACGACACGTCACCACCAACACCAGTGACAGTTCTGAAGATGCAGCAGCAGCAGCCGAAACATGTCAACAAGGTAAATACACATTACTGTATTGTCTTTAAAGTACATAAAGACAAAATGAACATCTTTGGCATCCCAAAAACCTTTCCATAAACTCAGATAATGAAAAATAAACAATGTCCAACCCAGGACTAAGCCTAATTAAAGATAAGATAAGATAATCCTTTATTTGTCCCACAATGGGGAAATTATCTTATCTTAAAGAAAGCTCAAATAAGAATAAAACTACAGGTACCACATTACATAAACTACACCACAATTAGCCCTAATGAACAATGACTTAATTCATAATGAAGTGTGCATTAAGAAGGATTCAGGCTTAGTAATTAGCCACAAAATTGAGTGGCAGGCCTGCATCTCTACAAACCTGACAAGGGCTTCCTCCTATATATAAATGTGTTCCTCACCTTCTAAGGTGGTTGGTCTCTCTCACCCTCAGCTCGGGTCCTCTACCAGAGGCCTGGGAGCTTGAGAGTTCTGCACAGTATCTTTGCTGTTCTTAGTATTGCACTTTTCTGGACTGAGATGTCTGATGTTTTTCCTGGGATCTGCTGTAGCCACTCCTCCAGTTTGGGGGTTAAAGCCCCGAGTGCTCCGATCACCACGGGCACTGATGCCTTCACCTTCCAGGCCTTCTCCAACTCTTCCTTGAGCCCCTGGTAGTTCTCTAGTTTCTCATGTTCCTTTTTCCTGATATTACCATCGCTTGGTATTGCAATGTTCACCACCATGGCTTTGTTCTGTTGCTTATCCACCACCACTATGTCTGGTTGGTTCACCATCACCATTCTGTCAGTCTGTATCTGGAAGTCCCACAGAATCTTGGCTCGGTCATTCTCCGCAACCTTTGGAGGTGTTTCCCATCTTGACCTTGGGGTCTTCAGCCCGTACTCTGCACAGATGTTTCTGTACACTATGCCCACCACTTGGTTATGTCGCTCCATGTATGCTTTCCCTGCCAGCATCTTACACCCTGCACACACCTGCAGTAGTGTGTGTGTGACTTTATAGGGGTGACTTTTTTCAGCAAGGGCCACATTTGGAAAGATATTTGTAGTGGAGGAGTCAACACAGCTAATCTTTCAGATAGATACAATTTCTATAGTGACAGATTGATGATTAGGGATGCGTTGATCAAGCTTTTTATACAGTTTTGATACAGTTTTATACTTTCACTTAAAGTACCTGCCGATACCCGATATGAACCAACACCAGGATATGAATGGAAAAGGCATTTATTTCCTTAAAACACAGTTAATTTATTACACAAGACAGCCAATAGTGTCATCACTAATGAAGAGTTTTTATGAATAAAAGTTCAAACATTATGAGATGTTTTAGGCCAAAATCAGCCTGTAAATGGTTTTGCATCCACTTAAAGGCCCAACTAGGATTTCGGCTAAACCAAAATTATGAAACCGATACCCGATCCAGCTAACATTTCCATACCTGCGCTGATCTTCAGTAACAGTATCGGTATTGATGCATCCATAGTCACCTTGTATTTAATAAGGCTTGGAACATTAATTCTGAACCACAATATAATGTGATGTTTTTGAGGTTAAAGTTGTAGAAATACATACATTTACTGTAAAAAGTACTGCATATGATAGGTAATTCAGCAAGAAACCTGAGGACCAACAAAAATTGCTCTGAGGGCCACATTTGGCCCTTGAGCCGCAGTTTGGACACCCCTGATTTAGAGGCTTAGGATTTTAATAAATTAGTTACAAAGCGCAAATAATTTTTAGTCAGCTTTTTGCTTATAATGATTGAAGTCTTTTTTAAGGCTATTAAAAGTGCCGTTATTATAAAGAACTGCTTATAAATTTAATTTCAGACAACTAAAGAGGAGAAATTTAATTGTAGTATAATGGCAACAAAAGTGAAGAGCTCTTTCAGTAATTAAATATTGCATCTACTACATTTAAACTGTAAAATGATTTCACAGTTCCACTGACATCATTTCACTGGCTCCTCATCTCCTGTGAGTAATAATGTAATTTCCAAACACATTATCAAAGCCTGAATGTTAAATTGACTTGTATTGTTTGTAGTAGGGGCTGAGTACTTCCTGCTAACTCCCTGAGGCTGCAGCTCTGTTTGCTGTGACTGATAGCACGACTTAAGTGTATCTATGTAATATTAAAGGGACATAATAAAATGTAATGGAAACAGGAGATAATAATGGACTATGCTCCACGTATTCTAATCAGAGTCAAAACAAAAGCTTGGGCCCAATACACACTAGTGATAAACAGATTATGAAGAGATATGTTTGTCTGGAGTGTCACATTAAAAAAAAATATTTATATAGTCATCTGGGGATTGGCTTGTCAGATAAATGATTACCCAGACACTAATCAACGCTATTAAGACAAGATACTTAAAGTGCATAACAACCAAAAACTAACCTACAATGAAAACATGTATTTATTTATTTATTTATTTATTTATTTTCATTTTGGATGTTTTTATTGCCCTGAAAAAGTAGAAAAGCATGCATTATTGTAAGTGGATTTACATCTCCAGAAATCTGACTCTTATTTGACCTCCATAAGCAGGCAAGCCACCTTGAGAAAATTATATGGTGTTGGTTTGAAAAATAAATAAATTAAAAAAAAATAAATAAAAAAAAATCACATGAATTGGACAAAGTCTGATCTAGTTTCATAGCTTTAGAATGGATTTGGTCCATATCAGAACTAGCATTCATGGGCTTTAAGGACTTTACACCATTCAAAATATATAAGATTTTGTAATAAATTGTCATGGATAAGATCATGTGTCAGTATTGAAGATCAATCAAGCTATCAATATTTTGTATTGAAAAGTACATTATACTGTCTAAAAAAAGACACTATTATATATTGAGGTATAAACTTTAGATCCTCAAACCAGGTCCAAAGGACCAAGAATCGTGACGAGGGAGCAGACCATGTGAGCAGCCTACAAGACACGTCACTACACCATCATGACGCTACAGGAGGCAAAGGAGCTAAAACATAAACAAAATCTCCTGTCTGACAATAACCTTAAAACTGAAGAAGAATTAACCTTTACCAAAGAATGAGATCATTACATCACACGATATCAAAAGTCACGAGATCTTGTGCCACAAGATCTCGCAAGATCAAATTGCCACGAGACTGTGCACACAATCTGTCTCACAAGATCTGATCCTCCGTCTTTACATTTGCCATGGGCATGAAAAGATTACGTTCCTCGCTCAAGCTGTGGAAAGTTGCTGTCTTTGAGCAGCTGTAACTAAAAGACCTCCCCACACAGAGACATGGATTCACTTATTCATATAGGAATTTGAAGCAAATAATCAGTGCTAAAATTGGTTAAAAAAATCAGAATCAGAAATCAGAAAAGCTTTTATTGCCATTGTCAGTGAACACAATTCACAGACTAGGAACTTGCTTTGGTGATAAAGTGCAACATAGAACACTGAATAATAATAATAATAATAATAATAATAATAATAATAATAATAATAATAATAATAATAATACAAAGTAGAGATATCACTGTTAGAAAAAGATAATAATAATAATAAAGTATCACTATTTGAAAATAAAGTAAGAGCATGCAAAAAGATTAAGATATATAATAAAAAAATAAAAATAGTCAAGTATATACAGAGCATCAGAACAACAGTGCAAACCGACAGTGCAAAAAGAGCAAGTGACGTGACATGACTTATTTAAGGTGACAGGTGTTGGAAAGTGTCCTTAGTACAGGTGTTATAAGTGTTCATAAAGTGTTTATGAGTCCAACGGCAGAGGGGAAGAAACTGTTCTTATGGCGAGAGGTTCTGGTCCGTATGGACCGTAGCCTTCTGCCAGAGGGAAGTGGCTCGAATAGTCCGTGTCCAGGGTGAGAGGGGTCAGCTGCTATCCGGCCTGCACGCCCCCGAGCACTGGAGACGTACAGGTCCTGGAGAGATGGAAGGCTACAGCCGATCACCTTCTCAGCAGAGCGCACTATGCGCTGCAGTCTCTGTCTGTCCCTGGCAGTGGCCCCAGCGTACCACACAGTGATGGAGGAGGTGAGGATGGACTCAATGATGGCCGTGTAAAACTGCACCATCATCTGGGCAGGCAGCTTGGCTTTCCTCAGCTGCCGCAGGAAGTACATCCTCTGCTGAACTTTCTTGATGAGGGAGCTGATGGTCGGCTCCCACTTGAGGTCGTGGGTGATGCAGGTGCCCAGGAAGCGGAAGGAGTCCACAGTGGTGATGGAGGAGTCTGTCAGGGTGAGGAGAGGCAGGGGGGCTGTGACTTTCCTGAAGTCCACGATCATCTCCACTGTCTTCTGGGCGTTGAGCTCCAGGTTGTTGCTGCTGCACCAGGACACCAGCCGGTCCACCTCCCTCCTGTAGGCAGACTCATCGCCATCCGAGATGAGCCCGATGAGGGTGGTGTCATCCGCAAACTTAACCAGTTTCACGGAGTCGTGGCTGGAGGTGCAGCAGTTGGTGTACAGGGAGAAGAGCAGGGGAGAAAGTACACAGCCCTGTGGAGTTCCTGTGCTTATAGTCCGAGTGTCCGAGACATTCTTCCCCAGCCGCACGCACTGCCTCCGGTCCGTCAGGAAGTCAGTGATCCACCTGCAGGTGGAGTCAGGCACGTTGAGCTGGGCGAGCTTGTCCTGGAGCAGAGCAGGGAGGATGGTGTTAAATGCAGAGCTGAAGTCCACAAACAGGATCCTGGCGTAGGTTCCCGGGGAGTCCAGATGCTGAAGGATGAAGTGGAGGGCCAGATTGATGGCGTCGTCTACAGACCGATTGGCTCTGTAGGCGAACTGCAGCGGGTCCAGGAGGGGGGAGGTGAAGGACTTGAGGTGAGGCAGAACCAGGCGCTCAAATGACTTCATGACTACCGACGTCAGCGCCACAGGTCTGTAGTCATTAAGTCCAGTGATCCTGGGCTTCTTGGGGACGGGAACAATGGTGGACAGCTTGAAGCAGGCTGGGACATGGCATAACTCCAGGGAGATGTTAAAGATGTCCGTGAAGACAGGAGCCAGTTCTTCAGCGCAGTGTCTCAGGGTGGAAGGAGAGACACCGTCCGGACCTGGGGCTTTCTGTGGGTTTTGCCTTTTAAATGTCTTAGTCACATCCTGCTTGGAGAGTGTGAGGGCAGTGGGGGAGGAGGAGGGGTCTGAGGTGGGCTTGGCCGCAATGTCCATTGTAGTCAGTGGGGTGGGGGAGGGGTGTGAGACTTCAAATCTAGCGTAGTAGGTGTTAAGCCTTTCCGCTAGTTGTCGGTCATCCACAGCAGGGGGGGCTTTGGGACTATAGTTTGAAATACCCCTCAGACCTTTCCAGACAGAGACGGAGTCATTGGACCAGAACTTCTCCTTCAGGTGTGTATTGTATCTCGATTTAGCCTTCTCCACTTTCTTGCTAAATGAGTACTTGCTCTGTCTGTAAGAGTGAGGGTCACCACTTCTGTGCGCCTCCTCCTTCTCCTTCCTCAGCTGCCTCAGTCTGGGTGTGAACCAGGGTTTGTCATTGTTAAATGACACCCTGGTGCGAGATGGAATAATACTGTCCTCACAGAACTGGACGTATGACGTCACTGTGTCCGTGTACTCATCCAGATTCTCTGCGGAGGTCTTGAACATGCCCCAGTCTGTTGTATCCAAGCATGTGCGAAGCTCCTCCACAGCCTCACTGGTCCACCTTTTAGAAGTCCTCACTGTTGGTTTGGAGAGCTTCAGTTGTTGTTTGTATGTGGGGATGAGGTGAACCATGACATGATCAGAAAAGCCTAAAGCAGCACGTGACACGCTCCAATAGGCCCCACTGACTGTTGTGTAACAATGATCCAGCGTGTTCTGCTCTCTCGTTGGGCATTTAATAAACTGTTTGTATTTTGGTAACTCCTGGCTCAGGTTTCCCTTGTTAAAGTCGCCGAGGATAATAAGTAGAGAGTCCGGGAAGGTTCGTTCTACATCCAAAATCTGCTCCGCTAGCACGCGTTGAGCCTCGTGCACATCCGCGCATGGCGGGATGTAAACAGCAGCCAGAATGAATGAAGCGAACTCACGTGGCGAGTAGAAAGGTTTGCAGTGAATGAAAAGATATTCCAGAGCGGGAGAGCAGTGTTGGGAGATCACAGTTACGTCTGAGCACCAAGCGTTGTTGATGTAGAAACAGACCCCTCCACCTTTTGTCTTTCCCCCGGAGAGAGCCCGATGTCTGTCCGCGCGGAGGAGCTGAAATCCGTCCAGGTGTAACGCGCGGTCCGGGATCTGCTCGCTGAGCCATGTCTCCGTGAAGCACAAGACACAAAAGGAAGAAAAGTCTCTGTTACTCCTCATCAGCAGCGCCAGTTCGTCCATCTTGTTGCTGAGTGAGCGAACGTTGGACAGGAAAATCCCAGGTAAGGGCGTCCGTGTGCCGCGTCTCCGGAGGCGCACCAGAGCCCCTGCGCGTTTTCCTCGTCTGCGGCGTCTCACTTTTTTGGCCAAAAAATGAAATAAATCTACTGCAGGCACTAAAAAAACTGGCAGTAGATCAGCAGAAGTCGTTGATCTGATGTTTAGGAGCTCTTCACGGGTGTAAGAGCACGCTGACACACGATTTACGAACAAAAACAGACAAAACAAAGAGCACCAAATCACCAGGGCGACCATACGCGGCGCCATCTTGGATCATCAAGGATCATCAAAAAAAGAAATAATATGATCATATATAAATGCGTCTAATTCACACGCGAACAGCACAGAACATGCAGTGTTTTCCATACTTAACATAGCTTGAAAAAGATCCACAAAAAGATATTTAGGACTTCTTCATCCATAATAACGTAGTTTAAAAAAGAAAGAGAGAGAAGCGCTCCTCCCCTATCTGTGCCCCTCTGCACCATGCACGTATAACACAGGCAGCAGTGGGGGAGAGGGGGTAGGAGCTGGAGAGACAGAACAGAGAAGCAGATAGTTTTGTCTAATCATTTAAATGATAAAAAGTAAAAAAAGTTTAACAAATTGTAGGCCTATATTGAGTATATTATAATAATCAGTATGATGCATGTGGAGAATTCATATTTAAAGAATAAAGATTGTTTAATGCATCAAAAGTATATGATGAAAATTACTATCAACGCTTAAAACACATTCACAACACAATATATAAAGAAATTAAACCAACTAAAAATCATGAGACCAAACTTGTAAATTGATCAAATTGTTCTAAATTGGCTCAGAATCTCATCTTGTCTCAATCTCGTGGACCTTATCTCGTGTTTCGTCTCGTCTTGTGAAAATTCTGTCTCGTCCCACCCCTAATTACTATGTATCATAATAGAAACTTAATACAAATGTAATAATTTAGGTGCAAATGTAGAAACTGAGCAATTTGTAGTTACAGCAAAAACGGTTTAGTCCTATTAGAATAGAGAAAATGTTTAGTGTAGTACTTATCCATCCAAATCTAATTAGAAAAGCCGAATGCCAAGTCATTACAAATCCCTGCACAAAGATCATTTGGTGACGCCAGCGCAGCACAGCTCAAACAAATGATTACTTCAGTTTGGAGTTAAGGAAAGCTTCACACCATCTCATTCAGTGTTTTTTTTCTTTATGTTACTACTTTCTACATTTTAAATACATACGGAAGACATCTAATATATGATGCAAGATAGATGGAATGATGTAGTAAAGACATAAAGTGAACTTCTATATTTTATATTAAAATTCCTCAAAGTAGCCACCCTTTGCATTGTCGATAGCACTGCAAACCCTTCCCCTCTCTCAAAAATCTTCATGATAAAGGTGTGCCACGTCAGGGTTCAGAAATAAGAGTGATTTAAGCAAAAACTGTTTAAAAGTTTTACTGTTTGTTTTTGTATGTATTTTTACTGTTGCTTTTAACTGCCTAATGTATACTGTACTTGTTGTAAGGTGACCTTGAGTGTCCAGAAAGGCGCCTAATAAATAAAATGTATTATTATTATTATTATTATTATTATTATTATTATTATTATTATTATTAAAAAATAAATACATAAAAATATAACAAATTTAAAAAAAAACAAGGTCGGAGGTATTTTGAGATAATTTTTTGTTTACTACATTCTCTGTGTGTCCATTCAAAGTTTTGATGGCTTCAGTGGGAATGCAAATAGCCTAGAAAAACTAAAAACTAAATAAATAAATAAATAAATAAATAAATAAATAAATAAATAAATAAAATAAAAGAATATCCAAACTTTTCACAAATAGTGTAAACCTTTTCTTATCAGATCAACAATGTGATTTTAGTATCATTTTAGGATGTTAGGATTTGTGTAAATTAGGGTTTAGTAAGGTTAGGCAAATTGTATTAATCATATTAAGATTAGGACTGGTCTCCAGGAAAAGAATGTAGGTCAATGTTACTTTTTCCTCCTTATAATATTACATGCTGTCCGTGAAAATTCTGTATCATATTTGAAAACTTCTGCATTTATTAGCCTTCAGCTCGAAACCAAAATGACCATAGAGTCTATAAATACAATGACAAGGTGAAATACATTGGGAAAGTCATCCATAATAGGTGTATCTAAACAATGTACAAGCAGCAGACAGTTTGGCACCTTCCACACCACCACTACTCGCTGACAATTCAACTTTGCATTAGAAGGAGAATGTGTTTTTCAT